>JAECWU010000100.1:2400000-3095463 GCA_018150985.1 Chymomyza costata | reverse complement strand
AAGAGTTGTTTTGGAACATGTACTACTGCAGCTTGCACTTAAAAAAATTCATAAAAAACTTAACTCTTCTTTTTTACGCTCTGCAGGAACTGAACCTTTTAAAACTGTTTCTACACAAGAAGAGTCAAAATTCCATTGAACCACTGAAACTGCACTAAGGCCATGGCGAGCTTCAAAAACACATACAGTCGAGGATATACACACACTATAACAAAAACAGGACAATCGACTCGAAATCCCCAACGTCGCATGTCTCGTTTACGGCAGCACAGGAAAAAAGAAAAACACAAAAAAGATATTCAAATTTTGTTACCCAGACTTGGCCATTGATTGTCCTTCTGAGTGTTTTTGTTAGTGTGTCTGTGTGTCTATCGGGTAGTCCTTATGCCAGCGATAATTACAGTTTTTTAGACGCCCCAAAGACATACTACAACAGCAAAAAAGTGTTAACTTTAAAGGCAAAACGCTATTTTGTGAGACGCCATTTTCAATTCGACTTGAGTGTGAACTGCGTGCCAGTGCGCTGTAAATGAAAGCTGTTGGAGTCAGTCAAGTGATGCCAAGTGGTCACGTGCTCAAGCCAAACTGACTGACATCCGGCCAAAGTTAACAAAAAAAAAAAAATCCCAAAAAATAAAATAAAAAACAAACCAGCACAATGGCAACAAGCTGAAAAACAAAATGTACGCTCTGCCACGCGTGATTTATGTGCTTTATCTGCCATTACAGGCAGACCTGCCCAGCAGAACCACAAATACACCCAGCACCAACTCTACTACATGGCATGTAAGAGCTTCTCGATAAGACAACTGCTTACCTGAAATTCATTCGCCATTGCAGTCAGCCAACTGGAGTCAAACTCCTGTACATGCTCCTCTTCCGTGACTATCTCCTGCAGCTGCTCCTGCTGCTCGAACCACGGCCAATTGTTGGAATTTATGGCCGTGGCTAATTGGTAAAGCAGAAAACTGCCGCGTGCTATGGAAAAAAAAGTACTATTTAGTCAGTGTTGGTTAATTTGGCTTTTAGCTGCTACATACTAAATACTTGTTGGCGTGAGCATGGAAAATTAAATTTACCGAGACATGTCTGCAGTTGCTGCTCGAGTATTTGATTTTGAAGTTTAACTAGCTTCTTACTGTCAGTTAAAGTGCAATTTGCCATAAACCCTGCCATTCCCAAAGGCAGGCGAGTAACAGTCAAGGGGCTTCCTCTTAAGTAAAGCAAATAGTGTAGTCTGGTGATTGGCAAATGCGCACATGAATCTTTGATAAGCGTATCAAATTGCAGTCATTAGAAAACTTGCTGACTTTTATGTTAGTGTGCGAAAGATGCAGACAAAGACCTCAAGCAAGACGTGGAAGATAGAGCAACAAAAGGCCACGAATAAATGATTGACGGAAGGACGGCATTAAGCTGATGTCTGTTGCCAACTGGCAATCAATTGTTAAATGGTTTATGCGAGTTTTTTATGTTAACAAACTACGAGCTCGGGATTTTGGTGATTGGGATATTTTGAGAGTTTTGCTCGAATTATTAGCACATGCGATGTTCCTTAGCTGTTTCAGCACAATATGGCAAGCAGCGAAGAGGAGAGATCTTTGGAAAAAAGAATAAATTATGTAAGTTCGTTCCCAAAAAAAATCCTTTGTAGTTTAATTGAATTCGAATCAGTATTGCACCCCTTTTGTGAATTTGAATTTTTTTATATTTTTAAGTTATTATTGAATTTACTATGAAATAAATATAAAATCGGCTGACGAGCTTTTAAAATTACAAAATTTCTTTAAATAAAGAATTAAGGCCGTAAACAATCGCATAGTCTGAAACTTTGTGCATTTACTATAGTTTATATATTTATTATAAATTATATTTATTAACTGCGTACGATAGGGTCTAAGGTCCAGTTACTCGTTGCTAATTTTTCCCCCTTTTAATATAAATACCAATATGTAGCCTTAACCAAAAATTATACTTTTACTCGTAATTTATTATGTAAGTACAAAAACTGTAATATCTAATAGGAAACAAGCATTTTCTTACTTTGCAATTTTTGGCAAGGTGGCATAAATCACGATTTATTTAATACACTTTATGCTCTCGTATAAACTTCAAACTATCTGCTTTGGTTTGTGCCTGGTTGTGCGTGCTTGACAAAGGTAAACTATCTTTCGATTGAAATTAAATCAAAACGGAAATGAAATTGTTTGCCAATCAAAAGAATAGCAACAAGAAAGCATATCACTTACTTTCAAAACCAAAAGATATGCCAGCGGTAGTAGTAGTATTACGCATACGCCGGCTTGACATTAATCATACGCACTGCAATAACTCAGCTGCCAGCCAAGACTCAACTGAAGCTAATGCAATAAATCAGACAAAAAGTTTAAGCAGCAATCCTTCAACATGAATGCAACTGACTGACTGACCCAAAAAACTTTTTTAAAAGCAAAAGTTTCCTGTGCAAATATTTGGGCAGCAGCAAAGGCAACAACTTGACCAACAAACCACTAGAAATTTACATTTAAATGACAGTAGCAAACAACAAGCAGCAACAAGAACAGCCAACAATGGGTTACAGTGGGCAAAAGTGGACTAAAGTGGGCTACAGTGGGCATGTCATGACGTAGACAACAATGTTGTGCATATAAGTATGTTAAGTGTGCGGCTGGGTTTATGTTTAATGATGCCAAGAATAAACTTATATGAAGGCAAGTGTAAGTGAGTGCGTGTGTTGTATGTGTGAGAGAGCAAAAAAGCACACACACGCACACAAGCACACAGACACTACAAGAGCGTGTTGACAACAACACACTGCACAACAACGAACGCATGGATAAGCAAACAAGCGGACCAACAACAGCGACAACAACAAAGCGTGACAAATGACACCCTGTGACATATAAATGCTAAAAATGGCGGCGACAAAGTCGACGTCGACGTCAACGTCAACATAGTTGTGTGTGTTATGCTGCTGCAGCGGAAACCAGCCAACACATAAGCAGCAATGGCGGACGGATGCAGCAATTGTCAAGTAGTAGAAGCAGCAGGCGCTAGGAAAGGAACAGGAATAGAAGCAGTGTTCATCATGGCTAAGCAACAATTTTCGTATCAAATGATAACAGATGATTATGTAACTTAATGACAGGTGACCATGAGATGCCCTTGAATGTTATTTTTAAATCAAATGGTTGCGTATTTGTACCTATAGAGTAGAGGGTATTATAGCTGATGATAAGGATGAATACTCTAAATTGTGTTTTTTGGAACGTGGTAAGAAGCAGTCCAAAATTCTTATAAGGAGAACGATATTTACATATATTTTTTTTTTGTAACATCTATCTTATGTATTTTTTATTTATTTGTACATTGTATATGCCTCAGGGTGATTTTTGACTTTGACTTTAACTTGTCATAGTATCTGCTGGAGGAAAATTATATCTAGTTCTCTACGCTACTGAGATTAAAGACTCAATGCAAGGTCAAATTAATCGCGTACCATTAACATCCAGAGACAAGAAGAAGTAGCTTATTATGTAGAATTTGAAACCTATATATTCAGAAGCCAGTAGAGTCGATCTCTCTGCATAACGCCGCGGTTTCGAGGAAGTGCGAAATTTTAGCTCCAAACACGTAAGCGTTCCATCAAAAGAAGCAAAACAGTGTTGCCCAACGATTGTGTGAAAAAATTGAAAACTGTTTCGTTTTAGCGTTCCAACCAAAACTAATTAAGGTTTTTAAAAGTATATAAGACTACCTAAGCAAAATACTTAAATAGGCATAAAAAAAGTTAGGATAGGAATTTAGGAAAAAAAAATTCGACGAGCTGAGATTAAATAGAGATTTTATTTTAAAGATCGATCTACAAAGTTGGCCACTTCACATTTTCTCGTCCTTAACTTTCATATACCCTATTATTTGCAACAATATACCACTTTCTGCTAATAGAGGGTGGGCCATCTGTTTGTTTGTTACCTGCATTTTATTCGCATATTTTTCAACAAAATTTTACAAATTTATGTATATACAAAATGCCAGTTTGAAACTACTTATGTATGTATGAAAAATAATGTAGCCCAAGTGGCCGCCGCGGCTGGCTCTGCAGGCCTATATGCGAACATCCAAATTATCAATGACTTTGTTTTTACAAAAAATCATCTGGCTGTTTTCCCATTCTTTAAGCAAATAAGCGACGATGATAATGGTCCGTGGGCTTCAATCGTTGCGTCATTAGAATCTTTTAAAAGTGTAAATGCAGACCCGCATGCAAAAATCCAACCCAAAGTGGTCCTAGCAAGGGTCCGATGTTCTCGGCGAATCATCGAAACTGGCCTCAACTTTAGCAATATTATCGCGTTTACGTACCGGTCGACCTAGCAAATATGGTGTAGTGAATCAGTAGACTCGAACAGAATAATAATTTTTCTTGATTCCGGGCTCGGAAGGCCGATTAAACTGGCCTAAAACTGTTTTTTCACAGAATGACAGTTGTTCGGTTGTTAAACGATCCATGACTAAAATTGAGGAGTTTTGAGCTTGACATATTTCGAAGAGTATCTACTTTGGACAGGTATGTTCCGAATTATGAGTGTTTAACAACTAAACCAACACATGGCCCACCCTATATATTTTATAGGTTGTAGATAATTGCATTTTGTCTTGGTGAAAATGGGAACAGAGTAACCCATACATATAGTATACGCATTTTCTAATTAAGATGTGAAAGAACTTGTTACTTTAAAAAATTTGAGATAACAAGAACCAATTTTTCTATTCAAAAACCAATAATCCCTTGATTAATCAAGGCTAAGCTTGATGAGCACTTAAAATTTTGCTCATTTTCAGCGAAAACAACTTTTACAAGGTTGTTAATAGCCCCCAAACACAAACTAGATTAGGCTGACCCAAAATGTGACAGTGAACTATTGATGGTTCTAAAGCCAGTCCTTCTGTTTAGTTCGAAATCGCTTCTTGAAATTTGTGTTTTCCGCAGTGTTGCTGCTGAAATGTTATGTCGTTCAGCTTATAATCTTCGAGCTTTGACTCTAAAAGTGACTCCATGAGTCTTTCAGGGTGAAAATTGAGCCAGAATATAATTCACAATAGACAGTCATATTTGGAGTCATTTTTGCAAACCACATATGCAAAAAAAAAAAATAATAAGGCTCATTGGAGAGCGCTGTTCCAACAATAGCTTAACCTCTTTACAAAGCATCCAGTTTCGATAATGTTAATCGGATGACTAATCAATGTGCGATAGTGTCTTACTTATCGAACCCGAAATTAAAATGCTGTCATTATTTTCAAATAGAAAAGTTCTTTCTTTATTTTGCTTTTTCAAACTATTGAGCGTTCACTGTAGCTGCCTGTTAACAGCCAAGCTAACCAACAGTGATACTATTTCGGTTTGCTGCACTCACACACACCTAAACACATAAGCACACTCATACACAGATACCCACACACACACACGCACTCCCCTGCAATGGCAGCGGGTAAAACTGGCTCAACTAAATGCAGTTGAAACGAAATACCAATTACAAAAGCGTTGACATTTGGATTGACTAGGCACAGTGGGTAGAATGCAGCTATTCCCTTGGAGCCTAGACTCACTAGACTCCTAGACCCTCTCGGAAGCCACAGTGCGTGCAAGTGTTTAACAACAAAGTTAATTGCAAGTTTCAAGCTATGGCTTAAACCTTTTCGTTTTTGCGTCTGTTGCTTACCTGATGCGGGCAGCTCGGCCCAAATGTGTTGTGCTGGCGTCGACGCTGACGCAGACGTCGACGTTGCTAATGAGGCAGCCACAAGGCCTAAGAGGCAGACCCATATGGAAGGAGCAGACATTTTCGGTTGCTAAAAAGAGTTAATAAAGGGAAATTTACAGTAGCTTTAAATTTATCAAGTTATTTAGAAAGCCCAAGCATGCTAGCAATAGCAAAAAACCAAATTGTGCAATTTGTTGGCCATTGTGTTAAGTAACCAATAAAGAAGAATAAATTGGCAGACATGGTTTTAAGCAAGGGTGTAGCCAGCTTGTAACAAAGCGAAAGGAAAAGAGAAATTTTCTGTATTAAATAGGTGAAATTATATTTGAGATATTTTGCGATTATGTGATAGCATTTTTTTATGAATCCAAAACAATGACCGATTTGTGAAGATATTATGATATGAAAACTAATTTGAACTCCCTTAAATAGGGTGTTCACGATGTTATGTATCGTTGCAGTTATGCCCAACAATTACATGCACTAACAAAATTTTGCACTGCTTGTTCGACCCATTCCAATGATTAAGAAAAACTACTTTTCTTCTGCACTAACCATTGAAAATTAAACTGCCTTGCTTTAAAACAACCATCAAAACACAATAAAACTAATTAATTTAAAAAAAATTTAAACTAACTAAATCTCTTACTGCCCACTTAAAAATTATTTCTCTTATAACTTTAATTTTCTTTTTTTTAAGCCTACGTTTATTTTTAAAATTTAATTTTCATTTTTATACTTATTTTTACACACAAAAGATTTACCTAGTCATTCATACAAAAGTTGTACATTTGATAACTTTTTCGATCTTTTCCATAACTTACAGCGACTTATCGCCCCACCTGCCTACGCCCTTGTTTAAAAGCCATGGCGACTCTTCCGACCAGGCCATTTGATGTGGTCGTGTCTTGCTCTTTGCCTCTTTCTGTGCCTCCAATTTATTTCATAACAAGAACAACAGCAAAGCAGCTGCAACAAAAACAATAACCATAGATTTGCTAGCTGCCACTTGTAGTTGGGCTTATTAACGCTTCACTTAGAGCCAACTTGCCTAGCAATCGCTTATTCCTTATGTCTTACTCTTATACCAACAGCTGCACAATGACGGCCACAACTTGCTTGATTTTCCCAGCCAACAAATCCTTTACTCAGGACTACGTCTAGCCGCCTTGTTCTGGCACTTGAATGGAGGCGAAGATTTATTGGGCTTCACAAGTGAAGCGGGAAACCCTTGAAAGATTTAAGTACTTGAAATCTACAACAATAACAACAACATTATCCAAGTTGATTGTTAGTCTGTATACATTTATGGCAATAGTAAAAGCCGTCTGAGCACAATTAAGCGGCTTTAAATTAAAAATAACTTCAAGTTGTTTTTATGCTGAGCTTTTTTGTTATATAAGCTATGCTCAGACACTGTCTGCCTTCCTAAAAAAAATTATTTCTTTTCAAATCACTTAAAATTGTGTATTATTTGATAAGTATTTTGGGCTTTCAGTATGTCGGGAGCGGCCGAACTGTGCCTTCAAATTAAAAGTTTCTAGTTGGAGGCAAAAAAATTATATAGAGATCGAATGTGTGGCATAAAAACAAAAACAATAAACTTGATGTACCAAAACATAAACTGAATCCAAATCTCAAATTTCGTTATACTAGCACTTATAATTTCCAAGAGCCAGGCGTTCATACAGACAAACAGGCAGATGAATCTGTCATTTCAATATCTTTTGTCCTCCTGATCTAATCGAATATTACACTTGACGATCTCTGGGATCTGCTTCTTTTTCTTATATAATGTAAATTTATACAGACTTAATATATCCCTGACCAGTGGCGGATCCACGGGTGGCTTTCGGGTGCGTCAAAAACCTTATTCCTGTATTCTATAGGCAAAGAACATTTGTACCTGAATTATTAATACATCTAAGTAACATTTAAAGGGACATCAATCTTGAGGTTTTTTACAATAGAGTTATTTGATGAATCACGCTTGAGTACTGTCCAGTTGCCATGTGTTTTTTTTTTCAGTTTTCATTGCCATTTCATCATGGAAAGACTTACACACAGACTTACAATTATATTACGAAAATTCGCGTTCTGTAAAGAAGGTTTTTCGCGCGTTTAGGCCATTTTATAGAACCAATTCGGTGAATTAATTTCACGCTCCGGACCGGTGAATTGGCTACCAAGATGGTGTGATATCACACAGTTAGACTTTTTCCTTTTGGGGCTACTTGAAGTCTAAAGTGTTTGTGGATAAGCCAGCTACGATTGAAGCATTAAAGGCCAACATTACCCGTGTTATCCGATTATGCTCGAACGTGTCATCGAAAATTGGAAGCTCCGCACGGATGAGAGCACAGTTGCGGCCAACATTTGAAGGGACTATCTTTAAAAAGTGAATGGCAGGAATGGTTCTTTCTATTGAAAATAAAGATTTTCCGATTCATTTCCAATTTTTGTGTTTTTTTACATTTAAAAAGAAAATCTCAAGATTGATGACCCTTTATAAAACTTGTATTCGCGGATTTTTAAAAATTTCGTCTTCTATTGGCGGTTATTGAGGATCAAAGTTTGTATTTGCGGATATAAGAAAATTTCCGCCAAAGTGCGGAAATAAGGGGCCAAAGTGTGGAGAGACTTTTTTCCCTCAAATTAACTTACCACATGGCATATGTGGGAATTAAAGAAAATACGGAAAACTCCTATAAAAAAATGGAACCAAATACTCTACCTAAATGGTGGTGCAGAAACAAAAGCAGATTTTAGCACTGAGCACCTTCCCGTCGAAATCATGAATATAACTCCCAGCAAGTTTATAATATGGCTAATGTAATCCGGATTGATAACTTTATTATAAACTTAGTTAGAAATCACATTTTTAATTGCCTCTCGAATAAGGACAATGACCTTATATTTGCACCTTACCACGCAGACGAAAGGTATATCGAAGCTGCTATAAACAATGGATTTGTACCACCCGAAGCATTCTTGTTTTTAGACAAACGAGGTATTGTTCAGACAAGAGAAGGAATTCCAATCCTGTATCATAAATTCAGGAGAGCCACCACCAAGACAATTGTTATTGAAAACACATTAACTGAGGCTGAGTCGAGATTTGACAAAAAACTTTCAAATCGGGATACAAAAGAAGTAAACAACATCCGATCCAAATTATGGTGGCTGTGTCTTTAGTCGTTTTTTTTTTTTAGTATTTAATTTTTTCTTCTCTCTTTCTACACAACTCTTTTTCTTTTTATATATAACTCTAAAATCATTTTACAGAAGTAACGTTTTTGAAATTTTTGGTTACATACATATACACGTATAATTTACACACAACCTTAACTTAAGATTGTAACAGATTATTGATTCGAAAAAGGATGTTTTTATATTAATGATACTGTAATTCTTGAGCGCCCATTTGGGACAATTTGAATATTTTTTAATGTATATTGTTAACTAGTGTTTATTATAGTTTTTCTTTTTACATGTTTACGTTTTCTTTTTACAATCTCCCCTACCAAGTTATTATAATTATTTCCATTCGCAGGAAAATTGTGTATTGTATCTCGCTGTCTGTTAACGCTCCGACTGATTTACATTTTTCTTTTTAACGATTTATTCGCTAATCTTAATGGCCTTTTAACTTGTTTTTGTGTGCAGACAACAACTCATATTCCAAATTTGTATTTTGATTTGCTTAAATACCATAATAATTTTTACTTCATTTATTGTATTTTTCTTATTTTTGAAAGCAAGCATTGCAATCGAAATTCCGCTTCTGTTAACAGCTGATCTCAACCAGCAGCGAAAATTCCAAGTGCACACGTAAAAAGGAATGCTGAAAAAATAAAGCAAAAAACCTTCAGCGAAATTGTGGAAATTCTTTGCATATACGCGCAAACCTCTCAGCAAGGTCTGTGAGTCTGTCTGCCCTCGTTGTTTGCTGTCTGGCAAGTAGAACACCTAAGTCCACATCCCCAACAACATCCCAAGCAACATCCAAGTTAACTCCTTTGCCAGCTTTGGCAAATTGCATTGTTTCGGTTGTGCGCACTTGCTCCTGTTGTAATTTAATGAATAAAAGAGCAATTCACTAGAAATTTCATAACAACGCCTCAAACAAAAACAAGTAGACAAAGAGCCACAATAAAATGAGTTGCTCGGAACATCCAGACTATTATATACACTGTAATTGCAAAATTTTCGGAAAATTAAGTAATTATGGCTTCAAAATTTGGAATGAATTAAATTTCGTGTGACTCAGTGTTTTGAATGGATTATTATTATTTTTTTTTTAAACTTGCATATATTTGAAATTTTCGTAAAATGGGAAAAATGGCCAAAAAAGTTAAAAATCGCTGTACTTGAAAAAACCATATCTTCGGCACTAAATATGAGTGATTGAATTTTTTTTTTTAAGATACATCTACAAACATTTTTTTAAGATCCCTTACTTAGATTAGTTTACAAGTTTTAAAACATTTTTGTATTCTCAACATGTTTTAGTCGTTTTCGTCGCAGTAAACAAATTTTTTCATGGAACGGATTTCGAGATATTGACAAAAACCAATTTTTCGAAATTAGAAAAAAAGTGCAACAAGTCAATTTTTCTCAGCTTCATGCGAAGGTTGATTTTTATTGACATATAATGCTGAAAATAAGTCAAATCCGATTTCCTTTGTTGCTTGAGTGTGGCTTTTCCAGAGAAATTTTCCATTAAGTTAAGCAACAACTTTTTTTCTAGCTTAGAAAAATGATTTTTTCGAAATATCTCGAAATACGTTCCATGAAAAAAAATTTTTGATCTTATTTTAAAAAACTGACATTTTTCAAAAACATACATGTAAAAGCGTTGAGAAAAAGCAGCATTAATAGAATTAACGCATTTAAAAAAATAAGTCTTGTACTAAATAAGTGAATTAAAAATTAATTACGAAATTACGGAAATAATTAGGAAACAAGATGCACAAGCTCAACAATTCAGCTCAAAAACTAACTAACAAAAGGGATTCACGCCCTAGCCTGTTGCATTTTTGCGCAACTTTTCCACTCTTCAACTCAACAGCAAGCATGAATACCCTAAATATTTATTTGCACACACTTAATATACCCAGAGTACAGGGTATCAAAAGGACAGTGAAAATTGTGTTTGTAAGGCAGATAGTACTCAAATTACACCAACAAACTTACATAGCCACACCCGCACTCACACCCACAAGTGAGGTTTAATGGGTAAAACTAAAGTGCTGCCCTTCGTTGACAGCAAATGCAGTCGGACTGTCTGACAGTCCTTGTCAGATGTTTGCACAGTTAAGGCGATACAGAGGAAATTGAGGGAAATAGTATGCTTTCTACCTTTGTTGTTGATTTTGTGGCATTTGGAAACACGGCTAGCAATAAGGAGTTGTATTAAAGCAACAATAAGAGCTGATAACGAGTTCTTGAGATGAGCACATGGATCGCCTTAAATGTAGCTGCAGTGTTTTTTTTTCTTTTTTGTTAACTTGTTAAAGAAGTTACATCGAAGCAGTCTGTGATTTGGTTTTTGGTTAGCTGTTGTAGCCAGTGGCGGCGACAACTTTTTGTACAACATTGTAGTTCCTTCTTGTTTATGAAAATTATTTTTTGACTCTTATAAAGACTCAAATAGCCGAAATGGTTATATTTAACCAATATACATTGGGCTAACTGTCCAAAATTTTTTAATAAACTAGAGAAATGTACTTTCAATGCTGAAAATTTGTATATTTAATGAGAAAGGCATATAGAAAATTTAATAGGGTTTAACTTGGCACCATAAAAACGGGCTCAAACTAGTTCTTATTCTTTGCACAAGAGTTCATAAAAAAAAATTTGATACAGTCGAGGCGGTGGCCTACAGTGTAATACCCTGTATTTTTTTTCTTGAAAAAATTTTATTCCTGCATATTCCATCTAAGAATTTTCCAAATGGATTTTTTTGTTTGGTGAAATTCGATATTTATACCTATGAGCTCGGGTAATTTATAACGATTTTGATGAAAATCGAAAGTTACGTTAAATAAGTTATTTATCGAGAACATTTGGATGCGCGTTTGTTCATTAGGCCCATATGAATAATCTTACCAAAATTGATATAATATATATATTCCTTTAACTCCTATTTGGAGCATAGGGCGTCAATGACGATTCGGTAGCAAGAAATGTTTCAGGTAGGTAGGTTGCTAGCCCTCCTACCCTAGCTTGGTGATAGAATCCCTATCTGCACCTCCAAGCAGGTGTTTTGTCTGTTTTGGTCCGCGAGTGGTATTTTATTTCCCACTGACCCTGCATAGTGCCGAGCCTTCCCCTATCCGCCACCTGGGGACGCGTCCGATGGGAGACAGACAACTCCACACGGACCAAAATTGATGATTGTAGTTAATTTTTTACCATAATTACGTAAAATCAAATATTGATGGAGTTTATAGGCCAGGGAAGGTGAAATTGGTACATTTTTGACCATAACTTCTGCTGTATTTGTCCGATATCCGCGTCGCTATGTTAAGTTTCAGATCAAAATATTAAACGGTGTAGCTAAAAACCACGAAACTCTACTACGCGGGAACGGGGTTAGATATTGATATGATTCAACAAACCTCATCTTCTAAGGAAATATGCGCATGAGGTGGTAAAGTTTGGTGTCTCTAGGTTAGGTTAGGTTAGGTTGTGTAGGCTGCTCGGCACAAGGCCGAGATCACCCGGTGTCTCTAACTTTTATAGTATCCGAAATGTGGGTGTTCATACAGATGGACGGACGGACAGACGCGCCATCGCTACCCGAGGTTATGATAAGCATTTTGGTGTAAAGAACTTGGGGTATGCCACGTCTCCTTCTGTCCATTGCATACATTGCACAAATCTAGTATAACCTTTGTACCTATAGGTACAGGGAGGGTATAAAGATTGCGTTGTTGACTTTGTCGGGCAGAAATGCAGAAGTGCCCATTAAATGACTTAAGCAAAGGTAACAACGTTACAGAAATGCAGAAGTGCCCAACTTACAATGTGCGCAACAACAATCAGCTGTTTACAAGTGTCATATGTGTTGGATTGTTTTTGTTAAGCAAAGATGAACGCAATTTAAGAGCTTATACTCGTAAGAAAAAGGATTGGATATTTTTCAGCACAATATATATTTGCTGATCGTTCACTGTAATGCAATTATAATTTGAATTAAAAAAATAAAACTTTATTTAAGATAATGGCGCTTTTTTAAGCACTGTTTTGGGCAGAAGTGCACTACTTTTCGTAGACAAGCGTCGGGGTCGGCTAGAAATGCATACATTTTTTATTGTGAGCTGTCGTTGGGCACTATTTTCAATTCAAGACACTCTTGTGATCATTACTTGATGATTGAAAAATAGCTTAAGTTGAACGATATCAGTTTTTGTCTATTATGTAGTTTCATTTTCAAGCTTTTTATGCATTATAATTTCCTCCCCTCTCCCCCCAAGCACGCCACTGTTTGTAACTGTTATCCTAGTTTCCGTTTTTCCTTTTGTAATAAAGCCAAAATGAAGCTTTGTTTGGTGCCAACAAAATGCACATGTGTTAGCTGCCTCTCTTTGCTAAACTGCTACGCACTTTCTCTGCTCTCTTTTGTAATGTCTTCGTTGTACATACAATTTTATTCGCTCTTTTTGACTCTCTATCTTATTGAACTTTTAACAAGCGTTTATAACGGGTTCATTTACGAGTTACTTTTGAACTGCACTACATACCGTTAAATTTTGCGTTAAGCTCCGTTACTTTTAAATGTTAGTACCTCGAGAAACGGTTCACTTCACAGACGTTTGAACTTTAATTGAGAAATCAATGCGACAATTGGCACAACAATTGTTGTATAATGTCAAGTGCTTCCACCCACAATCGCACTCGCTTGATGATTTCGAAGGCGTGCTCTGATAAAATCGACTGATAATGTTTCGACACTGATAAATTGTTTTGTGTTTTCGGCACAATTCAATAGACCAGACAGACATTAGATACTAAATGGGTCTAGGCCATGAGCTGCGGGAGTGATAAAAAGTTGGAAATTAATATGCGTTAAATATTAAGTGCTTGCCAGGTAAAAAGAAACGAAAAGCCTGTGTCAAAACATCTTACGGCAGGGAATAGGGGCTTACAGGGAAAATAAACTTATATGTATTAGGCTTTCGCTATCACGTTCTTTGAATGATGCTACTTTTTTGCCACAACGAGATTTCTTATGGTAAATGAAGAGGTTGGAATTTTATAGGCGGTAGCAGTAAAGCTTTAAAGCTTTCTAGTGAAGTTTGATATCTTTTCACATTAAATTACTCAAAACAAAAGCATCACTAATGACTTTGCTTAATTGCTCAAAGCATCATTGATGACGTCACTTAATTACTCAAAACAAAGACATCACTGATGACGTCACTTAAGCCTTTTCGTGAAAGTTTTTACTTAAATAGATGAACTTAATCTGACTTTCGATGTTGAATTGAAATGTAACTCAATAACTCTCAATATGACTTATACTGGGAACTCCACAGTTCTATATTTTGGGTTCGGGTCGTCCTACTCTTGTTATGGTCTTGAATAGGTCCGAAAGTTTTTCGACATCATAATTTTTGTCGGCGAGTCGTAGTTGTTTGAAAAATTCGTTCATTGAGAATTTTCGTTTTTGTTCTCTTCCTCTTATTATATAAAATACTATTACACTCTTTTTTTTTTTGTCGATGTATCATCAACCAAACGTATCACCCACTCTCCGCTTCCCTCTCAGGGTGCCACCGCTAGATATTACTCCTAGCTCTGTGTTAAAATTTAATTGCTTGCTTGTTTTAAAAGAAAGTACCAAGTCTTTCATCTCTTGGGAATTTTTGCAGAAAAGAATATTTGGCATTTATATTTACTTAAAAGAAAGACTTTTTGAAGTCTCACCTTTTCCTCCCACACCCATCAACAAATGAACTTTAAACTTACCCTATATACTTTAAATAACTTCTTTGACGAACTTACGATTCTCATCAAAATCGGTAAAAATTTATGGAACATAGCTAAAAAAAAAAAAAAATCTCATTGGAAAGTTCTTAGAAGGAATATGCAATTACCGTACCTTTGTATTGGCAAAAAAAAACCTCTGAAACGTCCAAGGCCTGTAGCTTCCTGATTTTAATTTTTTTTTCTTTTGAATTATGTATTAAGAAGAATGGTATACGCTCTTTACTACTTTCTTTACTACAATAAAAGATCGTACCAAAATCACCACCTATGCCTTTTATTCAGATCATCCAAAGTTCCAGATTCCAAAAAAAAAAAAATACATTGACATCCATATGTTTCCTTATATATTTTACAAATTTAGGTTCTTTTCTAACTTAAAAAAAAAAACAGAAAACTGTGATTTTTTACTTGGCTGGCAAAAGTTTCTTAATCCAGATTCAAATGTTTTCTTACGTATTTCGACGATCTGTATCCGAATCTGGTATCAGAATTGGCGCAGCAGGGTTTGTTTCTATCCTAACCTCAAAAAATCACAAGAACATGCGAGAAAATTGTGATTCAGTTTGGCTTTCGAATTTTTTTCAAATCACAATCATAAAATTGCAAATAAGTTAAAAGTCGTAATTTTCTAGGTAACAATAAAAGACCAAACAACAAAAAAATTGTGGCCAAGATGGTGGTAAGCTTCCGAGATTTGGGGTGTTTAATGAATTTATAGTTGCTCTTCCTCAATTGGCATCATGATAGGTTTCCCAACAATGTCGTAGTTGACAGCGAAGAGCATGGATAATGGTTAGATGAAGATATTAGAGTGATGGAACAACGATAGCAGGGTATGTGAGATAAAGTCATGATAGCCGATATTTGCTGGATGCTGAAAAGAGTAACCAATGTGAATAAATGTAACCTAAGCGAAACCCTCTGCAAAGAGCTTTTGAACATCTTATAGTAAAAAAAACCGACTCACGAAAGTTGACGTTAGGTTTTTATTTTATTTCAAAATAAGTAGTGTCCGTATTAGTTATGTAATACTTTTCTGTCTTACACTTATATTAACAGACATAATCTTTGTTCTCCATCAACACAATGGAACTCCCGCCTTTTCAAACCATGCGTCCATAACCAAGCATTTTTTATAAAATGCTGAATCTGTTAAAGACACTTCTTTGTCTAAGTTTAAGCACTTGTAGATTCCCTGCTTTTCAATTGGTGTCCAAACTACAGGCTCTATCTCCAAAGTATTAGGATCGCCACGTGTTGCAAATGCACTCCAAGTGCCTACCATGCGTCTGATGGTCTGATAATCATTGCTATCTTTGTTCACTTTAACGCTAAAACTAGGCATGACGAATAGGAACAACAGTTCATCCGCATGTCCCACGCCGGGTACATAGACGCCGCCAGTGGCACGTTGACGAAAGTAGCTAAACTTGGTAGAGTCGTAGGCAAAGCGTTGCACATAGGTGGGTTGTGTGGCATGACGTTGTCGTGAGACAATCAGGCGATGCATATTATGATATATATTGTTATAGGAATCACATTCAATGCATTCCATATAGCGACTTATATCCGGCATGCCTTGGGAAAAGTGCAAAGCTAACAATTGCTGGGCTAGCAGCCTTTGAAGTTCCTTGGAGCACTGCTGCTGCAGCGCTGCGGGCAACAAAATAGTTGGTTCTGCACGAAGTTTTTCATATAAGGCGGGATCGCTTGTGTATCTACCATAACTAAGCGTTAAACATTCATCGGAAGTGCAACCCAACAAGAGGGGTATGTTGTTGGTCCAGGAACTGCGCATTGCCAAAATAGGTTCGTTGGTTATAACCGCATCTTTGCTCCATTCTGGCTCAATTAAGGGTGAAAATGTGACACCAAAAAGCGCTTCCTTTTTATCCGGACCATATAGCCGCACCAGTTCTTCTGGCGCCAACGCGCAGATATACTCAAAGACGGCTTTTGAAAGCTGCGGACCATTATAGCCATGTTGCACAGCCAGACGATAAGGCAGATCTGAACTTTTTTTAATGTCCGAGCCAAAGCCACCTTGCAAAATGGCACGTTGAAACAAACCCTCCGATCTGGAGCTGGCCAACAAGCAAAAAACGCTTGTGCTGCCGGAACTATGACCACTTATTGTAATATTTTCCGGATCACCATTAAAGTTGGCCGCATTGAGCTTAATCCACTTAAGAGCTTGCAAAATATCCTTAAGTCCCGCATTGCCGGGCACATTTAAGCTGGCATCATCGGGAAAACTGAGATAGCTAAAGGCGCCCAAACGATGACCTACTGATATGACCACAAGTGGCTGCTGCATCAAATAATCGGGCGCCCAAAGACGTCGCGTATAATCACCACGTTTAAAGCGTCCACCATGTACATAGACCAGCATGGGCAGCGGCTTAGCAGACCGTAGCTATAAATCAAGTGTCCTTTAAGTTACAAATTCCATACAACTAGCTGTTACTTACCTGCTTCACATAGATGCTGAGATACAGGCAATCCTCGCTGCCAGTCACCACACCGCTGCTGTCCCATTGCAGACACACGGCTCCGGGCTGCGTGCAATCCTTTACGCCTGTCCAGCTTGCCACTTCCTGCGGTGATTTAAACCTCAAGTCGCCCAATGGAGGCGCCGCATAGGGCACGCTCTCAAAGTTGTAATACGGATCGCCATACATGCCGTGTAACAACTGACCCCGCACCAGACCATGGCTTGTCCGCACTATGGGCGCGCTGTTGCTGCTGCAAATTAAGCCATGGCGTTAAACCCTTTTGCCACATAACTTCAAAATTTGTTACTTACTAGTCCTCCTCAGTCATTGAAGTTGTTGCTTGTTGCACGTTCAGCGTGAAAATGTTGCCTCAGCGATATGTTTACAGCTTAAATACAGTCGTTGGATTACAGCTGACTTGTCACTTCTTATCAAGCTAAATGAGAGATATATTTCTATATAATGTATGAAAACAGCATCGTAAAATTTAAAGCAACATATACTTAATGTTGTGTAGATACAAGATAACAAGAATAACAAAATGGGTTAACATGGCCGTTGCCAGCGGCTATTAAAAGGGGTTTTATACCTGCCAAAAACACTAAACAATATGTTGGGATAACTATGCTGGTACATTCATGCAGCTGTTGTGCTATGTGCAACAGGTAAGTAAGAATTATTGGCTGTAACCCACTTTGTATACTTCAGGATTGTCGGCCATTTTAAATCTTCTTCTTTCCGACCAAGAAAGAACAGACTTAAATGCCAGTACGCAGCCTCATATTAAGTCGTGAAAGAAAAAACTGCATCTTAATTTGTGCGCAAAAAAAATATATGACCCAACAGTGCTGCCCATATTGAAATGCAGATAGCGCAACTAAACTACTACTCTTTAGTAAAATTAGCGCATGTATTTTGCCATCAAAATAAGTTGCTGCAACTTAATGTTTTGTTTTAAGCGCTCAAACAGAAGAGCGGTTGTTTTTGCTGGCGCCATCTACATATCAAATGCAAAAAAACGGGCAGTACTGCAAAGACTAAAATTCTTATTTTTTATATGAAGTTTTTTTTTCTTTCAGGCCTTACAGCGTTGCTGCATACTAGCCTTAACTTTAGAAATTTTTCATTGAAAATCGAAATATTTAGAACGAAACCTAAAATTGTTTAGTTTTAAAATTGCAATAAAATTTTTGTAATATTCCAAAATTGCAACTTTTATTCAAAATTCTACATTTTATTGAAAAAAATATATCCAAGTAACTTTAGGCGTTCACAAAACATGACTAACAGGCTAACGTAAGGTCTATCTAAATGCATATTAACATATTGATAGCTCGTTAAATCATCAAAATATCGCAAAATAAATTTACGAGGCTACATTAACACCAAATCGAAGAGATCGATTAAAAAGTTGCCCGTTAAAATACAAAGTGTTGTGAGCCCTTTTTTTTATTAAAATGTTAAACATGATCCACCTATGATCTTCATTCAGAGCTTAAAAAGCTTTTTGAAGTAAGATTTTGTCTTTGAAAAATTATTTCATTTAACTCTTCCACTGTCGATAACCTTAGAAAAAAGTTTGCGCAGTTGTATTTACCATTTCTCAGATAATTATGTGTGTATTTATGAAAGTTTTAAAAATTTTCATTTTATTTGTTATATTTAAAATTGACAAAACATAAAGCTGATTTTAAAATATTTATTTATATTGTTTTGCATGGATTAAACAAAAACCTTTAACTAACATCGAAAGTTTGCCACTCCTACTTATTATCAATTGAAACATTTATAGTTGGACTATTTTTGGATACGGTCCAGATCTGAGGACATAAAAAGCCAAGTATAGCCACCCAGTTGGTTGGGCATTTAACTTCCCAACTACCTAAAGCCCAACTCCAAATTTCGTCAATAATTGAGCAATTGCTTGAATGGGCGCTCAGCGCGGTTCATAGAATTCCATTATGCCATGCTTAAGTCTCACGTTACGTAGCTATTATATTTGACATTAATTTGACAGTTTGATGAATGAATTATGCACACAGTAAGCACACAAATATTTATGATGTAAACACTGGACTTTGGGCCAATAACAAACAGGTAAGTGCTGGAAAAGGGCCAACACTTAAATGCCAAATAGACCAATTTATGGTCTACATTTGTGGCTGTAGCCATATTGTTGAATTTTGTTTTTTTTTGTGCCCATAGTTAGCTTGAGGCCACAATTTGCTTGCAATTTGCATGCAAGAGCCTGGAAAACGACGAGATTTTATCAGGCAAAACAATTTTAAATGACGTACAAAAATGCCGGAAACCAGACACAAAATGTAAACGGAAGAGGAAACAGGCGTACGCACACACACACACACACATACACAAATATGTATGTATGTAGTTTCATGCAGTGGGTAAATACGCCGCAGCATATAATACATTTCCGCTACATTTAAGTGTGCTGCATTTAAATGTTTAGTAAAGCTAGCAATATTAAAGCTTTGTATAAGAAATGTAGCGTCATATTTAGACATTTTAAAACTTTATTTACTAAAGCGTACAGCTGCTCTCATTTACCCAACTGTTGAGCTTGGCAATTGGCAACATGAGCGCTACACAACAGCTACTTTTTGCGTACGGCCACTAGCTGGCGCCACTACTGCTATCGTCGCCATTTTTATGCATACGATAACGCCTATCGATTGCGTGCTATCGATAGCAAAACTATCAAATGAACGCTGCCACGAACCAGCTCAGTTCCACGCGTCAAGCTATTTTAGTGCATTCCTGTGCTTGTACTTGCTAACCAGAAATTCTAATAGGAAAAAACTAATAACAAAACAAATGTGCAATAAAAATAGTTAAAAACGCAAACGCTAGTGCGCACAATAAAACAAAAGCTGAAAACAAACAAAACGCGCATTATTAGTTAGCTAGCCTGCCAGCAGTTGCCAGAGCAGGCAAGCAGCAGCAAGATGAACGAAGAAGAAGAGACAACAGCAGCAGCACAGCAGTAGTAGAATTTGTGAGCAATAATAAGTTGTGTGTGAGTGCGAGGTGCAACGAAAATAACATAATACATGAAAATAAAAAACGAAAAAAAATAGCAAGAAAAACGAGAAAAAAATATGAAAAAAAATTCAGCGCGCAGCAAAATAGATATGAAAAATTGTTAAATAGTGAGTGTGCACAACTATGGTGTGTTTGTGTGCGTATTGTTAAATGAAAAATACAACAAAAACAAGTACATATATATATGTACAAACATGTACATATGTATAGAATAAAAGTGAAATGCAATACAAAAACGGGCACGCGTTGCTGCTGCGTGTTGTAATCCCAATCAGAGACGGAGGCAGTGAGAATTCCAACGCAATTGGAAAATAAAGTGACATATTTAAAGCAGTTCAAAGCAACAAACAAATAAAGTTTGGCGCAAGAGAAAATACTGAAAATACGTGAAGAAAAGTGTTGTTGTGTTGTCGCCGTTGCCACAGCCGCAGTTGGCGTCGCAGTTGCCGTCGGTGTGAAAAGAGGTCAAAGGCGCAACAAAAGTTTTTCATTTCGTTTGTTGCCTGTTGTTGTTTTTCATTTATTGTTCGCGCGCGGGACGTGCGGTAAAGTGCTGTTTCTACCAGCTGAGCGTACAGTATATAAAAGGCACAACGTCAACGTCGTAGTTTTGTGCGTGCGTGTGTATGTGTGTGTTTGCGTTTGTGTGCATATGTATGTGTGTGTGCGTCTATGTGTGAGCCAGCAAGTTTTAAACAAAAACAACAACAACTACACTATACAGCCCAAAATCAGTTGTTAAAACATTTTTTTGCGCGTGGCCCATTAACGAATTCCCCACAGAACGCGTTCCCTCTAAAGCCAGCTTAAAACTCAAATTAGAAATCAATTTTCGTATTTAATAATAAAAATTTATATGCAATATATTGTACAGCAAGAAGCAACACGCAAAAAAAATCTGGTTTTATCAGTCGTTGTCGACGACGCTCCACAGTACAAAAACAAATAAAAAAAAAAAACGCGGCCGCTTTGCGTCGACGTCGCTGCTCGCGCAGCTCACCAAAAAAAGTTTAAGCGCTCAATGCGAAGACGCAAAAGTTAATAAAGTATAAAACCATAAAAACAAAAACGACGACAACAACAACAGCTACAGCTACAACAAATACATACCGTAAAAAAAGCGCGAAAATATATTCTTCATAAATTCGCCCGTTTGCCCGCACCCCGCCATTAAAACACGAAACTTTTGGCAAACAAAAACGAAAAAAAATAACGGGCAGAATTTGCATACCAAAAGCAGCAGCAACTAAAATCCAATTGGAGTTTTTTCTGGCGGCGCGTTTTAATCGCGCTTGCTGAGAGCGTTTGTCAAAAGAGAGCGCAGTAAAGAGAGAGAGAACGCGGCGCAGTTTTTGTTTTCATTACCGTGTTTGTGACATGTAAGTAAAGCGGTTCCATGCCTCCCCCTGTAGCATGCTTGCCCTAGCGCCTAGCGTTCGTTTTGTTTTGACCGCGTTGATAATGCAATACATACATACAAAAAAGTATTGATGTACATATTTTAAAGCTGTTTGTAAATTAAACGTGTATGTGGGAGTTTGATGGTTTGCTGGTTTCTGCGTTTGCGCGCGCCAAAAAAAAAAAAAGTTTAATTTATTCAAAAATTCCATGACATGGGGTACGCTGATAAAGTGTCTGATAATTTAGTTTTTGGGACGAGTGTTTGGGGGGACGCTCAAAAGGGTCTTTGCCAACTAACACGCTGCCTGCCCAGTAGGTGCATTTAATAAGACACCGCATTTAACTTCTAGTCAGGTTTTATCGTTGTCGTTATTTAATTATTACACAGGTCAACATAATTTTTGAGGCTTCATTTGACTGGTTAGGTTCTTTTTTAGAACGATGTTCAGATACTCTTAAGAAATACCTTATTTTAAACGTAAAAATGTAATTTTGTGGCCACCATGGGAAGTTTCAATAAACAATATTGCTAAGGGCTTTATTGTTAATTGGCTTCAAGCTGATAAGTTACTGTTAGGATTGTTTCTTGATTAAAGCTACAGCTGGCTTCGTAATTATTATTTTACTAAAAAAAAAGAAGAGTAATTTTAACTGATCAGTTGTTAACCAAATTTTCTCCATTATGGAATCGTTTTGTTACCAAAGCAGCTGTGGTCGTAGTTTACAATCTATTGCCATTTTTTCAAATGCATTAAATTAAAATTAGATGGTTTGATTAGCTGTGGCCAATGAAACTGCACGTGGTAACTAATTAGTTGTGGAAAGTCGCACTAGGGCCTTATAAAATATAAACCAAAAGTTAGTTATGTTTCACAAACAAAAAGTCGTTGATAATGATAACAGCAAACTGGTTCATGCTTAAGAACTACATGGCTTATTATGTAAAAAAGGAATTATGTGAATAGAAGGTACACCCAATTCTGTTATTACACTGCTTTGGAATAACACGATCTAGAAAACAATTTTTTTTGCAAAATTTCATTCGATTTAGCACGATTAAAAAAAGCTATTTGATTGCAATTTTAAAGAAAAATGTTTTTATTAAACTAATCTTTTAGAAATTTAGTTAGGGAATTCTCCCATTCCTATTTATTTTCATAGCAGCTTAAGGATTTACTTCATGTCTTTTTCACACGGTTTTTTGGAACGTATCTACCGTGTAAAATCAGAATTAGGTGTACTAACAAGTCTACAAGCCATTCAACAAGTTGAGTCAAAAAGAAAAACAAACAAAGATCCCTAAATATGTTGTTTTTTTGAATAGTTAATATTCTCGAGAATCTTAAAAGCTGCGGCTGACCAATAATTAAAACATAATCACCCAGCACAGTCAGTGAATCAAAAATTGTGTTGACCAGTGTTATTGGTAAATGTCATTATCGATTCGTGGGAATATTTCCGTTGCTTTGTCCAGCAACAACACCAAAGGCAACAGTGTTGACAAATTTTGCCGGCTTTCATAGCGTTGTTTATTACTGGATGCGCGCTGAGCGCTGAGCTAACGTTTCTTATGGACACTCTTAAATATGATCAGAATCCCAAATCGGCCTGAGCTTGCATATAGTATTAGTTTAGCCAAAATTGGTTTTCGCATACACTTTCAATGGCGATTAGTCATCGTTGTTGACTTAAGTTGAAATTTGTTGCTTAAAGCAAATGGTTTGGGTGTGTTTTTGGCGCCTTATTTCTTTAGCTAAAAAACTAAATAGTTTCGTCAGTGGGATTTTTTACCAAGCTGTGCTGTGCTTCGATTCTATTGTAGTATCATTCATTCACGTCAGAGCTCTCTACCAATATTTTGTTTTCAATTTAAATACCTAAGTCTTGACGTGTAATGTGAACAATTACAAACACTTTTTAAGTGAATTAATTATTGAGTTGAAATAGAAATTGGGACAAAACAATTATTACATGATGACAAACTATTGACACTATAATTAAATGAATTAAAAAGGGGACAAAAAAGCAAGTTAAAAGGTGTTTTAGTATTTTATGCTTTTTCAATTTATAAAATTTATATTTTTAAACAGCTTAAAAATTATGTTCGACTATAGAGCTTGTCATCGATATGTGTAAAAGCTGTTATGCATTCGTAAATTATTCAAAAGCTGGCAAGACCAACTGTATACCACTTTTAAAAATCAAATGTAGTGCTTGTCAATTAAAGCAGCTGCAAAGTTTGAAGCTAAAGCAAAGTTTAGATACCTTTTAGAATTGATACGTGCTTCAATTATTTTAAAGTTATCTCAAGCACCATTTTTTATTTCTCACAACTTTAAACTGCCAACAGTTATTTCAAAATCCAGTTAAGCAAGATTGTGGTCAGGCGACTAAAAACACAATCTAATTTTATCTTTTTTATATTCTCATAATCAGCATAAAACCTAAGCTAATTTATAAAAAAAAAATAAAAATATATGTAAACATGTGACGTAAAAGTAGTAATATAATTCAAGTGTCAAGATCTTTGTTAGCGCCTCTACGATAAGAGACTAAAGCAACTAGTCTAACTTCAGCAACAGCTAGTATCTTTGATCATCCAAATCACGCTCTACCATTGAGACTGAACGTCTACCAAGTGTGCTTAGCCAAAATGAAGTTCATAACAAGCTAATAGGACTGGTTTCTGGCCATGCCATGCTACTTTCAGTATAAAAACTAAATCTACATAAGAATCATTGGGAATGGAATACCACAAACGCCCTTGACGTATTTCCTCAACTTTGTACTGTAGCGAAATAAAAGAACCAAAGCAAAGTTATTTCGATTTCTACGCAATTCGCGCCATTTGCATAATGCATCAGTCCCAGCGGGAGCTCTGTTTCAAAATAGTTGCAGTTGTCTTGACGCGCAGTTAAGCTTTATTTTTTCCAAAGTAGTCTATATAAACGTGTTGTTTACATAAATTGTTTGAAGCTTTCCCGCTCTTTTTCTATATGCCGCCCATAAATGTCGCATGGCCACGGACAGCACGAATTTACCCAGTTAGAGTTATAGGTTATGCAATGACATTGAAACCTAAAATGCTCGAATCGTGTTGAGAAACACGAGGATTGTTGGATAGATTGCTATTAAGCTGTCAGCTTGTAGTACGAGGGTAGTTCAATAAGTCATTGACCTTTTGCAAACTCGGTGTTGCAAAAAGCTGGTGATTTTGTTAAAAAGTTACTAACTTTTTGTACCGCCCACGTATATTGCGCACGGATAGCTTGTTTTTGTTTGTTTATTAGGGAGCCAGGCAGCCAGTCAGCCAACTATCTGGCTTATCAGCAGCGGGCGGTCGTTGACGATTGATAAAACCAAAGCAAGAGCATGAGACCCCAAAAAAAAAAAAACATTTCCAACTTGAATCGATGCGCTTGATAAAGCGGAACAGTGGAACAGCACGAGTCAGAAAACAAAACGAATGTATAAAGTAAATTTGAGTGTTAACTCATACCTGCCTGCCGCAATTTCTTTCATAGTAGCGGATACTCCAATTTGATAAACTAATATGATTTTTTGTATACCGCCACAGACACTAAACGCCGCTACGCACACAATGGCCAATCCACGTAAGTTTAGCGAAAAGATTGCGCTGCAAAAGCAAAAACAGGCTGAGGGCACGGCCGAGTTTGAGAAGATCATGAAGGAAGTATATGCCACGAAAATGGATGAGACACAAGCAAATCAAAAGATAATGGAATGCTGTTTGACGGAGAACAGCAACACATCGCCAGCTGGAGCGGGCCAGGGTAATGCCAATGGAGGTGGCAGTGGCTCTGGCAGTGGGGCAAGCGGCGGTGGCGCCTCGCCAGATGGCATTGGTGGTGGCGGTGGCTCGCCAACGGCCTATCGTGAGTCACGTGGACGCAGCGTAGGCGTTGGACCTATGCGTAGACCCTCGGAACGCAAGCAGGATCGTTCGCCATATGGCAGTAGCGCTGGGGGCGTAGTCAATGCCATGGGCATACCCTCAAATAATGGCACACAAATATCGTATCTAAGCCCGCCCATGGACAGCAATTGGAGGCGCTCCAATTCGGATTCGGCGCTGCATCAAAGCCTTAACATGGCTGTGGCTCAAGAGGTTGGGTTTGGGCCCATCGGCGGCGATGGCATGAACTCGCTGCATGCCAACTATCATCACCAGCAGCAACAGCAGCAACATCAACAGCCGCATAGTCCGCATAGTCCGCACAGTCAACGATCTCATTCGCCGCACATTGGCCGCAGCTTTAGTCCACAGGCCCAAAGAAGAAAAAATCATATGATGCAGCCACATCAATTGCTGCAGCAGCAGCAGCAACATCTTCAGCAACAGCAGCAACAACATATGCAGCAACAGCTACAGCAGCATATGCAGCAACAGCTGCAGCAACAGCAGCAACATCAGCAGCAACAACAACAACAGCAGCAGCTGCAACAGCAGCCGCAGCAGCCATACAACGCCAAATTCCCCAACTCCAACTGCAACATGCCAGCGAATAGCCTCTTCAAATCGCTGCAAGATCAGAGCATGAGCTTTGCCAACACTGGCTCACTGCCCGATCTGACGCTGCTGCATTATGCAACGACGCCGCAGCAGCAACAGCATCAGCAACAACAGCAGCAGCAGACGCTTTCGCCAGTCATGTCACCGCACAATCAGCGCCGCAGTGGTGAGCGGGATCAATCGCCTAGTCCCTTCAGTCCGTCTAGTGGCGCCGGCCCGCCCTCGCCCTATCATCAGCAGCAAAACTCGCCCACGTCCGCCGCCAATACGCCCACGGGCGTTAACGCACAACAGCAGCAACAAGCCAGCACCTCGCCGCATTTGTCATTCACAAATCTCGCCATGCAGTCGTCTGCGGGCGCGTCTTCAACAGGCGCATCGCAACAACAGCAGCAGCAACAACAACAGTTTAGCACACTGCCCACACTGGGCGCTGCCGGTTCCACTAGTAATCTGACCGACTATCGACAGCCACCGAATCCCCCTAGTCCACGTTCCTCGCCCGGCCTGCTAAGTTCCGTCTCAGGCAGCGAGCTGCATACAAGCGCACCAGCTAGTCCAATACGCCATACGCACACGCCAACGTCCGCGCAGTCACAGCTGCAACAGCAGCAACCAATCTCCAGCGGCGGCGGCGGCTTTGATGCTAGCTACAACAGTCTGAATCCCTCATTTCACAATACCTTTGAGAGCTTTTCATTGGGCGATAGCAATTCCTCACCGGAGCAGCAGAACTTTACCAATAACTTTGTTGCTTTAGACTTTGATGACTTTAGTAGCGGCGGCGGCGGAAATGGCTCAAATAGCCTTTACCAAGGTCAGGAGCTGGCACAAAACAAACTGTTAGACTTTAATGAACTGAGCGCATTGCGTGGGAGCAGTCCAGTTAACTCCGCCTCAAATGTAACCGCGTCCAACAACAACAACCTGCAGCAGCAACTGGGTCGTGTTACGCCGCAACGCATGCTCAACAACAACAGCAATAATAGCAGCGGTGTGGCACATAATGGTAGCACAAATTTAAATGGACCCACACACATCTCAACGCACAACAACAACAGCAGCAGCAATGCGCAAAGTGGAGGACTGAATGCTGGCTCCCCGCTGTCAAATGATGCGCTATCCTCGCCTGTACCCTCGCCGCTAGGCTGTCCCTCTTCACCGCTGCCAATACCCATGTCAGCGCAATCTTCACCGCATGGAGTTCATCAACAACAGCAACAACAACTGTCACTGTCACTGCACTCACAGTCGGTGCAGCATTCGCCACGTCACTCTCCCCTGCACTCACCGCATCACACATCACCTTTGTCCACAAGTTCACCTGGTATTTCAACGCTAGGCGGCAGCATATCGCCAACATCTCATCAGCAACAACAGCAGCAGCAGCAGCTAAGCAATGCTTGCAATTCTAATGTGGTGATGAATCATCATCACCAGCATCAGCACCACCATCATCAGCAAACGCAAAGTCACGGCAATACGCCGACTACGACGAATATACCCTCCATAATATTCTCTGATTATTCATCGACTTCAGAGATATTTGATTCGCTGGATTTGGATTTGGGGCAAATGGATGTGGCCGGTCTACAAATGCTTACCGAACAGAATCCCATAATGATTGCTGATCCAAGTACAGAGGACAGTTTTCGACGAGACCTTAACTGATACTATGAGGAAGCTGTTGCAGCTATTGAGAGCGGCGTGCTGCTTGAGGACACCTACGATGCACTGCTGGGCGCCATACCACCGCCCAGTCCAGCCAGTAGCGTGGACACGGAGCAGGACGGTGACAGGGCGGCAACAGCTGTGTTAGAGCAGCAAGTGACGTGCGAGGTGTCGGTAAGGCAGGACAAGGAAGTGCTGGAAGTGGAGCTACTTGTTCCGGGCGTAATAGACGATTTGGTTGATGCAAGCGACTTGGATGATGAAGTACGTAACTTTTTCTTTTAAGCTGTGTACAAGTTGTAGCAAGAATCGTTTATTATTATCGTAAGTCGTCGTTGTAAGCGCTGTTACCATCGTCGTCGTCGTCATCGTCGTTGTCTTCGTATGTGCTTTGTAGCTAGATCTTAAATTTTTACCATTAAGTGTACTTGAGTGTCATTTTACGTTCGTCGCGTACTAATTGAATGTCTCCTGCCCTTAAAAAAAACCACAACTACTTTAGCGCATCTTTCAACTTACTCTATACCTACTCTAAACGACACATTTACACCGAGTCTCAGATTTTACTTAACTACGCACATAAGTTACGAGAATACATAATAACGCAACTACTTACTATAAAAATTACAACAAAAACATACATAATGCTGTATATAACAAGAAACAAAAAAGGGATTAAAACCAATAAGTGTCTTAGACCTACGACCAAAATATTGTACATGTTCTGTATGACAAATATAAATAATAATAATTTGCCAACAAAAATAAGCAAAAATGTAGCGGCAAAGCAATTACTAGTATATAAGACCGCTAACCGATCCTACCAGGGCGCCGCGCAAGCGCAGACTGTGCTGTAAAGTTTACACAAAACATGTCGAATTAAAACGAGTACATAAACTACAACCCTCATCCAACTTCAAAACGCAGTATCACAAATACGAGTACATAACATAAAATTACATAGCAAAATATATAACATACTAGTTAGTTACATAAATAAGTAAATCAAATTTTGGCCAATATTTAAACGCAACAAGTGTACAGCATGAGCTCACTGTTACTTAACAGTGTGCACAACTGTACCAAAAGATGAGCTTGCGTTGGGTCAGTATATTTGTATTACTACAACATCACAAACCGTACGACAAACTTAACGAAAATGTAAAATCAAAACGAACTACTCAAAATTTATACAAATTTTAAAGCTAAACATAGTAATTATTTACAAAAAGTACCAGAAACCAAGTCCTACACATTTAACTCTTTCAACTACTGTTAATCAAACTGTTACCTTGCGCATGGAATTTACTACCAATATTCACTCCAATATCTTTTATTTCAAAGTCAAAAGTCAAAAACGAATTCAAGTGCAAAATTTTTATTATAAATAAAAATAAAAAGCTTTATTGCATGCAAACAAAAAAAAATAGTAAAGTTTACATATTAACTATAAAATATTGTATAAATGCAAGCAAAATAAAAAAAAAATTATTCAAAGGAAATAAAAATGATTGAGTCTAAATTTACTTTATAAAATTTACAAATCTAATAAATTTTAATATACTATAAAATTAAAAAAAAAAATTGAAATAAAATCGAAAAAAAGCTAGCTTTTGATTAAAATTATATTTTAAAAGCTTCAAAAGTGCAAACAATTTATTTGAGTACCCGAAATTATATATACTTATTAATAAATAATTGTTAATGATAGTAACATATTTAATAAAGAATTTTTGCATAAATCGTACATTTTTCTTTTTTAATATCGATGTAAAACTCTAGTTATATACACTAAGCAAATTTAAAAGAATTGTCTTAAAAAAAAATCGAAAAAAAAAACAATTTATATACAAATAATTATGCTAGTTTATGAAAGCCACATTAAATAGAAGAGCAAAACCCCTACAACAAAGATTTAATTGTTGTTGTTAATGTATTTGCTATTTTATATTGATGTTGCGGCTGAAAATGCTGATAATGTTGAGTTTTTTAAATGTACGCGTTTAAATATACATAAAAAAAAAAACTATAAAAAAAAACTAATTATAAATTCTACTATGTATATTATAAATAATTAATTGTATATGTAATATATGATTACGAAACAAAAGTATATTCAATGTAATAACACAGTTATTTGTTTCAAATAAATCTTAAATTTTATTTTAAAGTCCAACCAACCAACTGTTAGCTCTTTACAGCTGTTATCTGTACTAACGGCGTCGTTTCTCGTTTACAGCTACTCGTTGAATACAGTTTCTACCACTATTTACCTTATTTACTACCCGTCTGTAGTACCTATGTATGTGCATACATCGTATGTCGTATGTCCAAATTCAGAGAGTTGCACACAATTACATAGCACGCGCAAGCAAGTAATAAAATAAATATGCAAATAATTGCACGTAAAATTATATAAAAATTTATAAGTTAAAAGTAAAACAAAAAAAAAAAAAAATTAAATTATCTACTTGAACATATGTATGAAAATTTATTTATGGCTCATCCAACTAATACAAAAACAAAACCAAGAGATATGTATGTACATACTTACTATGTACAAACATGCTATATATACTATATTATAGAGTTTACTATTAGCTTATAAGCTGTCTCTTGTTTTTGTTTTTTTAATATAAGCGCGGCGTAGTTTATACCATGTGCTAAGTAGCACATTAGTATCAAAGTTCAGTTTAGTGCTACTACTAAAACTTGCTACTAATCCTACTAATTTTTCAACTCCTACTATTTGAGTAGTAAAGCGCCAGTTTTTCCGGATTAAAAATAAATCGTGCAAACCTCTAGCGTAAGCTTAGATAACATTTGACCTTCCTTCGGTAAAAAAATTTCAGCCAAACCGCTTTGAACCGATGCCATTTGGGAATTGGGAATCTTTACATTAAAAAGCTAATAATCACTTGGGTAGCAGCTGAGCCAACCTTTTTTCTTGATACAAAAGTCACCATTTTTGGCATAGACTCGTGTTTTCAGCAAGGTTTTCGGACTAGAACTATTTAACAAAAATATACGTTATCGGAACCAGCATAATACTACCGAACCGTACTTTCAATCCGAATATGGTGTTAATCCAATTAAATGAAAATTACATTTTGTTCTTAGTGACTAAGAAATAGTCCGTCATAGCTTTAGTTTCGTCGATGTGATCGAAATGAACTATATATTTTTGTAGTACTTTGTATACAGTTCTTTTAGAGGTTCCCTTTGAGCGGCTTGCGAACCTAAACTTAAATTCCCAAAACAATTTTTGAAGTTTTCAGCGCTAAAAAATTTAGACTAGTCTTACAAAGACTTGTCATCGGTTAAATTCCAAGTTTGTCGAGAGAAAAATATCGAGCGCTTAGCGCCTAAATTTTCCACTATCATAAACTTTTGTTGAAAAATGGGTAAATAATGCAAAATTACGTGACCATCTTTCAATAATTTTTTTTCGTATTAATCTTAGAAAAACAAACGTTTATTTCATATCTATTAGTCGTGCTTCGGAAAACGAAAAAACCAAACTGCAAAATTTTATTCGGATTCGTTTTTGCGTGCTCCGAAAAGTGTATATTTTTGTCGATGCTTCCCTTTTTATTTTCGATAAATTCTTATATTTCCCTTATTTTTCCAATAAATTCTCGTTTTATTTTTTATACAAAAAGCTGACATGTTGCTTACATTTTATTTTAATTAAAATATTGCTAGTTCTTTATTATTCTGTAAGCCCTAATTTTTTAAGTTCCAATCCCAAAATTCTACACAAACCTGTCAACTGATATTATTCATCCATCTTAAATAAATTAACGACTTTGGGCGAAATTCCTTCGGCAATAGTGTAAATTTGTTTATTAAAATGCTAGAGTCCCCAAGATAAGTTACATACAGGGTATATAAAAGTCGGTCTGTACCACTTGTTTATTAAAGCGCGGGTTTTTATTGTAATATGAACATGTTTTTTATTTATTACTTTGTTATTGAAAATTGTAAAAGTTTTGGCGCGAAAATTTCGGTTTGCTGCAAATCTTCCTAAAAACGTGCTAAAAAAATGTATCATAAAAATAACTTCCAATAAAAAAATTGTATGGCAAAAAAAAAAAAACAACAATCGCAGACAAAGCTGTGCGCGCTTTTGAGAATTCGTTTAAGCGAAAAAAAATGATAGGAGTGATTTTTGCCGTGCGAACAGAGTATCTTGTCACGCGACCTTCCCTGCGTTAAATATTTACTACACCTTCTACTATAGCTAGTACATACAAAGGGTAGACTAGAAAAAATTCTCGCAATACAATTACCAAACTTTTTTTTAACTATAGCTGCTTAGTAGCAATTTTTGTACTTGGCCATAAAACTAAAGCAAGCCAAGTAAAATAAACAATATTGCGTATACGCTATGAGTTAATTATAAAACAAGCAGAAATCAACACAATTTAAAAATCAAGTTTTTGATTTTTATTATAACTACTAATCAGCAAAATGTGTAAATGTGTGTCTAAATATGTGTGCAAATGTATGTGTGTGTGTGAGTGCTTATGAAGCGTGTGAGCCGCTCTCACATTGTTATTATTATTATTTAGCGATTTTATGATTTTTCCAGTAACTCACCCAAAATATTAATTTCAGCGCACACAAACTTTTAAGGACAAATCAAATGCAGTTAGTCGTAGTAGTTGAAGCGAACGAATGTATATAATCAAAATAAGCCATGAATAATAGTATCAGCTAAAAACAAAATTCCACAATAATTCGCCATTTTTTTTGTGCTATTCTTCATGTTATTTTTTAATTAAGTATCAAATTTTGCTGCTCCGCTTCGCCCCTGCTCTACCTGTTTTATCTATCTGTGTTACTAGCTATGATGACGCCCTGATGATAACGTCATTATCGCCGCTATGCCTGCCGATTCTTAGCACTTTTTTGCCAAGGCGCAAATGTTATCAGCAAACACGAGAGCCCCACCATGACAACAACAACGACATTCCAAGAAAGCGTCTCCCATAGGGGGCTTCTAGGCTTTTTCCACTTCTCTATAAACGCGCTCAGCTCTCTCACACTCTCTCTGTCTCTGTGTTTCGATTTTTATAGTTTTGCGGCCAGCAGTTGAATGCACCCGGCCTGTAGCCCTCACCTCGCGGCGCTTACCTCTAAAAAGTCCATAAAGTGCTACACAATAATTGATAAGCAGCCACATCATATTGTGCTGCATACTAATAATGTAAAATGCATTGAAAAATCATAATGGAAGTAATTAGTATTGATTATAACGAGGCCTATAATGGGCTATAGATTGAGGCGTGGTCTGCTGCGTGTGTGTCTGCGTTTGGGCATGATAGCAGCCTCTAAAAATAGCTCATACGCACTAGTGGCATTGACGTTAGAGAGTTGCAGCGGCGATTGCCCGACCCGACCACCATAAAGGGCTTTTGTCCGTGACTGCACAGTGGGCCGTGGGCGTAAGTTAAGACAATTAATCAGTTTATGTTGTGGTTGCGCGTTGAAAATCACAGTTTTAAGCATTCATGATATAATCCTTTAGGCACATGAGTATAAATGCCTGCATACACACGAAATAGATGCGGATACAACATATAGGTTTTCAAATTGTCTCAGAACCTGTTTCTTTAACTAAAAACAACAACAAGTGGAAAGGCAAGTTACAATTTGTTTTAACATAGCAATATGAAAATCAATGATAAGCTAAGCTCTTGTTTGTTGTTTTATTTTTATCAATATATTGGTTTCTTTTGACCAAAAACAAAAACAATTTATGAGTGCAATAAAGTCTTCTCTATGTGAATAAGGCGTTCTTGTTTTTAGCTTGTAAAGTATTCGAAAATTACCATACCATATAAAAAGTGAAATTTTGAACTAAATCTCGGTTAGAAGATTTCAAAACATATATATAGTCCCAAAAAGTGTATAAGAAATAAAGTGTTCTATTGTTCGGTTAATCCACCTAATTTTATTAAAGATATTGAATTTCAATAGGGGAAATAAGGATCTGGATCATCAATAATAGTATAGGATGTTTTTAAATTAAATTTAGTTATACTCCGATAAATTCTGTGATCAATCATGCAAATATCTGCTTTTTTATGCAGTCGAGAAGTGGAGTAATAGAATGGAACACCAAAGATATGTTTTATTTTTTCTTGTTTTTGGAAAAAAAAGTAAACCCATAGTAAACTTATTTATAAAAATATTTTCAAAGTTATCTACCACAAAAAAAATGGTAAAGCAGTTCGAAATTGGTCTTATTATCATTAAAAAACAAACTTCATATAGTCTTTGTACCATAAAGTGCAGGGTATTAAAAAACAGAGGAAAACTAAGAAATAAAAGTTACAAAGTGCTAATAAGTGTTTGGCAGCGTGCTCAAAAAGCTCCTAAAAACTTAATTACTGCTTTTTAACATTTAACACTGCTCTTGCTCCACTGTGATAGAGCGGCTTTGATTAAAACAATAAACAACAACAGCAGAAGTAGAAATCCAATGGCAGCAAATAATAATACAAACACGTAGAAAAAAAATTATATGCAGTGTAATAAATAAGACGTAAACAAGCGATGATGCACAGTTTATCAACAATATGATTTTTTCAATCAGTTTTCTTAAGAAGCGTTGCTTAGAATCAAAGTGGTGTCACCACGTCGGTCTTGGAATCTAAAAATAGGCAACATTTTTAACTATTGTTGAAACAGATATGGTAAATATTTAATGATTTCGAATGGATGTTTACAATAGGAACGTGTGAGCCATTTATGCATGGTATGCATAGCATATATACGTCACAAAGTGACGCCATTGCTTCGAGCAAAGTATTCCAATATTTGACTGAAGCGACTTAGATAGGTAAGTTGCCAAATTGATAAGGTTTTCTTTAAGGTAAAATCACGCGATACAATGACTGTCCATTGTAGTTGTGTAGCTTTTAAATTTGGGGTGTAGACAACTTAAAGCAATGAGCAACAACACGCTAATCGATAAGAAGATAACAAACAAATCACATTAATTTATGAATCAAGTATTATGAGGGCAACCGCGCCGCAATGCAGTAGAAACTAACTACAGCGCTTTTCAAACTGATAAAAAAAGCTTTAAGACTAGTGACAGTCAAACTGTAGTTTAGCTTTATATTGCAAAATGTACTATACAATTTGGAAATCTTTTATAAATCATGCTAAATTCTATTTGTACGCAAGTAGTCTTCCTCTTCTTCATCTACATCTTCGACTACGCTGTAAGAGCTCTTGCCAGTGCTACTCTTTTTCTCCAAATGTGTCTCAAAGAACTCTTCCACTGTATCAGTATTCCATTTGGTTATGGATAGCGTTTCTTGCACTTTGCCGCTGGCATCCAAAAGTTTTACAATGGGATCCAGACCACGCACATATTTTATTTGCAGATTGGGGAACTTCGATGGGCGCCCGCTTTGTATAAAAGCTTGTATCTGTGGATAGGCTCTAAACTTGCAGGTGCAAACCTCCAGTATGGCTTTGGCGTAAGTACGCTGCGCTGCCGGCTGCTGGTCCTCCGTGCAGCACTGCTTACAGTGTGGTCTACAAGCGGACAAACAATAATAGAATCATGTTTATAAATCAATAAGTGAACAGGAAACCTACTTGATGGCCTCCAGTCCAAAGTCATTGAGCTTATCACAACTGGAGCACATAAGTTGCGCCTTTATAAAGCCCAATTCCCGACAATCAGCTGCAGTGAATTCGGCGTTTATTAGTTGGCACTGCAATGGAAATCAAATTTGGTTCATCATATAAAATGCTTAGGCAACCCACTATATTTTTTTTGTTAATACTTACGCTGATAGCCAGTACAGCTAGTAAGGTGTATGCTAACATTATTACGGTCTATTATTTAATATTGGTAATATAAATATTGTTCAACCACGTCGTTGTTTACAAAAAAAATCCAAGCATTCATTAGCATACAACATTGAGTACTTTTCAGACATACTTGTTCCTACTAAAATTTGCCAACACTTATTTGGTATTTTACATTTAGTATTTTCATGCACAGCACTGGCTCGGCCAATGTGTTGAAAACAAAATTTTGATGGCTTGAATATTTATAAAGTTAAAAGACTGTTATTTGTTGTAAAATATTTTTTTTTTTAAATAAAAATAAAATAAAATCTATATCAACAGGTTATACACCTCCACCTAGCAAAAACGGTAAAAAAAAAAAAAAATAAACACAAAATTAAAATATTTTTAATCTTACTTTAGATAAAGGTAAATTTTAACAGTCGCTCGCTGGCTTTTCAAACCGTGTTCATCTACTTAGTTTTGGGAAGCATTGCAGTTATTTTGCAGACAGAACCTTAGTGCCTCCGTCTCTTCCTCCAAGTGATCAAGTCTTTTCATCAAAATGATCTAGTACATATATTGCAAAAAAAAAATAAACAATGCGTATAAATAAATAAAAAAAAATTTAAATAAGCTCAAACCTTGGCGGCCGATATAATTTCCTTGGCTATTTTTAGAGGCATATGCTCTACCGATTTAACCAGCATCATGGGACGAAGTTTGGCTATATCCTCCATTGTCTTAAAACCAGCAGCATAGAGCTGTTTGGCACGATTCTTTAAGCATAAAAAGTCAGTCGCGCTACAAAGGCTTTAATGTAAATGTACCTACAATTTTCACAGCAGGCAATTCCAGCAAAGCTTCGAGTTCCACACTGCCGCAGCGGTCCATTTTCTGCGTAATACGCTCAAACAACGACTTAAAGCACCAAAATTCCTGAATTTCTTCGCACAGGCGCACAATAGCACTGGCTGCTCCTGCCGATTGACTTATTAAATGTTGTAACATACCTCGCTCAATATTAAACTTGTCGGCAACATTGGGCAAAGGTTGTACATCAAGTATATCCAGCAATACAAGCACCTTATAAAGACGATTCATTTGCAATGCTAGATGACCTTGTACCGAGTTGGTTTTGATCAATCTAGCGGCATGAGCCTCTGTAAAGCCAAGTAATCTGAACAAGGCCTGTTTTTCGGCATCTAAAGCTGTGTAGGATTCAAAAAGTCTGCTAGCATCAGCTGCAAATAACTCATCGCCTAGCTCATTCGAGTTAAAACTAACAATGAGATACAGCAAATGTGCATAGTTTGTTAATATAAGCTGTTGCTGCGCCAGTTTAAGCTCCTTGTGTATGGCAAAACAACGCCTATAATCAATGCCCGCCTTAAAAGCGGCTCTGCCCATGTCGGTCAGCTCAAAACGTGTAGATTTGGTTATAAACAAGCGAGGAACTTTAGCAGCATTTCGAACGTTGCCATCGTCTTGTGTGGAAATGATAAGGGAACAGTTTTGGTTGCTGGGGTCCGCAGGCGTAACAATTTTAAGTACTTTGTGTTTAAACATGTTTCTTAGGATATCCAATATAAGCGACTCAATATTGATGCCTAGTTCCGCAGTTTGCACCGCCATCAGAGAGCTGTTGATTAGTTTTAAAAGATCCCGCCGGCAATCGGCCAAGTTCAAGCCGATGACACTCAGTATAAGAGCCTACAAATAATATTTATTTTATTTCTAGCTTAAGTGTTGTAGGTTTAAACTTACTTGCAGCCCCAACGCTTCCTGTTGATGCAAAGAACTGTAAGCCTTGTCCATTGGCGAGAACAACATTTCGCCCACACGCACATTATCCAAACTTTGAGTAATCAATATGCTCTCTCCCGCCTCGCCCATGCCGGCGCGTCCAGCTCGTCCCACCATTTGCTTGTACTTGCACAGAGTCATAAACTCCTGGCCCACATAAGGCGCACGAATTATAACACGCTTGGCGGGCAAGTTTACACCAGCAGCTAACGTTGAAGTACAGCAGATCACCGAGAGGATGCCCAGACGGTAAGCGTTTTCAATATACTTCCGCTCTTCTGTTGTTAATCCAGAGTGATGGTAGGCAATGCCATATGGCAGCGTTTTGGCTAGCACGGGACTTAAAATGCCACAAATCTTGTCCAGAGCATCCATAAGTTCGAGTTTTTCGCTTTTTCGATGCTCCAGAAACTTTCTTTGTGGCAATATGCGACTGAGCAGCTGGGATACATTTTCGCAATTTTTACGCGATGAGCAAAATATGAGACAACAGTGCTCGGGAGCACACTCGCTCACCAAACCAGCCAGATGATCAGGATCCGCACGTGCCACGGCTGTACTATACTATACACAAAATAATTTATATGGTAAGTACTTAAAGTTTTTAATTTTGCATACCTTGTAGTCCACGCTGCGGTTGTAAACAAAAATCTCTTCCAGTGTTTCACCCTGTGCATTAATTTCCAGCAAATCTCGACCACATTTAATGTACTCCTTCAATTCCACTGGTCTAAAGCTACGCGTATAGACATCAGCATTCAGAAAAGCTGATATTTCGTTTAAATTCCCAATGGTAGCGCTCATGCCTACAATTTGTATATTGGCTAAAGCAATATAAATATAAAGTTAACACAGATTACAGAACAAATATTTAAGAACTTACCATTGAGAAACATGATCTTTGTAAGAAAAGCCTCAAGCGTTGCTCCGCGTCCCTTCTCGCCAATTAAATGCAACTCATCCACAACAACCAGACCTATTTCGTGAGGACGCTCGACTTCTATGAGGCTGTCCAAAAGCACGGCTCCTTTTTCAATGGATGCAATAAACAGACTCTTACGTTTACGACGCGCCACTGATGGAAACTTGCCTTTGCCCGCTGTGTACTCATCCACTATGAAATCTAACGCTATGGCAAAGGGTGACATGGCACTGACCTAGAAAAGTTTGAAATATAAGTGATATCGCGACAGTTTATATAGTTCTGATTAACCTTTTCCTGAACAATGGACACATAGGGTAGTATAAAAAGTACATTTTTCTCTCGGCAAAGTAGCTCACGCAGCATTAAAATTTCAGCAACTAAAGTCTTTCCTCCACTGGTGGGCAGAGCATAAATAAGATTCTTGCGCTTACGTATGGCTGGCAGATTAAGACACTCGTCTTGCCATTCTAAAAAAAAAAAATGTTTTCACTTTTGATATTTTTTTTGGATGGCCAATTTGTTTACTTACCGTATAAACTTGCAATGCCTTTATGCTCGAATATCAAATCCTTTACTCTGTCTGGCAATCCATAAAAATTGCTTTTGGACGGACAACTATCATATCCATCAAACGCTTGTGTTTCCCAATCGCAATCGTTAAGCGCAGCCAGTTCTTGATTTACCAAAACTTGGGATTGTTCGCATCTGAGTTCCTCAGAGGTTTTATACTGAGTACCATGAACAGAGCGTTCTTTTAAGGAAGTGTTTAAAGAGTTTTCCTTTTTCGCCGGTGCATTTGGTATTTTGAAAGCAACAGCGTTCAAAAACATTTGCGTATTTTGCTCTAGCGGTAATTCAGCATCGTCATCTTGGAAAATGTCCTCCACCTCGCGATTGGTTAAGTTATTAACATTAATGTGATTAAAAATAGTGTCATTTATGTCTAATTCAGCCTTTATATCGGTTGAAACTTCTTGTTGCAATTTTAAGTCTTTGTGAACAAAAGCTTCATCATCAACTGTTTGAAATATATCTTTAAATTCAAGATTGGTCAAGTCCTTCTCATTTATTTCTTCCAAAAATGCTTCTTTTGGTGTTAAGTCAATCTCATACCTTTTCCGAGTGGACTGCCGCCGACTCGCTGTCTCTTCAATGGAAGAAGATTCATTAATATCACAGAAAAGGGATTCACTTGAATCACTGCTACTTTGATAAGCAATCTTTGAAATAGTTTCAAAAGGTGGACGTACAGCGTCATCGCCGCTTAATAAATCTTCTAGCTCTGCGTTGGAGTAAAAGCTATCATTGCTGTCTGTTGAAGACAAACTGTTACTAAAATCCATTTTATCTGATTGTTTTGTGCATTTTTTTGCATTATTTGAATCATCTTCAGCAAGATTAATATTTGTGTTTTTCAACTGTTTCTTAAACGTGCGCATGTCATGTAGTTCACAGTCAAAAGCTTAAGTAAACGTCTGGCAGGTAAACGTTGTTTTGCAAAAGCACAATAAGGATTTTAAAATGCACTTCAATATAAATAAATACAAGTGCCACAATCTCAGTTAAATAAATTAATATATACAATTTTTTACAAACTAAACATATGCATACAAGCGATCTTCAAGTTTTACAACACTGTTAGAGCGCGCCGATGAGTACCACAACAAGGCATCGATAACAGCTAAGCATATTGATAGTTCTGCGCAGTTGTTGTTATTGAAATTGGTCACACTTGCTTGGTCTTGGGGACGAAAAAATAATTTCCAGCGCACGAAAATTTGTTTCGTTCCGTTAATTATATAAAATATTTTTAAATAGTGCATAAAATAAACTTCTAACATTCAATAACACTAAGTATTCAAACAGTATCTTGGCAGTGTGTGTTTTGTATCGTTGAAAAGTGAAAACGCAGCTACGCATATAAAAAGGTAACGCACACTTATGCATACATATGTAAATACATACACATTTAAAACTACAAGAAATGCAATTTTGTAAAAATAGGCACGAAAAAAGGCCACAACAGCAGCAATCATTCATTGAAATTGAAATTAAGTATTGAGGCAGCGCTCTGACTTATCGCACAAAAGTAGATAAATAATAACGCAAAAAAAGGTACGCTCCAGGGGAGCACTTCGCGCTATATTTGTGTGTATGTATGGTATATATGTCAGTTTTGTATATACAAGAGTTGGTGTGTGTGTGCGAGTGTATTTTGTTTAACAAGTAAATAATTGTTGGCCATAAAATAAATGTATAGTCAGCTCTGGCATATTGCTTTAGCAAGCTAAAGTGTTAAATATTTTCACACTGTGATAAGCGTTTGCAAGTTTCTATGCAATATTAGTGTGCTGCTGCTGTTGCTGAGACTACCTCATGACTGTGTGTTTATGTGTGAGTTGTGTTATTTATTTAATTCATATTTAAACAAGTCAATTAATTTATTTGCCCTTGTACAATAACAAAAACAACAGGAACAACAAACAACAGCTCAACAGTTGCTGCTGTAAAACTTGTTCTGATTCCAGCCACCATTTGCATAATGTATATTAGTAACGGTATGTATGTACATATGCATGCATATAAATAAACATTCATATATATAGTATGTACATGTATGGGTTCATTCAAGTTTTCTTCTCGATTACAACTTCAATGCTACTCTGCCCTTCAATAATGGCTGCTGTCGCTGCAGCAGACACAGGCGACAGCTGGACGGAAGCTGCTGCTTAAGGCTTTCTCATTCACACAGCTTCCGCCTTGTTTTGCTGCACATTCTGTTCTTCTCCCTTGTTTCACGCTCTTAGATTTATCCGAGTTTGTTGCACGCGCTGTTTGTTGTCCGCTTTCAGTACCTACTATAGCTACGCTCAACTAACTGGTTTAGGGCACACATGTATATGTGTCGCTTTGAGTGCGTATGCGTGTATGTGTAATTGTTTGTCTGCATTGTTTGGTGCATTCAAAGAAGCAACAGAGATACAAAAACGATCCACACCTGCTGCATGTGACGTAGCAGCAGCTGGCAGTCTGCACAGTCAACGTCTACGCCGATATACCGTCAGTACAAAATTTATTCTGACACCCAAAACCCATCAAGAGTCTCTTTCGTTTACAGTTTAAACATACATTCGTCCTCCTAAACTTGCCCTACCGAAATAGGTAAATAAGAGTTTCATTGCTAGGTCACCCCAATTTGGCCCAATTTAAAAAAACATCAATTCATCAACTTCATATTTTTTTGGAAGGAATTTCACAATTCCCTAAAAGCAATATTTGAAGCACAGTGTTTCTTCCATAAGCCCTCTACGAACTGTTTAGATTCAATGAAGACGTGACGTGTCATCAGGGTTTCGATATCATTATCTCTAGTTGCAGTTTTTGAGATTTTCCAATATACTAAGGAATTCAATTTTATGACGTTTTCCACAAATTGACGAATATATATAAATACAGAAAATAGTTCAGATTTTAGGTTCCCTCATATCCACAAAAAAAAAAAAATATATAAATTGAAATTTGAAGATAGCACCTATACAAAACAAAATAACAAAAAGTTTGCTTTAGCTGCGACAAAGTCGAAATTCTTATCACGACGCAAAAAACAAACTCCATTTCAAACTATGTACGTACTTCTTGTTTTTGTTTTTTTTTGCTAATTTTTCACAAGTTATTAGCCACGCGAACTTTAGGTGCTGTTTTGCTTGCTACGACTGGATGTTCTCATCGCGCACATGCCATATACTGTATACATTATTATGTACTTATAGTATACATATTTATAAATGGCTTTAACTGTTTTCAACTTAAATGCTGATTTTCATGCATTTCTGTAATAAGTAAATATTTCATTCAGGTTTACATTTTGCCAGTCTGACTCATTTTTGCGATTTTATCAATATTGTACTCTTACTATATACATACACACAAACACATTATTTATTTGTTGTTTTTGTTGTTGGACTCGTCTGGCACTTGCTCTATTATCGCCTAATCTACTTTTGTTTAGCTATTTCAAAATCAATAACATCAAGGTTTTGGAAAAGCAACAAGAAGCACAAAGAACCTTCAAAAGTTTTGTATATGCTATTGCAATTAAATAAAACCTAAATAGAAAAGATGACAAGGATTCTCTGTTCTTAGCAAGCCGATCTTTATGACAGTAATACTTGTGGAATTTAAAAATAAACTTTAATTTCTTTTTAAAATTAGCTTTTAAATTGCTTTCTAGTTCGGATCATAATTAAAAATATGGCGAATGTTAAAGTCGGTCGCGGACGACTTTGGAATACCCTGTACCACCACATTGCAAAAAGATGTTTATATGTAAAATTTGGTTACGAACATATTTTGTTAAATAAGCGAAAAACAGACGAATTATGCACCAAAAACGTATTTTTTATCGATCCGTCCTATGGGGGTTATATGATTCAGTCAACCGATTTTGATCAAATTTGGTCCAGTGCTTGGGAACTCTAAAAAACTTCCGAGTGCCAAATTTGGTTCCGATATCTTCATAAACAAACGAATTATCCATCTAAAACATTTTGTTTTTTTCGGGTTCCTCTCTGAAACACTCCTATAAGAGCTATACATATAATATAACCCCAATATCAAAAAAATAAAATAAACTTGTCTCCCGAAATGACAGATCTAATCTGAAAGTTTGGTTGCTCTAACTCTTACTATCTGTGATGTCTAGGCGTTCATACGGACAAACAGACTGGCATGGGTATATCGACTTCTCCAGTCACCCTGATCATATTTTAGGTAACTTTGGAGGATCTCCGACGACTCCTTCTATATGTTAATACATTTTCGGCTTGCACAATCTTAATATACCATTTGTACCATAAGGTACAGGATATAAAAATTGCACAGCTGCGATTTTTTCCTCAATCAAATTTCACACAGCTATTTTGCCGAATTTACTATCAAAATATTTTGGATTTTTCCGCAGCACATATTTTATTTAAATAAATACGACTAAAGGTCAATATGAAGGATGAAGATGATTTTGCCTTCTGACGATTTATAAAACTGATAGCTAAATGGTTGTTAGCCCATGCTTCGAGCTGGGACATATGCGCCTAGATACATTTTTTAATTTCCTGATGGACATTTAGCATCATTAGCTTTCTGTGAATCACTGAATTTCGCAAATACCAATCGGCGTTGGGCAGCTTCCGCAGGGTCTTGTCCTCGAACCTTGGGTTAATGTTTAGATAAGCGCCAGATTCTGAGCTCTATATTTGTCCAGGTTGTGGCCTTATTCCAAGCTCAGTTGCGATCGTGCCCTGAACTTTTTTTTGGTTTAGCTGCTTCCTTTTATATGCCAGATGGTATCTCCATGTGACATTTTCAGAGTAATCACTCATTTAATTTCACCAAAAAATGTAAGCTTCAGTATTGAAGAAGACGGGGAACCGACGAATCACTAGTAACCCAGTTTTTTAAAAAAGAGCGAACAAAAACAACCACAATGAATGAGTACACAAAAAAAAAAGTTTCTTGGATTAATTTTGGGAAGCTAGCTTGGCAAAGCATTTCCACATGAGCTACATAATATTTGGACAATATATATAAAACTGCATAACCACAATTATTTAACCCTTTGTAAAACTAACAATAAACTCGTGTAGCCCTTATGTTTATACAGCTCATTAATAAGTATGTAAACACAAATGTTGAGATATTTATGCCGCATGTCTTTATTTGGCATAGCAAAGCCATTGACGACGACACCCACATCCAAAACCCAGTACCATACTTTATAAAACTGCTCAAAACAGTACAATAAAAGATACAAAAAAAACTACGCATTTGTGTGCTCCGGCGACACAAATTAGGCCTAGGCCTTGCCCATATAACTCAGCTCAAGCTCAATTGGCGTCTCAAAATTCTTGATTGATTTGAACTATTTTTAGTCATAAAAGTATACGAACATATATTGTACATAAAGTAAAGCAAAAACATGCTTGTATTCGAGTGGTTGACTGGGCTTGCCAAGAGCCTTACTCAACTTAATTATTCAGTGTGTGCTTGAATTGCCTTAAAGGTCAACCTAATTGCACTTCAATCCATGACTCGTTTTCTACTTGTACGCTTTTACTTTTGTGCAAACGTTTGGTCTTAGCAGACGCTACGGAAATTATTTATGAAATAATATTATTCCGACAATGAAAGAGAAAGTATGCGAGTCGCTGAAGTATCGTTAAGTTCAAGGACACACGACTGACAACAGGTAATAAGTTTAGTTTATGCGTGAGATATCTTTGCAGTTTCTAAAACGCGATATGCAAAAAATTTCCACTTACTCATATGAATTATTCTTGTACATAAAGTTAAGAGTTTAGCTTTAATCGCGTCTTTTATAACCTCAAATTTTGTGCGTGTAAACTTGCCGTTGAAAGTTTTTAGTTAATTAAAAGAACGCTATTTTGGTTAGAACTTGTAAATGGCCAGCCAACAAACAGTCGTCAGTTAATTAGTTAAGTTTATGCTTAGACTCATAAATCGCGTGTTCAGTTCCCATTTTGACAGTTTTCATATAACATATGTATTAACGTGTCATGCATTGCATTTGATATACATTTATATAAAAAAAATTGTGTAAATAACAACATAAGTAATTAAACAAGTGTATACATATACCAACAAACAAATAAACAAACAGCTCCCTCTGTTCTGGCCAGGTAAATAACACGTGAAATTTCCTTACTAATTTAAAATGCACTTATTTAATGAGCTGATTTGTTATCTTTTACTCAGGTCAAACCCAGCAATAGGCGCACAACTAACATGTGACTTCAAAATTGTTAGAGAGTTTGGGAGAAACTGAGACTACTCTTATAAGGCTGATGGCTGACTGGCTGGCCTAGGCAGGCTTTAACACAGACAAACATACACACACAATATACTTACACAGCTTATCAATTTTTGAGTTGATTTTAATGCACTCCACTTTTGATTTTCAGCCAGCACCAACAAAAACACAATCCTCTGCCGAAAGACAGTCATCCTTCCAGCCAGCCAGCAAACCAGCCAGTCAGGCAGCCAAAACAAGCACAGAACACACAGCCAAAAAAAAAAAAACACATTCCGAAGCATACATTTTATAACGCAGCAGACACTTACGTTGCCATGAGGCGTCAAATCTAGGCCAACGTAGGAAAGATTACTTAATCCAAAAGAACGCATTATGATGCCGCCAAAACCGCTGCTTATCGTTGCCTATGCGCTGACCGCTTGTGCGACCTTAACCTCCGCCTGCTCCTCGCGTGCCATACCCAAACCGCGTCCAGAGACCACAACCTCGGCGCCACCTACCCTGCCGCCAGATAATGTAGCCCAAACCACACCCAGGCCCAACATAACATTTCCCATATTCAGTTGTCCCCCCACCTATGCCGCTTGGTATTGCCTAAACGATGCTACCTGCTTTTCGGTGGAGATACACAATGAGATACTCTATAATTGCGAATGTGCCTTAGGATATATGGGACCGCGTTGCGAGTACAAGGAAATTGATGGCTCCTATTTGCCTACGCGTAATCGCGTTATGCTCGAAAAGGCCAGCATTGTAAGCGGTGCTACCTTGGCATTAATTTTCATGGCCATGTGCTGCATTATGTGGTATTTGAGGCATGAAAAGCAAATGAAGGAGAAACTGCATGAGAGTAATGCCAATGGTGGCGAATTATCCTGCGATAATCCGGGCATGGATGAAGTGGATGGCATGACACCATTGCCCACGCGTCGACCCTTTGGACCGCATCATTGTCCCATTCTAACGCTGCAGGAAGCCTTTCAGTTAGCTGCAGCCCCCAAACAGCCATTGCGCTGAGTGCCAAACGAAACGATTCTATAAAACGAACTACCCAAGCTCAAGCACTGAATTAACAAGCGAATGTTTTTAATTAATACAATTAACTTATAATTTTTTTTTTGCATTTAAAATATTAGGCAGGGAATCAAAATGATATTTGTATGGAACGCAGTTATGGTTTGATGCAATATTTATATAATTTAGGATTTGTTTAGCGAATTATTTTCGCATATTCCAAATTTATCAATTTAAAATCTATGCAATGACATTTGCTTTGAGTTTGTGCAATAAATAGCTACCAATTTTTTTTATTTAAAGAATGCATGTAACTTTATTAGAAACTAATTTTTATATATTATTTTTACACTGGTCCATAAATGTAATGTAACAGTCGAAAACGAAATTCACTATAAAAGATGAATGAAAAATATTAAGACCGCAAAAAAATTAGAAAATAGTTTTAAATTGAAGGAACTTTAATAACCGGTTCTATAGTGGTTTCAGTTTGATTCCCTGATTTTAACCAAACGACAAATGCCGCCCAGCGCGAGCTTCTACGTTGCCTTATTTGTAATTGTTAAGTGCCTTTTCGAAACTCGAGAAACTGACGAGCAGCTAAAAAGTATTAGTAACTGATAACTTATAAACGCTAATTGATAATAATGCAATGCAATTTAATGAGCGAGTCGCCTATTTTAACTAATTATTTAATTTATTAAATTTTTATTGCCACGACCAAGTAAACTATTAACGTTAATAAAAATCGAAAAACAGTAAAACTAAAGCAAACTGTTGGCCTCTGGCTTTCATTATATATACTGCTCAATTACAGCGAACCAAGTTTGTTTTATACGCAAATTTATAATCTATTTATTTTGTTTCTTTTTCAAGACATGCCGCACAACAATCCAACAGCGCCCATGGGCGACAACTGTGATGATCAGCTGGGACCTCCCAAGGCAGATTTCAGTGCACCGCCGCCTTATGAGCCCGCTGTGGTAGGAGGTGGTCAGCAGGTAATGCTGCCGCAATTGCCATCACTGGCACTGACCACGCACGTCTCGGATGCCCAACAGCAGCAGCTGCAGGATGATGCACTGGTTGAGCATAATGCACAGCTGCCGCAGGAGCTACATGGCAAGTTGCCCACTTACGAGGAAGTACAGATGGAAAAGTCATTAAATGGCGAGCTACCGCCCGCATTTCTGTCGCTGCCATCCACACAACAGCTGCCGCCGCCGCCAAATCCACTGCTGCCGCCGAATCCGCTGCGCGATGGAACTGCTGGAGTGCGCGGTGGCCAGCCAGCACTTACTTTCATAGCCATACACGATGCATCCGATCCGGAAAACAGTTTGTCCACAACGGATAATCTGCTGGGAACTGACATCATGTTTATAACGGCCTTTATTGTGGCCTTTTTGTTTAACTGGATTGGCTTCTTGATGCTTACCTGTTTCTGTCACACAATTGCCGCACGCTATGGCGCCTTGTCCGGTTTCGGACTGTCGCTGGCCAAGTGGACGCTGATTGTCAAGCACTCGACAGATTTGGCCTCACATGAGAACTCCTGGCTGTGGTGGCTCATTATGGCCTTTGGCTGTGTTATATGTGTGCGTGCGCTTATACAATATTGGAGCATTAAGCGTACCTGGCGTTTGTTATCCGCTTCTGCGCAGGAGCGGCTGCTTTTCTTCTACTAGGGAAGGGGCATCCAGTCTTTAGAACTGTAAATACGGCTAAGCATAACTCCAGTAAGGGAGTTTTTTTTTCCTTTGTTAAAATCACACAAATCAATTGCGAACTTATTATGGGTTAGTGTTTCTGTAGTTACTATATTAGACCACACACACACAACGCATAATGCCTATATGTAAACTGGTACATATGTATGTCTAAGTATGGCTATAGTCAAGACGCACACACTAAGGACTCTATAAATAAGCAAACATAGAAATTACAATGCAATTTTGCATTCGTTTGGCTGCACCTTTGGCTTATTTCTTTAAATGTAATGTATGTAAATGTAAAAGTAAAAGATGTCTCAACTGTAGTTGTTAATCCACAAACAAACACAAAAACACCAAAAATATGCCACCATATTTTTGTTAAAGCCTAGAATTATGCTGTGGTACTTAATTTACACAAAAACATTAATTGCTGGGCAGTAATATGAAAACAAAAATCATTATTAGTGGTTATTAAAAATAATATTATAAAGTTTACAATTATGTAATATGTTAAGCTGCTCTTTATGCATTAGTACAAGGCGGCACAGCAACAAATGCTCCAAATGTTCAATTGGGCGCATAACTCAAATATGCGTCGAGATATTTTGCAAATCAATAAAGAAATTAATTTTATACAAATTGTTTAACTTTAAAAAAATTACCAACAATTTTCAGAAATTCATATTTCATACATTTTTATTGAATTCACGCTACTTTTGAAACTTAAACTTTTTTTGCCATAAAAACGCTTATCAATAATTGTACAAAAATATTTAATTTTAATACATAAATGTTAAATGACAATGATAGATTCATGAGGAAATGAATTACGATTATAAAAATTAAACGAACCTACAAATTAAATGAAATAAGCGAAAAAGTAAAAGTACAACTTCTTTAGAGGTACGTTATCTTGGTGCGACCCATGTTGACCTGCCATACATTAAGCTCTTCGTAGTCATCAATGCATTTGTCCACTTGATCCGGTTTGAAGCCCTTTGTCGTGCAGCGATCCATAATGTCTGCAATTTTGACCGCCTTGCCCGAACCAGCCAGCTCTCTAACAATGGCAAATATGCGATCCGAGGTGTTTGGAATGCTGCAAGTAAATTATATTAGTTTGCTTAATAATTAATATTATAGCCGTGCTACTTACTGTCCTTTTTGGTGCTCATGTATTTGATTAAGCGAGTCCTTAGACATCTCAAGCAAGCGCAACGCCTCAGCCACATCGTCTTTTTCCACACGATCCGACAAACGCAAGCGAGCCAAAGCGGTAGACAGACGCAAAATGCCCAAAAGATTACGAGCCGAGGTAAATGTCATATCCTTTTGATTGCGCGCCTCACGACGCAGTTCCACATAGGCGCCCACGATGTAGTCGGTCAATTCATCTGGTATAGTTGGGTTTTTGCGCTTGCACAGATTTATATAACGCCGCATCAGATTCATATCAAGCGATTTAACGCGTGATGGTGGCTGCTTGCTGTGGCTGTGCACGTATGTTATGTGCTTGGCCAAACGCAGATCATTGTCTCGATCGGGTTTGTCCTGGATGAGCCAGAGCAAATCGAAACGTGACAGCAAGGCAGCGGGCAGCTGTATATTTTGTTCTACAGTGCGACGTGGATTATAACGACCAAAAGCGGGATTGGCAGCGGCCAAAATGGACACACGCGCATTAAGTGTAGTCATTATGCCGGCTTTGGCTATAGAGATGGTCTGTTGCTCCATAACTTCATGTATAGCCGTACGATCAGCGTCAGCCATCTTGTCGAACTCGTCAATGCAGCACACACCTTGATCGGCAAGCACCAGTGCGCCGCCCTCGAGAGTCATTTCGCCCGTTAGAGGGTCTTTCATTACAGCGGCAGTGAGACCAACGCCTGAGGAACCACGGCCTGTGGTGTACTGTGAACGTATGGCTAGGCGGCTTATATAGCCAAGCAGTTGGGATTTGGCCACACCAGGATCGCCCATAAGGCAGATGTTAATATTACCGCGAATCTTCATGCCATCGGGACGTTTGTCGACGCCACCTACCAGCAGCAGAAGTAAAGCCTTCTTGACATCCAAATGACCATAAATCTCGGGTGCCAAGCTTGTGGCCAAGCGCTCATAGAAATCGTCTTGTGCGAGTTCCTCCAGCTCATCGGGAGTTAACTCTGAATTCTTCTCGGACAATTCGTCGTTTTTATTGATGCAAATGATGCGCTGTAAATGCATGTTGTTAAGTGAGTAATTGGGTTTGTTTTAGCCTTTTAAGGTTTTTTTTTTACTTACGTGCGCCTGTAAGTAAGTCTCTGAAAGCAAGCCTTGCATCATTTGAGCAAAGCCTGTACGAACCATGGGCAAAAATACGCCGGAAACGAGCACATGATCACCCGGTTGGGCCAAACGTGTCACCTCGCCACGACAAAGAACTGTCATGCTGCGTGGTATATGGCCTACAGGCACCTGGTCGCTGTGTTCCTGCATTTTTATCTCCTGAAACTTGACAAACTTGGAACCACGAGTTTGCAAATACAAACGACCACCGGCCTTGTTGACACGGCAATCGTCTGAGGGGCATTCTTGAACAGGAATAAACGACAGCGAGTTGACTGGCTGATAGGTTTCAGCACCGCAACGATCGCAGGTATAAGTTGCCACAACCATCATAGGCTTGACTTCGGTGCAGCGCGTTACAATGCCGCGCACGGTGACCAGCTTGCCAATATGCTGCGCCTTCACGTCACGTATGGATTGAGCCTTTTCCGTCGACTGAGGCTTGAAGCCGACCTCGCTGTTTTTAAAAGGAAAATCTTAAGAAATGCGAAATAAAATGGTTTGGTACAGTTACTTACAAACGCTTCATAAGCTCTGGTGGGAAGCTATTGCGCTCGTCGCGTTGCTCCATGGGATTGTGTGTGCGTGCATCCATTAGAAGGCGATGCTCAATGTACACGTCCAGAGCGTCCTTAGCATGCACTTCTTGCTGCTTATAGCTTGGCAGCATCTCAGCAATAACATCACTAAAGATCGATACATAGCGGCGGCAATTAGCTATGACTGCCTCGGCAAGACTCTCATTGAACTCGGCCAGATGATCCAGATCTATGGTTATGAGCACTTGCTCGCGATGTGCTAATTTAATTAACTGGGAACCGTACACGAAGGTTTTCTTGCCATCGTCGTCAGTTTTGCAGAACTCGCCCAAAAACGTTTTGATGGACTCTGCGCAATTTTTTATTAGGAATTGTATTTTATGTGGTGCGGCTGATGTACAATATTACTTACCTCTATCTTGAGCGTAGTCACGGCGCGCCATTTTATTTTAATATTAAAATGTAAATAATAGTTTTATGTTGTAAATACTTTGAGAATTTGTGCTCAATGTGATTCGCGTCGCCGCTTGCAATATAATAATATAAAGTACGCTACAGCTGCAACGAGTCCGCGTTAGGTCAACTTCCCGCCAAAACAGCAGACGGTGCTGTTATATCGATGGGCCTATCGATAGTGTTTTTAGTTTTTCTACTCATCGTTTGGCTTTAACGAGCTATCGTTGTCACGGCCGCAAACAATTAAACAATTACATGTAAATTAGGGTATTCACGCTTTGTGTTGACTTGTTGACTTGCTGACTTGTTGAACGAGAATTTTGTGACCCTATCACCTATACTGGGCCGCCAACAAACTTATGCCTACATCCCATATTTTTCAAGTTTAAAAAAATCAGTAACGTTAGAATTGAATTTGAGATTTTTTGCATCAAATTTTTAATATTTTCAACTAAAATAAATTATGCGTTACTTGAACTTTTTTTTTATAAAAAGCGTCTAGCTTAGTTAAAATCTTTTTTAATTATCCTACAGCAATAAACTTTGGGTGCCTTTGAGAGCTTTCTTATCTGAACAATGTATTTCAATAATTGAATTTATTGATTTCATCGTTTCTTAAAATGGATCTAAAAATAATGGACGGTTCAAGTTTTTATATGTCATCCGTTGAAATGAGCTGCGCGAGCTACCAGTTGAATAGGCGAGCAGCAAGCATAGCAGGCAGCCGAAATTTAGAAATAAAGATTTCAAAAAGTGTAGCATACTTTTAGTTGCTAATTTTGAGCATATGGCAGCACTTATTATTTAATGTTGCCACATAAAGCCAAATGCTAGCGGCCTCTATTGAGCGCAGCATTGCCAGCAATAAGTTATAAATAACTAAGTGCGCGCTTAAAATGTTTAATTTAAATAAAGTAGTGTTTAAGTTTTTTGTTACATAATTTTTTATTGGATTTATGCGCCTAAAAAGTAGTACATTTAATTTTTGTTTGTGCATTTGCAATGGTTTAAATGTTTTTGCTTGCTATACAACGAAATTTTTGCACAATTTGTTGTTGTTGTTGTTGATGATGCGGTATACATAAGTTACAATTTAATATGTTGTGTTTTTACGTTTAACTTAAATATTATTAATCACATGCAATAGTTAAAAATAATAATAATATATAATAATAATTATAGTTCAACATAGACATATGATTCTTTTATGTTTGTTTATAGTTGCGCTTAGATTTTGTTATTTGTTAGTTTCTATGAATCAATTACAATATTTATATAGAGAATTTGTTGTGTTGCGTTTTTATATATTTGTTAATTTGCTACTAACTAAATTTTCATTTCACATTAAACTTTTGCTCTTTATACAAATTACAAACTAGATTGTTACATTATACGCACTAATATAAATTTACTTTAAGATTTTTTTTTTGTTTTTATTTTGTTGTGTAAGTATGTAAATCTTAGCACATTGCCAGCTGGCTTAATGTATAAATTGTATGCATATAATTCATATTTATATTTAAATATATATATAAATGTTTTATTTAGAGTGTCGACTATGTCATTTAGTGCAAGTCCGCACACTTTAAAGTATCTGTTAGATTGCAACAATAGTTTAGGTTTTACACGTAAAATTTGCGCTTAAAACTTAACTTTTTTTATTCAAATTTGTCATAGAGCCATTGCTTTTGTTCAAAAATTGTGTGTAAAATGAGTTGCTTAAACAATTTTTGTGTTTTTTTTTATAATCGACAGCAGTTGCCTCTATACAAGTTGAACTTTACTTGAACTAACTTAAAATTAACAAAATTTATACATTTCGCTTTAAAAAATGTTGCTGAGTTCGACTTCAATTCAATTCGTTAGACTTTGCTTAATGCATCATTTTATGACATTAACTCAAGTTAGTTGTTCTTTTTGTATTTATTTATTTTCGTTATATAAAATTAATTTAAATAATGCTACATACACATATATTTATCATATAAACCATCAATAGATTTTACTTCGTTTTTGCGTATAAAGCTGTAAGTCTTCTAGTTTTTCCATAAAGTGCGTTTACTCAACTAAATTCCATAACTATGCATTTTACTTTTTTAATATTTTTTTGTTTTTTAAATCTTAATCATTCAGTTCCAAGAAAAGTAGTGTACACAATAATCGCATATTCAAATGTATCTTTAAATATTTTATGCATTTTACGTATTTTTTTAACTTTAATTTGTTTTCTTTGTGATCGCTTTAAAAATTGCTTTAAATGTGCCTGCCTGCAACTCTATTTTATTTAAATATTTATTTTATTTACTTTTTTTTACACCAAAAAGGAACAACTTGCTTTGAACATTGAGCTTTAGGTTATGTATTTGTATTTACGCTATATACGCTAGAAGTTTAAATGTATCTGAACAAACTGCGCTATAATTGTAGTTGAATTTTTTTTATTTTTGCTTAAAGTTTCTTTTTTCTTTTAATATTAATTTATTTATGGCACAAAAGTCTAGTTGGATTTAGTATTGAAAGTCCACGACTTTGGGGGAAAACGTATCTAGAAGTTGAGTTGCTTTGCGTGCAACTCGAATTTTATTATTTTAAAAAATAAATTTTTCCGTTTTTTTTCTGCATTTCAAACGCACATTTTAGTTGCCTTCTAACAATGCTAAATGTTTACGCTTAAAATGTAATAAATTACGTTTAACAACTTAAACATTATACAAATAATAATAATAATAATGATAATAATAGATGTTTTCTTGCATAGATGTTTATGCGCAAGTTGCTCTTGCTTACTTTTGGGTGCGGCTTTAACTACAACTACTGTAGAGTATTGTGACTAGTGTGAAGAGTAGGCACGTCGCGGTGGACGCCAATGTAGCTGCTCCAGCTCCTGCTGCTTGACGTGACTCCAGGTCATCGGTAACGGCTGTGGTGCCAGCATTGTTATCAAATGTTGTGGGGCCTAGGCAATAAAATAAAACATTATTAATTAGGTTATTAAGCTAAATCTTAGCTGGCTGTATATTACCATCGCCTGAGCCATCGCCGGAACCATGCATGCCGCCATACTCCTCATCATCGTCGCTAATGTGACCACCACCGGAACCCTCACGTCCCATATCGCTTTGTATATCATGTGTTTGTGTGTTGTAGGGCGCCTGAAAGTGAACATTTTTTAAGTAAAAAAAGTTTTCCATAATATTCGGGCTCTATAGATAAGATAAGACATTTCGTCTTCCTTTTTTAAATTTATTGCAATATCAATTTTTTGAAACGCCTTACAAAGTTATAGAGTTTTGGGAACGACCATATCAAATTGTGATGTGCTTTTCTGTTACATATTTTGCGAGTTTAGCCGGAACGGAATCCGTCCAAGATGTTCGTCATATAGCTTAAATGCATGGCGAAGTAGGGGCAACCCCGCACAGCTTACCAATATATAGACCAAGAGGTGCTAAGGGAAGTAGTATTCGCTAATACTGAGCAGAATATAAAACCTCTTATCACGAATTAGGCATCCGATCTTTAAGAGAGTACTACTTATTGGCATTATTTTTAAGGTGACAGGATCAGGTCCCTCCTTCTCATAAGGTATATGGCTTTATCAAATCAATTTATTTGATATCGGTGCGATATTTAAATTCCCAAAAATATATCATTTACCTACAAATTTTGATCCGTCATTTCCTTCACTTGTGTGAAAAATTACCATAATACCATTCGTTACCATAAAACGAAACTCCAACCCTCTAGCCCTCGCCGTTTTGGATGTGGATGCAGAGACAACAAAAAAGCCGCTTAATTTAATTGAGCACTGTAAATTGTTATAATAGTAAGGATAGTTAAGCGGCTTCTTCAATTTAATCCTTTATTAGCGTCATATAATCACTTACAAGTAGGCTGTTATTAATTAGTACCTCAAAATGGGTATGTAAATATTAAGTGGATTAAGACAAGCCGATTAATTTGATTCTTGTAGAAACTGCTGCAGATTATTGAAAGACAGAAGGACTTGGCACAGCGACTAATTTGAATAAACTAGGCATTGCAACTGTTGTGTTTTTCAACATTAATAATATTTTTAAAAGTCTTCATTTTAAAAATTTAAATAGTGGTCCCCAAGTGCACTAGGGATGCGCGATACCGATCCGATATTTTGAATATCGAGAATATCGAAGTCGATACTGAATATTCGATACCGATATTTTGGTTCTCGATTAATCGTCGATCCGATACCAATTTGCTTAGTATCGGTTTTGAGCTAAATTTCGTGTATCATTTGGTGGTTGAGTGGACACCGTTAAAAAATGCGAATAAAATTTAAATAAGAAAAAGTTTATATCATTCTTAGTTTCATTTTGTAACCATTATCTGAATTTATTATGATTCATTCATTCCTTCATTCATTAGCTCAACAATGATCATTAGAAAAGTTTGCTTTCTTTATCGAGCAAACGCCTCAATTTGTTTAATTCTTTCTGTAAAAAAACGTCAAAAAGTCGATACCGATATCCTCGATTCGATTTCTTTTTCGGGAGAATCGAATCGAATCGGTATCGAGTTTTTTGGAATACTCAATACTTCGATTCGATTTTTTTTTTCGGTATCGAGCATCCCTAAAGTGCACACTCGAATTGATGTTGTCTCTCGCTAATATCGATAGCACCGCCTTTGCATGTATCGTGATATCGATGTAGATATACCAATCAGCATTTGTCTGTGTAACAGAAACTGAGATTGGTTACAGGAAAACATCTATAACACCCAAACTTGTTATATCCAGATTGCTAGAATCTGCTAGAAGCACTACTAAAAACTCTAAAAAGTGCGTCAAAATGCCACCGAATCTTTGAAAACGTCCACATGTTGAATTACTGGCCAACACTAAAACAGTTCTTTCAATGTGACGGTAAGGCATCAGCAATGCAATTTATCATACTAATCTTTAGATTTACAATTATAATGTATTCCCAACTTACCGCCGAACCAATGCTCTTGCGAATTTTGATGAGTTTATCCACCAGCTCGTTCAGTTTGCTGGACTGAGCATGCGTTTCCCATGGCACTTCGGGATTATAGCGCTGCGTATCGGGACCGGCTGTCATCAGCAGCTGCGTATAGTCACCTAGACGCTCGCCTGTCCAGCAATGATGATCTCCCTGCTGCACATTCTCATCCACACAAAAGCTGAAAAAATATTTGTAAGAAAAAATATTAACTTAGTTAGCTTGGAAGTTGCCTAACTGTCCGAAAATTTTAAACTAAGTCAGAAACTTTTGGACTCCAGTGGAAGCAACAACTATTTTTTGTTCAAAATAAAATTTTTAACTGATAATAAATAATTTACAAAATGTTTAAGGAACTCGTGCTATTTGTGCATGGCACAGTAAAGAACGTGTGCCTGCGACCTCCTGTGACAACTGTATTCCGTGGTGTAAGTATTTGTTGTTTATTTAAAGAGTTCAACTATATGTTACGATTTTTTTATAGGGACAACGTATGCCAATACATAACTGCCTTTGTGCCAATATAATTTTCTTTGTGGCCATCTTTGCGCCGCTTTACGTGTGCCTGCTGCAGGATGTAATTGCCGTATTGCGTGACTTTAACTTGCAGATCGTAAAGAAGGGCAAATAGATAAAATTTTATAAAAAAAATGTTCCCAAATTGTTGATGTTTAAAGTTGTGTTATAGATCATGGTTGAAGATGAATATATGATATGATCGTCAATATACGTTTTTTTCTGTACCAACCTGTTTACAATGTCCGCATAAAAGTCCTTTGACTTGTCTATGGTGGATAGGAAGCGCACAATGCCCGTATCTGGAGGTGTGGCCCATTTGACATTAAACTGTGGTGGTGCTGGACGCATCTCAGTTTCCGCACTCAGCGAGGGCAACAAATTGGGCGTGCCGCATGTTTTCTTCACCTGAAAAAACAATCAAGTGTATTTATTAGACTAGATGACTTTTGGATCCTCTGCATCTAGATTGCTACACTTAAGAACATAATTACACCGCTTCTCATAATACTTCCTTCATGCTAAACGCCTAACTGCATGCAAGCATGGAGCGCACGTGTGAGCCACGCCTCCCGGAGCTGCGAGGGTAGGGGGCTCTATTGAGAGAGAGTCTGAGACTGGAATGTTTATGAGCTTTTAATACGCACGTTGGTTTGCATGCAAATTGCAGCTTGCATTTGCTGACTGACTTAATAGAATATCGCTTAGAATTTAACTGCAACAAAAAACTGCAATTTAGTGTGAGTGCATTATAGTGAATACTCGATAAAGCGACTAAGGGTGAGAGTTTTTTAGTTAACAAAAAAGGTTGAGAATAAGCAAGTGATTGTGGGGCAAGTGGCAGACACAGACAGGAAAAAACTTGGATAACTTGGCAACTTGCAATCCCTTGAAAAATTGTTTTTTGAATATTTGCTCTAAAATGCTAGTTTATTTGTTTTTAATCAAACATTTTTTTTTTTTCAGTGAGCTCAACTCCAGATAAGTTGCATTTATTTTTTTTTTTTGATTTTTGGAAAATGCAGTACAATGCGATTCTTACGTCTTTTATATAAAGCTCTTTGCAATGGTGCCCCCACTAAACAGGGATATTGACTTTTACGTAAGTGTCTCCAATTCCACTGACTATGCTGCTGTCTAAGTCGAAACTCAATTGTAAAATTCTTGATTGATCCTAAAACTATAAAATAAAATAAAAAAAAATAAAAAAAATAAAGTCAGCCTGAAGGTCTACGTTGCTCTGGCTACAAACTACTATCAAATTATATAAATAATAAAAAAATAAAAATAAGTTTATTTACAGTATATTGATTAATATTCAACAATTTGCTACTCGCGAATCGCTAATTAAAAATGCACAGCTAAAGAACAGAAAAAGTCAACTTTCCAAGTGTTCACTGTACTGCTTATACACTTAAGCACTCTCTATATGGACATCACATTAATACTATAATTATGCAGCTTTGGGTACAATGTTTGACTTTTTGTGACAGGCTTACATGAAACTACTACCAGATCAGCTTCAAAAGCTGGCCTGTCATGTTAATGCACTTGTTTAAATGGGCGACTGTACCGAACGAGCTCGTCCGAACCAATTGACATTTAAGTTTAATTGAAAGTCATGTACATGATACAAGTGCTCAAAATGCCTAAAATATTTTGTGGTTTGTTGTTGGTCAGTTGAAGGCTGGGCATAAAATTAATTATAAATGTTCATAAATTAAGAGGCAATTAAGTCTAAAATGCCTAAATGAAGTGGAAAGGCATTGGCTTACCTTCTTCTCCAGTTCCGGACCATTTTCCATGGCACGCATAATTGTTTCCGAGAGTTTAGCGTCCAGCTGCTTAATGGTGGTCATGATGCCATTATCGGAGCGTATATGTGCGTTAACCAGATTCTCCAAAGCGTCCACCACATTCGACCAAGGACTGTCCAGCAGACCAGCATACTGAGCCGAACAGCCACTAAAGGTTGAGAACATTTTTTTTTTGTATTAGAAAAGTGTTTTATCCAGACATAGATATCTAGGCCAGCACTTACCGCATCACATTCATGCAATAGCTATAACACATTTTGAACTGACCACGCTGATGACCATTACAGTTGGGACAGTAGGTCATCTTGAGCAATTGTCGTTTGCACGTATCTGTCAAATGATGTCCATATAGTGCATCCGCTTCGCTAAGCACCTCGGCGCTCTGGAGCAGTGCATTCATGAATATGTTGGCCATGTGCACGCTCTGCACTAGATTCGTTTGTATCTCCTTGGGTACCTGACCGAATGGCTGCAAGTCATCAAAGTTGAGCTTCAGGCAATTGATGTAGTCCTCGTGCAGCTCGCCGTAATTGTTCTTGCTCAGATGCACGGCATGATGGTAGGCAACCGGAAATAGCTGCACAAAGAATTTGTGCAGTGCATCCTCCAGACTGCTCTGGCTGTTAACAATGCTGTTGCCTTGGCCATTGTTGCTGCTGTAATTCGAGGTGTACTTCAGATGGCTAAGGGTTGGAATAGTGTGCAAGTTGGTTAGTCTCAAAGAGTGCTATGCTATCTGTATATAGTTGGTGTCTAGTGCCTGTGGCACTTGTACCTACTTCATGATTTCTGTATACAATTGATGTATCAGCAGTCGCGATAGAGGCACCATGCGACTGTATACCTTGGTAAAGACGCCTAGGGTTTTATTCTCGGATTGCTCCACCAGCTCAAGCACGTGATCTGCAAGTGGAACCAACAAACAAACATTAGTAAGTGTAACAAACAAAAGAAAAAAAGAAAGATAAATATGAAACAGTGGCGGCAGTGACCGACTATGGAATACACTGCACGCACGTTTTGAAGGGAATGAGTATAAAGAAGATATTTGAAGATGTAAACGTTTTTGTCTTTATTAGGCTCATGTGGGTTTTGGTAGTAGATTGTTGATTTTTTGTCAATATTTTTTATGTTTTCAGCGTGCAAGTTCGATGGGTGTTCTTAGGGTTCTGATACATAGTTGTTCAAATGCTGCTTGACCACTTGAACAACTAATGGTCTGCGACTCCTTCTGCTGCCTGTTATCTACACTCCAAAAATCTGGTATACCCTTGACCTAATGCATGAAGACAGGGTATAAATATAGCTTGAAGCCATATTTCGGTTGTTGCTGTGAGATTTGTAGCATAATTTAATCAGTTTATTGTAGAAGTTTTTGCTGCTATTGGGATTTTGAGACTGAAACAAACCGAAGCAAACTGTACGAAACGGCAAACTAAGGCTAGCAACAATTTTAATGGCTAGCCTGGGATTTCATTCCATTTGGACAGAGTTTTATATACAATATACTTATATTTTCTATGTTTATTTTTGCTTATTGTTTCGGTTTGGGATAGGCTTTTAGTTAATGAAATTATATTTAACTTGGCTTGTAGCGATTTGGTTTATTAAAAATACATAAGTCTTAACAATTATGTGGCATACAATTTATATGCAACTTTAAAAGGTTTAAACTCGGCGTATGATACCACAAACTAACTAAAACTAATCAATGCAATATTTTCAAATCTCAAGTTACTCAAATTGCTATTATTGGATATGCAGCCCCCCCCAAATCTCAGTTCATTACAAAATAATGCTAATCATGAGATCAATAAATTATCTGTCAAAGTGTCAGTAATGTTAGTGCCTGAGCTTGGGCTAATTTTATTGACAGCTGGCAGATACACAGATACACAGACTCTGAGATATACTTACTGACAAACATACTAAGTAATGCTGTGTCATTATCACAATCATATGCTTCACTAATACAGCGATTACAAATCGTTGTATATATGTACATATTTATGTCTCTATGTCGAGGTCGATGCCAATTTTGCACATCAAATGTTTTAAAAAAAGTTATGAAAAGATTTGCCAACTTTGAGATACTCTTTGTTTTATATTTTTCTTCTATGCGTATTAAAGTATTTTTAAGCTGATAAAGGATTTGCGAATAATGAGCCTATATACAATACAATAATAAAATAAACAATAACACATATAAAGTGCTTTAGTCAGCCTTTTTTCGTTTAGATGTCTTTGTTTAGGGATGTCCAAGTCTGTTCTCAAACATCATCCAAGTATTGCAAATAACTGAAGTTCATAGTTTCCCTAAATTTCAAGATGGCAAACGCAGTGATGTGTGCATACATGCAGATCTAAGGTATTCATGGATTGTGCAACAAGTTGTTAGATTTATATTTTTTTTTCGTATAGTCGAAGCACATTAGATTAAGATGTTTTCAAGCAGAGCTGATAAGTTATGTCATAATCAGATTTCCTTTGTAAAGAATATTGACTCATTATTCCTCATCAGACAAAAAATCCTCATCATAAAAATTTTTTGTATTTTACATAATCAACAATAATAAAAATTATCCATATAAAAATATATACAAAATAATCTAATCGAGCCGTAGGCCATTGTTGCTTGTACAATTAATAGAAATATAGCAACCCTTTCTAATGAGTTATAATAATTAGTTTTCACAAGATTGGCTATTTCGTCCACTGTGCGACGAGAGAAATTTAGTGAGCCATATATAAAAAAATGTGTTGATGGCTTAGAAGACGGTACTCGTTTTGTGACCAAGGACTTGGGAGCTTCCTCATATTTTCTCGCTTGCAGGCATTGTATAGTTCGCTAAGATTAACTTTGTGCTTTATATAAATAAAGGATATGGAAAAAAGAAGTTAAGTTGGATCTGTCTTTGAACTATTACTGTCTATTAACTAACTTAAGGTAAAAAGTTAGCAAATAGGAAAGGTTTGGAAAAATATGTAAATAAGCAAAACTTCAGGGCTAATGAAATCTAGTAACTGCCTTTGGGCTAGAAAATTAACTTGTTTATACTTGTCTTTAGTTTAAACGAATGAAAAGAATAAGTCAAAAATAAAAACACTTAATTGAGCACTCTACGGTCGCTTTCTGCTTCCTGCATTTACAACAAGAACATTGTAATTTACAGAGTATAAAAATGAAATACATACGTCTCAAATGACAAGATACAAAACTGTCAATATTTGACAAAGCCCGGACAAGGTTTTGTTCAAAATCTAAATTGCAATATCTTGTAGCAGTTTCTCGAACCGCTTCAAATTCAAATGAAAGTGTCAATCTTATTGTTAATTGGCAAAGGTTTTAGACATTATATGAATTTGTTTTCCTCTTTTTGCCTTTTTGTTTTTATGTTTTTATTTCTTTTTTTTAAATGTGTTTTTGCTGTTTAACGATTTCCGTTCTCAGCGCTTCACTTTGACTTTGGACTTGATTTTTTTTTTTTTTGGCTTGACTTGGGTTGGGCTTTGTTAGTCTTATCGGCTAATGGCCTTTGATGCGTCATCAGCATTAGAGCTTACCCTTTTGGAGTTTGTTTGTAGCTGTGTGTGAGTGAGCATAAGTATGTGTATATGTATCTGCTGTTAATTAGCTTGCTTGGCAGTATTTTTTGCCGTAGCTTAGCAAAATAAATAAACGGCGCGAAAAACGACAGCTACATAAATAAAGTTATGTTTTTTATGCTTCAATTGAGCAGATGTTCAAGCTTTGCCCTGCTCCGATGTCAATTAATGGCCACGGTTTGCGCAGGATGCGATAAAGAGTCAATCAATTGATTTAGTTGGCGTTTGTATGGATAATTGCATTTGTTGTTGTTAAAACGAGTACGTGTGCAGTTGTTGTTGGTGCGGGCCAATTCATGTGACAGCATCAGACATCCTGTCGCTAAACTCATTGACGTGCCAATAGCTTATAGCTTAAATGGTTCCAATGTGGCTCAGACTAAATAGTTTAGTGCGAGGGGGGTAGGCTCGCCCAACGGCGGAAGCATTTAATTATTAACACTCCAAGCGGCGTGTTGATGTGCGGAAATTCTCACATAATAATTGCTGGCAGCAGCTGCTGCGGGAGCGGAGTTGGGGGCCACAGAGACAGCAGCAACAACCATTGCCGCATTTATTGGCTCATTAGTGCCGCATTGGATGGGGCCAAATAGAGCGCATAAAAAGGGGTAGAGCTTTGGATTGAGATTGAGCCAGCTGAATTAATTTGCTGCGGGCCACAGACTGCATAAGACCAAGACAAAGCCAACAAAAAAGTCGAGAGCAATGCTCAGACAAAGGCAAGGTGCCCAGCTGTCGACCATTAGCCAAGCCATATGCTTGCTGCGTCTAGCTGCCATACGAGAGCACAGTATGCTCGACTATCTGCTCCATAAGCTCTCCCACAATGACTGTAATTGCGCTTAGTTTACAACTGAAAGTGTCATGCAGCTACTAGTTGTCGTTGTCGTTGTAGTTGTTGTCTTCAACTGATGAATATGTGTGGGAGTCTTTGTCTATGTCGGGGTCTGGATGCAAATTTGCATTTGTGCGGAAGTGTGCATTGAAATTTTAATGAAATTTCAAACATGTCTCCAGTTACTCTCTTTCACTTCCTCTTTTGCTTTTTCTCCTATGCCAACACTTTGGATTTTATTCCCTTGTGTACGACAGTGCGTATGCTTAATTTTGCACTTAATGCATTGTATCCAATATCTATTACCTTAACACTTTATGAGTTGGGGAAATTACCATTAACTGTACCACTTGCTCATCTGCCAGCTCTTTGTCTTCTATTGGTTTTGCTTCAACAGTGCGTATGCTTAATATTACACTTAACACTTTGCACACAAGCACTATGATCTAGTTTATGATTATGCAGTTTGCGTTATTCTGCGATTTTGTAGTTTATGAAATAAGGAGAGATAGTTAAGTGTTCAATTTATAATTTCATGCTTTTAAAAGGATAAACTAAATCCTTTAACTAAGACGCAGTTCTATTGCCTAAATATAGAATTAATAACGCTTCTATATAAAATGCAAAAAAAAGTTGTGTATTTATATTGTGCTAAAGAAATTCATGTTTTGCTTATTGCCCGCATAGACCTTAGATACATATGTAGCTGATATTAGATACATGATGCTATAAATTTGAATTGAAGTCTTACGCTTGAATAGTTCATATTAGGGCACACAAACATGTATTTATCTATACATATATATAGATTCATATAAATTCGTATGTCTTCAGCTTGGCCTAGAGCTATTTACATTTGCAAACAGTCAGTTAACATTTGTATCTAAGTACATAAGTTTGTTGTTTGTATCTGTATCTCTTAGATGCTTTTGCAGTTTCTGTTGCTGAAAATGGTTTACCTGCGGGCTAGCTTCATATGCAATTTGCTGTCTATTTGTCTGTTGTACTGTGTAACTAATTGCAATTTGCATGGCCAAGTATATGTATATGTGTGTGTGTCAATGTAGATCGTATGTGTTTGTGTGTGTGTGTATCTTGCTGCTTCTGGCTTTGACAATTAACTGCAAAGCTTGGGGCATAAACATGTTTATTGCTTGTATATGTTCAGAAAGAAAGGAAGAAAGAAAGAGCAAGTGCAGGGCGCTATAGAAACAGTTTTATGGGGGAACAAAAAAACAATATAAAATATTACATACAAAATAGTTCACAATGAAACATGAAAATTAAATTAAGCCAACGTTTTAGTTTGAAAGCAAAAGATACGGTTTCAATGCATATAAAAATGTCAAATTTGCCCGGTAGAAACTTAAAATATTTGTGATATATTTTATAAGCAAGTTTCTGTAAAAAAGTTTACTCTTGCGCTTGTCCAAAGGTTAACATTCGGCAGCGCTTCAGAAAACGTATCTGAACATTTAATTCGAATTCGTTTTGAAACCGAATGTTTGGTGCTTCTAATTTCACGAAACCGAATTTTGCATGTGGTTTGAAACCGAATGTTTTGTTGCAAGAGCAATTAAAACAAATCGGCAAAATAAGTTTCCAAAAGTATGCATTTTATACTGAAATATTTTTTTTTAATATTCTTTGATATTCTTAGATTGTATTTATGCCAACTAAATGTTATTTATAAATTGACAATCATTTTTTTCTGAGTCAAACCAAAAAATAGCAAGCACAGCCAAAACGGAATTTTTTTTTCGATTTCGTATATGTGCGCATATCATACACGAACACATGATGATAAGTGAGACAGGGCTACCGCGTTACACAAAGAAAATTTTCCTTGTAATTCTAAGTGGTGTTTAATTTTAGAAAAATTAGCGGAAATATACGAATTTATCGAAAGTAAAAAGAGATATATTGAAAAAAGTTCTGAAAATTCCGAAGCACGCAAAAACAAACTCGAATATAATTGTTCGGTTTGGTTTTTTCGTTTTTTAGAGCACGCTAGAATATTTGAAACTGCATTCCTTCGTTTCAAATCTAAGTTCCGTAAGTAACAAAAATTATCTGAGGTTAGTATTAGAAAAATATGCTCCTTACTGAATCCACTGAGGTTAGTATTAGAAAAATATGCTCCTTACTGAATCCACTTCTAAGCCTCCAAAATAGCAGGCAGTAACATTCCTTAAAAAATTCAACACCATAAAAAACATCTTCTTTTTTTTCATCCCACGTTCCCCAAAAGTGCGACTGGGCGTACACACTAATGGCTCTGCACTCACGCATACACACAGCTACTCACGCACATGGTCAAACATCGAGACAATGAAATTGAATTAGACATTGGCCCAGGGAGCGTGCAACAAAGTGTGGCAAATGTAGTTAGCCGGCTAGCTCCAGCCTAGACCCGTCTTGTGACGGCAGTAAAAAAAAGTTCATATGAATGGATTTTTGCGCAATTTCAAAGTGAAGCTAGCTATGGCTACGGGTATAGAGCAAACACCGGCGCATTAGGCTCTGGCTTCATTGCTTCATTAGAAGAAGACGCAGAGACAGGACAGTCGCTTGGTCTGTGGCGATGGTGGACTCTGGCTCTATGGCAAGATTAGCATGCGCCGTTTGTAGCAAAGGACCGGTTCCAGGTTCCCCCATTAGGCCCCAGGCCTAGCCCCAAAAACGTTTTGCAGGCGGCAGATGCGCAACTCGCTCTGGTATGTTGTAGTTCACTATGCTCGGTTTTGGTGTGTTTCCCACGCTATGGCAAAAATATGCAGCACTGCCCACAGGTTTAGTTTTTAGGTTTCTTTTTTCTCTATTCCTTTTTTGTTGTTGTTTTGCTTTTTATTATTTGCCTGTTCTTTATACCCTGTACTTATTGGGTCAATGGTATTCCCAACTTGTGCATTATGTTGAACAGGCAGAAGGAGGCGCGATATGATTATATAATTTTTATACAAAAATTCTAAGCAGAGGAACGGGTAGCCATAGAGCCATGTGCATCCCAATGGGTAACTCGATCTCAAAGATCACAAGATCTAGAGAAATTAGTAGCCAAATAATGAGCATTTTAAAATTGTCTATTCGTATGGATACCTTGTCACCACGTCAGAGATCATCCCATTGAAATTCGTATTCGTATGTGGTGACATTCTTAATTTTAATAATCCACTAAGTTCCTGTCGATATATAGCGATAATCTTGGATTATCTTCTATATTACTATAGACATCGACTGAGCTTTAGAGGTTTCTCCTCTTAACCAAACGAAACGATGAATTTTTCCAAAACTGTTCTCTATGCCCATTCTCAATATGACAAACCAAAGTCCTTTTCTTTTTAGTAAATCTGCTGCAGTGTATTTCATTGTCGGCCAACAACCCGACTGATTTGTTTTTGTTGTTCTACGCTTTACGTCTGCCCCTAAGCCAAGTAAGTCAACTGTGTGCCTGCTTTGGAGGCTCTTAGCTGACTGCGTTGCTCTGCGGATATTACAATTTTTAGTATCTGCTGCAGTTATTTTTTATTTTTTTTGTACTGCTCCTTTTTATTTGCATTTTATATGCATGTATCTTTGCTACTCATGTGTATCTGTTGTTGTCTACCTTATGAATGCCGAGCAACTTTGTTAGTCGTCCAGTCGTATCTGCTTATGCTCTTTTTTTATGTTCAGTTTTCTTTCTTTTTTTTTCACGTGTTTTATTCTCTTGGCTTTTAGCCTGCATTTAGTTACGTTTCAGCTTCAGTGTCGTCTGTCCGTCTGGTAAGCCAGCACAGTGGTACAAAATCAAGCATTTACTCGTAATAACTAACAAACATAACATCCACAGCATAACTCTACCATGTACTTCTAATTCCCATGGTGACTTGCCAATTTAGGTGGCACAGCGCATATTCGAGATCTTGCTACAAGGCGTGCCGGTTCAGCCCACCCCTATGGCACTTCGGCAAGTGGGCACTTCTTGGGCTTACTTTTACTGGTTGCACTTGAACAGCTGTGCTGAAGTTGCAACTTGAGGCATGCCAACGGACGCTGCTGCACACAATGTCAAAGTAATTGGATGAGTTTTCTTTGCTAGACGCAGAGGACGAAAACGACGTTGAGGACAAGAGTAAATTTTTTTTGAAGAGTAGTTTATTTACCTTTATTATTTTTTGACATATTGAAATACTTGAGCGCATATGCAAAGTAATTGTCGTAGTACATTTGGCCAAGTGTTTTGTTAACTTTTTATTGTTATTGTTGTAGTTACACTGCAGTTGTTGTTCTACTTAATTATGGCCAAGGTTTTTTTTTCAATTGCGTCGTTTGTACTTACATAAGAGCTAGAGCTTTGGCTTACAAACAACTAGAGATTCATAAAAAAAATGTAAAAGCTGTTAAGTTTTTAAACAAACTTTAATAAAGTAATGCGTTACTTAAAATAGTTCGGATTGAAACGCTGGAGAAGTAAAGACATTTAAATTGTTTTATATTCGGTCTATTCAAAACAATTAAATACGGAGCACTAAGTGCCTAATAAGACACCAGGTAAGAGCAAATTTAAAAACTTTAATAGAGTGCTGAAAAATTGAAAAAAAAACGTAGAAATTAAACCCTCCATTGAAAGGTGAATGGGATTGGGTAAAGGTCTTTTTGCAAAAAAAAACTTTTTTTTTTTAAACTTAATAAACTACTAATGAATACTTATTTCAATAAATTTTATTATTCGTAGAAGAATTGAAGTAGACACATATCGAGTCCACAAATAGTCTTTACTAATAATTTGGATTATATGGAATTTAGTTTATACCAGAGTGCAAATAAGTGAATTCTGTTTTCATTTCATTTATATATCTAATTTTTGTAATTTTTTTTTTTTTTTTTAGTTCGAATGGAGTCTGTGACCCGAAGAAGGTAGCTATAATTTATTAAATTGTAGCTAAAATGTTGCTCTATGGAAACAAAACTCAATATCTTATGCTAATCGGTCGTGCTACATTTTATTTGGATTTGCTTTGAAACCGAATGTTTGCTGCTCCCAATTTCACAATTTTTCAACGTATTGGCAAATGCATTTTAAACTGAAATAATTTTTAAAATTTTGTTTGATATTCTTAGATTCTATTTATGTAAATTTCAAGTTAAGTAGTTATTGACAAATATTAAAAATTTTTTTTTTTGAATCAAGCCCAAAAATAGCGTGCACAACTTAAACCGAATTTTTATAAGGCCCACGTCTTCCATAAAAATATTTTCAAGTCTTGCATTCAAAAAATTTCCTTGTAATAGGAATAGCAAAGTCGTGGATAATTTCCCTGGAATGGTGTAAAACTGTGCTAGCAAGGAGCAAGGGAAATATGATAAAATGGCGACAGCAAAAAGTTCGAATTTGGGAGCACGCTTAAACGAATCCAAATAAAATTGCTTTAATTCGGTTTCAAATCGTATACAAAATACGTTTTGGCACCAAACATTCGGTTTTAAAACGAATCCGAATAAGGTGTTTGGATTCGTTTTCCGGGGCACGTAATTTTCGATTCAGACCCTTGACTATAGACAATATTGTTTTATTACACAAGAGAGTGTTGTAAATAGCTTCAATTTTTACAAGTGTGTATATATATTCTATAGCAAGTTGGAAAACTAAAGAGCTGTATGCAAATAATAACCAAAGTATACTACTATGTATGAAAATATAATTTGCTTGCAGTATTTGTCCGACATTTTTAGCTTTTAGCCGCGCTGTTAGGGTTGTCAACGTCATTATTCGTATATTCTTGCCTCTACGCATTATGCCCTGCAAAGGGAACACCCTAAATATTGTGTCAATATTAATAAGAACTGGCTAAGAGTCCGTGGAGAGTCTCATCGCTCCAACTGGGAAGCTAATCTAAGACACTAACTAAGAGTCACTTGAGCAACCAAGTTAGTTAACTCAAAGGCTGCAAAATCATAGAAGTATACATATATATAAATACTTCTGGAATTCATTATTTTCAACATTTCTATTTTAGCTACAACTTTTTGTTTTATCATACAGCTCAGTTACAGTAGCCACAGTAGCCAAAAAATTCATAAGATCTAGTTCCATAGCGCTTTGTTTGAAGCTTGCTTATCAGCCCTGATTTACTTCATATAATACATAAGCACATTAGCATTTAGACAGCAAATTATATTAATTATATGTATCTATGTATATAACTTGCCGTTTTAATAGCCTATCATTTACGCTCAACACTTACACACACACACAGATGATTATAATTAGTAAATATTTATAAAAAAGTGCTATGATATAAGTGTTTGTATACAAAATGGCGCTTTGCTTTGTTGTGGATTTTTTGTTGTTGTTAAAAACCATTAATGAAACCTGTTGCCTTTGTGCGTTTTAAATTCCCCTTTGTATACTATGACTTGGTGTTGATTTGACAATACCTCTATTAGTTATATGAGATTATTTAAATTTGTAGTTAAGATAAGCGATACTCTGTTTTTGCTCAGCAAGCTTTTAGTGTATACATTAAATATATTTTTCTTTAATAGGCGTAGGCGATCTGAAGTTGTGTCAGATTATATGTTTTTTTTTATAATTTTGGTAAAGAAATTCATTCAGAAATTGAAGCTGCAGCCTCAAGGTTGAATACTGATGACTGACGACTTGAATTTATTAATTTAATGAAGCCAAAACGTGTTGATTTTAAATAATATGAAATTTTATTCAATTAAAGTTGCATGAATTTGGTGGCAACAAGTTTAGACCGAAAAACTTTTTTTGATGAGTTTATAAAATGCCAACGGTAAAGATAATAAATCACAGCTTTGAATGAGATTTAGATTCTAATTAAGTTATAGCAGCTGTCTTAGTTGGATTATAGTGTTGGCAACAACAAATGCATCTTGATATAACGACAAAACAAACAAAGCTAACAAGTGCAGAACCCAAAAGATGAAAAAATTCCCCACTTTAGACACTAAAATTTCAGCTAAGCCAAAGCACTAGATACGACCGGAGAGTTTAGCCAAGCTGAGCGTAACACTTGCAACAACAATAACACAAACTACAAAAAACATAACAAATGGAATGTGGCACAGAAACTTGCAACTTATGAAAGTGCACGCTTACAAATTTGTTATTGTTGCAGAGTTAGTCGCTGTGTTGTTTTGCGCTATAATAATAAAAAAAAAATCTATTTTTGCCACATTGTATACCCTTACGAAGTCTATATTGATTTTGACTGGGAAGTTGCAAGGCCAAAAAAAAAGGGTCGCTGCAACATGGCCGTGGAGGAAAAGCGGCCAAACTCACTCATGATGCAGAGCAATGAATCTCAGATTATTCTCTTTTATTTTTTTTATTTCGGTTATGTTATTTTACTAGCTACTATACGCTTTACAGGTTATATGACATACTAAGCCTTTTTTTCTTTTTCTATTTTGAAAACCGGAATGCACTCGCCGAGACCTTTGAAATTATATATATTTCTAATACAAAATACACGAAAAGTCAAAAAAACGACTAAAATGGTGAATAAAAAAATTACTATTAGCCTAATTCGAGCTCATCTGTGTTATTTCAAAAATTTTGGTAGAATAAAAAAATTTTATAAATGTCTGCTCAGTCTTGTATAGGGTTTTCCAACAAGAGGTGTTATTTTGAATCACCCGGTATTTCGGTAGCTGTCACTTTTGAAGCCTTTATTCTTTGACATTTGACAAGTAGAAACTACGCCATTACTAAAAAAGGAACGATACACGTTTCAACAACGCATTGAAATGATTAAAATGCACTACAAAAATGGTGAAAATCTTGCAGTCACAGTTCGCAAAACTAAAGCATTTTTGGGTCGTCGTGAAGCACCTTGTCGGACCGCAATACAGAAATTGGTGGAAAAACTCGAGCTGTTGGGACAAGTTAGTGCACATCGCTCAAGAACAACTAAGAATATTGTTGCTGTAGCCCAAATTGTTGAAGAAAACCCTCGTCGTTCTTTGGAATTGGGCATTCCACAAACGTCATCGAGAGATGATTAATGATTTTTTATGGTCGGAGTTGGATGGTATTGATCTGGACAACGTTTACTTTCAACAAGACGGCGCTACGTGCCATACAAGCAACGAAACCATTGCTCTTTTAAGGGAAAAGTTTCCGGACCGTGTTATCTCTCGAAGAGGTGATCACAATTGGCCACCGAGATCTTGTGATTTAACACCTTGCGACTTCTTCTTTTGGCGCCACGTGAAAGATAAGGTCAACGCCAACAGCCCAGCGTCGATTCAAGACCTCAAAGATAGAATTCGTGAGGCTATCGAGGACATAGGGCAGCCATTTTTTGCGATTTAAGTTTGGAAAATTTAATGAAAAGCATATGGTCCTGTAAGCGTGGTCGTGGTGGCCATTTGGCTGATGTTGTTTTTCATTATTAACAGCATACCTTCCTCTATATTATGAAATAAACATCCGATCATTTATCTCAAAAAATGACATTTTTCTTTGAATACCAAAATAACACCTCTTATTGGAAAGCCCTTTACTTAAAATAGCTTTTAACATGCAACAATAACGAAAACAAAAATATATTTTTTTGTTTAAATGAAATCTTATCCCATTTTTTAGGCAACAAATGTTCAACTATTGTGCAAGAGTACATAAACTTCGGCCTTTTGGTATTTTTTTCATGTACATATCTTTTTTATAAAAGTAAAAAAGTTTTACCAGGCAGTAAGTCAGCATTTTGAACTTTTCGCAAAACAAAAATAAAAATAGTAAAATATGTATATATGTGTATGTGTTTGAAAAAAAACAACGCAGCTTTATGCAGGCACACGCCCATTTTAAGCCGTACAAAACATAGTTAAAGTTACAACGGAAAGCAGCAAAAACAACAATGGGAGCACCCAGAGAAAAAATAAAAAAAAAAAACTGGCTTCAGGCCAGTCTTTCAAACGCATTAAGCGCGTGGGCAAACGCATGAGTAAGCGCTACACACGCACACACACAGGGATTCCTTGTGGTAAGTGCAATGGGGCGAGGTCCAGGGCTTTACTTTTGGCATAGCCACGGTGTTGGCGGCTGTTATCCACAGATGCGCATAATTCTTAAGCTGCGAAACGTGTTTAAACACGCAAATACTAGCTTAAAAATAAAATACATACAGTCACACAAATACGCACGCAATTGAGCAAAAAAAAAAAAAAATAAAGAAATGAATACACGTATGCAACTAAGACAGCAGCAACAACAACAAAGAGAGCAACAAACAATGGGCAAGAAGTAGCGCACAAAGCTGCAAGGAAACGGAAAGCAGGAAAAACGCTGCCACGGGCAACCGTCAAGAAGAAGAGCTGCAGTCAGCCAGACGAAGAGGCATGCACGAACACATAGGCACACAAGCACACGCACACAAACGCGCACACACAGGAAGGAAACTCAAGCTTGTATTGCAAATGGCGCTGCCTGCTGTTGTTGTAAATAGTTGCTGCCGCTAAAGTTATGGCACAAAATAGAAATGTGCATTTATTTTTCATACTATTCATATTTTATGCGTAATTTTGTTGCAAGCCAAAATAAAGCATAAAAAGCCAACCCCAACAATTGCAAGAAAAATGCATAAAATTTTATGGCTGCGCATTTTGTAAGGCAAGCAAAATATTACGCATACGCATAGTCTGTTACGCCCCAAATGTGTAAATCAATTTTTTTTATGGATGCAGCTGACTACAACTATTTATAGCTGTACATGCTTCAAGTTGCAGCATAAAGTTTTTCGCTGACAATCAATAAATTTGTAACGGAATGTTTGCCAAAATCAAAATATTTGTTTGATAAAATTTTTTAACTGGAATTTACACATCGATAAGCAAACAATTTCAATTATCAATGCAAATTGTTTGGCATGCATAAATTATTTATAAATATTTACTGTGCACTTTCATGTCAAGTGTGTTGATTGTTTAATTCAATAAATACTGTATAGTGTAAAATATTTAAAACTATGCCATGAATTTATTAATTAAGCAAACCAGTTGACTTGATTTTGTTATGCATATTGATCGTCTCTATGGAGTACAAAATGTACAAATAAATACACTCAAAGGTCGTTAAGCGTAATGAGTTTTAGTTTGAAAACATTTTTTTTTTTTAACTTGACCTTTTCAATAGATGGCAAAAAATCGATTTACGTCTATTAATATATACAAATATTTTGTAATATATAAAACCATTTAGGCAAGAAAAAAATCGCTCAAAAAATGCAGAAATTGTGTTTTACAACATAGTTATAATATATTTTATTTTTTTATTTAGAAGATTAACTTATAATTATAATTATAAAAAACCTAGGTTTATTTTTAAGCCGTAGCATCAGTGGCCTTCATCTCATATTTTAAATTACATAATTGCTGTTTTAGTTGTTTCAAGCCGACTCATCTTTTAACTCAGATCCGCCCATATGTTGTGCACATCGATATCACTCCATTATCGCCTATCGTGATATCGAGATATAGCAAGCAGTTATTGTCTGTCTAACAATTAGCGACAAATCAGATACTGTCAACCTTTTTCTTTTTATAAATTTTAATCAATATTTGAAGTTACGCTTAAAATAAAAATGCTTAACAATATTTAAAATTTTTCAAATTTATGGAATAGAGAAAATAAGTCTCGATTTTTTGATTAAGTAACTAATCATGTTCTTCTGTTCTTTTGTTCCCCAAAAATCGAAGATCATAACCGGCAGCAAATCGTGAGGTAGGAATCTAAAGATACGTACGAAGAGACTTTAAATTTGCAAGCTTCTAACAAAATTTTATATCAATATTGGAATGTTGCGACATAATTAGTACTAGGACTGAAATTTGGAGCCCACTTTAATTTAGACCGAAACAATAAAACACGATTTATTGGTTTAAAAAGCTCTTTACAAATATTTATTATTTTATGATCATATTGTCTATCAACTAAATTAATAACAGAAACACGGACTCGCAAGATGGCTCGACAATCCTTTAGAGTGGTTAGACCAAAAAAAATTAGAAGCCCCACGAAAAGTTGCTACAACAGTCTTCGTGGAATTGAAGAGCATGGTAGATTCGGTGAGGAACTTTTCTGCAAAAGTCCCTGTTTTTAAGAGGGAGCTTGTTCGATATCTGCTCATAAAATATATTGGTTTTAGAGAACAAGTTTTTAAAAGTAAAATAAACGGATTGGAATGTAACACTTGAAGCTGCTGATCGTGTGTTAAATTAATTCCTATTTTTGTCAAGTCATCGATACATTGGGGTTTCCAAATTGTTATTGATTAATAGAATTGTTAAAATTAATTTTACTTCGTTTCTTTTTTTTGTAAAGCCATAAAACCTTAGGTGTCAAAAACTAATAAATATTAAAAATGCATTAAGTTTTATGATTAGTTTATAAATTTAAATGGCACGACTGATTGCATTTTAATTTATCAAATCGATGGAGCTTTATTATATACCAACATGTACATATGTACCTCTCTCTTTTAGCACGTATGTGACATCACGCAAACGACAAATGCAAAATGAATTCTAAATGCTTAAACATTTTTATATATGTACGTTTTTTTGCTTAACCGCTTCTTTTTTTTATTAGCTGGCAGTCAACAGCAGATAAATAAAATAAAAAAAATAAAAAAAAAATAAACAAAATGACAAATAACAAATTTAATGAGCAGCAGTCAAATGAATCAATAAAATGCATAAATTATAAAATGACAAATACAGCAACTCATATAATATGCAGATATATGTATATATACATAGTACATATATAGTTGCATTTCAAGAGAAGTCGGGGAAGGCGTGCAAAGCAACTCCATGTTTTTTAATGCACGCCAAGTTCCCAGAACTGCAGTTCTACTTAATACAACAAAAGCAACCAAAAAAACAGCAATAATAAAACAACATTTGTTGCACACGCCCCAAAACAGGAGATTTACAACATGTACATGAACAACAACAATTCGACAGTGTATTTGTGTAAGTATTTGTTAGCAGTTCTACAAAAGGGGACACCCAAAAACGTGACTCAAACGACTTGCAAATTATTTACAACAACAATATAGAAGAGATAATAAAAGGGGAGCTCTACGGAGCATAAGTTGGAAGAGAAACAGAATAATAAAATTCAGATCTTTTTCTATTCAAATGCGACCATTGTCTTCGCTGCATTTAAATTAGCGCTAGCCAAAAACATAGAACTGATTTACATAGATACACTAACAAAAAAAAAAATCGATCAAGATGATTGTTCAGATCATCAAATACGAAAATCAGTGTTGTAAATTTTCAATAAACTTCAGCTAGAACTAAGAGCTAAAGTCACAGATCTTTCTTAAAAAAAAATTAAGATATATGTATGTCTTTATGAAAGATAAGAGAAGACTCATCGTCATCATTTATTTTTCTGTTTAGCTTTGGACGATTATAGTCTTATTACAGTCGAAATAAACATTTCTTTTCATAATATGGCCAGGACTATGGTACATAAAGTTTTTAGACAGGTGTGCTCGGCAAGCGAAGCACATCCTATTTGGGGCTTGGTGAGGACCCCTAATGCATGTATAGTTTTGGCTGTGTATGAATGAGTTCCAAGTAAATGAGAAGTTCTAAATTTGGTCAGCCGATTTCTCTGTTTATAATATTTTTATTTTTAATTTAGCTAATTATGTTCTTGGTACTCGAATTCGAACATTTTATTCGGACACACATTAGAATTTATCGGAAAATTAGGGGAAATATACGAATTTATCGAAAATAAAAAGGGGAAGTTATCGACAAAAAATGCACTCAAAAACGAATCCAAATAAAATGGTTCGGTTTGGTTTTTTCTGCTGCACGGCTGTTTATTCTTGTTTGACATACGACATTTAAATTTGAAGTATCGCTGAGTACTAGAATTTCGTAGACTGTGATCCTCATCAACAATTTTTCTATCTAGTTAAATTTTTGAAACACAAAAGTTTTTTCATCTTGTTGTTTGTTTTTTGCCAAGTCAGAAAGTTTCTTGAAGCCAACGTACACCTTACTCTTCGTCCAAGTCACAGTTTCGTCGAACGTATACTACATCCCTTTTTTTTTGCAGTGTAAACTTTATACTTTCAGCAACCAATTTAAATGAATGCGAAATTCAAATTAATTTACTGTCAATTTTTGTAGAGTGTATAATTCTGAATATATGTCGGACTTTGCTCTCCTGAGGCTCCAAGGCTTTGAGCTGCATACAAATTCATTTGAAATCAATTTTCGTTTCAAGTTTAATTTGATTAAATTCACTTAAAGGGAAGTCATAATTTTTGGAATCTTTCTGAATTGCCATTGACTGAGTTTCCTTCTAACCCATTCCACAACCACGCGAAATGCTCATAAAAATATTTGCATATTATAAATAATTTATTGCTATGGAAATATGTTTGCATATATTGAAGCGCTCTAACTTTCTGTCACACTCTACCCTCCCCCTTCGACCCCTGCAACTTTGCAGACTCGGCAGCTAATTTACATAATAAAAAGCATATAAAAAAAAAGTTCTGCCATTTGGCATTTTTTGACTGACTTTTTGTCTGGCCTTTCATTTAGTTAAATTTCATGTCGCGTTTTTTACTCACTTTGAAATAGGTTTTCGGTGGACTCCAGTATGCCACGTAAACTCTTGGTATGATGATGCAGCAGAGTGACAAACTCATCGCTGGCTCTATGGCGTAGCTCCTGTTCTGTGGCATTGTTGCAACAGCTGCCGCCACAGATTGCGCCTGCAAGTAGACAATAAAAATGCAAAACTTTCATTAATAAATTGTGTAATAAAATTATATAGTGGCTATAAAATTATAATTCAGTGTGCGCGTGTGTGTGTGTGTGTATCTGTGTGTTGCAGCTAGCCTATCATTTTCAAATTATCGCACAAGTCGAAACATTTTGTCTTGATAAGTTTTTCTCAGTTTGTGTAGGTTTAATTGCCTGACTGTTTTATAATTTCAGTTTCCCATAAAGGCAATGTGGGTGTGGAAACCATACAGATACACACACACATAGCTACAAACATAATAACCATATTTTGGTTTTTTTTTTTGCGGTTACTGTGTTGCCACCCAGCGTCAAAAAAAAAAGCTTGCGCGTGGGCTTCAAATTTATTTCACGTTTTTATTTTTATTTTCATTTTTTCAACCCGTTTTTGCCTTTTTTTTCTCCCAAGTCCCAAGTCTTTTTTATGTTTTATCATTTCGATGCGCGTTAATAACTTTTAAATTGCTCATAATTGCAAATTTGTTGTACGGCAAAGCACTTCTAAGTCGCTTTATAAAGACAATGACTTCCGTAGAAGCGAAAAACTATGGCCATCAAGTTCGCAGCGTGTGTCTTGATAAGTGCTTACAATTTCAACTTTTGACGGAGTAACATAAAAAATGATTTCTTTTAATAATGTGAAATAAAGTCGAGCAGCGGCTTTGGCAATTTACAATGCTAGCTCTGTCAGTTGTTGATTAATTGCGCCAAAACTGGGCTAAAGAAATTTAAAATGTCAGCTAATCGATGTGACCCAGTCATGACTCAGACAAAAAAAAAAAAGCTGGAAATTTAAGCTGTCTTGGTTTGAAGACAGGTTTGTGTACAATAGATTTAGAAACAAAGCTAGCTAATAAAAGAAATACAATGTCGACAGTGCTCAAAGTCTTATGAGTCAGTGTATAGTGAAGATATGCAGCAGAGAGTTATAAAGGTAGTGGTCAAAAAAGCTCTGACAATAGCCTAGCTAAAGTTCTCAGATTGCTCATATAATATTAATTATCTAAAAATTTTAAAATTGCATAAAATTATTTTTGGGCTTGACATAGAAATATACAAAAAAGTTTAAAGAATGCTAGCAAAAACTATCCATGAACAAAAAATAATTTAGTTGTATGAACTAGTTCCCAAGCGAAGTGATCAAGTCTTGAGTCCGCATATGTTCTGTTTTCTTTTTGCACCAAAAGAATATACCAAGATTGTTGGAAAAATAGGTTGACAGTTTTTTGCGAGCTCCGATATATGTATGGTATACACTTCGAAGTGAAAAAACCCCCAAAACCAAGTCCCGGATCCCTAGCTGGTGTCTTCTATTGTTAGATATTTATATAAGTTCTAGAAAGTGTACTGTATAACTATATGAATGTCTTTCGTTGCTTTCAACATTTTAGGCAGTAATATTTTTGGAACCATTATATCTGAGTAACGTAACCCAAGGTGAGCTCTGTGAATCAGAAATTATTCATCTGTCTGAAGGGTTTTTGTTATATTTGTTTTTTTTAGTCATATATTTTTAAAATATTTTTCGCACTATTTTAAAAGAGTACATTTTTTGAATATAATAATTTTAGGAAATTTTCATAGAATATTAAGATTTTTTGAAAATTTTGGATGCTTTAATTCAAAATTTAATGAAAACTTTAGCCGAAGGCCTATGCTGCCAGCGCTATAAGTATCACCTTATTAGTTTAGTTTTTAAGCTATTCTAATAATATTAATAAATAAATAAATAATGAAAACTTGAAAAAGTTATTATAGATTATTGCTTTATAAACTTAAACAGACTTTTGTGGGAACTTAAAGCCTTTTTTTAAATATTTATTTATTTTAAACAGTATCTCATTATTACTATTATAAAAACTCGTTAACAATATATAAACTAAAGTACCGATTCCGTTGGGTACACACATTTTTAAATAATTATTCTCGTAAAACTATTTGGATAATATAAATACATAGCACATAGTTTGAAAAAGAAACTTAAACAAATTGTAGAACAAATAAGTTTTGTACAATAGACGCCAGAACAAGGAATTTATAAGTTTTGTTGCTATAAAACAAGTAAGTCAATTGACTGCACAAAAATTTAAAGAACTTAAACCTACCAAGTAGTTGCACAGATCCCTCAGACTTAAGAGTTCGTGCACTTATCAACCCAAGCCAACAACAAATATAACAATGTATATCATGTCACTAAATATAAAGCATAGTTTGCTGGTGGCATCTACATATGTACAAAAATATATGTGATGTTTGTATGCACATTGAAGAGAAGTGTGAAAATCTAAGGGGAAGCGGCAAGTGCCTCAAATGGGTGGGTGGCATAAAGTGGGGAGCAAGTCGTGACATAAATTTACAAACAAAGCGTGTGACAAGCTTTTTATGACAACTGCAATGACAACAAAAACAACAACTACAACAACTACAACAATGACAACAACAACCACAATAGTGCTCAATTTAGCGGCATGCGGTCGCTTGAGCAATCGACTTTTATGGCACGGCTTATACGTATCTGAGAGATACATAGATACAACACAAGTCTATGCAAATCTGTATGTTGTGTGCGTTTTTTTTTTTTCTATTTTTATAGTTGAAAAATTTTAATTAATGGCTTTTACATGATATTTATGATGTGTATGTGTCAAACTGGCCGCTTGGTCAAATGCCGTCAATTTGAATAATGCGGCTGCTGCACCTACGCATGACCAGATACACGGCAACTGCCACATGTAGCCTCAATAAAATACAAAAAAAATAAAAATAATATAAACAAAAAATTAGCAAATTAAATGTGTTTGAGGCTGAGAAAATACTATAGATACAAACACGCATGCGTACACTGAGCAAAATTATTGGGTAACAAATTGATTTTGGCGCTTTTAAGAGCTAATCAGTTTGCAATATAATTTTATGCAATTGAAACTTTTATAACTAAAACTAATTTGTTATTTTTTTAAATTTGTATTTATAGGTATAATTAAAAAGCAGCGTTTGTAATTTAAGCGTTTTATGACATTTTTAAAGTTCATTAAAATGCAGTTTTAATGCCGCTTTACAAATACTCTGGGCTGATTTTGAATTATTGAGATTTTTTCTTGGAAATATGAACTTGCTGATTTGATTTCTTGCTTATCGAATATTTTTTAAAGTCTATATACCAAAATATTTATTGTAGAAAACGAAAAAGCCAAACCAAACCATTTCATTCGAATTCGGTTTTTAGTGCTGCGGAAAACGTTTTTTTTTTTTGTCGAAATTTCTCTTTTTATTTTTCCATGAATCTCTGAATATCCCCTTGTTTTTCCGATAAATTCTCCTACTGTCTTGGCGCGAAATTATATTTGTTTGAAACAAAACAAAAAAATGATACGTTTTGGCTTGTGCATGCTGTTTTTTGGGCTGAGTCAAAAAATAAAAAAAATACTTAAAAATAATTGTTTGTAAATATCCAACAAACTTCTGAGAACATTTTAGAACATCGCAAGTTCCTACTGGCAAATTGTTAAATATATCTATCTTAATTTACTTTCAGTGTATTTACTTATACAGCTTATTTGATGCGACAGTTAAATGAAAAACGAAAACTATTTTTGAGTTTTCATGGCAATGCCAGCAGCACATTGAACTTAGGCTATGCTCCAAAGCGGTCATGCCGGGAGGCGATGTTTGGGGAGTCTTTCATTTGCGGCCTGAGCTAATTGCAAATATCAATAGTGCAGCAAGTTAATGCATTGCGGCACAGTCAGCTGCCATAATGCCGTAATGCCTTTTTGCTAATTGCTCGAATGTGCGTGTGTCTGTAATATACACGAGTGTTTTGTATCTATGTGTGTATCTATGCTGTATCTGCATGTATGTATTTGGCAGTATGTGAGAACAGCTGCTGACACTTGACGGCGCCGACGAACACGGTAGCCCTGACACATATTTCGCCGTGTCATGCATTAAAAATTAAACAAGTAACAGAAAAAAATAATATTTTTTACTATATAGTATAGAACAAGAAAAACGAGCGAGCACATAGGCTAAACAGCTAAAAATACAAAATGAAATGGAAAATGGAAAACTGTAACGGCACAAACCACAGCAGCAGCCGCAGCAGTGGCAGCGTCGTCGACGTCGGCAGATTGCAAGCGAATGTTTCACCTAAATTTGAAAATTGCCCAAACAAGGCCAACACATATGTACACACATACACATACTCATACTTATATAGTATACTAACTTATATGCTGAGCCATATAAAGCAGTTAAGCCTGCAGCTTACTACGAGTATATACCATGGAAAGAAACAAAAAAAACAAGGAAGCTAATTTTGCTTGCAACGAATATTTGATACTTTTATGGCAGTAGTATCGGAAGTGCGCCAGAAATCCTAGATGGGTTTGACTTATTTTTTTTTTTTAGCTAGTTCTTTAATAAGCCTTCATTCTTAAGCTCTTATGATACTTTAGGGTCACTATTTCTTATATATATTTCATATCCCCCTTATTCCGATAGACTTCGCCTTATAAAGTTGCCTTCCTTAATTCATCGCAGAACATGCCACGGCGTTATTCTTGCATAAGCTGTTACTCGGTCTTATCGCTTCCAATGTACTTCTTAGCAAAGTTACCTTTGTCATACCGTCTAGAGTAACTCGTAATTTTAGACCTTCAGCCTTACAATTTTGTAGATCTAATTATACTTTGCACGATCCTTTCCGTGTCTTATGCTCTAACTATAATAACTTTTACAACTTCCTCTCTTTCGAATGGCTTAACCAGTTTTCTGCGTAGCTAAAATCACGCACTTTTTTGCGACACCTTGTAAGATTCATTTCATCGTGACTGTATTCTGACTCTATTACAAAATATCTTCCAATTTTTATCCTCAAAATGCGCACCTGATTGTCATTAAAATTGATAAGCTTTATTATTGTGCTCTTAAAAGATAAGATAAATAAGAGAGCTTATTATTTGGCATCCACTAAGAAACAAATATGGAAAGTTGTCCACATTGAGGAATCTCTAGTAAGTCATAATAAGACACGAATCCTTAAAAATATTGTTTGCTTGAAATTTCATGCTTCTGAGTGAGGTTAAAATTTTTGAGAATTTCTTATATTTCAAGAAATGCGGATACCCTGAATACGTTGCTAGCCTTTACCATTATATTATGCTAATAGTTCACATTCGTGTGGAAATGTCATCTTGTGATATGGAGCTTGTCACGCAGCTATTATTGTACTTATCACTTCATATCACGATATGTGACAACAATAAGCTAGGGACCCACCATCTCATATTGTTATATACTTTGTTTCAGTAGTCACATAATGTTCTGCTAGGTAAGTGGTAACGTGTGATTACATTATAACATAGAATATATATTTTTAAAACATACTACGTATGAGATTTGTTCCAAATAAAAAAGCTGTACCTGTTCTTTCTCGTGCTGAATTCGATTTTGGATACATTTTTCCAATTTTTATTTGTTTTTTGAGAGATATAAAGGAATACATTTTAGACGCGACGCTGTCTTTTTGAAGTGGTTCAGAAACCTGTGATGACAGCCAATTTTTTTTGTAATTTTTTGAAATCCTATTAAAATTATTGGAACTTACACTTTTTTGGAAACAGCTTTTTTTAAGCTTTGGATTGTGAGTTTTTAGCAACATCATTAAGCTGGCTAACTTCAAAAATTTTTAAATTAGTTTCTACAAATGTACGTATCTGCTATTGGCCGTAACTTCCCAAAAGTTCTTCAGTCTTAAGAGTTACTATAGTAGATTCAACTATAATTACCTTCTTATAGTCTCTAGCTCGCATCGCTCACAAATGCACATATTTTTACATATTTTTGACAGAAAATATATGCTTCAGTCATGTTTAAATTATGCTTATCGTAATTTAAACACAAATGGGCTAGAACTTGCTTGCGCCATCTAGCGGCAACACTATAAAGCTAGATAAATGATGACGAGAACGATGACGTCAAAAAATATGAAGAAGTTATAGAGACACATAAAATATAAACTTAAAATGTTAAAGCTTCAGAGGCAGAAGCTGCAATCAAGCAGCAAGCGTTAACTGGTAAAATATTTCGTTCGTTATATAAAGTGCAAAGATCAACATTATGTATAAGCGTAAATTCAACACTCTGTATTTCCATTTTTCTTTAACGTCATAAACTTAACGAAAAACTCATAATACTCCACGCCATATAAAGCGTATAAAAGCACGAAACAGCAAAAGTTTTTTGTTGTTTGTGATGCTTTTTTTTGTGGCATGCATTCGTCAGCAATGACACTTGAAATTGGCGCAGCAGACAGGGACTGAGGCAGCAACTGAAAGAGAGAGCGAGCTGTGGCACCAAGGCTGGTTAAACTTAAAGCTGCAGCCCCAATGTGCCACAGCACTACTATATCTATATATATATGTAGTATGCATGCCGCAAGCTGTAGTGCCGAGCAAAGTTTTGCCCTGGCAGTAACTGGAGTAATTGCATTGGCGGCCGCAAGGATGCTATTCAGTTGGATTGGATTTTGATATTCGGAAGTTGGAATTGAAATGGGCGCCAAGCAGTTCCTTAAAGTGACCGACACTTGTGTGTTTATGTGCTTGGTGAATCATTTCCTAAGGCTGTGCTATAAATCACAAATATATTATAAGCACACGCACACATTCACATACATACACATTTGCATAGATTTGCAGCCAAGATGGCGTTAGGCCAAAATGCAGTCAAGCAGCTAGGCGTCAGCATGTCTGAAATAACAAAATACCGACCAAGCTTGTGATGCCATAAGTTTGCTATGTTGTTTTTTTTTTTTGTAGATATATTTTTTTTGGAAACTCTTTAGTTGCAGCACGTGGGCGTTGCTGGTATCGTATAGCTAAACTCTTAACTCATAAAAACCCAACAGAAGCGCAAGTTACGTTTGGGAATTGTCAGTTTCAACTTTTGCACTATTGCTTTGAAGCTTAGAAAGCTTCCAACTTGGAGCAGAAATTCAATTCAATTGGCGTAACGTGACAGTGCGCATACAAACACATAGATACACACGCTTACAAGCACATGCATATGCATATATCATGCACTGGCATGCAATGTGCTTTTGGCCCAGAAAAGTATGCTATAGCTGACGTAAAAGGTTCCTATGGAAACTGAACCTGAAAATTGCTTGGCTAAAAAATGCAAATCTCATGCATGCCAGAAAAATGGCTATATGTCTTTATGTGTGTGTGTGTGTGTTGATATGTATGCCAAAAATACCAAGCATGCTGGGTTGGCCCTGACCGCAGTGTTGGGCCAGAAAATTGTATGCTATCTACTGCAGTTGCAGTGAAGTTTTTAAAATTTGGTTGCTGCTACCCATTAGCTCTGAGTTTTGCTCAGTCAGAAATCACAAACTGGCTGCAAGCAAACCCAAATCCTTAATATAAGCTACTCTGCTTATGGACTTCTAAGTGGCAAATTTTTAATGCAACATTTTCCACAGTTTTCCAGCTGTCACAGTAGGTACTGCTGTCAATGTGTGTGTGAATTTGTTTAGTGTAGATAAGCGGGCAGTGGAGCAGTTGGGCCAGAGTTGACAGCAATAGTCAACAGCCTAGGCCATTGTTGTGGCTGCTGCTGCTGCCGCTCTTTTCTTGGGCTTAGCCAACTTGGCTGACAGCCAAGTGAATGGTTGCAATACAAACTCTTGGCTAAAACACTTGCCGTTAAGAAGTTTGCCGGCCTGACGCTCACATGAGGCATACCTTGACATATTTAAAATGTTCCAAGTTGCCTTCGCTGCTATAAGCCGAAGCCTTAGCTCTGGGTTTTCAATTTGCGCAATTTACTGTAATTGTGTTGATAATCATGAATGTTGTGGCTTTTATACAAGTGTGTGTATGTGGATGTCGTGTATGAGGTTTGAGTTATGTGGCATCAACATGTCTAAAAGTTCTGCTTTGGTTAGTGCAATTACAGCAAGTGTTTTGAAATATTGTTTGGTTTTTGACGAAATATAATATGTAACTCTTACTCTTTAAAAGTTGAAAAATCTATTGTTTAGGGTGGGCCATCTGTTGTTTTGGTTGTTAAACACTCATAATTCGGAAGATACCCGTCCAAAGTGGATGTTCTTCGACAAATGTGAAGTTCGAAAACTACTCGATTTTAGTCATGGATCATTTAAAAACCAAACAACGCATAAAGGTGGTAAAGGCGTACTATGAAAATGGCCGTTCTGTGAAAAAAACAGAGAGTCGCCGGCAACATCGACCACTTTGCGTTGAATTTTTCATGTGTATCTGCTTTCCATGCTCACAAGATTCACATGACGAACAATTAAAGCCCAGCGACCATTATCAGCGTAGCTTATTCGTTCAATGGATAGAAGAACAGCCGATATGTTCGCACAGGGTCGGCCATTTGAGAAATATTTTTTTTTCATATTATACATAAATGAGTAGTTTCAAACTTGCATTATTATTATACATTTGCCCAATTTTGTTGGAAAATATTCGAATAAAATGTAATAAACAAACAAACCAAAATATGGCCCACCCTATACATATTTAGTTTTAAGTTAAAACTTTTAGCTAAATTAAAATTTAGTTTCTGTAATTTGATTTATTTCAGCTTTAACAGTGCTTTTGAGCATGACTAAAAATAAAAGGTTATTAAATTTGTTCTAAAGCTAAATTATCGCGAAAATAAAATTAAGTAAAGTTTCTTTGTTTGTTTTGTTGATGCTTTAAGATTCAGAAGACAAAAATTGTTATTTGAGAAATAATTTAACTCTGTAACGTCATCTGGTAAAAAATTGAACTGGTTCTGAGCTTTCGAAAATTCATTCAGCAAGTTGTCTTTAGAAATTTTCTATTGATGATTTACGTATCTGAAGCCCAAAACTCGTTATACGGTTCAAGATTAAATTTGTTTTGAATTGAATTTCTGCAGAACCATATAGCGTATCGAAAATAATATTAAGCGAACTTTTATGGAGTTTTGGTTTTGAAGTCATCGCAGAACATGCCACGGCGTGTTATTCTTGCATAAGCTGTTACTCGGTCTTATCGATTCCAATGCACTTCTTAGCAAAGTTACCTTTGTCATACCGTCTAGAGTAACTCGTAATTTTAGACCTTTAGCCTTACAATTTTGTAGACCTAATTATGCTTTGCACGATCCTTTCCGTGTCTTATGCTCTAACTATAATAACTTTTACAACTTCCTCTCTTTCGAACGGTCTATTCAATCTATCACTTCTTCTATCTTAAGCCATCTTGACTTGCCAATTCGAGCATCCTTGACCAACCCTATATGATGAGTCACTTACATGGTCAACGGTGATCTATTGGCTCTTTTTGTGATATAATGTTTAATTTTTATCTTGTTTCCTCTTTAATATTGTAAATCCATGTGTCTGGCCAGTTCTTGATGTGAGTTGGTGCATATCGTTAAAAAGTTCACCCACCGGGCTAGAGACGCGGATTAGTTTATATATATTCCCTCTATCTTCTTTTAAAAAATAAATTATACCTTTTTTTTTTTTCTTATAATATAAGGTCAACTGCACTTAGTTGTACTCCTCTAATTAAATAAATAAATTAATAAATAAAAAAAAAAAAAAAACTATAAGGCCCTAGGCAAGAACACTTCATCAGATACAAAATTTAAATCGAAATCGTTATAGAAATTCATATCTTATAAAATAAATGAAAAGAATGTAAATTATGATTTGTGGCACTTTACTTCTCTGCGATATGGCAAAATGTAATTTTCCATATTTACTAATTATTTTAAAAAAAAAAACAAAACGAAAAATTTTATTCGGATTCGTTTTTGCGTGCTGCGGAAAACGAATAATTTTGCCGATAACTTCGCATGTTTCCCTTTTTATTTTCGATAAATTCATTTTATTTTATTTTATTTTTATTCTTGTGTTATTTTTATTTTTAATATGAACTGAACCAAGAGCAGGAAAAGATCTATTAGATATGTTCCAACTTAGTGCCAAAATAGCGTAAAAAGTATCTAAATGAGAAGTTTGCACATTGTACTCAAAAAAAGTTTTGAAGTTGCATTAATATTTGGTAACAAAATGTCTATCTATCTATTTTGTAGCATTCGAGCTTAAGCTGCGTAAAATAACTGTGTTCACTTTGTCTAAGTTTTGAATCAACCAAAGTTATTTAGCAGCCATAGCCTTAACCCATACGTTTTCAACCGCTTTCAACAATTTATAGCTAGAGCAACTAAAGAGCGAGCATTTACTCGTATTCATAAATGAATTTTTGTAATTTATAGCTTTGATTGAAAACCAATTTAAAAGCCAATATATAAGCCACAATCGTTTGGATTAGCTTTGCAGTTAGATAACTGCATAGTACATATACACATGCATATATATTGGAAAGTTGAGTTCTGTTCGCATGCAAGGTCATAAATATTGTATTAACTTCTAAATATAACAAGTGTACTGCACTCAAACACACAAAACTCTTAACAAAATAAAAACATCCGCCAGGCAGGGCTAAAGGGATATTTGGCTTTGTTGCAGCCGTAAAGATTGTTGAGATTGTCGGGTTTGTTGCTTGGTTATAATTCGTTTTTATCACATTGTTGACAACTACTTGTCAAACACGTACAATTTGTGCAGCGGCGATAACAATTAAGTGAACCAACAAACCAAACACCCCGAAAAAGCTGAAAAAAAAAAAACAATTCTAAACAAAAGCAAGAACTTGTATTCGACAACAAATAGAACTTATTTTAGATGAGTTATATGCGATATGCTTGGGTTGTTAGTTTCAATAGTTGTTGGGGCTTGTTTGGCGAGTTGTATATATTTTATGGTTCGTTGATTCGTGCTTGTTATGACGTTTGCTCTAGATCATAATCAACATCATCATTAATAGCAACAATGTAATAATCAGCTACATCATAATTATAAGCAACAAAGTCGGCAGATCTTAAAGCTGTGAGAGTGAGAGCAACTAGAATCTATGTGCCTACAAAAGTTCATTGAACCTGCCAGCATTTTTTATAATAATGTCTGCTACATACATAGCTTGTGTCTGTATGTGTCTGTGTCTGCTTTCGAGACAGCATTAATTAAGTTTGACTTATTAAATTGATGTGCTTTTAATTAGTCTTAGTTAGTTATAATGTGTGCCAAAAAAGAAAAAACAGAGTTCGCTTATCTTATCAGCAAAGCCTATCGAAGATATAGCTAAAGAAAAATATTGAATACAAGCAGCGCGTGCTTGTGACGTGTTTTTGCAGCACTCTATACAAAAAATAAAAACAATTCTTTGATATATATAGTAACAGGTATAAAAACTGTCAGTATGTCTGTCAAGTTGAAATGTTGCAGCATTTTCAAAAGAGCCGCCACAAATCATTGAAAACTGTTGAAAACATTTCTCAATACGATCTAAGGAAAATCAAAGCCAAATAGTGGCAAAAATGTATTGTATGCAGCTGGTTTTCACCAGATTTTCCACAGCTCTGACAATCAAAGCTAAAAGAAAAAAAGTTTGAGTTCCGTCATGGCCATTGCTCAACATTGGCATACCCTGCAAACATTTTCGAAAAAAAAAAAAAAGTGTATATGAGCGTCTTTTTGTAGCAAACTGCTGAGAGACTGTTGCTTTGAACAAAATTGAATAGCTCATATATAGGTAATTAAATGTCTTCAGAAATCGAAATTTTGTTTGATTTATGGGCGAGTAAGTATAACATTTATAATTTATTGCCCATACCTCTTGAATTTCTCCAGTTTTTTCTTATATTTAACTGAGATCAACATAATATAGATGTCCTTACAGATAATCTTTTCAATTAATTCACAATGCACAAATCTATAAGTTAAAATAAAAAAATGTAATACAGTCGAGGCGGTTCCCGACAGTGTAATACCCTGTACCTTTTTTCTCAAAAATAGATTTATTCCTTTATATTCTTATTAAGAATTTCCAATTGGAACATTTTTTTGTTGGTGCAAAACGATATTGATACCTATAAGTTCCGCAAATTTTAATATAATAATTTAATAATATTAAAATATTAAACGGTTTAACTAAAAACCGCGAAACTCTGTTACGGGGGAACGGGGAAAGATATTGACATGATTCAACAAACTTCATCTTCTGAGGAAATATGCGCATCAGCTGGTAAAGTTTCGTATCTCTAGCTCTTATAGTCTCCGAAATCTAGGTGTTCATACAGACGGACATGGCTCAATCGCTACCCGAGGTTATGATAAGCGTTTTGGTATAAAGGACTTGGGGTCTGCCACGCCTCCTTCTGTCCGTTACATACATTGCACAAATGTAGTTGACCCTTTGTACCTATAGGTACAGGGTATAAATACCCTTATCGCTATGGAGGTACAGTGTTCAAAAAAAAAGTAAACCATTGAAAATTTAGCAAAAAATTCAACAACAATTTGGCTGATAAATTGTTAATGCGCGCATAAGTTTTCAATTTGTGCAGCAAATTCCACAAATACATATATGTTGTATATATGTATGTACAGACGCATGTGGCATGCTGCTTGTTGCAGCATATTTCAGTAGCAGTGGCAGCTTGTTGGCGCCACGTCTACGCGTTGCATTGCATGTAAAATTTATCGCGGCGGCACGACAATCTTTTTGCCATTTATTTGCATTTGCATTTGAATATATGCATAAATAACATAAGTACATACTTTATATACTATAAGTATTCACATATATGTATATGTGTGCGTGAGTGTGTGTTTGTGATAAATAAAATGAAAATTGCAAATATACGCATGAAAATTGTATGCATTGCACTTTGTGCTAATTTTCAATGAAAATGTCAACAATGCTTAGGCGCCACACTGTGGCAGCCAAGAGAAAATCTCTTAAGTCAACTCTAGACTTTAAGTTGCATGCACGGAGATTATTTCAGCTCAAATTGCCGATAAATGGACTTGATGGAAACTCTACTTAGTTCGCAAAGCAACTGCCTTGAAGAATCTGAACTCCAGTGAAATACTTCAGTCAGACGATGAAATTCTGGCTGTGACCCTAATGTATTCAAATGTATGGTGGGCCATCTGTTGGTTTGTTTGTTAATTGCATTTTATTCGTGTATTTTCAAACAAAATTGGGCATCAACTGCTCCGTCATTTCAGTCTTGGAAGCGTGTTAATGCAAATCCGCATGCAAAATTGGACACAAAGTGGTCCTCGACATATGTCGAAGAACATCCACTTTTGACGGGTTTGTTCCGAATTATCACTGTTTAACAACCAAACCAACAGATGGCCCATCCTATATATGTAAAATAAATTTAGTAAGAAAATTATTAATTTTTATGATTTCTTTGATTTTGAAACTCCCCAGTAGGCATAGGTTTGGTTGGGTTGATTAGGCTGCTCAATCAATAATTGAGATCAGCCAGCGATCATGTTGCTTAATTGTGGAAAGGAAGAAAGCAGGATGAAGAAGGGCGGCAGGAATAAAGGAGAATTATTCGGAGGATTAAAAACTTGTGGGCATTTTTTGAAAACGCTGGAGTTCAAATGTACCTACACCTGGTAGGAATAGCATTCATATATTTGCGCCAAAGTCTACATTAACAGATGCCTACTAGATGAAACTTTGCTGCATCAAAGTATAACTTCCAATAACTTGCAACTTGAGTTGCATGATTAGTATAAGTGCCTTAGAGCTTTAGATAACGCTGTTGGGCCATTAAAGTCTGTTCTTTGTTTAAAACTCAAAACTGACAGTCAGCTAATTCAATCAGCCTTGCGACAAAGACTTGCAGCACCCATATGCTACATACACATATGTAATTATGTGCCCCATAATATACATTATAGCTGGCAAGCAGCTGCAAAACTCACGCCAAGTTTTTAAGTCTGTTTAAAAGTCTTAGAAGATGAACATGCACAATCGCAGAAGCACATAAATCCTGACCACATACTCATATGTACATATATACTCAATGCTAAAGAAATAAAATTACAAACCTATAAATAAAACAAAAATGCATGAAATGGCTGTGCAACAATAATAACAAAATTCACAATAGACACTGTAGCACGTTTCATAGCCGACAGCCTGTCGGTCGGTCAATCCTATGAATCACAAAACTAATATTTGCCAGTTGATGTGGAATACTTGGAAACTATCTTATGAGTGCGCCAAACATTGTACTGACCACAAAACCAATGATTTCAACATAATCTAAATAAATAAATTAATAGCAAACAGATGAAGTTAAATTTCTATATTTATATAGATAAAGTTATTTATGGAGATAAACAACTATGGGTTCATGAATAAGTTTTGCATATTGCGAATTTATATAAAACGCAATGTAAACAGAATAATTGAGTAAAAAAAAAAAAAAGTGATAAGATAGAATTTGAAATATTTTCTTCGAAGTTAGCCATAATTTGAATGCACTGAAAATTTATGTAGTTAAATAGTCTCAGATTTCAATTAATTTTTTATTTTAGGCATAAGTTTTAACTTGGGCATCTTCTATAATGCTTAATTGGAGCCTAATATCTCTTTTAAAATTCCAAAAAGTTATATTATAACAACCGAATAGTACCTGCCAGCCCTCTCAGTTTGATCCCTAGTTACCTCCTGGGAAACGAAATTGCAAGCTCGTGACCAAAGAGCGATACTTGAACAATTTCTAAGCAACTACTTAGCAAAGAAAAGAGTTTCAGATAAGATCTACCCGACAGGCCTTAAACAGCCTTATACACTTCCATAACTTAATTAGCTTGTAGAAAATCTTCAATCGGTCAAGAACTCTCTTAGAATTTAGTACGCTAGGCATTACTTTTTCTTACCTAGAATATCTTATGTTACGTCCAGGTAGAACCATCTACACTTCATATATTCACCCAATAAATAATAATTTGTTAACCAAAACTTGTTGGTAATACCCCTAAAGAGGAAATATGTTAGAATTTTTTATTTTATCAATAACATCTGTAGTAGGAAATATACATAAGGCATATACTTATGTTAACATACAGCGTCTGCTGATGTTAACTCACTCCCTATGTTAACCACTAGGCTAAGAATACATGTACTTTGAGAGTGAGAGCCATTCTGTATTATGTACTGACGCAGCTATAACGCTCACGGAGTTACGAAATAAATAAAACGTTAAGTACGCATTTAGTGTTTTTGTTAAAGATCAGTCGCCTACCACAATTTCAGAAGTGGTCCTAACCCAACAATAAAATTAAAATGGAAAATCAAATAAATTTTGCCCAGTTTTCGGAAGAGCAAGTGGAAAAGTGGCTAAATGCATTGCAACTTTCAACCGAAGGCTCAAAAGAAGAACAAGTGATGCGTTTAAGCAGCCGTTTTATGCAAGCACCAAGGGATTTTCTTGGCTTAGACGAAAAACTAAATGAAAAATTGTGCGAAAATGACGAAATGACCGCAGAAGTCTCACAAATTCAAAACGACGTAGTTATGTACGAGCGTCATGCAGAAAAAAATTATGTCCCCGTTATAAAGACGCCGTTGTGTGGTGAAATTCGAATGAACCAAGAGACGCCGCAACAAGTGAACTCACAAGCAACTAACGCCGTTGGAGTGAAGCAACAGCAAGAGTCTAACAACATCATCATGCAGGAGTCAGTGTCTGTCTCGCTTACTCTCGCTAAAGAAGCTCTGATGGACTTTGATGGTAAAACGGGTGCGCGCGGCTGGGTTATGCAGTTAAAAAACATCGCAAATGTGTACAACATCGACGACAGCTGCTTGCGTATGTTGCTTATATGTAAACTAAAAGGCGACGCGCAGCGTTGGCTGCATACAAACTCAACACGCATTATGGAGCCAATAAATCAATTGTTAGACCAACTAATCATGGCGTTTGGCGAAAAATTACCCAAAATTGAAATGAGACGCAAATTTGCAGGCCGTAAGTGGAAAACTTATGAAACATTTTCCGCTTACTTCGAGGAGAAAATACAGCTGTCTGACGATCTTGGTATAGAGGTGGATGAATTAATCGACGAAATCATTGAAGGCATACCGCAAGAGACATTGCAGATACAAGCGCGTATGCAGTGCTTTACTGAGCCAATGCAGATGCTTCGCGCGTTTGCAAATATACGTGTTTCAGCGGACTCTACACCAAGCAGCACCAAAACGGTGCAGAAGAAGTATATTGACGAAAATTTACGCTGCCGCAACTGTAATTCAAGAGGTCACTTTGCTAAGGAATGCAGGAAGCCAAAGAGGGACCCAGGATCCTGCTATGCATGCGGCAAGTTTGGGCACCTTATTGCACAATGTTCCGAGAAAAAGGGTGCAAAAGAAGAAAATTACGTAAGATATTTTAAGATTTATTTTAAAGAAAATTCTAAAAAACCACTAATTACAGCGTGCCTAATAGACTCGGGGAGCCCAATTTCATTTGTTAAAATATCATCAGTTTCAAATCAATTAAATTTAAATCCAGTTTCAAAACCTTATTTTGGACTTAATGAAAGTCGCCTTAATACATTTGGAAAATGTTTATGTTTTATATTTAAAGAATCATTAAAAGTACATTTTAATTTAATTGTTGTTTCCAATGAGTCTATGGGCTACGATGTAGTGCTGGGCAGAAATTTTTTAAAAGCATGTGGTTTGAAATTTGACCCAGACATTTTGAGGCTGATTACGGTAGATCCTATAAAGGAAAACAATGAATTAGGTGATAGTTCAGAAATGGTATGCAACGAAGATTTTGGGTGCATAGACAAGACAAAATTAAAGACAGAAGTCAACGATCATTTACACTTTAGTGGAAAAACGTTAAGTAATAAAGCAGAACAATCAGGTGTTAATGCGAAACTACCAGACAAAGAAAATGCCAACAACTCGGTTTTACAACAGTCAGACCAACAACTGTTAGGATTGAATGCTGTTAATTCAATTGTTGGCGTAAAAGAGAAACTGTTAAATCCCAAAAAATGTGACAATAGAAACGGCTAAAGATCAATTGTTAGAAAATGCTATTACCGAAATACTTCAAATAGATTGTGCAGAGGAAAAAATTGAACTCAATATTGGTAAAAATATTAGCTATAGTATACAGTGTCAATTGAAAAAGTTATTCGAAAATGCGTATTTAAAGGCAGAAAGACCAAGCTCACCAGCAACAAAGTGCGAAATAAAATTGAGCCTTGAAAACCCAAAACCATTTAGTTGCAGACCAAGACGTCTTTCATACGCGGAAAAGAAAAATTGCAAGTTTTATTAGACGAATACAAGAAAGAAAAAGCTATTCGACCGAGTACGTCAGAATATGCATCGCCAGCCGTTTTAATCGAAAAGAGAAAAGACAGAATGTGTGTAGATTATCGTCTGTTAAACAAGATTACCAAAAAAGATAATTATCCTCTTCCTCTTATCGATGATTTGTTAGACAAATTAGAAAAAAAAACTGTTTTTACGAAACTTGACTTAAAAAATGGATTCTTTCATGTAGATGTACATGAAGACTCTATTAAGTACACTTCATTTGTCACTCCACTGGGACAGTTTGAGTTTTTGAAAATGCCCTTTGGACTAAAAAATGCCCCAGCTGTTTTTCAAAGATTTGTCAACACAATTTTCGCGGATATGATTAGAGACAATAGGGTCATTATATACATGGACGACATCATGGTGGCGACTAAAGATGTAGAAGAACACATGAAAACATTAAAAGAAGTTTTTGATAAGCTTGTGCAAAATAAATTAGAACTACGTCTTGACAAGTGTGAATTTTTGCAACCTAGCGTAAAATATTTGGGATTTATAATAGACAAAGATGGAATTAAAGCTGATGATAAGGGAATAGAGGCAGTGAAAAATTTCCCTATTCCTGACAAAGCACACAAAGTGCAAAGTTTTCTCGGTTTATGTTCGTACTTCAGACGATTCATTAAAGATTTTTCAACAGAAGCAAAACCATTGTATGATTTGCTTAAAAAGGACAAACAATTTGAATTTAAAGAACAAGAGTTAGACTGCTTTAGGAAACTTAAAGAAAAATTAGTTCAAGCACCCGTATTGTCAATATACAATTATAAAGACGAAACCGAGCTACACTGTGATGCAAGCTCACTTGGCTTTGGTGCAGTTCTCATGCAGAAAAAGGAGGATAAAAAGATGCATCCGATATTTTATTTTTCAAAAAGAACTACAGAATTAGAAAGCAAGTATCACAGTTTTGAACTAGAGACTTTAGCAATAATTTATGCCTTGCGCCGATTTCGTATTTATTTACAAGGGAAACATTTCAAAATAGTTACAGATTGCAACTCCTTAACTCTTACACTGAATAAAATTGATTTAAATCCCAGAATTGCTCGTTGGGCTTTAGAATTACAGAATTATGATTATGAATTAGTACATAGAGCAGGTAACAAAATGCAGCACGTCGACGCACTTAGTCGAAACACTAATATAATGATAATAGAAACTAATAAGTTTGAAGACAATCTAATTATATGTCAAGCAAAGGACGAAAAGCTACGAAAAATAAAAACATTATTAGAAAAGTCAGAGCATAAACTTTATGAAATGAGAAACGGCATAGTGTACAAAAAGTTAAATGACAATAGACTACTCTTTTTATGTTCCACATGACATGGAAGATCATGTGCTGTATAAATACCATGATGAAATAGGCCACATAGGTAGAGACAAAATGTTAGATGCTATTTCAAAGACTTATTGGTTCCCGAATTTAAAAGAAAAATGTAGTGGACACATCGACAACTGCTTGAAATGCATCGCATATTCACCAAAAAGCGGAAAAGAAGAAGGGTTTTTAAATTGCATTCCGAAAGGTAATAGACCGTTTGAAATAATACATATAGATCATTATGGCCCAGTTGATACAGGAAGGTCAAAGAAACATATCTTAGTGGTTGTTGACGCGTTCACAAAATTTGTTCGATTATACACAGTGAAAACAACAAAAACAAAGGAAGTTTTACAATCATTGAGAGATTACTTCAGAGCATATAGCAAACCAATTTGTTTAATTTCTGATCGTGGAAGTTGCTTTACGTCAGGTGAATTTGAAAATTTTATAGCTGAAAATAATATTAAACACGTTAAAATCGCGACAGGGTCTCCTCAAGCTAACGGTCAGGTGGAACGCATAAACAGAAGTCTTGGCCCAATGATAGCAAAGTTGACAGAACCAGAGAAAGGATTACACTGGGATGTTGTTGTTGAAACAGTTGAATATTCCTTAAACAATACTCAACATAGGAGTATTAAACAGTTCCCAAGTAAGATGTTATTTGGCATACATCAAAAAGGCCATGTTATTGATGAGTTAAAAGAAAAGCTAGAAGAGATAAATGGTTTGTTCAAGACACAATCTTTAGCAAGTATTAGAAAAAATGCAGAACAGATTCAAACAAAATCACAAGCTTATAATAAATTACAAGTTGACAAAAAAAGGAGAAGCCCAAAGCGTTACAAAGTAGGCGATTACGTTATGGTAAAAAATTTTGACTCTACGGTAGGAACTTCAAGAAAGCTTATTCCAAAGAGCAAGGGACCTTACATGATAACTAAAATACTAAAAAACGACAGGTTCGTTCTTAAAGATGTAGATGGTTTTCAGGTTTCCCGTAATCCGTATCAAGGTGTCTGGAGCATTCAAAATATTAAGCATTGGATAAAGGGTAAACAAAAATGTTAAACATAGAAACTTAAGCTAAAAAATGTATTGATAATTTAAGAATTCAATGTATATTTAATTATTTTAAGTATAGATCAGGGGATCTTACCGTCAGGATGGCCGAGTTGTAGTAGGAAATATACATAAGGCATATACTTATGTTAACATACAGCGTCTGCTGATGTTAACTCACTCCCTATGTTAACCACTAGGCTAAGAATACATGTACTTTGAGAGTGAGAGCCATTCTGTATTATGTACTGACGCAGCTATAACGCTCACGGAGTTACGAAATAAATAAAACGTTAAGTACGCATTTAGTGTTTTTGTTAAAGATCAGTCGCCTACCACACATCTTAAATTAAACTTCATAAGATAAATATGTTTTTTGCAATGTCCTAGAAAATATTTACACTTCCTACTAGTTGCGTGCAAGAACTTAATTTGAAAGTTTTAGTTAATCCATATTAATTTCTAGGGTAATTTAATACACGACAGATTAGGATTTAAATTCCGTTCGTGCTTATGTAGATTTGCAAGCGATAATTTGAGTGTTATATGAATTGATCTTAAAACTTCCTAAATGTATGGTAAATATTTGCTTTAGTTGTTAACAACGTCGAAACTATTAAAGTTTTTTAAAGGCACATATGTATATAGGTACATATAATACAACCAGTGGCGGATCCACGGAGGGTTTTCGGGTCCAGACCCCCCCCATTGGAAAAATGTGTTGACCGTTTTTTGCGAATAAAAACACTCCTCCAAGACCAAATCTTGTATCCGCACCTAAATATAACTATAATATAAAAATTTAATGGTATGAATCATGTCATGCTCCTTTGGGAAAGTTATTCCGAAAAGTTGCGTAAAGCGCTTGTTTTAAAGCAGCGCAAACATGATGACAAAATTAAATATGCCCTGTTTGCAAAGGGTATAAAAACAACAATGGTCAGAGGCAAAGTAAATGTTAAACATTGAAATCAAAAATAAACAAGTCGAAGGTTGCCAAAACGCACAGTTGTACATACATATGTAAAAACATATACAAATTATGAAAAAAGGGGGGGCGTCCAGTTTATGTAATTTAATCAAAAACCAACCAAACTGACAGCAGCAAAAACAACAGCAAAAGAACAAACAAACAAAATCTAAAAGAGTACAATTGTGGAAATTTGCTGACAACGTGCAACGCGCAGCAGCGGCAGCCACGAGTATTTTTATAATTAAAACCAAAGCAACAACAAACACAAGGCAGCAGCCACAGCAATAGCAACAACTTTGATGTTGCTGATGATGAGCAAGAGCCAAAACAAAAAAAAATCTGAAAAAAAAGTCAACAACAACAGAGGCTACTACAATAATAACAACAAACAATTGCAAATTATACAACTGGGCGCACAGCAAATGTGCAGCAGTAGAAATGCAGCGAAGGCGCAGAGCTTGCAGCAGCGCTGCGGCAGCAACGTCCAGCGGGAAGCACTTGTACAAACAGTCAAACAAGCAAGCAAACAAACAGACAGCACAACAATAACAACAACACCAAACAAATGTATATAAACAACAACAGCAAAAACAATAAATTTTGCGCCTGTTGCGCGCTGTTCGCCCAGTCAATTCGCTGCAATAACAAAAGCGACATCTGGCAGCTGCAAGGCGCACTAAAATACACACACACACACACACACATAGTAGCCAAACGAAACCCAGCAAATAATTGCTGCACGAATTGATTAACGAATACGAAGTAAGTGAAATTGTAATGTACTCTGCATTTCATTATGCATTACATTGTAAGCGAAAGGGTAATGTATCAAAAACGTCTTCACCTTTGTATGACATGGTAAGCGAGAGAATAATGCATCAATATTAACAACACTTAGAATTTCTCATTGACTGTGTCTTCTAATACGTGAGCTATTTATTTTATAGAATCGTAACGATCTTTAACTATTGATGCATTTGAATTATATTAAAAATATAATATATCATATCATAATATATAATATTATATTAGGTGTTTGTCAATAGACGGCTTTAGCAGAAAGTTCTGATCGATTTTGAGATACCCAAAACTTCATAAACGAAGCTTAGGCATATGGTAAGCAAACTGCTATGGCACATTAGTGAATTTCTTTTTGCATTATTTACTTGTGGTTGTGTAAAAATGTCTAATTTTGTGCCAAAAAATCATAATTTGCGGGAAGTGTTGATTTTCTTGTTCTGTTCGAAAAAAACGGCAGCTGAAGCGCATCGAGAGCTCCAAAAAGTGTACGGAGATGCTGCTCCAAGCGAAACAACGTGCCGTGATTGGTTCCGTCGCTTCAAATACGGTGATTTCGATGTGGACGACCGTCCACGTAAAGGAAGACCCAAAACCTTCGAAGACGCTGAATTGGATTCGTTTTTTTTTGATTCGTCGATCATGGTATTTTAAGCCTTTGAACTTTTTATACATAACCATTAAGTTTTTGAGTCCTTTCGTGTTCTATGTTTGTATTATAGCTTAAAGCTTCAATTAGCCGAAATTTAAATTTTATTTTGTGATATAATTACATATAATAATAATCTGTTTTTATGTGTAGTGTCTAAGTTCGACTGTGTATCTTAGTCCCAATTAAATACTAAGATAACTTAAACTAACGATTGTCATCTCAGTCATCAACGCTGATAAAGTAAGAACTAAACCAATTAATAAAAATGAGATGAAAATAGACCAAGCCAAGGCGTCACAATTGCGTTCAGTAAGCCATAAGCTAAGCTATAAACTATAAAATAAAGCTAATAAGGCTAAAGTATTCAACTTTAATTCTTTTTTTTTATCCGGTTGAATTTTAATTTCAGTGCTATATAATGCAAAGTTGTCCAGAAAGAAGTTTTCCATAAAAAGGTTTGAAACGCGTAAAAAAAAGTATTGGGAGACTTTCAGAAAAAATTTGGTAAGCGACTATAGGTGAAATGCAAATTATAGCTTCATCTGACATTTTCTAGTGGTGCTTTCTATTTAATGACCATACCAATATTGGATCATAACCTAATCTGTATCGGTTGAAAAAAAAAAAAGAATTTTTATATAATGAGAGATATGATGCCTGAACTTAAATTTTGTTTTGAAATTTCATAAAAGGAGACTCATATTTCGTGCGCAAATACTTTGGTTGACCAAACAACAAAATCCAAAGTTGAGCGTCATTTAATGTGAATATCTAGTTTTTGGGACACCTTTTGGTCTATCATAAATTTACCAAAAAATTGAGATATATCAAATTTGTATTGTATTTGTTAAGTTCCCTTGCCTGCAGTAAAGTTTAAATTTGAGCCGAAAAGTAAGGAAATTCGTGAAGTTTTTGATTTTTCAAGTTTGATTTTTTTAAAATCACTTTTTATAAGAAAACAATTTTAAGAAACAGTATTTTTGTAATTGTTTGAAATTTAAAAAAAAAAATTAGTTTTATGCAGTTTCAAAACGCATTATATCTAAAGTCCAATAAATTTGTTCTGTGCCTAAGCCGCATTTACAAGACTGATACTTTAAAATCATTTCAAATGATAAATCGTTAAATTAAGCCACTTTTAGGAGCACGAATATTTTAACAATTTCAAAAAAAGTACTTCATTCACCAATTAAAACATGCTGATTATTTTCACTCTTTACGCTCTAAACGAGAAAAGGATCAAGAACACAAAATGAAGCATATAAATGATGATTGCATCTTTTGCAAATACATTCTCTGCATTACCCTATCACTGTCCATTGTTTGCTGGGAAAGCCTTTTAACAATTGTATTGCCTCACTACCGCACCCTCTCTCTCTCTCTCTCTCTCTTGGTTAGATGCTAAGCTGAATGTTTGCTTGCTTTGTTGTTGCTCTGCCTGTTTGCTTGTTGATGTTCCCGATGACATGGCCTGTCTGCTGATTGCCAATGCCATGGAGCTAATGGAGCTCTAGTTGCTGTGTGAATTGCACAAATAGCAACACCAACAAGAACACAAGAAGTAACAGCAGCTGCTTCTATTGCGGGTAATCATAGTGCATGTTGCATGCAAATTAACGCATCAACGAGCCAGCTAGAGAGCCCAAACAAAGTTTACTTCCGAACTCATGGATTCAAAGCCAGTCCAGTGTAAACGGTTAGTTGGACATTGTCTGGACGCATAAATGCGCATTTTATGAGATTATGCCACTGGGAAAATATGCGCAGACGATATTCCCATTGGAGATTTGCAAGAGCGGAGTCCGCGGGCGAAATGCGGGCGTTCATTGCCTGCATTGTAATTAACTGGTTTATTTTTTTTTTTGTGTGTCTTTCTTGGCTTGATGAGTATTCTGTTTTTTCTGGCATCTACTATGGCTGATTGCTTTGACAAGCAAAAATATTCTACATATATGTGCAATAACATTGATGCTGGCCAATTCTGCGTTTATTGCTCTTTCCCTATACACAAATGTATCTGTATCTTTCATTTCGAATACATATAAACTGTTATATGGTTAGCAAGCAATAATAATAAAAAAATATAATAAAAAGCAAATTAAAATGGCGTAACAAAGGCATGCGGAAATCTCTTGTTGTTTCTGTTAAAGATGCGTGAGTGTGAGTAAATGGGTGCTAAAATACACTCGAAAAGAATGCATATATGTAATTTGCATTTAAAGAATGCAGAAAAAAGTTGAAGTCTAGAGAACATATGAATGAAAAATTCTGCGCACGGTTCTGACACCGACATACTCGTAAGTTATCGGAATAATGTCGTTAGAGCCTATACTTTACATTATACGCTGAGCAAATGGTGTGCGCAATTTTAGGGAAAAATGAAAAATTTATATGCATACAGTCGTGTTCCCAATTTTATAAGCTTTTGAGTTTTATATTTTGACAATGGAGCTTACCTTTCAATCAACCGAATATAGCAGAAAAATAAACTCTACAACCAAAACGAAAACGTAAAAAGTTAAGTGCGGCTGATAGGGATTTTTTTTTTTTTGGGATTTAATAAACATTCTCAGATGACATATAATTTAAATCTTTCTAAGTGCTGATACCCTTTAAGTAAAGGTATATAGGTTGTATGAATTTAGTGCAAGTTGAAAAAGTATATGACGTAGAAAAGAAGACATTGGGACTTGAAAAAAAAACAAATTGAGTGCATTACTCATTTATTTATTTAAGAGTATGCGAGATCTTCCAAAGTTATCTAAAGCCAATAATGCAATAATTTGCTCTGTGCCAGGGCCTCAAAAAAAAAAAAAAATAAATTCAAATTTTAGGGCATAACTCAACTAACTCAACGACCTTGGGCTACGGAAGAGTTTTTAGAGTTCTCAAGCACTGTATCAAACATAAATCGTTTTAATATGTATATCATATCGCCCCATAGTGCTGATTAGTCAAAAAAACATTTTCTAGGCCTAATTCGTTTATTTGTGAAGATATCGTAATCAAATTTTTAATGCATTCGATAGTTTTTTGAAGTACCCCAGCACTGTATCGAACTTTATCAAAATCGGTTAAATAACACAAAAATCAGACGGTCGAAAAAAGTGTTATGAGACTTTAAGGGGTAACCCCTGTGTAAAATCTTCAGAAGATCGATTTTTTTTTTTTTTTGCAATTTTCTTAGACTATTTTCTAAGATTTTTTCCTACTTATAAGCGTCGGGCGAATGGCACCACGCCGTGCGGTCAGGCCAGTTTTAAAACTTTAAACGCGCTTTTCTTGAAACCACTTTTTTTCCGAATGGCCTGACGAATAACACTAGTTTACAAATTTCTGGGTCATCGAGTGAACCATCGTAAAAAAGTGTTTTTTAGGGTAATTTGGGGTCGAGAAACACGAAAATGGCATTTTTTTTTTTTAAGCACCGTTTTCGAGATATTTTCGAAAAACATGCTTTTGGGCACTTATTTCAGTTATTCGTCAATATCTCGTGAAAAAAAGATCTGCACATAATTATATATCACTGTAAAGAGCACATCAATACCTTTCGATCTAATCATCTTTCATGTCGATAAAAGATTTTGTTCACGAGATATTGACGAATAACTGAAATAAGTGCCCAAAAGCATGTTTTTCGAAAATATCTCGAAAACGGTGCTTAAGAAAACAAAAAGGTTGCCATTTTCGTGTTTCTCGACCCCAAATTAACCTAAAAAACACCTTTTTACGAAGATTCATTTTTCGTGTAAACTAGTGTAATCAGTCAATTTTTATCCGATCGATTTCAAAAATTATTTTCTAGTGAATCACTTAGGAGTTTGTCAAAATAATAAAAACTTTTTAAATTCCAACTTGTTTTTCATGATTCTTTTGGAGGAAAAAAAATGTTTTTTTCAAACTTATGTAATTTTTTTAAAAATTGATATTTTTGAAAACCCCTACGTGGTTCACTTGCTTTTGGTCCATAGACTAAAAGAAAAACATGTTATTTATGTTTCAGATCAAAAAGCTGCAGCCATTGAGGCGTCTGCGAAAATTAGTCATATACTCGTAGCTCTCTAAAGGCTCCATTTTCATGTGTTTCAAATGTGTATAATATTGTCATCTATTTGGATTTTGAATATAAAATAAAGTTTCTTTGAAAAAAAATCCAAAAATTAAAAAACCTTAAAAAACCATGCTCCACACAGGTGTTACCCCTTAATTCGTTCGTTTAGAAAGATATCGTAACTTTAAGTATAGTACATGATTGCAATCGGTTCATTTGTTTATTTGCTTGTTGTGATGGTTCAGGTTATCACAAAAATGAACCAGGGTCTCCACCTTCCAATACACTACATTTACTTAGTACAGCTGTTTTAAAAAGACATGAATTTGGAAAGATATTACAATAATATTATAAGTTACTTTGATTAAAATAAATATTCAGCAGAAATTCAATAAAAGTTTTAGACAAAAATATTTGGAAAGTGTGATATTGGTGCAGCATATTTAAAACAAAGCAAGCCTAAGTTTTTGAAATGTTCTAGAGTATTTAAAGGCATGCATATTTATTTGTGTGAATTCCAAATAGTCTTTAAGACCACAAAAATTTCAAATTTGTTTATTTTAAAATGTTTTCGTACTCATAAAAATGATTTTAGAGTAAATATATAAAGTCTAGGTTCTCACAAATTGTGTAGCTAATAAATAGATCTCGTTTATAAAGCACAATAAAACTAAAGGAATTTTTGAGGTTTATGGCTGCAACTTAGTTTCACTTAGCATAAACTTTCTTATGTATTAAAGTTTACTGAAATTATTTAAAAGTATCAGCGGCACACAGCGCAACAAAAAATACGTAATTAAATTTGTTCAGATTAAAAACATTATTTAAAACGTATTTACATATTAATAAAAATAAACATTTTTTTGACATATATGTACATTTGAAGTGGTATTAAATATTTTAATTAAGTTTGAACTGTGCAGCGATAAGCCCTGCAGCCTAATTGGGGCGTGTCATGTGTGGTACACATTATCTACAACTATAATTACACATGCACAGCATTTTTTTATTTTATTTTTATTTTTTTCAAAAGTTTTATTTTTCCAGCTCTATTTCAAAGTCAACGCACGCTTATGAGTGAACGCGGGGGTCATAAAATATTAAATATAAATCACGAAAATTGTTTCAAATAACGCTTATAAAGCATAATAAAGTGTTGTTTTAAACAATTTTTGTTGCTTTTTTTTATGTAACAGAAAACTATGAGTATAATATGGCGGCAAATTAGGTCAGTTTTTGTTTTTTTTTTTATTTGCTTTTTTAAATAATTTTTTTTTAACAATAAAATGTGGCTATTGTAATTGGCGCATAATCTAGGCCGTAAAAATGGTGCCACTTTGCTGGGTTTTTATTGTTACCATATTGAAAACTTGCAATTCAGCATAAAGTGTGTGCTGGGTGGGCTGCTGCTGTTTTTCTTTTATATTTATTAATTTTCTGTAGCGGCGGCATGAATTGGATTTTTGGGTCACTTAGGAATTGGTGGCATGCGCCACACCTAGAGGCTAGACACGCATTAGGTAGAGATACATACAATGCGAGCGCTGGGGCGGATGCTACAATCTATGTAATCTCATGTAACACTGCGACGTTATATATTTGTATCTGTAGCTAGCAGTTACTTTGCGTGTATGTTATTTTGTTGCATGTTAGTAGCTTTTAATTATATGCTGATTATGTTTGGCCAAAATCAACAAACAAAAACACAATAGTTGTTGTAGAAAAAAAAAATCTTAGCACAGCAGGGGCCATTTGCTGGCTTTAGGCGCAAAACCCAAGCCCAATCTGAGCCTACTCAGATTGTGGCACGTAACAGCAGCAGACAATGGCGGCGTTTGCTGACTTGCACAATTTGCCATTGAGAGCAAAAAAATTCAATTAGTTTTGTGTTTGCCCATTGCATGACAACAACAACAAAAGCCACAACTTACATGTGCCGCAAATGTTTATTAAAAAGGGAAGCAAAGCAAGTGTAGCATAAGACACAACAAACACCTACTGTGTGTTTAGTTGCTTGCCACATTTTTTTCATTTCTTTTTTTTTTGTTTCGAATATATGACCAAAGATTCAATCCAAACCGCCCCGTAGCCACAAAAAATTTCAATCAATAAAATCAAACAAGCACTGTGTATGCAAATGAAGCTGCCATCGACACCAAACCAGTCTGTGTCCCTTTTGCTGTGTTTTTCCTGGCAATTGAGAGCCTGCTGCAAAGCTGGATTGTATGACTTTAACAACAAGTGTGCAGCAACAACAACTAACGTTTAACGAGCTCACAAAAAAAAAAAAACAAAAGCAAAAACACAGCAAGGAAAACTCTGCTTTAAATAAAAAAACAACACTTTTTAACGCTTTTAGTGTTGTAAGTGTCATAATGTTGTTGCATATTGCACATTTCGGATGAATTGATTGAGATTTTTTGTTGATACATTCTGCTGCTCAAATGATTTTTCAACTTTTCCAGCTGACCATTTTGATGTTCATTAAAGACGAGGAAGTTTTTTTATTTTTGTTAGTTATTATTACATCTCAATTGAGTGTTTAAATAAGCAAAGCTAGCAGCTGGCGTATACTTGATGATGATTACATGTCTACAGTCAAAAAATGGTAGAGAGCAGAGAATTTATCACGAATTAATTGAAAGCCTTCATTTGTGAATGAACTATATCAAAGAAGTTTGGGTAAATTACACATTTCGGATGAGATGATTTGAATTTTTTTTGTTGATACATTCTGCTGGTCAACTGATTTTTCATCTTATTATAAGCGTTAGAGAAAAAAAATTTCGATGATCATTAAAGTTTGTGTAAAAAGCGAACTCAATCTCAGTTGAGTGTTTAAAAAGGCAAAGTTAACAGGTGGCGTATACTTGATGATGATTACACTTGTTGTTGTGCTTAAAGATATCTACAGACAAAAGATAGCAGTGAACTTGGCGCAATTGAATTGAAAGCTTATACTTGTAAGATATATTAATATTATATCAAAGAAGAATTACGGTGGCGTATACTTGATAATGATCACATTTGGTGCTGCGTACAAAGATATCAACAGACAAAAGATCGCAGAGAGCAGAGAATTTAACACGAGTTAAATGAAATATATTTTTATTATATCAAAGAAGTTTGGGTCAAATTGTCTGGCCAAGTTTATATGCTCTCTTAAAGCATATTAAAACAGTTGCGTCCATTTGCGCAACTAGACAACACATTAAATATTAAATAGGTGTTTTAATAGCATAGTTGAGCATTCACGCATTTAAAATACACTGCACGCTTTATATACACGTAAAAAAATAAAACAAAAGAGTTTTTTTTTGCTTTTATTGTTAGAAGCCACAAATCGAAATGTATTTGACAATGCTAAAACGGCAATAAAAATGCAATTTGCCCGAAACGTGTTCAATGATTATTTGGCCAACAGTGGTTCCGAATGGGTTACTCCACTGCTGTGTGCTACTATTCGAGTGCTTGTGGTTGTTGTTATTGTTTTGAGGGTGCTTAAAATGGTTCAACATAAAGCCATTGAAATGGCATTTGCTGCACTTGTCTAGCAGTCCAACAAAAAAGCCAAAATTCTTGCCGGAAAAAGCCTTTACAGCGCTAACGATAGTTAGTCAAGTTTTTAGCTGGCTTTTGTGGCACATTGTGGGTGTGCATAATGCTCTTTACTTTGACTGCATTTGCAGATTGCGCATACGCCATATTGCGCGCTTTGTGAAAAAGCGCACCTTAGGGCTAACAGAGCAGCTCTTTGGCTATGACTCGACGATTTATAGTCGCTGCCTTTGATTTGCACTAAATAGTCATTTAAACGCTATGGCTAAAACAATTTGTTATGCGCCATTGTATGGCGGTCATGTTGTACGCTTTTCAATTACGCCCACCAAGCGTAGCCAAGACATGCTAGACATGGACATGGCCAGCAGCAAGTAAGACACAGATACAGCATTGTAGACTTGGCTATAAGCAGCAAAGAAAAGCCAGAACGAGTAACAATAACAACAACTACAACAACAACGCACAAGCAAGCAAAGCCGTGAAAATGGATGGAAAAACGCTTTACGCTTTCGCCATGAAAATCAGGCTTTATGTGGAGACTAGTTGACTGCTTCGGGCCAAAAGGGGTAAATCCAAAAAAATAAATATTGAGCTTGGCGTTAAGGCTGCAAAATAAAAATAGAAGTAAAAATCCCAAAGCAAACAAAAGCCACAGACGACGGTAGCGCTTAGAGCAAACAAAGGCGCTGCTGTGATTTTCCTCCAGTTTTCCACACTTTTGGCTTTTGTGTGAGCGACTGAACGAACGCATCACTCATTGGCTATGTCTACGCTCATTCATTCATTCATTCATTCATTCGTGCAGTCAGTCACTCATTCAGCACATTCATTCGCTCATTCATTTGCTAGACAAACAAAAACAAGGCAAAACAAAACACTTTGCTGCCTCGTTTTGTGGCATAGTATACAATTTGCCCATGCGTTGCACGTAATTCGCTCTCAGCGCAAAAATTTGCAGCATTTTTCGTGATGATTTAACATTTTCCATGCGTGCTGGCATCAAACACTTGCCACCTTTATTGCTACCAACCATCCTCCCAAGAGATATACACCCCTTGACGCTAATCCTACTACTTGACAGTGACGCAGTGTTTGTCTTGCGGCTCTTTGTTGTCATTTTGCCATTTTGTCATTTGTTTTATTTTATTTTGCATTTTATTTTATTTCTATTTTGTTTATTTAGCCGTCAACTTGTGATAATCTACGTCATCGTTATCTATGCTTTAGCTATTTTTATTTTTATTTCTTTTATTTTGTCTCTAATTTTTTGGCCGCAGCTTTTTCGTTTCATTTGACAACTTTAAGCTAAAAAGTTTGACTAAAAAAGTTAAAAAGAAAAAAAATGTTTTCCATGTATTTTTATTGTTTAATTTGAGAAAATCATTTTATTTATTTTTTTTTTTGTTGGTATTCTTGGAAACAATTTTTAGACATGCCACAGCATTTACCTTAATTATGGGCTTAAATATGCTTTAAAGATTTCAGTTTTATTTATAAAATTCAGACAAAGCAAAAATACGCAGAATAAATTTTGATGCATGCAATATAATTACTAAAAATCAAAAATAAAAAGAAAATCTATTTTTGTTGCCTCGAGATTTACGTCTAACTGAAGGCCAAGCGATCTTTGTTATGACTATAGTATATAAAAATAGTTTTTCAATTGAGAACTTTGCTGAAAAATATTTGGCCAAAATTTTATAAAAATAATTAGCATTAATGAAAAGGCTCTAGAATAAACAGACATTAAAATTTTAGCTTTCTTTAATTTTTCCAAAGTAAGAAAGTATAAAAATAAATCTTATGAAATTTGTGACAAAATTGTGCCTAAGATTTCTTCTGTTAAGTATTGTCTTTAGGAAATATACAAGCAAGAAAAATTGTGAAAAGCAGAAAATCTTTGTTTTATTATCTGTTACTAAAACATGCACAATATCATAATATATCTAAGAACTGTCATATATAAACTCAACATAACTTTGCGATATCTAATTTTCTTATGAACAAATGTGAAAGAGTGTTTTAGGTCGGCTTTTTCTAATTTGGCTTTATTAAACAACAACTTCTCAAAATTCAAAATTAATGAAGGAAAATTAAAACAATTTCTTCAATGCAAATAAACTAGTTTGTGTCTTAATAGTACAATAAGAAAGATATGTACTTCAAAGTTTTCTTAAAAGTCTCGAAAAGCACGAAATAAAAAAATGTTTAATTAACAAAAAATATATTAGGTGCGCAACTAAGTTCTCGCTGTTTTTTGATGAAAATGTAACTTTATTATAAAAAAATTGTTATCAATGACTCATTCAAAGTATTGCCCATCGCTAGCTACAACTTTTTCCCATCTTTCTGGCAGAGTTCGAATACCTTGACGGTAGAAGTGTTCGTCTTTTGAGGCTATCCACGAATCAAGCCATTTTCCGATATCTTCATATGAATGGAACTGCTGATTAGCCAGACCATGTGCCATCGAGCGGAACAAGTAAAAATCGGACGGCGCAATATCTGGGGAATATGGCGGGTGCGGTAGGACTTCCCATTTGAGCGTTCCCAAGTAGGTTTTAACAGGATTGGCAATGTGAGGCCGAGCGTTGTCATGCAGTAAAATCACTTTTTCGTGCCTCTGCTCGTATTGTGGCCGTTTTTCTCGCAGTGCTCGGCTCAATCGCATCAATTGAGTTCGATACCGTTCCCCAGTGAAGGTTTCGCCTTGTTTTTTTTGAACAGCTTATAATAAACAACACCGACCTGGTCCCACCAAATGCACAGCATAACCTTCGCAGCGTGAATATTCGGCCGAGCCAGTGACGTGGAAGCATGACCGGGTTGTCCCCAAGATTTTTTCCTCTTTGGGTTGCTGTAATGAATCCGTTTTTCATCACCCGTCACGATGCGATGAAGAAAACTCTTCCTTCTTTGTCGCTGGAGCAGTTGTTCACAGGCGAAAAAACGACGATCAACGTCCCTTGGTTTCAGATCATCCTTGCTTTTGAATCATTCCCGACGCATGCAATCGCTTGGAAATGGCTTGGCGGGTAACTCCTAATGCTGAAGCAAGCTCTTCTTGCGTTTGGCACGAATCCTCATCGAGCAATGCCTCCAATTCAGCGTCTTCGAAGTTTTTGGGTCTTCCTTTACGTGGACGGTCGTCAACATCGAAATCACCGTCTCTGAAGCGACGGAACCAATCACGGCACGTTGTTTCGCTTGGAGCAGCATCTCCGTACACTTTTTGGAGCTCTCGATGCGCTTCAGCTGCCGTATTTTTTCGAACAGAACAAGATCTCAACACTTCCCGCAAATGATGATTTTTTGGCACAAAAATAATGCAAAAAGAAATTCACTAATGTGCCATAGCAGTTTGCTTACCATATGCCTAAGCTTCGTTTATGAAGTTTTGGGTATGTCAAAATCGACCAGAACTTTCTGCTAAAGCCATCTATTGACGAGCAGCGAGAACTTAGTTGCGCACCTAATATATCTCTAAAAATGTATTTCTTTTGAGTTATTGTGCTTAGACGGTTATTATATACTGGTTGTTATATCGATCAAAAAAATTCGAGTTATCTTCAAAAACTTTGTGCTTAATCAAGTGCTGTTGAACTTTAGTGTAAGGTTTAAATAAACTATATTTCAAATAAAAAAAGTTACCCTAGCTAACAAAAAAAAATATAAAAACAAACTTCAATTTCAGTTTATAATTGGCTAGCAAATCGCATGGCCGACTTAACAAGCGTTAATTTCAATGGACTTGGCCAATTACAAATGCCGGCATATAATTTTCAATTTAATAGCTTCATTAAACGCAGCACAGCTCCAAGGAGTTACCAGCACTGCAACTGCGGCCTGCTTCGACAACAACAACGACTACAACTTCAACTATGACGACGCCTACGGAATACAAGTTGCATGTGTCGCCACCAGTGCGTATGTGTGTTTTTTTTTTTAGTTTATGTCTTTGCCCCTTTGTCTGTATGCAAGTTGTAAAGTGGAAAATGTTGTAAGCAGAGCTGTTGACATTTTCCACATAGTCAGCAAAAAGGAGAGCAAGAAAACATAAAGGCGTTGCAAGGCAGCGGCAGCAGAGGCAGCATATTGCAGCTGGGCCTGCGGCACAAATCGAAATCCGCCTCTTCGCACCTCATTAGATACGAGAGGTGCTTGTTACTGGCGTACTTACTTACTTACTTACTTATAGATTAAAAGTTTGTGCAACGGGCGTGTGGGCTGAACTTGCTCCACGCTTGCGCCTGCGTCTTTGACGACAAGCTAATACGCATAAATCTTGCTCAACAGCAGCAAAAACAAAAAGTAGTACAGGGAAACCTCTGTGAAGATGCTAGGCGTGCTAGAAAGTTTAACTTAAAGGGATTTTCTGGGTCGCAAAACTTCTGAGAGAACTACTTGCTTGTCGTAAAAATATTTGTAGAAAGAATAGAGCTTCAGGAAGCTCGAAATTCATGGTTTGAGCTCAGATGCAGATAATTCTTACATAGATTCAATTAGCTGCTCTACGAATAAAAAAAATATACGTTGGAAGCCATGACTAATCTAAGCCAAATCGAATTTCTTTGGGAGGAATTTTTTCGTAAAGTCTAGAAGAAGTCTTTCTCTCTGCAGAAATAAATGCTCAGGATTCTGTAGTTAGTGTGGAAGCAGCTTTTGCCGCCGATTCCTGAAAAGCTCGGCAATACTCGAGAAAAAATTCGTCACTTTTTTTTCTGTACCCTCAACACCGGCGTTTTTTAAGCTTTGCTATAGAAAATATTTACTTTAATTATGTTTAAATGATATTTATCTTATTGTGAATACAAATGTACAACAAATTGCTGGCGCCATCTAGCGGGCATACTGAACAGAAGAATAAATAATACTGTACGATAAAGATGTAAATCAATTTTTTTTTTAATAAATAATATTTTTGAAATATAGTGACTTAAACACTCTTAAGCAGTCATGATCGGTTTTCTAAATTTTTAAGGAATAATTAACTCGAATAACTTGAACACAATAAGGGCTTCTGCAGACTAAAACTCAATTTTAGAGAAAATAAGTCAAAAAATAATTAGAAAATTGGGGAACTAGAGTGTATACTCTAATCGCAAATTAAGTGCAGACAACTTTTAAAATAGTTCTCAAGTCCAGTTTTCACTGTACACATATAACTATTTGCCAACTTGGGTTACAATTTGTAGCGTGTGCGCGCTTATAGATTTCGATTTCAAAGCTTTTGTAGGAGCTGCGTGTGGCAGACAATGCGCAGGCGCAACGTCTAGCAAAAAAGAGAGCTTGAGACAGAGCGAGAGGGCTAACAACTGTAACAGCAGCCGTTGTCGCCTGGCAAGTGTCGCTTGCGGCTGTTGCATTATGCATATGGCAACACACTCCTCTCTTGCCACGCTTTGTTTTTGGCTGGCTTATTGGTAATTGTTTTTTACGACTGTTATTTCACACACACACACACAATTACACATATGCCACCATAAATACATATCAGTATCAAGTAACGCTCACATAAATTTGTAATTACGTATACGTCATGTAGGTCGCAGTGCTTTTTTTTTGTTTGTGCCCACAGCTTCAATTAAACGAATGATGCATTCGCATACTGAATACCATTCCCATTCGCATTTTCGAGCTTGTCTTGTTCAGTTTCATTGACTTGCACTTCCTTTTATAGCATGCTTTTTTTTTTTTTTGGTTTAAATTTTTTTGAGTGTAGCATGTAGTAAGTCTGGCGTCTGCCAATTTTGGTTGTAATTTATGCGTTTTTTTTTTAGTATGCGTTGCTTGTAATTGCTGCCACTGTAAGCAGCAGATCTCTGGGGAGATTTCTTTTGAATTACAGCCAGAGTGAAAGTTTAAGTTGAATTGTTGTGGCATGTAATCACATGTACTATAAGTAATGGCGCCCTTTTTTTTGTGTATGTAATTAAAAATGTATTAAGTAGCAGTTGCAAAGGTTTCCCACGCGCCATAAGCAGTGTGCAGGCAATGAAAATGAGCTGTAATACTATCAACATGCCTCAAATGCATTAAGCATGCAACAGTGGTCAATAAAAGTCTAGTTAAGATTTTACAGTGAATGTCAAAAAAATCATGCAGCTGAAATGAGTCATCATTTGGCAAAAGTCATCCATCAAACTACACTTGAAATGTCAGCTGCCGTATGGCAAATCTAATAAGATTTTGACAGTGCTTCCATATACTACATATGTATATATATCCATTAGAGGCTTATATACTTTGTGTATGGTAATAAGTGACAGGAATATCAAGCAACAAAGTTGTTTTATAGTTATTGTTGCTGTTCGTGCTCGTGTTGTTGGCGCGTGTGTTTGCATTGGTTTCAGTCTATTTGAATGCCATGGAATTTTCATGGAAACGATGGGCGACAGCAACATGTAAAGACTCAATTGCTGTACATAGATATGTCTGAATGTGACAACAACAACAACAGCAACAATACAAAAAATACTAACAACAATACTAGCCGTTTAACAAACGACAACATTTAATAACCATAAAAACCAACAATGCAATAAAAAAAGTGAATGTATTAGTGCCTCCACAGTATGCGTGCGTGAGTGAGTGTGCCTGCGTGCGTGAGTGAGTGAGTGTGCGTGCCTGCGCATGACACTCAATGAATGAATTTTTTTCAAATTGAATTGCAAGCGCAGCCAACTAAAGTCAGACACGCTTGACTGCAGCGACTGCAATGAATGAATAAATGAATGAATGCTTGAGTGAATGACGTGTGCTACATTTGCAAGGGGCCTTCTCATACACAAAATAAAAAACAATGACAGTAACAGCCAGACTAACAATATAATAAAAGATAAACTATTTGCATTTGAAAAGAGAAAAAGCTTGTAAGGAAAAGAAGATAAATAAAACTTTTATGTATATTTTGTTATGCTGTATGTGTGGTGCCTTTTTGTTTAAAGATTAGACACGCTTTTGGAATATGGTCAAGCATGCATTTTGCACTCTAATTAAGTTAATTTGTCGAGTTCTGTGTGTTTCAGTTTTGGTTACTTTACAACACTTATAAAAATTCTTTGAACATTTTTCTGTTGATTTAGTTACTGTATGAATATTTTGTGGAGACTGCAGCAAGTTTCGTGAGGCGCATGGTCACACTAAAAAAATAGATCGATAGCTCTATCGTTTTCAGTGTTGAATAATAAATAAATAATAAGCCAAACACATAATGTAAAAGCAATTTCAAACTGAATGTTGCAAAATTTTTTAAAAACCTTTAAAATAGCTGAGTAATAAGTATGGAAGTTTGTAATTCAGCTAATCGGACTCATGTTATTTTGGTGCTTTGAATTGCTCTCGATATAAGCTTTCCAATGGTATTTATATTTCCAATATCCTAGGCGATACTGGTTCTCCTTACCGGGGCTGCGTCAAGCAAAAGCGCTTATCAAACCCCTGAATATGATCAAGACAAAAGGTCTTGGCAGAGAGGACTTAAAACTCCTGGTAGCTTACCTATCTGGCCACCACACTGTTAGATACCATTTACAGAAAATTGGCCCATCGGACTTTTCAGAGTGCAGACTCTGTCTCGAGGACGATGAAACCACCAGACATATTCTCTGTGACTGCCCAGCGCTGGTATGGGACAGAGCCGTTACTTGGGAAAGGAACGGATTAGTCCCTTCCATCTTAGGACAATACCAACAAAAGGCCTACTGCTATTCATGCGGAAAGCGGAAAATCTTTTGCTTTAATTTATGGGTATGGTACAAAAGATCTTCTGGTCGCAGTGCCCCACCTCTTTGTGAGGAACCCATAGAAGGGAAGGAGAAAAAATAAATCCTAGACACTTCTCTTTTTTGCAAATTTTTTGAAATTATTCAAAAATCGGCTTTTTTAAACTTCCCCAATTTGAATGTAGAATAATATTCATTTATAATACGAGCCAAAATCACCAGAAAATATCGAAATCGATGCATATAGACAAAAATTTTCAATATTACCATTCTAATGGCAGGCATATTTTTTCAAATCGGTTCATAAATGCGAAAGTAAAACACTAGTTACAACACCTAAACTAACACTAGTTTACAAATTTTAGAAAATGTTGGTATCCTCAACAGGTTGTAGTCATTTTCGTAGTAAAATGGCATGCTAAAACCGAAAATGTAGTCCGAAAATTTTTTCACGGAACGGATTTCGAGATATTTCAAAAAATCCAATTTCTGAACTAAAAAAAAGTGTCTTTACTTAAAAGCAAATGTCTCTGGTTGTACTAAACTGATTTTGGTAATCATGTTGAGGATAGACTTCGCTGTAAACTAGTTTAATTGCATTTAATAAATATAAATATCGCTATTTTGACAAAAATGAAGTCGATAAAATTAAGCATATCTACTGAAATATTCATCCAATATCAATAAGAATTGGTGTTTTGAATTGCTCTCAGTATCCCCCCTAACCCCTAATATATATATTTTGCAAAAAAACCATCCAAATAACATACAATCTGAATCACAAATTTTACTGAGTTCAAAATACTTAAAATTATTGAATAAGGGATGCGATTATTTGTCACAGACTCCTAGGGACGATCACTTGCGGCGGCAATGTGAACGCCACATCAATTACGATTCTTCTTTTTGCCATTCACAAGGAAGTTAACTTAAGTTATTGTTGTTCGTTTGAATTAAATTTTTCTTTTTTGAAGCCGTACTCATTGGAATTTTTAGTCACTTAGACATCAGTCGTGAGTGCTATCTACTTATTTACATATTTTCTATACTAAACTATGCTTATCAATACAAGTCTGAGTCATAATGCATAGCTAAGTAGGGGGAATTAGATAAAACGTGACCATGTTATTGGTTAGATATCAATAAATGAATGAATGAACTTTGCAGCCAAAAAAAAGGTTCTTATTGACTTAAGAAAACCACTCTTTAAAAGAGTTGAAGACAAAAAAATGATACAGGCTAAATTTTTAATAGTATGTAGAATATAATAAGAAAATTAAAAAAAAAAACAAAAAATTTTTTGAAGATACGACTGGCTATAACAATGTGTCTTGAATTAAATGAGAGCTTTGTTTTGATTTTATATTAGTGTTGACCAAGTTGTGGCCTTCTGATGGGTGCACCGCCGTGTTCCGTCAAAAATATCTCCAGCTAATCAGGCTTAATTGGCGATCAAAAATAAGAAAACTGCGAATCATAAAAATTTATGTATTTTTGATTAATTTAAAATTAAATAAAATTTTAGTTTTCAATTCAATTCAATTCAATTTATTCACAAAATCTTAGGCATTACGAACATGTTTTGGAGCTTAATTTTCTTAAAATACAGAGTTCAGGCTAAGACAATTACCTTTTCTACTAAAATTTTAGTTTTTCCGCTTCAAAAATAAAATTTGTTGAAGAAGAGGTAAAAAAGTGTATATAGCCCGATTTCTGGCCTAAAATCTGTTGGGTTCATTTTAAAATTATGAAATTCTTTATATATGCGAGTTTTTCTATATAAAAGTATTGATTTAGAAGAAAAACAATTTGTTGGTCGTTACACCGATGTCGAGACTTGAAATAAGTTGGGTTTATTTTGAAATTTCAAATGAGTGACTTTTTTAAATAATTGCTTAAAAAATAAGTATACACTTTCATTTTGAAAATTTTGTCGTAATTTTCGTAATCTAAATAAAGTTATTGAACATGTCTAACCTTTGGATCTATAAAAATCTGCATAAATCCAACCCTGTCTATCAGCTGTAGGTATTTTTATTAGGTGTGCTCCGATAATTGTTATGCATTTTATTAGACTTTACATTCCTGTTTTTAATGTACAAGTCTAAGTAATCACTTAACAACATTTAACACAAATGTTCATGTCAATAAACTTAACAAGTTGTTAGCTTGTAAATTTATTTCTTCTTTTTTTATTGTTGTTGTTGTAGTTCCAGTATTGTAATTTTGTAAAATTGAAATTAGTTTCAAGGCGTTTTTGGTAAGTGTGGGGTGTGCGCCGGCGCTGTCAACGCACAAGTGTTGCAACAAGAGCGCCGCGCATGTGTCAGCAGCTCTCTCTCTCTCTCTCTCTCTTACTCTTACAGGCAACATAAATTTCATATTTGACACTTTTGAGGCAGCTTCAGACACATGCAACATATTGCATATATGCTAGTACGTGTGTAGCTGTGTGTGTTTTGGAGCATGCCGCTTGGGGCGTTGGTGACGTGCGTCGTTTGTTGTAAATTTATGCATCAAGGTGTTGCTGTTATTGTCGGTGTTTTTGTTGATTATTTTTTTTTCACAGACGCTGGGCGTGCTCGTTTGTATCTGTGTGTGTGTGTATCTGTAGCTGTTGACATGTTATTAGCACAATCTCAACACGTTTGTTACACAAATTTTTTATTGACTGACAATAGGTTTGCATTTTAAATGGTATAAGTAAGGAAAGTTGATTCCAACAATAAGATAGCTGCTTAAGCTGCAGCCGCATAATTAGCTTGAGCTTCATCAATAATGTATCTATAGTAGTAAGTAGTATGTTGCTACCCACATGACGCCTACGCTGCACTTACAACAAAGCTGCATAATTAATATAAAATATGTAGCTGCAGCTATCTATTTGCTTTATAAGGCCAGCTGTGTGTCTATCTTTCTATCAGCAGAGCTTACATTAATCAACTGAACTCTAATCCTGGAATGGCGCAACTGTCAGAGATACAGTATACTAGAGCCTTAGTTACGACATTTATATAATATGATGTATGATTTGTTATATATGTATATGATGTATTACTTATGTCTATTGCAAACATGTGGAAACTGCACGCGATCATTGGTAATAAATGAGTTTAGTTATGTTTAGTATACTTAACAAAGCCTTGCCATTGAAATACTTTTACATTTTTACTCGCCTGTCTAAAGATTAATGACAGCCAGCCCAAAAAACAAAACATAAGGCACACATATGCAAGGCCAAGTCTGGATGACTGCTTCAAATTAATGATACACTTGCATTTTAATTAAACTACGAGTAGACTGAGCGGGCGCAAAAGATACAATTTACTTGGCAGCTGCAATGAGCCATGCCAAATGAAACTTGAAAAATCATGCCAGAGCACTGGCTAACGAAAATTCTTAGTTTTTCACCGCTGTCTAAATGATTATTAGAAAAACAAGCGCATCATTATCATAGACAAGCAAAACACAAAAAAAAAATAAAATAAATTGTCAAGTGAGCTCAGCTCAAGTTCATTTTCTTACAAATTCAGCATTTTAATGAGCTGCAGTCAGCAAATGCTTTTTTTTTGAATCTTCATTAGAGCATAATATTAAAGAATATTCCTGTTAAAATGTGCTTGACGGCATCAAGTTGCAAGCATTTTCATATTAAAAACTCTTATATGCTAACTTGCCTGAGCTGCTTCTTCAGCTTGGAACAAACCAGTTTTCAGTTTATGACCAAAAATATTCTGGAGCACATACCTGTAAGAGTAGAAAAGAAAAAAAAAATTATAGCTTAGTTTCAATAGATTTCAATTCAGCAAACAAATTAAGATGAATGTCATATTATATACATAAAATACAAATCTGATTTCAAGTAGTATTTACTATAAAAAGACAACTTAGAAACAAACTAAATGGCGATAGTTTCTTTTGTTTAAACCAGTTTGATGGTGAGAGATATGCTGATATAAACAAAGAGAGAGGAATATTTATAATGGCAAATATAACGTGCGCCCACACAGCACAGGTTATACAAGCTAATGAAGATGATGAGGATAAAGCTGATGATGATGATGATGCTGATAATGATGATGCAGATGATAATGCTCTGGGCTCTGCTTTTAGAGTTGCTGGCAGGCAGCTTTATTGGCCATTTTAAAGATTTCTTATCGCGCGAGTCTTGCATAAATTTTGTGCAAATTTTTCAAAAGTTTCTATTGTGTTTTGTCTTGGTTTTTAATTTGTAGCAGGTACAACTGATTTATACAGTGAACAGTGTTTGAAAACGACAAAGAGTTTTACACTAATACGAGTGCCCTAACAGCATTAGTCGACCTTATACATAAGTGTTGGTAAAAAGATGGCGTACGTTGAAGTCCGGCGTGGACGACTTTGGAAGACCCTGTACATTGCAATCAAATCCAGTACATTGCTTTAGAACTCTAAAATATATTTATTTGACAAATTTGGTTACGATATCTTTCTAAACAACCGAATTATGCCCTAAAAACGTTTTTTTTATCGATCGGTCCTATAGGTCCTAATCTAATCTAATAGCCTGAAGACCCATGCTGCTCTGGCTTTAGTTACTTTGTTCCCTAGAATTAATTTCTAAATTACAATAATAAATAATACTAATATCTTCTTAAACCAAAGAATTATTCATCTAAAACTTATAGCTTTTTTCGAGGTCCCCGATATCAAAAATAAAAATAAAATAAGCTTGTCTTCTATGGAATAATAAGGAATCGAATCCGAAAGTTAGGTTGCTCTAGCTCTTACCATCTCTGAGATCAGACGAACAATAGTAAATCGACTTTTCTGGTGAATAGTGATCATACTTTAGGTAAGTTTGGGGAGTCTCCAACGTTTCCCTCTGTATGTTACATATATTTTCAGCTTGTACAAACTTAAAATACCCTTTGTACCATAAGGTACATGGTATAAAAATTCCTCATTGTTAGACTCATATTTGAATTTCTCTGGATTCTAGTGGACTTTGCTCCTTTGATAAAGAAGATTTTAAACGATTTGATTTGTGTTACCAAGATGAAAATCGAAGTTGTCGAAAAAATGGTGACTACTGCAGAAATGTTAAAAAAAAACACGCAATTTGTATTACATTTTTTTTATCACTTTGGAGTGATTAACAATTTTTTCATTTTGGCAAATTCATTGAGAGCATTCCTTAGTAATGGCGGCCAAAAAACTACAATATGTTATAAAACCAAACATTGAACTTGAGCTTTCAATTTCTTAATTTTTTGTTCGATCAATTACCAATACTAGTATTTTAGGTATACAAAAATTGTACTTATTCATTGAAAAGCAGAATAACAAATAAATTCATAGCTGTGAGGCTTTCAGGTCAGAAAAATTTCCAAGGTTCTACAAAAGTTGCGCTTTGATCTCTTTTCGGCAATCATCATCGATTTCTTTTTATTTAATCAGTTTGCTTTAAAACTTTTCAGCACTTAATGACAGTAAATATTGACTTAGAGCTAATGTGTTGACACCTTAGAATATTAAAACATAGAATAGCTTTTAGTATAAGCTTCTGATTATAAATTAAAGAAAACTACTCCATCAAGTCCCTTTTCGATTTTCTTCAAACTTTATTTTTTAGTAAGTAAAATACATATATTTTTAGTGGAGGTGGAAAAAGTCAATTATGTCAAAATGAAAGAACTTTTTTTTAGACTAATAATCGAGTGAGTTATTCACACAGATAGCTAGACACCCTACGCAAAATAAAGCAATTAAATAACACAGCAACTAATACAAATTCCATACGTTATTGAACTCTTTAAACGAGGTTTTACTGTACAAAGCTCTTACTTTCTTTGGCCCGAACACGTCAAAATATTTATCTGCATTTTAAATTATGCTTTGTGGCATGAGTTGCTGCAACGTTCGTTAGCCGAATCAAAATCTTATATAAATGCCTAAATTCTACAACAAGCAACAAAACAATAGTAGCCACAACCACAACAGCAACAGACACGAATACTACAACAAATTTTACGTACAATTATAATAAATGTTTGGGTTATGCGCTGTTTTTAATACCCTTTAACCAACAGAAAGGGGTATATCAGTTGGTACAAAAAATCAATTTTATTTTTGATAGAACATAAAAGTAATACAGTCAGATTACATAAACGCTAAACCAAAACGAAAGATTTAGATACGTCCGTCTGGTCCATATTTTCTGTATCTTGTGCAAGTTGAGTAAGAAATAACCATTAGAATGAAATTCGGACATCCAGGGATATACCTCAAAACTTAGAGGGTTCTTCACTTCAAAGTGTACATATAAAACTCGTATATAAAAGTCGGATATCCCAGGAAACTTTTTGTAGTTCCCAAAAAAACTTTAGTTTCTTACGAGTAAATTCAAAACTATGCAGGACTTCCCAACAATAAAACCTTAGATGGTGACAAATTGTGTCAGAAAGCAATGAAATGGGTGCACCTATTATTAAAATCGACAAAAATTATCGGAACCCCTTCAAATATCAAGAAGCCCCACTACAAGCAGGAAAAACATCAGTTACTAAGATCGGTTTGTCCCAATCTGCATGGAAATATTCTATTTAGATTTGTGAAGATTTTCACCTTTTAAACCAAAACTTTTCCAACTAGAAAACCAATTTTTTCGACTAAAAATTGCCTTATGCCATAGGAAATGGAGAGTGTACAGGGTATACAATAGTCATTATGTACGTACTGTAACCCGTCAACCCGTTCGTTGTGTTAGTTGTTATTGTTGTTTTCCGCTTTTTGGTTGTTTGCCAAAATGCTAAAAACTAACATGGTGGAGGTCAGAGTAGGCTGTGCACATACAAGAGGGGCGTGGCAGAGTGTGCTCTCTGCCATAGATACATGCTGTATGTGTGTTTGTTTGATTTTTGGCGGCATGCTTTGATATTAAAACGAAACATTAAAGCCAACATGTATCCGAACATTTTTACAGTCTGCTCTCGCCTTTATTTTATACTATAAAATTATGTCAGCAGCCGAGGAAAACGCGCAACAAATTTGTAAAAAATAAATTATAAAAAAAAATTATTAAAAAAAATACAGCATAAATGTCAAAAAATGTGCGGGCAATGAACGCATTGCCAAGAATCCCAAAGGGGTAGCTCCTAAATCTTGCCGCGTAGTCAATGTGGCAGCATTTTGCGCATTGAGACCGATGCGGAAATGTTTACATATATATCTTCAGTACACTCGCCTCACAAAGTCTGCGCACAAATTTTCAGATTTTTCGTATATAATATGCAGCGTTTATATTTATTAAAAGCTTAGTGATTATAAAGATTTTGTCTTAGTGGTAAAGCAATTAAAAGCATTGTTTATGGCTGCACTGCTTATATGATCTATAATTTTCATAATCTTTATAGAAACTTATTTTTTTTTTTTTGAAATCATTAAGCGTTGCGCAGATTGTTGAAATATATATATTTATCTCAGACATAATAATTGTCAACGGAAGCGGCTCATTTGTAATTTATATGAATTCCTTTGTATACATAGTATGTACAATATACATATTTAATGTAGCATGCCAGAAAACGTCCATTCTTTGGTTTAAACACATAACTTGTGCTTTGGTGGACTTATAACCATAATATACAGCGTATTATATATTCAAATCTTGCTTTATGAATGGAATATACAAAAATCGAAAAAGTTAAGGTTTTCAGTTGTTAAAGCGACAACTTGTTGATACACTCCAATTTGGTCTCTGATCTCATGTGATCTTTAGCGTTAATTATCGCCCACATATGTATATGGCTGATGAGTTATAGAGCCAACAGATGTTCAAACTTAATAAATTGCAGAGTAGCCAAGACGCATCGTATCGATTCATCATGCTCTTTAAAAATATAAGTATTTAGTAAGTGTTCCATGACTGCCAAGTGCAAAAGAGAAATATTCCCACAGATTCAAAAATGTTTGAGTAACCAAGCCATGGTGACACATATATATATATATATCACGTGACGTCATCGTGCTATGCAAAAGATGGAAGATAAAGATATAAGGATTTTGGCTTTAAGAAAGCAGTTTTTAACTTGATATATGGCTGTATGTCTTTTATAGTAAAAACGGGTTAAGGAAGATTGAGTTTATTTTCTGTACAAAAGCACCGGTTAGCACAGAAGCCATTGTTCTTCTAAGGACTTCAGGTTGGTAGGCTACTAAAACTGAGTTTGTCTGTTTCGTATTTCGTTCCAGATCCGAAAATGTTTTCTAAAGAGGGATATGGTTTTTCGGTTTTTTTATTTGACTAACCATAAATAGGTAGGTTTTTTTTTTCCGATTCGGCAAAGCGTTGTCAACATATCTCGTCTCAGTTTGGTACCAAAATAATGTAAGCGCAGTCTGTTTGTAGCTTGACTTGTTGGGATCTTCTTAAGAAAAATTTGAGAGCTACTGTCAATTATTCGCTCTCAAGATTTGCAGTTCGTTTTGGGATTAAAGTGTATATTTAAAAACTTTTTAATTATCTCTAAAGAACAATTTTAATTTATTTTTAAACTTATTAACTAAAATAGAATTTTTAAAGTGGAATACTGTAGAAAATAAAAGAAAAGTTGAGTTTAAAAAACCATGCCCATAGTCTCTAGTCTATAATCGATAACTATTTAAATGTGCCACAAAGCGTTGAAAAAATTCAAAATGCCATTATAAAGTGTATACAACAAAATATCTATACAATTAAAAATTTGAATATGCATATATGTATATACACGAGGCTAGATAAATATTTTTATTTTTTTTATATTTTTTTATTTTTGTGTATTTGTGCTATTCTGCTCAAAGTCAAAGTCGTGATATATCAGAGAGCGATATGCAGATTGACCCAGGCTGACCTGTCGCTTATGTTTATCTATCGTGCTTTGGGCCCGTTCATGTTTTTGTTTTTAGCCATGGGATTTCACATAGTCATACGAAGTATATGTATCTTTTATGCCTCATTTGCATATTACAAGTGTATACAATTAAAACAGAAAATTTAACTGTCAATTGCGTGATTAATAAACTGTTATTGTTGTTGTTTTTGCAGCTCGTGTGAAATGAGGCGACGGATTGATACATGGAACACCCAGAAAACACACCCAACTATGAAATCAGCCAGCAGAAAGGCCAAGCTTTGACTTTTAACAATTAATGACAATTACGCAGGCTCTGGACAGCAAACGGCAGTAACGGCAACTCATAGCAATAACAGTAAAAGCAACAAACATAACTGCAAATATAAAAAAACAACAACAAGGAGACGCTTACAGTTGAAACATGTCGACTATAATATACGCTGCATCTGTAAAGCACTAGACCATAGCACGCGACTTAGGCTCTTGTTTTTAATTCCTAACAACTTTAAGTTCTCGAGCAACAGACACATGGATTTCTTTTAGCGTGCTGCTCATTTTTTGCCATCTTGTTATCTCATATGTCTTTTTTTTTTCTGCACCAACTAATATACCCTTATACAGTGTATCCACACAACTAAAGACGACAAAACATTGAAAATACATTTAGCAATATGTTGGAAAGTCTTTAAAAATTAGTTTTGTATGAAATTTTATATGCCCATTGCGTTGAGGCCTTGTCTGGTCGTTGTCATAGACGTCGCCGTTGAGCGAAACTCACTCAGGCGTTGTGGCAGCAGACATGAAAGTGCTGGGAAATCAAAAAAGATACATATGTATCTATCTATGTACATGTATCTAGATATACTCATAGCAGACACAGCATAGCCGCATTTTATGTATGGTCTATCTAATGCCGCAACTATGTGAGTCGCCAAATGTGGCTAACTGTCTGTCTTGATATCTTTGTATCTATATATTGTCTGTTGTATCTATGTCTGTCGCATGCTCTTGGCGTTGTATCTTTTGCAAGTCAAAGCGTACATACATACATTCTGCGGCTAATTTGTATTCATTAGCTTGCCCGTTCGCAGTCTGTAATTTAAAATCGTTAAAAGTTTAATGAGGCGTTAATAATATGGTTTTTGTTTTTACTTTTTGCCTGCTACCGCCTACCTACCCCTTGCCACACCCACTCAGTCACTTAACTGACATTCTGTCCGTTTGTCTGTTTATTCGTCTGCCGTTTTGTCTGTTTCTTGGCTGTCTTTAATTTTCGTGTCGTTGTCGTTGTCATTGCTTTTAACTGCAAATGAGTAGCAGCATTACAATGAGCGCCGTTCTTGTTATTGCTGTCGCATCAATGGCCACAGGTAACACAGATACTTACACAGATACACACACTCATACATTCAAGTAGGTGTGCAGCGTTTGTTGCGGTTTTCGCATTGCGAACTTAATTGACTTGCAACAGACTAATTGTGCATGAGCTCGAGACAGACAGTCGCTCGTACATACATGCAACATTACATACAACATACCACTGTGCGTACCACTGTGCACACGATGCGTGTAATATGAGCTATGCCAGAGGCGCAAATGAAGTTGTTCGTTGTCTATTCTTGTATTCAGCAACTTGTTGTTGTTTTGTTGGCATTGTTGTTGTTGTTGTCGGTCTATTGGCCATAGCAGGCAGGCGTGTCATCTAAGCAGCTTCAAAAGGATGACAAGCACTTTCAGTTTTGCTAAGTAGCTTAAGAAAAAGTGAAGTGCAGCCGAATATTGTATGCCTTATAAAATTATGTATCAAAATTATCAAAATGACTTTTTTTCTCCTAGAGTGCATAACTCTTCATCTGGTAAAATATTTAGGGCAAAGTCATCGAGCTAACTATCTCGATGAAACATAGGCTAATTGTAACCTTGGGCTGTGTGCCAAATGGCTAAGACAATTGTTTGTTATTATGTAAGACGGTTTCTCAGATAATTAAAAAAAAAACGTTTTAAGTATTGGTAAAATTTTGAAGATTCACAAAGCGTAAAACTAGTGAGAACTGGACTTTAATCCCAACTGGATTATAAAAATTAAGTGTTCATGAAAATTTATTTTTCAGCTGTTTTCAAAATTCAGGAAGATTATCTCTTAATAAATTATCTCTCCTATTTTATTGTATAAACAAGTTTGTACAACAAAGAAAATGCTGCTTTTACAAATTTTTGGATTTTCTGTAAAAATGGACTTCAATAGTTAAACTTAAACTTAAATTTAAAAAATTTGTAATTTTGGAAGTTATAAAAACTACAATTTTTTAGATTGTGGACAAAAGATTAGCTTTAGTGCTTCAAAAATTTTTAATTTCGGAAAATATTAACACTATTTCCACCAAGATAAAAGAAAAAAAATTTTTTGAATAAATGATTAAACAAGAAAATAATGTTAAGTTAAAATATAAAAGGTGTCTTTTGACACCTCCTGGTAGAAATAGTGTTAGTAACATACAAGTTTTGAAATTGTTTGAATAAGCTTAGATTTCTAGCTTGAAAAATTTGTAATTTTTTTAAATTGTATGGAAAAGGTAAGGTCATTCATTTATCATCAACATCATTCTTTAAAACTTTAACTTCATTTTTTTAAAAAACAGTGGTAAATTTCTTTAAAGTTAACAATTACAAAATGTTTTTAAAACATAAAACATATATACAGATCTTTGAGTTTAGTCCATAAGAAAGGATTATTAGAGTTTATTCTAAAGGTATGTAATATAAATAGTCGTAAACAAATTTTTTTTTAATTATTTAAGACAATTTAAAATTTAAGTTGAACTGTCGCTTGAGAATTATTGATTCTTAGAGATGTTAAGTTAGGCTTATGAACTTTTTTAATGACTTCTCCAAAGTATTTCAAACTTCTTAACAAGCCAGTAATGCTCTGCATCTTCACAAAAAGCATAAAAGAGCGAAAAAAAATGTTAGCCAAAGTAATGACCATAAATCGCCTACGTGCTGCATTTGACATTTTGCATTATGACCATTTTGGGCTGAAACTACTGCAATAACATAAGACAACAACAAAAACTAAAAAAAAATCTTGACATGCTAACAATTGGCTGACTGGAAATAAAAGAATTAGCCAGCCAGTTGATAGATAGACCATAAAAAAAAATAAGACATTGCAAATGACATTTAGCTTCAGAGTTTTTTTTTTCTATGATTTTTATATTTTTGGTAAAAACTCATGCAGCGTAATAAACATTTGTGCGCCAAATGAATTTTCAACATTTTCCAAATGTTTACATTGAAATGTCCAATAAATTGTCACGAAATTGTCAAAAAAGCAAAATTGCATTGCCATGTGTCATAATATCTATGTTCATATATATACATAAACAACTATACATATATAAGCATGAATATATTGTATGCAGCTAGCTTTATTTGATTGCTTATTTTGACATACAGCTGTGCGAGCATATGTGGCGTATGCGTAATAAGTTAAAAACAATTTATTGCCCATCAGCTTTAACTAATTGACTTTAATATATTGCCAAAAGGCAGCGTTTAATTAACTAAATTAAGCTTAATTAAAATCACAGTTAAGAAGACATTTTGAAAGACTTTAAGAGTAACAAAATATTAAAAATCAAGCGTCGAAATAAAAGGTAACTCTGTTGCACTTGTTGTAAATACAAAGGCAAGTCAAAATATAATGAAAAGCTTAGCTCGGCTTATCTTTTAACTGAAAAAAGTAAACCCATACATAAGTAGTGGCAAATAAAAACTAATAACGCTTTAAGTAACTTTTCCTTAAGGCACGGTAACTTAAAACGTTTTTTGTTTTTTTTTCTTCTCTCTTTTGTGCAATTAACTTTAAAGAACATTAACAATAAATTAGCTAATTTATGGCATTCCAGTAAATGTTTAAAAAAAAAAAACAAAAAAAAATTGTACAAGCTAAAAGAAAAGAAAAGCAAAGGAAAGAGATGAAAATGTAAAAAGAGCAGCGAACAATTTATGTAGCTAAGGCAATTGTAAAATAATAATTATGTGCTTACATTGCATATTTTATAAAGTTCTATGAAATAAATGCAAAGTGACAGGCCTTGTCAATTAACAATAGTCATATTATTAACAAGTACAGTAAAACTTACATATGACGATTTCTATAGTGTAGTTTCTCTCTGTAATATAAAAAGCGTTTTCTCATCCAACATATAATTGTATTCTTGAAACTAAGCGCAGACTTTCTTTTTTTTTTGCAAAGTAGGAGTAGTCTCTGCAAATCATTAAAATCTATTTGTAATCGACGGGCTTAGGGCTGACCGTTCAGAGTTGCCTAGTTCTTTATTTTGAATGTCTATGGTTCAAACTAGTTTAAGATACAGATCGTAAAATGGCGAAATACAAATATGCACCAACATTCAAAATAAAACATTTTTAAAGTTTTTGGAAAAGTTTCATTATTTATATAGGGTTTTCCAACAAGAGGTGTTATTTTGAATCACCCGGTATTTCGATAGCTGTCACTTTTGAAGCTTTTATTCTATGATATTTGACAAGTAGAAACTACGCCATTACTAAAAATGGAACGATACATACTTCAACAATGCACTGAAATTATTAAAATTCACTACAACAAGCAAAACTATCGCATCTGGGGCTCGGAAAACCCAAGAGTTATTGTTGAGAAGCCTCTCCATCCTCAACGTGTGACTGTTTGGTGCGGTTTATGGTCCGGCGGGGTCATTGGACTTATCGAGAACATAGGGCAGCCACTTTGCGATTTGGTTATGGAAAATTTCGTGAAAGGATATGGGTCCTCTAGGCGTGGTCGTGGTGGCCATTTGGCTGATGTTATTTTTCATTATTAACGGCATACCTTCCTCTTTATTATGATTTATGATGCTTAATCCGATCATTTATCTCAAAAAATGGCATTTTTCTTTGAATACCAAAATAACACCTCTTATTGGAAAACCCAATATTACTGAATTTGGAGTACAATTTTTGTTTAGTTTTTTATTTAAAATATTCGAAAAGTACTTCATTTATACTACAGTGACAAAAGGTTGTTTCTTTCGGTTTGACTAATTAGAAATTTTTATTTATTTATTTGTTAAATAGTGATTTGAAATTAATTAAATTTTGAAATATTTTTTAACAATATTAGAATGTGCAAAGCTTTGGGAAGTATAAACTTTAACCTCTTAACTTTCTGTACTGACAGAAATATCGTATTATTCGCTTATCGTAATACCTATTCGCTTTCTTTTTTTTTTTTTTTCATTTAAAAAACTTGAATTTTCTTAGTGGCACATTATTTTTTATTTTTCAGAAATTTATAATCTAAAATTAATTTTTCCTTATATAAAAATAAATAAACTAAATAAATAAAGAAACAATTTTTTAATTTTTTTTTATTTTTCTAAATTTGAATCAACAAGAAGCTAAAAAAATAACATGTACATACATCGGTTTTTGATATTAATGAAAACAAAAGTATTCATATATGCTCCGGAATACAAGTCCGAACATTTTTACATACATTTCTCAAGTCGCTATAGCGAGGTTCAACTGTAATCAGATATTACTTGGCCAGGCCAGTTAGGCAAATGAGTTTGCGTGTCGCTGCGCTTTGGCATGCTTCAAAAACCGCCAACATCTAAAAGCGTCATTTATTCAAATGAATATTTGTAGCTGCCCCACAAGCTCCCCTGCCTGCTACAAGCTACCCGCTCTTTTTCTTACTTACTCTCTAAACACCCAGATTGACGTATTTTTCCAATCGTAGCCGCAGGGCAAGACAAAAGCCAGTAGAACGATTAAGCCAAGGGTCGAGGTAGACGTCGCCGTTGCGTCTGCTTTGCGTTTTGTAATTAGCCCTTGATTGCCCCACGGTTAAATATACATTAATTAAGTGCTAAACACGCCAAACACTTTAACTTGGAAAGTTTACTTAGCTCTAGGGTTAATAAAACTGGCCAGTAAAAACTCGTGTTATATGGCAAATTAAATAGTTGATTGTGGGACAACGATTGCCAGAGATTGCATTCATTGAGCATTTGTGGGCGTTTGTTTTTAATAGCTATTATAAAAATGCATTTTAAATACAATTCTCCCCAGCTGCGTAATTAGCCAATTGACCATACACATATGCCAAGTCATTGCTGGGTCATTAAAAGTAGTGCAATGAGTGGACTAGTCACTAAAGCGAAGTAAGAAATTTTTGCTTTGATGAGCGCACAAAAAAAATCTTGGCAATGAATGCACTGCTTTAAATTGCATGAAAATGCAAGCAGACGTGACGTCATTAATCTTCAAAGAGAGCTTCGCGTAATGAGCTGCTGCTATGTTTTTGTCTTTTTTAATGTCAATTGGTCTGTACATGCCCAACTAAAAGGTTTTCGGCTCTGACCATCACTTTGCTATGGACAATCATTTGAAGTGTTGCGGGCCATTTTTTTTTTTTTTTTTTTTTTTTTGAATTCAATAAACATACTCATATCAGTTATTTTTCTTGGAACTTGGTTATCATTTGTTAGGAATATTATGTCTAAATTGTAAATGGCTTTCGATTGATACACTTATCAATTTGTGTTTATTGCCCTTGAAAAGTTTAGGTATTCTAAGAAATTTTTGTGTTTTCGCAAAGTATTTGTTTGAAAAGCTATAAGCTACCTATATTGTACAATAATGTGTGTGTGCAACATGAGTAAGCTGATTAGTTTGAGGATCCACTTCAGAATGTTTGTTTACCTGTGTCGAAAATAACAAGAGCAAACCACAAAATAAAATATGGGGGTTTCCCGAATTTATATACGAATGAGTGAAATTATGCTAAGCTCAAAAACAGAATTAAGAACGTCTTTGCTTTCATAGAGCAGTATTTCAAATCCTACACTTACGACATTAAATGTATTAGAATAATGAAGGGGGCACCGCATCTTGGAACACTTGAATTACAGGAAATACGCTACTCACCGCAACTTTTTTCGTTATTGTGGTAGTGAGGAAAAAATAGAAAGCATTTAATATCTCCAAGGAAATGCAACCAATACCTGGGTAAGCCATAGCTTGGCACTAGTGTACCTGGAACTTTTTAACGACTTGTCAAGACGGTTTAAAAAGGACAACACGTTTATGTCGCCGGACAGTCCATCTGAACGCCTAGATCTTGCAGACTATAAGAGCTACTTTAACCTCACTTGAGATATGGACTTCCTACAGGTAGGCAGTTCAAGCTTTGTTTTGCCACGCCGCCTTTACTATATTTTCTACGTTCTAAATTATGTGATGTGTACGGAGAAGATGTGTTGACCGAACGCCAATGCCAAAATTGGTTTGCAAAATTTCGTTCCGGCAATTTCAATCTTGAGATGCACCACGTCCTGGAAGGCCTCTTGAAGCCGATGTGGATAAAATAAAGTAGTTGGTCGATGCAAATCGTCGAATAACAACTCGAGAGATTGCTGAAAGATTAAATTTGTCTAACGCAACCGTTCACAAGCACATGAAACGTCTAGGATTAATTTCGAAGCTTGACATATGGGTTCCTCATGTTCTTACAGAACGAAATTTGCTTCGTTGCATTAACGACTATGATTTGCTTATCAAACGTCAAAGAAGTGATCCATTTTTGAAGCGCATTGTTACTGGCGTCGAAAAGTGGGTTGTTTACAAGAATGTAAAGCGCAAGAGATCATGGTCTTAAAAGGATGAACCAGCTCAAACCACTTCGAAGGCCGATATTCACCAAAAAAAAAGGTTATGTTGTCTGTTTGGTGGGATTTCAAAGGGATCGTTTATTTTGAGCTTTTGCCCGACAATACCACGATTAATTCTGAAGTGTATTGTGATCAGCTGGACAAATTGAGTGATGCACTCAAACAGAAGAGGCCAGAATTGATCAATAGAAAAGGTGTAGTGTTCCACCAGGATTATGCGACACCTCATAAAAGTTTGATGACTCGCCAAAAGCTTTTGCACCTTGAATGGGATGTGCTACCACACCCACCATATTCTCCAGACTTGGCACCTTCGGACTATTACTTGTTCCGGTCTCTGCAAAATTTTTTGGATGGGAGAACCTTCACCTCAAATCAGGACGTCAAAAACCACTTGGACCAGTTTTTTCCTGCAAGTATCAAAAATGTTATGAGCTTGGAATCAAACTCTTGCCCGAAAGATGGCAAAAGGTATTGGATCAAAATGGAGCATACATAATTTCATAAAATGTTTTACACAATAAAAAAATGTAACACAGTCGAGGCGGCGCCCGACATTGTAATACCCTGTACCTTTTTTCTCAAAAAAAGATTTATTCCTGCATATTCCTTCTAAGAATTTCCAATTGGAACATATTTTTGTTGGTGCAAAACGATATTGATACCTATAAGTTCCGCAAATTTTAACCGATTTTGATGAAAATTTTACGTCAAAGGAGTTATTGAAAGTATATGGGGTAAGTTTCAAGGGGTAAATCAATTGTAAGTAAGTATTTTAGAGGCCAGAGTTCGAATGGTCTCAAAGTCAAAAGCATACACAAGGGTAGCTGAGAGTAGAGTGTTAAAGTCAGCTCAAGATTCCCAGTTGAGGAAATTAAAGCAAAAAGTCTTTGGCTCAAAATTTTACATCGTCGGTTCGAGTTCAGGATATCTCAAAGTCGGCCGCGCCTGATTCTAAAGTTCGCCATGTTTTTGATTTCTTTCGATTTTTTAATTCTTTGTTTTTTAACTACTTAGAGTAAATAAATAAATGGTATGAGAGTCTACTATTTTCCTTAGAACTTTGATCTAAACTTCTCCAGGCTGTTAATATTCTAATAACGCGTTCTTAACTTTAACTTTTAGTAGCTTTTGTACAATAGTGTTCACTGTATCTGCAGTTTTTGATACAGCACTAATTAGACAACGCCACGAGACTCGACTGATAATAATTTATTACAAGTTATTGTTCTATTGACTTATTGCACTCGCTTATGACTTACTATTTATTATTAAATACGTTTTGTACATATGTATATATACCAACTCTATTTTTTTAGCGCTGCTCCGTGCTGCTTTAACAATTAACGCTACAGTTCAATTGTGAATTGAATTCACAAACAGTTTGCGAAATGAAAATGTTGCATTTTTTTTTGTTGTTGGCAGCTTTTATTGCATCATCAAAGCACGTGATAAAAAATTGTTTAACTAAAATAAACTTTTAGGTAAAAAGGCTGAAAAAGATCTAGACAAACAATACGGCAAGCACAGACGGAGTCTCGTTTTTTTTTATATCTCACACATAGATACGATATTTAAAATGGTATTTGTGTGTGAAAATGCTGAAAAACAAAATGCAATTAAATTTTTTTTTATTTATTTATTTTTTTGTTCTGTTATGGCTTATAGAAAAACGATTTTCACAGCCAAATGCATTCGCGAAAATAAAAGCAACTGATGATGAGTCATCAGCAGTTGGCAACGCTTCGTTGACAGTGAGTGCAAAAAGTCTGCAATGGCGCGTTAATTTGGCAACACATTTTTGGCTGGCTTCACTGACTGCCTTTTAGTTTTTTATTTATTAAAGTGTTTTTTTTTTTTTTTTTTGGTTTTGTTTTATTTTAGATTTTTTTAATTGAATGGCCTACAGCAAACCACAGACTATTGCCAAGTTGCAGCAGCAGGCATGCAACGCCCGGTCTGTGGTGCACTCGGTCATAGGGTCTTTGACACTTGGGCTGACTGCTTTTCAGCTGAAGCTTCGCTATTAAATTCGCACTAAAAATATCAGGCAGGCAGTCAGCCAGGGCCAGAGCCATAGCCAGCCGGATGTATTGCATAAGTTGGTCATTAAATTTTGAGAGAGGGGGTCTGGGCTCTGTGTCTGGGAGGAGGTATTGCTAGCCTCAGTCGCAAATATTTGTTTTCAAATACGATTTTTTTGTTGGCCGTGCTAAATTTAGCGGCACGCCAAAATACATAAGAGCGAAAAGCAAAAAGCAATATTTGAATTTTGTTTAATATTTGTTTGTTATTTTAAGGCTTTTATTTTTAAGTCAAGCACTCTATGGCCAAGGGGTACATAAAGTTTTTAGGACAGTATATTGTGCGTAACAAATGTAAGGGAACAAATAGCAGCGACTAAATTGTGTACAAAAAAAATTAACTCAAAACGAATTGCATGCTTTTTAAAGATGCAACGAGCCGTATTCAGGAGTTTTGAGAAGCTTTATCTAGAACTATAATGGAGTTTGCTCACAATAAAGAAATCTCAGCTATGCCGAATGATAATAAGAGTATTTAATTTAATCAAAATCTAATTGGAAAGAAGGTTTTGCTAGCGATTTTATTTCTTAATTAAAGCAAATGGACCAAAAAAAAAAAAACAGTCTCGGACGCCTCCCGAACTTCTGACAACTCCAAACAAGCCTTTGAAAAGCAATTTACCAAGAGTCTAAAAATAGCATGACAAATGAAAATTTTAACAGCCAGGTTATGGGACGTAAAATTTTTTCGTGAGCTCGGAATTATTGAATTGGGGCGAGCATGCTAACCTAAGCCAATGTGGATGAATATGTTTCTAGGCTACAAAATAAAAAAAGGTAAAAGGATCCTTCTTTGAAGCTTAAATGATTCCAGAATTCCTTACCACGAAATAGAATTAGACATTAGGTGATTCCCTCGGGGGGGGGGGGCTTGTAATCCCTAGAGCGCGCGTCCCCAAGGTGGCAGATAGAGGAAAGCCTCCCAGACATGGGTGCTAGGAGGAAAATGAAATACCTCCCGCGGACCGCACAAACCGGAGAAGGCCCACTCCGTTATAAAACCATCACGGTCGCCCCACAGACCTCAAAATGGGTTGCGTTGGGCTAGTAACCCGACTAGGAAAAAATTCCTTACTCAAGAAACGAAATTTCGCTCTATGTTTCGACCAGGAGTGACATACATATTTTATGTATATTCAATTTTTGCTATTTTTTTGCCCTAAATTGTGATATGTACTGTATGTCAAGGAAAAATATTCAAATATTAAAACTAAAATAAGTTATAAATATGTACATTAGGAAATAAGATTTTTTTCAGACATTTTTGAAACTTAAAAAAAAATCTAAAGGTAGTTGTTGATTAATTAAAGCAGTCGTCTATTATTTAATTGGGATTCTACATCATAAATCATCATAAAAAATTATGTTCAGTTTTAATTTTACTCAAAACATTTATATATCGTAAAGTCTATTTTTTGAAGATCTGATCTGGAAATTTTCAACGTTACTATATATGTAAATATTTTAAAATTTGTAATTCCTTCACAATTTGTTTCGTTTTTTGCGTATATTATACATACAGCGTGTAGGACATCTGATATTCGATATGCTTCAGTTGTAACATCTTACTTAACTGTTTTGCTCTATAAAACGTATCTGGCAAAAAATGCCTGGGCCTCCATAAATTAGGCATCTTGAGATGATACATGTGACATACATATTTTTTTTTTAAATTTATTTATATGTGCATGGAATTATGTTTTTGTTTGGAATAAGCTAAGCAACATATTTATATATACATAGTTTATTATTTATTTTTATTGCTCTTATTACAAGTGGTTTCTTATTTGGTTTTGTATATACATATAATTATTTATTTATGATTTGCATTTTGTCGTGGTATTTTATCTTCAGTGCTATTGCTAATAAATCAATTTGATATGTTGAAACAATTTCTTTTATAAATAAATATAAATTAATAAACTGAAATGCGCTAAAAATTCTTTAGAGATTTATGTTTCTTTCAGTTCAGTATAAGCCTTTGTATGCTGTTATGCTTAATTAATATTTATTTATAGTTCGAATTGTATGTAAGCCCCGCATTCCCCATTGATTTCTGTATCTGTCAGTTATTCAGTCGAACGGATTGTAATCAATATTGCGCTCACTTTTGTGGCACATATTTTTGTAGCACATTTTGCATTGGGGCACATTTCAAATTTATTTGATGGGCTGTTGATGGTTCGCTGACTGTGCCACAAAAAAAAGCTCTGGGGGATTTAGGGTATGTTAAGTTTTGAAATATTTGATGTGCTGTTAAAATGCGCTGCGATATGAACTAAAAAATTTATTGTGATATTTTCTGGTTTTTAATATTTAGGTAGTTGCAATAAACAATAAGTGATAAGTGATTGTATATAAAGGTAGCTTATGTGAATTAAATAAAACTTATGATACATGTAGTTGATGAAGATTGGTTGAAGTTTGGAAATGTAAGTACTTCACTGGCAATACTGCCAAACTGGAAAGAGAGGAATCTTTACCTTTCTGATTCATACTGAATTTTGCGTTCTGAGCTGAAATTTTGTGTTTTTTTTATTTTTATTTTATTATCATTACTTTTTTTGTACACTCCAAACGGATGTTTATGAATAGATTATTTTCTTTTGTTTATAAACAAAGCATTTGTGAGACCTAAGATATAGGCATAAAGATATAAATCTGAATTAAGATCTTGAAGTCATCCCCAAAATCGTGCACAAATTTTTGCTCAAAATTATTGGAGGGAGTGGAACCATGAAACAGAATTGTAAGTAATTCTTCAGTAAAGGAAATCGAAAAAAAGACGCATTTTCAAACTTAAGGGGTAACACTTGTGTAGAGTCTTCAAAAAATTGATTTCTAAATTGGTAGACAATTATGTTTGAAATGATGTCTCGAAGTGATAAAAAAAAAAAAAGTTTGCCCCACTTATAAGCGTCGGGCGCATGGCACCACGCCGCACTGTCGGGCCAGTCTTAAAACTTTTTTTCTCAAAACCCCTTATTTTTCAATTTCTTCACGAATAAATCAGTCAATTTTTATACGATCGATTTGAAATTATGACACAATCTTCATATTATATAATTTTCTAGTGAACCACGTAGTTTTTTGTCAAAATAATAAAAACTTTTTAGTTTGCAACTCATTTTTCATGACTTTTTTGACGAAAAAAATCTTTTTTGAAACTTATGCCGTTTTTATTTAAATATGTTTGAAACCCCTACGTGGTTCACTTGCTTTAGGTCCATAGATTACGAAGAAACAAATTTTTTTAATTGTAAGCTCCAGCCGTGAAGACCTCTCCAAAAATATGTGATGTTCTCGTAACTCTCTACAGGCGTCATTTTGGTTTTTTAGTAATTTGAAACAATATATCGTCACCCGGATTTTGTATTTTGAGTATACATATATAAAATAAAGTTTCTTTGAAAAAAAAAACTAAAAATTACCTTAAGAAACCTTGCTCCACACAGGTGTTAACCCTTAACTCTTTTTATTTTAATGTGATTAGCAATTATGAAAATGTATACGATAATAAAGTGCACATAATGGAATCCTTTACAAAAATTAAATAATTTTTTCTTTATGTTGATATTTTTTTCGCATAAATTTAAACTAGAATTTAAACAAGACAAAAATCCAAACAAAATTATTTTCTTATTTCCATATTTGGGATCCCAAAATATACTAAACACTTTTTATACCCTGTACCTATAGGTACAAAGGGTATACTAGATTTGTGCAATGTATGTAACGGACAGAAGGAGGCGTGGCAGACCAAGTCCTTTATACCAAAATGCTTATCATAACCTCGGGCAGCGATTGAGCCATGTCCGTCTGTCCGTCCGTCCGTCTGTCCGTCTGTATGAACACCTAGATCTCGGAGGCTGTGAGAGCTAGAGATTCGAAACTTTACCAGTTAGTTTGTTGAATCATGTCAATATCTTTCCCCGATCCCCCGTAGCAGGGTTTCGCGGTTTTTAGCTACACCGTTTAATATATCAATCTGAAACTAAACAGAGCGATGCGTTGTAGTTACATGCATCTGTGTGTCAAAAATAAACAAATTCAGGCAAAATCTATAGCCAAAAATATACAAATTTCACCACCCCTTGCCTATAAACTGCGTCAATATTTGACTCTACGTAATTATGGTAACAAGTGACCCAGAATCACAATTTTTGGTAAGCTGATTCATGTGGCTCTAATGAACAAATCCACATCCAAATTTGATCAATGCGGCCACCCCACCCCCCGCAATCGATTTACCATGTTTTCGCCCACACCCCTCAACATATCCCCTTGAAACTTACCCCATATACGTTAAATACCTTCTTTGACGTAAATTTCGATTTTTATCAAAATCGGTTAAAATTTGCGGAACTATTCGTTTTGCACCAACAAAAAAAAAGTTCCAATTGAAAAGTTCTTAGAAGGAATATGCAGGAATAAAACTTTTTTCGAGAAAAAAGGTACAGGGTATTACACTGTGAAGCACCGCCTCGCCTGTATTACATTTTTTTTAATAAAAATTTACCTTCGTTTAATGATTGAGGCTCTATGCTCCACTTAGGAGTCAAGAATACATAGTACTTAGTAGTAGTAATGATTATAATATGTAGACTGTCTTTTTAGGTTTAAAATATTTTTTCTGGCTACCAACAAAACTGTGGCCGACTTTTTCTAAAACTAATTCATACGTTCTTCCAGCTTAAAGTTTCTTAACCGGTTTGCAGCATTGTTACGTCATTAATTGATAAATGAACTCAACTTGCAATAAGTATTTAAATAATGAAGTTGCTATAATCTCGGTTTCATGTCTTACTTTGAGCAAAGGAAAGAAACTTGGAAAAAAAAGAAAAGAATATAACTAAAAATAAAAGAAATGAGGCGAATAAAACTTAATTAATTAGTGTCAAAATGGCGCGCTGCTCTCATATAGTTGGCACTGCTGCCTGCGATGCCGCCACAAAGTAACTGCGACAGGCGCCGCAGGAGGCAGCAACCTAGGTGGCTGGAGCCACTGCCATGCCACACTTTGGCGGGTGAAGCCTCTGCTGCTGCTGCCGCTGTCATTTGGCAAATTAATGGAATCAGCGTGCCTATTAGCTGGTTGCGGCCAAAAGAAGGAAGACGATATCATCGGTCCAAGCAGGAGACCGCACCGCATACAAAACTGTGAAGGGGGGGAACCAAAAATTGAGAGGCGTCTACTGCGAAGCGACTGCAGAGTGCGCGCATAACGGTAATTTATCTTTTAGCACGAATTATCGATTTTGTGGCATTTCTCATATGCGCGCGGCAAGCAGTGCGGGTGGCAAAGTGGTGCCGTCCTAGCTCAAGCAAAAAGATACACAGACAGTGAGCGACCTTAGTATGAACTCCCCCACGAAAAAAAAAAATATAACGCCCACTCCATCGTCTGGGTTGCTTGACTTGCTTGTCATTGCTAGCCATGGCTCAGAATATTTACGTTGCTTTGCGCCAGCCATTTTGGCCAAAAGTTAATGGTTTATCTATGTTTGCTATTAGGTAACTGTCAGTTCTGCCGCTACAAGAGTGACAACAACAACAACAACTGGAATAAGAACAACCCAGAAGCCAATGCCAACGAGGCATGCGACTTTTCGTTGGGTTATTATGCGCAGCTCTATAGACTGTTAACCACTTTTGGCTTATTGAGTTGTACAACCCTTGGCTGTTGTTGTTGTTGTTTTTGCTGACGCTGGCAACCTTTTATCGCTTTGCAAGTATCTATAAAGTCGCGAAGGCGCTGGCTCAAGTAATTTCATAGTGGCAACTTCTAATGAAATGGGTCTAGGAGCGCGCGCAGGGATGTGCCAATGTGCAGCCAGTCGCGGCAAGACGTCCGTTCAACATATTTGGCACGCGAAACTTTGGCTTATTCAATTTTCAACTGTGGCGCCTCCCCGCTTGGCATGCCTGGCGTATGAGCGCTTCCGCTTTGGTGTGCTTCCGCTGCGTCATAGACCCCTAGCATGACTGCTGCTCTGCCTCTTCGCCTGCCTGTCTGTCTGTCTGACTGTCGTTCCTCCTACTCTGCCAAACAAATAAATTTTTTGCTCGTCGAAATTTGAAACGTACATGAACAAAGCAAGCCGCGGCAATCATTCATAGTGGGGCAGCAAAGCGATGCCAAGGCAGCGACGCAGGCAGAGACAACAACAGCGACGTCAACCTGGCTGCGGCATTGTTGTACGCTATGCTGGGTTTACACTGCATCACAGGATGACCCAATTGAACTTCAATCAAGCAAAGTTCGGTATTACAGGAGTGAATTGTTTTTTGGTGACTGGTCAACTCGATTGCTGACAAAAGCTTTACTTTTTTAGGCTTATCTTATCTTTTTCCTTGCTTGCAACCACAACTGAAATCATTCCGCCCGCACAAAATTGTTTCAAAACTATGCTGCACAGTGTAATTTAGGCAAATATCTATGCTGTCAATGTAAATACTTTTATTATGTAACAAGCTTTGGCACAAAACGACAAATACCACATTGCCACAATGTGGGCCAGTGTAAACATAGCATAAGCAAATGTGTATATGTGTGTGTTGTTTGTGTGGCATCCTGGCCGGGTAACTTTGGCAAGTTTGGCAGTTTTTGTCGGCAGACGAAACACGTTAGAATCCTTTTTTGCGCAAGCGACGTTAAAGTTTTTTGCTGTAGTACGGACAAGCTGAAGAGTAAGAAGGAGTGGGGGGTCTGTCTGCACTGTGCGTAAGATTGAAGCTGGAATGGACTAATTAAGATGAATGCGTCGTACGTTTAACAGCTTAAATAGACCGGAAGTTGTGCTTAATGGTGGGTGAGCGGATGGCCAGCGCCATTTTGTTTAAGCCGCTTAGCACATTTTTGCCAAGGGTTGTTTGGCATATTTTAGGCAAAATATTTCGTGCAGTGTAGTTGAGTTTTACATAAATATAAACACATACACATGCTGACAATATAAACAACTAGCAAGTGCCCAAGCAAAACCCTCGATAAGCAACTCAGTTGGATCCCTTTTTATTTTTTGGCCGACAGCGTTTTGAGTCTGGATAATCTTTTAATATTCAAATAAGCAAATATGAGAGCTTAAAGCGATAACGTAACAAGGCAAGAATATGAACGAGCATTTTGTTGACAAGGCCAAGCTCACACACACACGCGCACACTTAGACAATGTCAGACAAGTGAGTGTGACTTGGGAGTGTTGCATTTGCATGAAATCGATAAAACAGACACAAAACATCGCCCACATTTACATGCCTTGACTCTGACAATGGTTTTGCGTGCTATAACCACAAAATGCCAAACAGATTTATGTTGCACGCAACAAATGTTGCACGCGCCATGAGAGCTAGTCGCCCACACATATACTCACACAGATACATTTGCCTGCTCATTCTATAAGTCACTTCGTCATGTTGCGTGTAAGCCTAATGCGACTATAATTTAATATTTTTGCCCGCTGCCGCCCTCTCCAACCACTTTTTGCAAAATGTTGGAAATTTTCGTAGCCTTTTTCTTCTATTTTTGGTCTGTGCAACCCTCTGGACTGACTGTCTGACAGGCAATTGGGGGTTGTTGCTGACGCGTCAATGTTTGCAACATTCTTGTTTCTGTTATTGTTGTTGTTGTTGCAATTGTCTCGCTGTCTGATATGACTGATGAGTTTCAACACCGTGCACTGGCAACAGCAATCAACAAAATCAACAACAACAACAAAAACAGCAACAATGGATACAAATATCAACCCTCTTCAAAAATTAAATCGTGTCGAAATCGATGCCGAGCCAACGCAGCACAAAAACCCAAAACCTAAGCTAGCTTAGGCGCTACAAAGTTTGGATACTCTCGAAATTATGATCTTGGACAGTGATGCAAAAATAGATGGACTTGGAATGGTATTTGGGTTATTTTAAAATTCGTTTAAAAAAGGTGAATTTTTAAGCTTATGTTTGGAAAATCAAAAACAAGGATTGGAAGTAGGTACATTCAAAACATTCTAAGTGGAAAATAAATCAAACCTTAAGTATATCATAGTTACGTTCCATCTTTATGTAATATCGAGATTGAATTACGGATTTTTTCTAATTTTAGGCTGTCAAGTTTTTTTCACTTTTCGGGAATAACATGCGAAAAAAGTTGATAAATAAAAAGACGTTGACAAAATCTTTAAGTAAACAATCAAAAAGTAAATTTACTAGAGAGACAGCAAAATTCACCGAAAGATCTATACTTAAATATAACCAGAAAAAAAAGATGAAAATCTACGGAATTGTACATGTTTTTCTAAGCACCAAGCAAGCTGGAGTCAAAGCCCCTGTTTTAAAGTATGAACCACTTTCTACTCATTAAACATAACAAAAAAAAATATTGCAAAATTAAAAACTATTTGGAATTCCCAAGCAAGCAGGAGGCGAAACCCCTTATTTAAAAGAACAAAAAATTATTTTTCATAGAACACAATTGGAAAGAAGATTGCAAACGGGCTAAAATTACGTAGTACCAAGCATGCAAGGAGCGGAACCCCTAGTTTCAAAATGTTAACCACTTTGCAGTAGAAACTCACATGAAACCAATGAATTTACTCAAAAGCAAAGCTTTCCAAGCATTATAGCTTTTTATAGTTTTGTTGTTATAAAAGTTTTAAGAAAGTAAATATGCCCATATTAAGAGTATTTAATATATAGCACATTGTAAGCCATCTCCTGCCACTGCTAACAAAGTCAACGCCAAAATGTCAATCATAATTAAAAGTTTTGGATGAGCGTAATGCCACAGAGCGTTGAATTGGGGTGGCTTGTCTTTGCGTTTTTGCTAAAATAGCAAAGTATGAACAAACTTATCTTATCGTACGCTTGATTGCTTTTTTATTTTATATTATTATTTTGGTACTTCCCTCTTTAAGCTGCAGTTACTCGCTCAGTAAGTCAGTCTGTCAGTCAGTCTGTCAGTCATTCATTTATGCATTCATTCAAACCCAAGGCCCGACTTGACTTGTTCATTCATATTGCGGTCGGACTTTATCAAACATCTCCGCAATGGCTTCAACTACTATTTGTGCCAAATAAGGAATAGAGCTGAAAGGCAATGCCCCAGACCCGGTCGGGCAGTCAGCCAAGGCTTTAGTTGATGGCACGTTTTATTCTTTCACTTGCACTATTTGCGAGTGGCTGCCACTGCTGCAAGTTCTGCTGCTCATTATCAATTTCCAATGCAGCACCAGTGTTGCAAACAGTGAAAAATGTGCGTTCAGTCGTGCAGCAGCAGCAGCAGCGGCAGCTGAGCATGATGATGATCATCATCATCAGCAACATCCACACCAAGTCCGTTGTATTGTCAGCAAACTAGGCACTGTGCCATGGCCATTGCGCTGTCCCCACAGCTTGGTGCAACAATCCTTTGGCTGCCATCTCATCTTCTGTTGCTGTCGTCGTCAATGTGTCTGCAACAATTGTTGCTCTCCATTTGATGTCAGACTGCATGACTGACAGACTGACGGACTGACTGACTGAAGATTGCACAGACTGCCTGCTGCTCAGATTGTGCGCTGCCATGTCATTGTTGTCGTTGTCATTTAAAGACGTCTTTTGCAATTGCTGTGATTCTGATTGTTGTTGTTCTGCTTCTAGTTTAGTATCTAACTTGTTGTATGTGTGTGTGTGTGGATGTATCTGTATCTAGCTGTAGTTGGGGCATTGGGACACCACTTGCACTTACACGTTGCTATAAATATAGATTTTTCTTTTGCCTTGACTTGCACCTAAACTGTGACTCACAATGTGTTTATTTCGGAATATAAGCGCTTTTCAGTCCAATGTTAGCATAAATCTAGGATGTAAAATATTGACTTGGGTGTTGTCCAATCTTTTGAAATGCTTCTTGTAACAGTTATAAGGCTTTAAAGTAGTTAAGTGCTTCCAGCAAAGACCCTTAGTTGTATGTTGGAAATGGTGTGGGCAGCCATGAGTTCTGTGCCCATAGTGTGTGTGTGTTAATACCAAAATGATGACATGTGTGTCTGTATGAATACCTAGACCTCGTAGAGCACATAATATAGGAACACAAAATTTTCCCTACAGATGCGATGTGTCCTGTAACAGAAGCAGTTTGTTGATTTGGGTCGATATCTACTAACTTTTCTTTTGGGTTCAGTTTCGTGGTTTGCAGCTACAATTTTTTAACCTAATAAAGGGTCATCAATGTTGAGGTTTTTTTCAATATGGTTTTTTTGATAAATCACGCGTGAGTACCTACTGTCAAGTTTCCATATGTTTTTTATTCAGTTTTCATTGCCATTTAATCATGGAAAGTCTTACACCCGAACAACGTTTACAAATCGCATAATTATATTACGCAAATTCGTGTTCTGTAAAGAATGTTTTTCGCGCGCCTAGGCCATTTTATGAAACCAATTCGGTGAACAATTAATTTCACGCTACGGACTGGTGAATTGGCTACCAAGATCGTGTGCTATCACACCTTCAGACTTTTTCCTTTGGTGCTATGTGAAGTCTAAAGTGTTTGTGGATAAGCCAGCTACGATTGAAGTAATAGAGGCCAACATTAACCGTGTTATCCGATTATGCTCGAACGCGTCATCAAAAATTGGATCCTCCGCATGGACGAGCTACGGCGCAGTTGCGGCAAGCATTTGAAAGGGACTATCTTTTAAAAGTGAATGGCAAGAATAGTTCTTTCTGTTGATAGTAACGATTTCCCGATTCATTTGAATTTTTTGTGTTTTTTTTTTGCATTTAAAAAAACAAACTCAAGATTGATGACCATTTACATTTGTGCTCTCTCAGTCTTGCCTTTCCCTAATTTGCTAACAAAGTTTCGATTTAAGTTGGTTGAGGTATGGGCTAAATAGAATTTTCCTTTAAAATATCTCAATCGGAAATGAATTGTTGGACTACACACAATTAGTTTGGATTTGTAAGAAATTTTGAGGTTTAAGAGCGAAATTTGCCATTTTACAGTATATAGCTATTTATGGTTTTTCGGAAGAAAGAATGGAGGGTATCCCACCATCAGACTGCTACTTGACTATTTTACTTTTTATTTTTATATCATTTTAAAATATGTGGTAGGCGACTGATCTTTAACAAAAACACTAAGTGCGTACTTAACAATTTATTTATTTCTTTAAACTCCGTGATCGTTATAGCTGCGCCAACATATAATACAGAATGGCTCTCACTCTTAAAGTACTTGTACACTTAGCCTAGTGGTTAACATAGGGAGTGAGTTAACATCAGCAGACGCTGCATGTTAACATAAGTATATGCCTTATGTATATTTCCTATTACAATAGAGAGCGAGTTAACATCAGCAGGCGCTGTATGTTAACATAAGTATATGCCTTATGTATATTTCCTACTACAACTCGGCCATCCTGACGGTAAGATCCCCTGATCTATACTTAAAATAATTAAATATACATTGAATTCTTAAATTATGAATACATTTTTAAGCTTAAGTTTCTATGTTTAACATTTTTGTTTACCCTTTATCCAATGCTTAATATTTTGAATGCTCCAGACACCTTGATACGGATTACGGGAAACCTGGAAGCCATCTACATCTTTAAGAACGAACCTGTCATTTTTTAGTATTTTAGTTATCATGTAAGGTCCCTTGCTCTTTGGAATAAGTTTTCTAGAAGTTCCTACCGTAGAGTCAAAATTTTTTACCATAACGTAATCGCCTACTTTGTAACGCTTTGGGCTTTTCCTTTTTTTGTCAACTTGTAATTTATTGTAAGCTTGTGATTTTGTTTGAATTTGTTCTGCATTTTTTCTAATACTTGCTAAAGATTGTGTTTTACATAAACCATTTACCTCTTCTAGCTTTTCTTTTAACTCATCAATAACATGGCCTTTTTGATGTATGCCAAATAACATCTTACTTGGGAACTGTTTAATACTCCTATGTTGAGTATTGTTTAAGGAATATTCAACTGTTTCAACAACAACATCCCAGTGTAATCCTTTCTCTGGCTCTGTCAACTTTGCTATCATTGGGCCAAGACTTCTGTTTATGCGTTCCACCTGACCGTTAGCTTGAGGAGACCCTGTCGCGATTTTAACGTGTTTAATATTATTTTCGGCTATAAAATTTTCAAATTCACCTGACGTAAAGCAACTTCCGCGATCAGAAATTAAACAAATTGGCTTGCTATATGCTCTGAAGTAATCTCTCAATGATTGTAAAACTTCCTTTGTTTTTGTTGTTTTCACTGTGTATAACCGAACAAATTTTGTGAACGCGTCAACAACCACTAAGATATGTTTCTTTGATCTTCCTGTATCAACCGGGCCATAATGATCTATATGTATTATTTGAAATGGTCTATTTCCTTTCGGAATGCAATTTAAAAACCCTTCTTCTTTTCCGCTTTTTGGTGAAAACGCGATGCATTTCAAGCAGTTGTCAATGTGTCCACCACATTTATCTTTTAAATTCGGGAACCAATAAGTCTTTGAAATAGCATCTATCATTTTGTCTCTACCTATGTGGCCTATTTCATCATGGTATTTATACAGCACATGATCTTCCATGTCATGTGGGACATAAAAGAGTAGTCTATTGTCATTTAACTTTTTGTACACTATGCCGTTTCTCATTTCATAAAGTTTATGCTCTGACTTTTCTAATAACGTTTTTATTTTTCGTATCTTTTCGTCCTTTGCTTGACATATAATTAGGTTGTCTTCAAACTTATTAGTTTCTATTATCATTATATTACTGTTTCGACTTAGTGCGTCGACGTGTTGCATTTTATTACCTGCTCTATGTATTAATTCATAATCATAATTCTGTAATTCCAAAGCCCAACGAGCAATTCTGGGATTTAACTCAATTTTATTCAGTGTAAGAGTTAAAGAGTTGCAATCTGTAACTATTTTGAAATGTTTCCCTTGTAAATAAATACGAAATCGGCGCAAAGCATAAATTATTGCTAAAGTCTCTAGTTCAAAACTGTGATACTTGCTTTCTAATTCTGTAGTTCTTTTTGAAAAATAAAATATCGGATGCATCTTTTTATCCTCCTTTTTCTGCATGAGAACTGCACCAAAACCAAGTGAGCTTGCATCACAGTGTAGCTCGGTTTCGTCTTTATAATTGTATATTGACAATACGGGTGCTTGAACTAATTTTTCTTTAAGTTTCCTAAAGCAGTCTAACTCTTGTTCTTTAAATTCAAATTGTTTGTCCTTCTTAAGCAAATCGTACAACGGTTTTGCTTCTGTTGAAAAATCTTTAATGAATCGTCTGAAGTACGAACATAAACCGAGAAAACTTTGGACTTTGTGTGCTTTGTCAGGAATAGGGAAATTTTTGACTGCTTCTATTCCCTTATCATCAGCTTTAATTCCATCTTTGTCTATTAAAAATCCCAAATATTTTACGCTAGGCTGCAAAAATTCGCACTTGTCAAGACGTAGTTCTAATTTATTTTGCACAATCTTATCAAAAACTTCTTTTAATGTTTTCATATGTTCTTCTACATCTTTAGTCGCCACCATGATGTCGTCCATGTATATAATGACCCTATTGTCTTTAATCATATCCGCGAAAATTGTGTTGACAAATCTTTGAAAAACAGCTGGGCCATTTTTTAATCCAAAGGGCATTTTCAAAAACTCAAACTGTCCAAGTGGAGTGACAAATGAAGTGTACTTAATAGAGTCTTCATGTACAGCTACATGAAAGAATCCATTTTTTAAGTCAAGTTTCGTAAAAACAGTTTTATTTTCTAATTTGTCTAACAAATCATCGATAAGAGGAAGAGGATAATTATCTTTTTTGGTAATCTTGTTTAACAGACGATAATCTACACACATTCTGTCCTTTCTCTTTTCGATTAAAACGGTTGGCGATGCATATTCTGACGTACTCGGTCGTATGGCTTTTTCTTTCTTGTATTCGTCTAATAAAACTTGCAATTTTTCTTTTTCCGCGTATGAAAGACGTCTTGGTCTGCAACTAAATGGTTTTGGGTTTTCAAGGCTCAGTTTTATTTCGCACTTTGTTTCTGGTGAGCTTGGTCTTTCTGCCTTTAAATACGCATTTTCGAATAACTTTTTCAATTGACACTGTATACTATAGCTAATATTTTTACCAATATTGAGCTCAATTTTTTCCTCTGCACAATCTATTTGAAGTATTTCGGTAATAGCATTTTCTAACAATTGATCTTTAGCCGTTTGAGTTATCACATTTTTGGGATTTAACAGTTTCTCCTTTACGCTTACAATTGAATTAGCAGTATTCAATCCCAAAAGTTGTTGGTCTGACTCTTTTAAACGCGAGTTGTTGGAATTTTCTTTGTCTGGTAGTTTCGCATTAACACATGATTGCTCTGCTCTATTACTTAACGTTTTTTCACTAAAGCGTAAATGATCGTTGGCTTCTGTCTTTACTTTTATCTTGTCTATGCACCTAAAATCTTCGTTGCATACTATTTCTGAACTATCACATAATTCATTGTTTTCTTTTATAGAATCTACCGTAATCAGCCTCAAAATGTCTGGGTCAAATTTCAAACCACATGCTTTTAAAAAATTTCTGCCCAGCACTACATCGTAGCCCATAGACTCATTGGAAACAACAATTAAATTAAAATGTACTTTTAATGATTCTTTAAATATAAAACATAAACATTTTCCAAATGTATTAAGGCGACTTTTGTTAAGTCCAAAATAAGGTTTTGAAACTGGATTTAAATTTATTTGATTTGAAACTGATGATATTTTAACAAATGAAATTGGGCTCCCCGAGTCTATTAGGCACGCTGTAATTAGTGGCGTTTTAGAATTTTCTTTAAAATAAATCTTAAAATATCTTACGTAATTTTCTTCTTTTGCGAATTTTTTCTCGGAACATTGTGCAATAAGGTGCCCAAATTTGCCGCATGCATAGCAGGATCCTGGTTCCCTCTTTGGCTTCCTGCATTCCTTAGCAAAGTGACCTCTTGAATTACAGTTGCGGCAGCGTAACTTTTCGTCAACATACTTCTTCTGCGGCGTTTTGGTGCTGCTTGGTGTGGATTCCGCTGAAACACGTATATTTGCAAACGCGCGAAGCATCTGCATTGGCTCAGTAAAACACTGCATACGCGCTTGTATCTGCAATGCCTCTTGCGGTATGCCTTCAATGATTTCGTCGATTAATTCATCCACCTCTATACCAAGATCGCCAGACAACTGTATTTTCTCATCGAAGTAAGCGGAAAATGTTTCATAAGTTTTCCACTTACGGCCTGTAAATTTGCGTCTCATTTCAATTTTGGGTAATTTCTCGCCAAACGCCATAATTAGTTGGTCTAACAATTTATTTATTGGCTCCATAATGCGTGTTGAGTTTGCATGCAGCCAACGCTGCGCGTCGCCTTTCAGTTTACATATAAGCAACATACGCAAACAGTTGTCGTTGATGTTATACACATTTGCGATGTTTTTTAACTGTATAGCCCAGCCGCGCGCACCCGTTTTACCATCAAAGTCCACCAAAGCTTCTTTAGCGAGAGTAAGCGAAACAGACGCTGACTCCTGCATGATGATGTTGTTAGACTCTTGCTGTTGCTTCACTCCAACGGCGTTAGTTGCTTGTGTGTTCACTTGTTGCGGCGTCTCTTGGTTCATTTGAATTTCACCACACAACGGCGTCTTTATAACGGGGATATCATTTTTTTCTGCATGACGCTCGTACATAACTATTTCGTTTTGAATTTGTGAGACTTCTGCGGTCATTTCGTCATTTTCGCACAATTTTTCATTTAGTTTTTCGTCTAAGCCAAGAAAATATCTTGGTGCTTGCATAAAATGGTTGCTTAGACGCATCACTTGTTTTTCTTTTGAGCCTTCGGTTGAAAGTTGTAATGCATTTAGCCACTTTACCACTTGCTCTTCCTCAAACTGGGCAAAATTTATTTGATTTTCCATTTTAATTTTATTGTTGGGTTAGGACCACTTCTGAAATTGTGGTAGGCGACTGATCTTTAACAAAAACACTAAGTGCGTACTTAACAATTTATTTATTTCTTTAAACTCCGTGATCGTTATAGCTGCGCCAACATATAATACAGAATGGCTCTCACTCTTAAAGTACTTGTACACTTAGCCTAGTGGTTAACATAGGGAGTGAGTTAACATCAGCAGACGCTGCATGTTAACATAAGTATATGCCTTATGTATATTTCCTATTACAATAGAGAGCGAGTTAACATCAGCAGGCGCTGTATGTTAACATAAGTATATGCCTTATGTATATTTCCTACTACAAATAGTAGGAAGGAGCGGAGCCCGATCAGCTTTGTAACCATTAAGATATTCATAAAAATGGACTTTATGAAAAAAAAAAATACAACGTTTCTTGCATTGAAAACCCAACAACAAAATGATTCAGTCCTATCTGGGCCTTAATCACTAGTCGTTCATAATTTTATAATCATCAAAAAATAAAAACTCTTGCTAAATTGAATGCGTATAACATATTCCAGGACGCTGACAGGACCAAAACCATTTCAGTTTGTAGTACACGACATATTTATATTTTGAAACCCTTAGGTGTTTTCTGCCTAAAATATACAACTTTAAATTTTGAAAGAAATGTAAATGCATTCGTTTTTAGAAGCAAACCCGCCTTAACACACAATGCTCCATTCCCATTTACGGTTCAGTAACTTGCAACAAGCCTCAGATTCGATTCAGTGCGCCTTAGTTTGAAGTTCTTGTATATAGAGCAGCAAAATTTACCTGCAAATAGAAAGAAAATATTCAAATTATTAAACCGTTCAACATTTTGACACTTCAGAACTGCTGCTGCCAAGGCCATAAAATACTTTGAAATGTTTAACATTTTGTTTCATTTAAAATTTAATTATGTGCAAAGGCACCAAAAACTACAACAACTTCAAGATACTATGCATATAAAACTGCCAGCAACAAGAACACTTTTCCTCAGGTTTTTCCATAGATTAAACGGATGAGTTGCACTGAGATTGAAGCATTTAATCTCGGCCATCTGTTTAAGGCTTGACTGACGACTAGAGATGCAACCCTGCCGCTGCTGCAGATTGTTTTAAATGGATTTGTTTAAAGTAAAAAGTTGGGATGTGTCTGTTTTTCGAAAGACACAAAGTACTATGTGCTGCATTGTTGGAGTTAATTTGTTTATTTGTGTGTCAAAGTTCAAAACCACACACAGACACATGAACAGGAATGCACTGAGAGAAATAAATGTCTGACTAAGGAAATCCGCAGAGCAACACATGAGTCAATGGTTTCCGCACTGTCAGCTATTTCGAAAACAATCTAAAAAGTGGCAAATAGATAATCATGCCAACATACAAGTACTTTGAAAAAACGTATAACATAATAAATAAAAAATCAACTATATTATGTACAATACATAGCCCAAAAAATTTAAAAAACCTACTTTTTCCTTAAAAAAAATTTTAATTTTTAAAAATGTCCGTTTTTACTGGCGTGTTTATCAAACAAATATTTTTATACAAGATTTTAGGTTTTAAATTGGCATTCCGCTTAATTTATAGGTTTCTGGTTATTCAAAATCGTGAGTAGAAACAAAAGTTGTCTTTTGAATATGCTAAGTAATTACCAATAAATTATAGTAAAATTTCTGAAAATATTTTCGTTCAGCTAAGAGCTCTTTGTAAACTTCTTGGTCTTGCTAAATATTTAGAAAACGTGCTAACGCAGCTTACGCACAAAGTTCAAGTTTTTTTGTCTAAAGTTTAAACTAATTTTTGCACAGTGTACGCACTGCACTGGCATCATCTATCTTCAGTGCATTTTATTAAGTGAAAATGTTGAAAATCTGTTTCTGATTGGCAGGCGGCAACCCTGGACGCAAATTACCAGCCAGAAGCTCTATGTGGCACGTCGTACAATTAAAAGCCATTGGCCAACTGTTCACAGCTGATAAACTTCATTTTGCCGTTGGCCAAAAGCTTAAATGGCCATTGACAAAATCACTTTCCCCCGACCAGCTGCGTCTTCATTTCTTTAAATGTACCTTTATATAAATGGCGCTGTCGTCGCACTCTGGCACAGATTTTATATGCGAAAAAAATACACTCACAGTTATGCCATAGCATATTTATGGTAGGAGTGTGTGCGTCAGGGTTCAAGTAGCAAAGTGCTTGCTATAGCGGAGTTCATGTGCACATGACACTTGGCTTGAATAATATATGATGCTGCTGCCCGCCCTGGTAGGGCTGTGCTTGGCTCCGTTGGCTGGCAGCATGCAGCATGACAACAGCTCCCTACCTATCATCAGACTGATGTTGACGCACTGCTGCCAACGCCGTGTCGAAAGACAAATAACGCGCCGCCAGCGTCAAGTGGTTGCCTGATTCCTCCAGGCTGATAGCTGGCCCTGGCAACGACAACTACGCCAGCAGCAACAACAACGGAGCAACGAAGGCGACACGCATTGCAGTCTGTCAGTCTGGCACATGGTCGCTGACACAATTCATCTCTCATGCCGTGTCACAGCCAGGCAACGCACACGAGCGCCTGCGCATGCGCGTTGACATTAAATGCGTAGCATGCAACAAAGGGGCAGCTACCAAAAGGGGTGGCAAAGTACATATGACTAAATAAAGAAAAAATTGCTTAAAAAGCAAATTTTTATATGTTTTTCATTAAAAGCAGGAAATTAAAGTATACTACCCTGATTACCACTAGCTGTTACCCTACATTAGCTGAGATGTTTCGGTTACTGATATTGGCAGGTAACAATTTTTATCAATACAATTAATCGTATTTGGAATAACATTTTCTTTCAAAATAAGGCCTACTTGAACTGAATTTGCAATCAAAAACAATTTACTTAATTAAATATAATTTTTTGGCTTAAAGCAAAAAATAAAAAAATACAAAAAAAAAATAAAAAAATACAAAAAAATTCATATAATACTTTATTATTAATTGAAATATGTACTGGCGGAATGACAAAAAACTTATTGGAACGTAGCCTTGTTATAATAGGATCTTACTTTTTTCAAATAATGAAAGAAACCACAATCAAAGTTAAAACTTTTTCTGGATCTAATTCCGGCTTAATTTTTTTTCAGAAGATAAAGCACGTAATGTTTAAAAAATGCAAGTAACTTTTAGAAGTTTTAAATACGGAACATGTCTGATTATCTAAATATTAACATATTACAAAAATACTTTAATCAGATAGTCATGTCTTTCACCTACAAACGAACCTTGAAGTCAAAATTAAGACTAGTCACAAATATGTTTATAAAAGTAATCTTCTTTCAAACTCATTCGGAAATATTTGTTTGAAATTGTATACGCAAAATAATATTTTTTTGTTTGATTAGTTTTACTTTAAATTTTACTTTGTAATTCTATCTTATAGATCACTATTATGGCTCATTGAGCTTATGCATTTATCTGTATAATGAAATATTAGGAATTAGCGTGTCAATTTCGTTCTAAAAACTTGAATAATTTTGATTTTAAATAGTCTAGAACTAATTAAAATAAATTGTCTAACATCGAGTTCAGCTCAAGCTCCTTTAAATAAATGCTACTATATTCGGCTTCATGACTGTATGAGCTCAACTTGCTTCCATGTAGGGTGTTCATAAGCCTCTTACACATGAATTATGAGAGATATATAGGTAGTCCTTGATATGTGTAGAGCATGACTTTATATCTTTAGCATTAACATAAGCAGCGCACTGAGTAGCTGACGTATTTTATTTTTTTTTTTTTTGGAGTCAAGCGGAGCAGCTTCTTCAGTAGCCGCAGTTGATTAATGTCGGCCTTGCTTCGACTTTCCTCGCCTACTCTGCCCGGCTGGGCAAATTTGTATAAACATTATTCAAGCAACTTGGTAGACTTGTTTTTCCTCAAATTTTTGTTGATTTTTTTTTTTTTTACTTTTAACAAGACCAATTTGTATGCATTAAATGCACAGACATTCACTGCGTCAAGATTTACGTAATGCCACCCACACAGATACACGCTGAAACACACAGATACACTTACACACAGAGCAGAACAAGTGCACAGCTAGAGCCGCCGAATTCACCCTTGGCATATGATGTTGATGATGATGATGCTACTGATGATGATGATAACAGCGGCGCAGCGCAGAGGGCTTGAGCTTGGGGTTAAGGGAGCGGTTGGTACAGTTGACGCGTTTTACTTGACATTTGTCAAGCACTTTCATGCCCACAGCTAGGGACTGTGGAGGAGGCGGCATGCCAGGCTACATGATGACACTGACTGGGTTGAGCTGACTGACTGACTGACAGACTGACTGATAAACTGACTGAGTGGCAACGCCGCCCACAAATTGTCAGAGCAACAACAATTCAATACAAGCGGAAGCTTTAATAGAATTTTTGTCTTTTGCGCTGCTCTCTCTACCGCTCTCTAGCTATTGCTCTCACATGTAACAGAGGTCAAAGTCAAGTGCAATGTGGTTTTATAAATTGTTGTTGATTTTTGACAATTATTAATCAACTATAAGTGTTGGCATAAGCATGTGTATGCCACTGTGTGTGTGTGTGTGTATTTTTTAGCATGCTGTGCGACAACAAGAAAATTGCACTTGTAAATTTTTTGTTGCATAAACCAATACCATATGTCCCACAAATGAGGAAGTTGCAACTTAGCCGTCTTCTCACTTAAGCCTGTCTGGACTTGACTGGCTCTAGGCCAGCTGATAAACGCTTTAATAGTAATTGCTTTTGTGCATGTGACAACTTAAAATGCAACAACTTGGCGCCCACAGCAATAAATTGAGACTACGACGTTGACAACAGTAACAACGACAACAAGAACGCAGAACAACAGCGGAGTACAACAACAACAACATAATTAACACAGCGCCCCGAAAAATCGGTGCCACAGGGTCACGCGTTAGACTTTTGTTTTATTGGCATTCATGGCCATTTGCGTTTTGGCCATAAAACTTTGTTGTTTTTCTCTTTTGTTGTGCTTTGTTGCGTTGCCATTTGGCGGCGATAAAAATCAGCTGAAAACAACAACAGAACAAGCAGAGTAGAAAAATGTTAAGAGCAATGAAAGGCGACTATTAAATGCTCTACAAGAAGCTGATCATTTTTAGGGCTTAAAAAATATGTCAAAAGTTTTTTTTGCCCACTGTTATTAGTTTCTTGGCATTTGAATAACAAAATTTGCAATAAATATAAATTAAATTAAATTTTATTGCTGCTCTTAGGTAGAGCATAGAGCCACTATAAAATCATATAAAGCCATCGTTGAAATCTTATGGCAAGTCTGACTGTGCTACACTTTACAGCTTCAAAGTAGCTTTTTTGTTTTTGTGTTTCAGGACAGGATTAAAGAAGCCTCGGAACATATAATATTTAATATTGCAGTGGGCTCTAATCAAGTTATCAAAAACTTTTTGATTTTTGAGAATAATTAAATTAATTCCATTGAAAGTTATTTTTTTTTTAGAGCTTTTATGGTTCGGTAAAAAATTTAGAAAAAAAATAAAAAATTGGTGTGGCATTTACAATATTTTCGCGATTAACTAAGTTGAACCTCAATTATCTACGTCACTATGATTTTGTAAAGTAATATTTTTTAAGGTAATGAGCTATGGACTTAAAGATAGTTCTGCTTTAAAAAAACCGATTATTGCAAAACATTGCACATATGATCATTTTGACAACAGCGTAGAAATATATAAAATTAGATAGTTTATTTTTCTATATTTTTTTTAAGCAATGATCATGTTTTTTAAGACGAAACGTTTAGAGATTTTTGCAAAATTGATAAATTTATATTTTTGCTCAGAATGTGAAAAAATAAATAAGACAAATAAACAAATTAAAGATACTATATGAAAAGAAAGAAAACATTTTTCGCAAAACAAGTTGGAAACACATAATAGAAATACACCACAACGAGGGGAAAAGTAAATAAGCCAAAAACATCTCGTTTTTAAGCACTGTTCTAACCATCTGTTTTACTTGGCTGGATTGGTTGCCAAAAAATTAGATCTATAGAATTTGAACTGTGTGAATTAGTTTGTCTTAAACAACAAATGAAAGCTTCATCTGTTTAATCTGTCTAAGAATAATTTACACTGGTCTACAAATACCTGCACCCTGTACATAACCTCGAAAGTAGGAAAAAAAATCAGTTTTTCGGGTACATAACCTCAAATATCTCAAAATACTGACGTGATGGGCCAATTCCGACCCCGGAAATGAGCCTTAGCTTTTCAACAACTAAACTATGTTGACCTGTGTTATTCAGCATTTATGAACTATTTTTTTTAAATTATTTTGGAAACGCAACAATATCAGCAAGTTATAAAATCTATAACATATACTATACCAAACTCAGCAGTCAACTGAGTAACTCCGCAAAAAAGTATAAAATTTTATGTTTTTTTTTAAGAAGTCTTCTTAAAGCCCTTCAGTGGTCAGCTACCGAAATTCCCATAAAATTAACACACATTTATATTCCAATTTAATATATAGAGTATATAATATATAGAGTATATAGAGAAAACAACGCACTGAACATTTTGTACAACATTTTGTATGTTAAAACCCCAACTGCCCCGGCCACACACAGCTGCCAACAAGCTGCGTCAACCCCATTAGATCCCCTCAATCAACCTCCCAATGGACTCGTTTACAAATTAAGCTCTTCCAAATGGGCACGCAAATTAATTTTTATTGTACATCAGAGTTATTCAAAATATGGCAATGACTGCAAATTCCTGTTATGAAATTGATCGTCTTGTAGTTGGAAATGGCTAAAGACTTAGAAGTTGGGCGCAGTAACTGTAAGCAAGCCTGCTGCCATTTTGTTTTATTTTTGGCAAATGCAAAAACTTTTACTAAGCGACTTTTGTCTAATAAGCCAAAACCATTTGCTACTTCCCCATTGCAAGCTCATAAAAATTGTCAAAGTTTTGTTTGTACGCCAAATTGAATGGTTTGGAATTTTAGCTAGCTGCTGGCCTGGCTTAGAGTGTCTGACAGTTATTTAGTATGGCGGATTTGCAGAGATAACAGTCGCGCATATGTCAGAGTGTGTGTGTGTGTGTGTATGGCTGGCCGGAAACGGAAGCGCACAATGTGTGCGTGTAAGTGTGCATGTGTGTGCGCGCAGCCTTGGCTCTGCGTGCCTTTTAGCCAAATTATAATGCCGGCTTAGCTGCCGTGCAATGTGCTCGGCACATTCTGTGGGTAGATAAGCGTGGCTTTGCTTTCATTTTGGGCATGTCATTAGCAGAGAATTACATAGCATATGCATTTAATTGCAGGCGATTTAATACATGCTTTAAATTACATACAACATCAGACACTTCATGAAAAGCACGCATCACATACGAACAATAACAACAACAGTAACAAATACAACAAAAACAACTATAAGCCACAATTGCAACCGCAAACAGCTGTGCGGTAAGTCAATCCGTGTGTCATTTGATGACATTTCCAGCTGACCACATCAGAAAACATTTGCATTTATTTGTGGTTACACACTTGACACACTTTGACAATTTCATTAAAGACTTATTTTTTTGCATGTAAAAATTAAAAGTTTTTCATTGAAGTTTGTGTAATTTGAAAAGGATTTAAGAGGATTTTTCCCAAAAAAGTTGGCTGCAATTACTTTTTGTCACGTATGGCGAGGCTTAAAAAAGGACCAGCATACTACTGTGATACATAAAATATGGACAACTTTGTAGAGTATAAGTATTTTTTTCTGACCTTTTTACACCTACTCACTGTTGAATAATATACAAAAAATGAGCTTGTCTTAAGATTGTTATGTAGTTATTTATCTTTAATAACTTCAAGAGTCAAAGAAATGTTTAAGAAACAACCAAGTATCTTTTTTCAACTTTTGAACAACTCACCAGACGGTGCCCAACTTCAGTTTTCAAAATTTTATATTATTTCGAGTAAATTACTTTTGCTTAAGTAGCTAACCTTTAGTTGGCAACTTAAAATACATTGTTAGAAGCTTTAACTGAATACTGCTTATTACGTATACGATTAAGTCGGCCTCAAAGCAGTTCAACTAGATTTTGAGTATTTAATATAATGCAAATTTTATTTAGAAGTCACAATGGATATTATTTAAAACTCTTAAGTGTTTTGTAGCAATTTAATTATTTGAAAAATAATATGTTTCAAAAATGGAGACAAAAAGGAATAAAGTATTTTTATATTTTATAAGCATAAATTCTTACAAAATTATTTGCTTCTCGAAATTAAGATATCGTGGAAGAGAACGAAAATTGTACATTTCAATAACGATATATAAGCATAAATTTAAGCATGAAGAATTGTTTTAAAATTAAAACAGTCGGAGGTAATTATATACAGATTTTTAATAGTTCTAACAATTCAAAAAATTCAAAAAACCAATCAAAAGCTATTTTAGTGTGTTGGCACAGCATCTATTGTTATAGGTTTTAAAACTGTCCAAAATGTTGAACAATGATCAGTTCTTTTTCGTTTATTGCTGACAGTTTTCCAAAAGCCTTAACCATATAAACTCGTTTTCACATTTTTATTGATTTTTGGTCTCAATTGTATTGTAATAATAATGCCATGGATGTTGTGTTGTTTTTTATTATAACAATATGAAGAGCATGTATGGTTTGTTTGGTATGGTATCTGTCTGTACGTTTGTCACAAACTGAAGTGGCAGTGCGACTGCTGTCATACGCTCTGAGAGCTGTAGCAGCTTAAAGTGTCATTGTTTCCACAGAGCCTGATGCTCTTTGTTAATAAATTATTTATTGAGAGGAGTCTGCCAGCCAAAGTGCCTGGGCGTGTATCTGACAGATACGAAACACCGTGGCAGGCCCAAAAGGATCGAAGCAAGTCAGCTATAAATAGTATATGACTGTATGTCGATACTCACATATATACCATAGTGTATACCTTGCCATATTTGTATGTACATGTTGTATATATGCTGGCACTCATTTGATTTACTCAAGTGCAATTTATGCTCATTCCCTTTGGCATATTAACAAAAAATGAGCTACAAAAAATAAATTGATTGCTTTTTACAAGGCGCACGGTTATTCAAGTTTTTTACAATACAATGTAAAAACAAAATAAATATGCATTATGGCCCCAAAAACGAAAACTGAAACTTTTGCATAATTCTTTTGCACTTAACCACACTGCAGGCTGCTTCTCCTTCCAAAAAGCTGGCAACCCTAGCAACATGATTGCCAGCCATGCATAATAGATTTTCATATGAGCATAAGCATGCACATGTGTTTGACCTCAGTCAACTGCAAGTACGCCTAGCCGCTATGTATAAAAGGGTTCATTGCCCAGCAGCCGCCATTGTTGTATGCACTGCACCTGGACCTGCTGCCTGCTCCTGGCCAGGTTAAACGCCTCTAGCCGCCAACGTGCCAAACAATAGCTGGCTATTTAAATTTTCATGCTGTTTATTAATTTCCGCAATGTAGTTTGTATAAATTTTGGACAACTTTTGCCTAGACAGGTTCTCTTGTTATTGTTGTCAACGCCGGCAAAATTTGCAACTTTTAATTGAAAAACGCTGCATTCATGTTGCAGCAGTGTGCACGTAGTAGTAACTACGATTATGTTGCCAACAAGTGTCCATGACTTGGTCTCAACTAATGTGTCATGTGCTGTCTTAATTACCGGAACATAAGCCAAAAACTTACGCTGCAACTGCAAGGGTGTCGCAAGACTAAATGTGTATGCAAAGCAGAACAATTAGTGTCCCATTCACACCCACACAAACTGACAGCTGCTAGACAAACTGCCCATGAAATTTCCCGAGTTGCTCCCAAGCGTACCTACTTGTATATTTTCCATATAAAACTTAATGCTACTCAAGTGTTCACACTTTGTTGGTGGCCCAATTTTATTGCAGCTTCTTAAAGACGGTATAGTTATGCGTATCTACATATATAGAGGGTTTTAGACTTATTTTAATCTTGATTTGGCGATATTTGGCTGCACGTTGTTGGATTGCTTGATCTAGCTGTTGTTGTTTCATAGCTTTCGATAACATATTCACAGGAGTATGGGTAATCAATGTATCAGACACAAAGTATGCGAAGGGTTGCTCCAATATTATTGTTGCGGCATCGTTTACGGGCAACGCTTCCTTCGGTGCTGGCTGCGTGGACATGCTATAAAGCCACTATGTGTACTCCTTAAGTTCTAAGTTTGCAAATCAACTGATGATAGTCAACTGACAATAGTCAGTTATATTTGCTGGTCGGTTGGCTGCTAACTGACATTTGTTTATGCATATATCATATAATATCATAGCTAAATAAATATATAAATTGAGACTTTTTTATATAAATGAGTAAGCCATATTACAACTACCAGGCAGTACACTGCTTGTTCATCTCAAATGCTAACGAGCTAGCTTTTGTCTGGCTTTTGAAATTACGGAGCTCAACTTTCGAGCGTATATGACTCCACGTTATATAGTCATATAAAAATAAAGAATTGAATGCACATTAAAAATCCTATCTAAACTATTGTTGCAGTGAAGACCATAATTGAGAGAAAAATCGCGATATTTTTTACAAGAACATTGTATATGGTCATTGTTGTAGTAAAAGAAGTTAAAGAAGATCTGCCGAGCTAAAGTCCCTGTATGCTGATTTATTAAAGCCGCAGGATCACTTATCAGTATACGAAAAGTATACTTTACTGCCGAGTATGTATACATAGGGTGGGCCATCTGTTGGTTTGTTTTTTAATTGTATTTTGTTCGTATATTTTTCAACAAAATTGAGCAAGTTTGAGACTGCTCATTTGTGTATGAAAAAAAATATTACTCAAACTTATTTTTTTTTAATTAACAGATGGCCCACCCTATACATACATAAAAAAAAATTATGTAACCAGAAAGATTAGTCCTAACAAAGATAGAATTAACGTAATTTATGGATTTGATTTCAAAAGTTGTAAAATTCGATGAATTAAGAAGAAGGAGGAGTCAATTGAGGAGTCAAAAATTGCGCATAGGCCTAAGGGAAGTATTATTCTGTAGTTTAAGAAATAATTTAAGTAACTTTATCAAATTTTGCCTTTAATTATAATTCACTTAAAATGTCACAACTTATATCAAGACCACATATTCCATACGTTAAAGACGAAATACGAAGACTTAGCGCTAGCTACGTGGAAAGGCTACAAAATCATTCGAATGTTTTGGCAATAGGCCTCTTGGATGATAACGATACAGCACGAAGATCAAAACGCAATTATGTCTTAGACCTGCCATATTCAAATTAAGCTTACAGCACTTATAAAGCAATAGTTACTACTCATTAGAGTTTAACTTTTTCTACTGTTAATTTATAATTTCCAAATCATTTACTTATTGTCTTAGGGATAGATTGTAAATAAATTAGCTTGCATAAAAGAAGCAAATGTCACTCCCATTTCATAGAGTCATGTGCCTAATATGTCTTTGTCTGCGAACTTCGCAAGGATGAGAAGTTCTTGAACCAAAGAATACCAACATTACGCTAATTTCTTTTGAATGGCTTTAAAACTGTATTCAATTCCCCATATTTATGAAAAATAACTTGCCGGTACATCAAAGAAACTTTTTGTATTCTCGTTTCTCTGACTCACAACGATCGATGAATACTTAAAAAAAAAAAAAAATAAGAAGTATTGTGTACATAAATAACCAAGTCTTAATGCTCAGCTTTATCTTTATGTGCCATTCCAATTGTGACCACTTGTAATTAATTGCATTAATTAAACCAACATGAGCGTTTAATGTTTATTACTTTTATGCACGTTTATGACATTTATGCACTTTTTTGTCCTCATCTGCAATTTACTTAACTATTTACTAGGGACTGCTAACTGCCTTATCAACCAAGTGTCTGGTGTATCAACCAATTCCACTCCCTTGGCGCATTTCCGTTGTTAATTGAATGAAGATTCCAAGTGTGGGTACATTTTTGTGAGCTCATCCTTTTGAATGCCAATTAGCAGCACTGACAACCCGCTGGCTTCAAACAACTGATTGACCCTTGCTTTGAGCATTGTCAATTATTCATGCGCCATATTTATGACTTCATTTTTAGCATTTGATTGATTATTTAAAGGCATTTGTTTGTGATGGATGTTTTCATTTGAGCGACAATTTTAGTTTACAAGGCTCGTAATTTATTTATGCATATTTATTTATGTGGCATATTAATGATGATTTTATTTGATTGCTGGCAATGAACAACGCTACAATTAGGCAAATTTATTTTGTCTTTTGATAAGCACAGCGCGCAAATAACTGCTGCAAATAGCACATAAAGTATACGCCGTGTTGACAATCAGTAAGCCACTAGTGTAGTCCTCAACGTGTCGCTTCAATGAACTCCCACGCTGCAGATAAAAACCGCACAAGTATCAATAATAAACACAACAATGTCAATACAAACAACAACAACAACAACAGCCAAGACAACCACAACAACAATAGCACAGCGCATTATCAAAACAATAAACAATTCATGATATTTCACTTACAAAACAACAACAGCAACAACTACAACGTTTACAACGAAAACCAGCATAAAAAAGAATCAATAAAAATAAACAACAAAAGGCAATTGCATGAAAGAAACAACAACAACAACAACAACCACAAACACTCTACATTGCTAAACAAAATGCTACAAATAAATAAAAATTGCTTTATTTATTAAGCATTAAACAATAAATGGGATTAATTTTATCATCAAATACCGCAACGGCAACAAACAGCAGAAAAAAAATAGAAACAGAAATAAAGCCAACAAAATTGTTAAAACCCAACGAGAGTAAAAGCAATATAAAACACATCTTAAAGCTTAGGCGCTACGGGCTACGTTCCACACAGGACCCTGAGCTCAGGACACTAGGCCGCATAACAATGGCGTACGGCCCGGAAATACAAATAAATGCAAATAATTTTATTCTTTCGTTGTATTTGCTACCACTCCTCCGTTGGCATTACTATGAATACTTAAACAGACTGTAGAGGTAAGAGGAGGGTGGTGCAAACATTATGACGATTGCGATATTGTTATGGCATTAGATGTGCGTACTGACTGTGGGAATACTATAGTTATTATTGTATTGTAGTTGTACTCAGTGGCGCAACCAAGGAATAGAGTGTTTGGGGTCCAAAGCATGTTCAATATGAAATTTGGATGAGTCCCCCCGAACATTTTTTTCTCTTTACGACCCCTGTTGTTATTGTTGTTGCCATTTGCGTTTTAGTTTATGAATGCGGCTTTGCAGCAAAGAGCCTATGGCAAAGTGCCAAAAAAAAAACAAACAAAATCAAGGAAGAAAAAAAGTTTACTTTGTAAATACTAAACCTGTGTACATAAGGGAAGCTTAAACTGTCGTTGCTAAATCATCCATTAACTCATTTATTTTTTAATTATAAACCAACATCTGAACTCCTGCGTTTTCGTAAGAACTGGACCAGGATGGTGGTAGGAGCTGTAACGGCGCACTGCACCATAGACCTAATGGCCGAGAGGATGCACGTCCCCAGTCATGACTTCTGCCGCAGTCGTGAAAATGAGAAGGAGACAGAAAGCATCCAATACCTGCAATGTGATCGCCCAGCTTTTGAGTAAACCATTCTTTGAAGAACTGGTTACTGAGATCTGGCCAGTTTTTTCGAATCATTTATAAACGATCCTGTAGAACCTTCGAAAGGGTATCATAACAAAATGGCCTTCAAGTAAAGTAAAATTGAGCGTAAAAATGAGTAAGAGAGATTGGGTTCTAAAAAGAGTTTTGGCTCACACATAACTATGATGCCTACTACTAAGTGGTCATCCTTTGCGCTTTGCTTTTTGCATGTTTTTTATCTATGTTTCTCTGTTTTTATTTTTTTATTTGTATTCTTGTTTTGCTTTTATTTCACAAATTTGTAACTGTCACTTTTCGTTACGTTTTGCTTTTATACAAATTTCCTTTTTTCTTTTCTGGGGTTTTGTATTTGTGGGCTAGAAAATCGTTATGCTTGTTTGGGGCCGAATTTGTTTTTTGTGTTTGGCAAAAGTTGTGACACACTCACACTCTCGGTTTTGATTGTTGTTTTTTTTTTATTTTTATTTTGTTAGGTTGTAAGGTGGCTGCAAAAGTTTTGCACAAGTGACAAATAGATTTAAATTTGAGAATGCTTTTTGTTTAGCTGCTTTTTCAGTTAGCATTGGCCAGTTTTCCAGGCTGATCCCTTGCTATATGCAAAGCAGTGTATTGACAGCGGTCGTAAATCTTTGTTAAGTGCAGACCCTCATCATAGGTCTTACCAAAACAAGCGAGGCGTGAAAATTTTGCGACATAGTTCAAGTAAATTTGAATTTGACACAAACTCTTTTAAAGTGTGTGCTGCTTTATAGCATTTTCCATTGTAAAAAAAAACACTATTAGAATTTCTGCGAAAAATTTATAAGCAAGCGCTTAATTGGGGGCCTTGGCTTTTTAAAAAATTTCTTTGGAATCATCATTGTACGAGCAAAATTATTTCAGCTTAATTGCTAACCGCATGTTCTGGCTGCATTTACAAATTAGCATTCTAATTAGTTTACGGCTTAACAATTACGTGTTGCAGCTTATTGTCTAGGCCACTAATTGTTGGTAGCTTTCGCAGAAAAACAAGTATAACCTCGGCTGGAAAAACAACAGCAATAAGTTAAGCATGGCCATTGCGTGCTGGCTAATTGAAATGAGTTTGGACGAAATGCTTCGGAGCAACTGGCAAGATCTTGTCATGAATGAAGCGCCGGCCGCACACAGACAAACAATTTGGCTATAAGTGCACTGCAGACCTGGCTCACACTGCTCTGGCTGTCTGCAAGTCAAAGTTGTTTTTGTTGTTGCTGGTGTTAGCTTCAACAAATTCTGCTGCTGGATCTGTGAGTGCAACGAAAATGAAAACCGGTTACGATGTACAAAATTCTTGACTTTTTATTTCACATACAAACTACAACACAGAGTTTATCTTTGGCTCTGCTTTAGTTCGTTCTTTGGCCGCCTTCTATACATATTTTGTATTTTTTTTAAATATACATACACATATGCTTTTTTTGGACCGCCACCGCCGCCGTTTGTTGTTTATAAAAATTCTTTGAAATGCAGACACACACTCAGATACAAAAGTATCTACGCATGCTTGCGCACTTCTCTATACACATAATAAAATTTTCTTGCCTTTTTTTTTTTTTTAATTTTATATGATTCTACAAGTCTGAGTGTGTGGTGGTGCGTTTTCTTCCTACAGGCTTGTTTTTTTTTTTTTGCTGCACGCTCTACTGACCGCTGCTACGTTTGCAGTCGCAGCGCTGCGGCAGACCCTGTAGCCATCACTCCTTGTTGTTTTTGTTGTTGTGTGCTAGTAGTTTGGTCGGTGCTTTTAAGTTGCCTTAGCTCTACTCTAAGTGTATCTGTATGTGTTGTTAAGTTTGAAGTGGCAGTCGGTCTAGTCCGTACATGCATGTAAAAATGCAACGTAAGCGATGCGGCAACCCTGTGCGGTTGATGACTTGCTCTCGCTTTCGGGCTCCCAACGAACCGCACCTCACTTTTCTGTAGAGAAACAAGCCCAAACATAACCACTGAGACTGACTGACTCTGACTTTGACTTTGTTACTGGTTAGACTGGCTGACTGGCTAACTGACTGAACGGCTGGCTAGCTAGCTAAGAGCCACTCTTAGTATAGACGCAGGCACATATCCTGGTCCTGGCTGTGACTTTGGCTGTTGGTCGGCTTTCTCTGATGTTCATAACATACTTTTGTGGTAAGCACGCTTGTGTATTTCATTCTGGCTATGCCTACATGTGTATAAAGAATTTCTTATTGCAACATTAGTGTGACCATTTGCGGTTGAGATATATTTATTTAAAGAAAAAAAATACATTACATTTTTTATAAGTATGTCAAATTTGAAGGGCCTGGTTTTATTTGAGATTCTTTATAAGCGCCTCGGTAAACTCGGAACACTTGGCCTTGCCCCCCAGATCTTTAGTACGCACATTATCCACATTTATCGTCTTTATAATGGCTTTTTCTATGGCATCGGCATAAGTATTAAATTTGATGTGACGCAACATCATTACAGTGGAGAGCAGCAATGCAGTTGGATTGGCCAAATCTTTACCAGCAATGTCGGGAGCAGTGCCGTGCACAGACTCGAAAATGGCGCCACTTGTGCCAATGTTACCAGATGGCGTGAGACCTAGACCACCCACAAGTCCTGCACAAGTATCGGAAATAATGTCACCATAGAGATTTGGCAGCAGCAGCACATCATACAATTTTGGATCTTCAACTAACTTAAGGCACACTGTGTCCAGCTTCTGCTCATCGTACTTAAGATCGCCCATCTGCTGTTTGTACTTTTCGGCAACCGCACGTGTACACTCAATAAAAAGTCCATCGGATTTTCGCATTGTGAGTGCCATATGAACGGCTGTTATCTTCTTGCGTTTCGTTGCAATGGCATATTTAAAACCAAATTCAGCTATACGCATTGAGGCTTCCCGTGTGATCAACTTGATGCTCTGCACAACGCCATTAACCAGATTGTGCTCAATGCCAGAGTATTCACCCTCAGTATTTTCACGTATGGTCACAATGTCTACATCACCGTAAATAGTTTTCACGCCCGGTAAAGTACGGCATGGACGCACATTAGCATAAAGATTAAATAATTGGCGCAATGTAAGATTCAGTGAGCGAAATCCCGTGCCTATGGGCGTCATCAGTGGCCCTTTAAGACCGACCTTGTTTCGTTTTATGCTTTTAATTACAGCCTCGGGTATCGTCGCATTGCCATTCTCATCTATAACAGGTGTGACATCAAAAGGTTCGAACCGAAGAGGCGCCTTAACGGCTTCCAGCACCTTTAGTACAGCTAATGAAATCTCTGGACCAACGCCATCACCAGGTATCAGGGTTATTGTTCGAGAACTTTGTGAATTACCCGCATTATTTTGACCACCACCTGGTGGAGGAATCAATGGAGGCTTCTTGCCGGGGCCAGCTGGTCCGTCTGGTGGCTTTGTTGGAGGCATAAAACTGTTGATTGGTATAGGATTCCACAAATTACTACTACCACTATGTTGCGAGACAACCTGGCGAGATATTGCCATTTCCGTTTGATGGTGCAACGATTTCAGTGTGTCGTCTAAGATTTGTGTATTGCTAGTTGTGGACATTCTGCGGCATCGTAGTCACAAACTGTTGGAAAACAAACGGTTGGTAGATAGAGATCTAATGCCATAAAGAGGGTTAACATTCTTTCCTATTGCAAGATATGGGTACATTGTTTTCACTAGTGGGCACAATTGCTTAAGTGTTTGGTCCTCATTATTATCAGTGTTTCCTCGACGGTTCTTGCGACGGGGCTTAAGTGGTATTGGCATCTCCGTTACACTATCACGACGACGCCTCGCTTGAGGTTCAGTAGCCATTTCGCTTTCCATTTGGGGGCTGAGTTGCTTGGGTGTTTGATCCTCATTGTCAGTGTTTCCTCGACGGTTCTTGCGACGGGGCTTAAGTGGTATTGGCATCTCCGTTACACTATCGCGACGACGCCTCGCTTGAGGTTCAGTAGCCATTTCGCTTTCCATTTGGGGGCTGAGTTGCTTGGGTGTTTGATCCTCATTGTCAGTGTTTCCTCGACGGTTCTTGCGACGGGGCTTAAGTGGTATTGGCATCTCCGTTACACTATCGCGACGACGCCTCGCTTGAGGTTCAGTAGCCATTTCGCTTTCCATTTGGGGGCTGAGTTGCTTGGGTGTTTGATCCTCATTGTCAGTGTTTCCTCGACGGTTCTTGCGACGGGGCTTAAGTGGTATTGGCATCTCCGTTACACTATCACGACGACGCCTCGCTTGAGGCTCAGTATCCAAGCTAAGGGAGTAGTCGTAGAATCGAAATGCGTTAATATTTCGCATCATTTCTCGTGGTGGTCCTATGCGTTTAAGTGTTAATTCTTCCAATTCGTCGCATATACGTTTTGGTGCAATTTTATGTGCATTGTCTATATGCATATTATGCGAGTCTTGATTGCTGGAAGGTTGCGGGCATTCATCAACAGGTTCAGTTTGGTGTGCGGCATACGCGTCAAGTCCCGTCAAAACTCCAGCCACATCATGCACCATAGTCGGTGAGTTACAGCTAAAAGGCACCAAAGGTTCTATTTCATCACCCATTTGTTTAATAGGAAGGCTTAACTGCAGACATCTTGGTTGGCGAGGCCGCCCACTAAGAGTGCTTGGCGAATATTTACGGAAAGCTGGCAACGATACACCTGTTCCACGGCGCACAGTGAGAGCACGCATGAATTGTGGAGACAAATTTGGAAAAAATCGTGGTGCCATATTTCCGATTTTTTTTTTATAACTTTTAACCAAAATTGTATTTTCACTTAAAATTTTTAAAAATTTTAACCAAACTTTTTTTTTTTTTAAATTAATGTCAATAGAAATTTGGATGTTAACACAACCGGACCTGAATCTCGACTAAAATGATTAGCACCTAAACTTTATGTCATAATTTATCAGTTGGCTCCTGGCCTACATAAACAAAAAAATTTGATTTTAAATTCATTGCCAGACAAAATGGCGTCGGTATAACCGGAAGCCAACAAATGGCAGCCCAGTGCAGACAATATTCATGCAGTTGCAGCTCAGTGCCGCAGTTAAGATTCTTCATCTTTCAGGCATTGATATTTTATGTAGCCGCTTTAAAAAGTTTAGACTCTTAGTGCCTAGCACTGAATGTACAGAACTTTTAGACGGCGCCATTTTGTTGGAAGGAATGTGGAAACATGCAAAGGCTGCCAGGCCCTAACAAACGCCATTACATCCACAACTTATTAACATTTCAAGTTGGTTGGAATATTATTTCATTTTACAAAAATTATTTCTTGCATCGCAAGTGTGTTGCAAAATTTGTTTTTATTACCATTAAAATGAAAGCAAAGGCATGCCGTGGAGTGCTTGGAACAGAAGGGTAGATTGCTTTTAGGGTTTCTAGAGAGCCCGCAATGGCTGCAATATTTTTAAGGTTAAGCTAATTAAATTACTTTTTATGCCAACTGCAATTTCATTTTGCCAGCTCTGTAGCTTTAAATTTGTTTGTTTTTGAAGGTCGTGATGCCATTTTTGTTTGTTTTTGCATTTTGTGTGTTTTAATTGAAAAAGTTTTGTGTGCCTTTGCGGTTTGACATGACATGCATTTTTAATATTGTTTATTGTTTCGTTTATAATGGGTAGACTGCCTGGACGTATTATTGTATATATTTTTCAGATATTATGCATATGCATAAATGCATAGATAATAATTTAAATGAAACTGATATGAGTGTTTACTAAGAGCCACTGATATTAGCTGTGAAAATTATGCATAAGTAAGCTTTTCATTAAAAACAATCAAATTATGCATAATGAGCCGATAGACACGCAGACAAAAGACGCTGTAGGCGTATTTGGAGGCATGCCCACCGCTTGGTTGGCGCTGCCAACCTGTCTTGATGCTTTGAGTTTTTCATATTTCAAGCTGTTGTCATTTGGCATAATCATATTTCAACGGATTAGCATAATTTTACCAAAAAATTAATAATGAAAAGTGAATGGCAAAGGCAACGTCAATTCCATAGGCACACAGACTAACCACGCCTCCCCTACACTGAAAACAACAACAAAAACAAGCTTGACAAAACACGCAAAGCCAACGCCATCTCACCTCCTTTTTTTTTTCATATTAATATAATTTTTCCTACTGTTCTATGCAAGTCTTGTGGTTAGACTATGAGCTGAAAGAGCGCGTTTGAAGCGGGTGTGTCGTCACAGTGCCACAAAAAGTTAAGCGCTGCTGCTCATATTTATTTTTTACGCGCATTTATATTCATATTTGGTAATTTTTCACCCTCTCCCGCTTACGTCTTTGTTGCTTTGCTTTTTGCGGGGGAACTTTTGTTTCTTTTGGCTTTTTTGGCATTACCGCGCCCTTGCCCCACATGCAGCCCCAATATCGTCACATTGACGCGCCGCCTCGCTGAGCTTGCTAAATGATTGATGGCATTTTTTTAAGGTTGCCCCTACACATATGTATTATTTACACATTATGTTAGGTTTTATTATAATTTTTTTTTTGTGTGTCGAATACAAACGCCAAGCTGTCTAGTTTTGATATTTTTGTTGTTTTTTTTTTGTCTTATCTATCTAACTAAACTTACCTATATACTACTATAGAGCGCAAAGTGGTAGAGATAATTTTGTAGTTGTGTTAAGATTACGCACCTGTAACGGGAGAAAGAACAGCAAATAAACTTAAATTAGTTGTACTTTAATACATCTATGTCTAAACAATGTAATTAACAATGTTTTAAATATGCGTGGGAATGTGTAATGTGGGAACTGCATTTGCAATGAGCGTAGTAATTAGTTGCGACTCAAGAACCGTGAAAATCCTATTTTAACGCATACCAATTTTCATGGTTTGCGGAATGCAGCCAAAGTGGAAAAACCTAGTCAGTAGTTGTCTAAGAGTCAAGTCCACAACTTTTTTAAATTCACAAATTGTATAAGCTGCAGCTATGATTATTAAACGTACGAGTATATTTATCTGTCGTTAGGTTAAGATATGACATCAATGTCATTTGAATTTATCGATCTGGAAAAAATTGGAAAATGGATTCATGGCTTAGCTGAGGGTCAACGATGCTTGTTCCTGTATATATTCCATATTCTACACAGTGAAATTATAAATAAACCAAACAAAGCGAGTCTAAAAAGAATATAAGGATGGAGTGAAGAGACAATCCTCCTACGATTAAGCTTTCGCAAATTCAAGCAATTAAATCAATATTTTTGAGTTGGTTGGCTACTGAATCTAACGACATGCTATTTTTATGGCCTTATATTGGTAGTTAAGATTAGCAAACGCAATCCTCTGGAACAACAATTTCAAAGTTACTAAGGGAAACATAGCTAAAAAATTATTGGCTACTAGAAGACACTACTCCCAGCTACTCCCAGCCCGCCTTTTATCGATTACTAAAATCTTTGACTGATCATTCAATTGAATAGCTAATTTTAATATGTATTAAGGAATTCCAGGAATGTGTTGTCTTGGCAAAAAAGTATAGGGTGGGCCATCTGTCGGTTTAGTTGCTAAACACTCATAATTCGGCACATACGCTCTTCGACATATGTCAAGTTCAGAACTACTCAATTTTAGTTATGGATCGTTAAACAACCGAACAACGCGTAAAATGGAACATTCTACGAAAATGGTCGTTCTATGTAAATAACATAGTTGAGGCCAGTGCTGACAAGTTTCCGGGAACATCGACATACCATCATTCGCAAGAATTAGGCCTTGCTAGGACCACTTTGCGTCGAACTTTACATGCGGATCTCCATTTCCACGCTTACAAGATCCAAATGACGTAACCATTGAAGCCCACGGAAAAATATCAGCGTCGCATATTCGTTCAATGCATGGGAGAACAGCTAGATGAGGTTTGCCAAAAAAATTGATCGAAAATTACGATGTTCGCATACGAGCCTGTAGAGCCAGCCGCGGCGGCCACTTGAGCGTTATTATTTTTCAAAAATAAACGAGTACTTTCAAACTTGCATTTGGATTATAAATTTGCCCAATTTCGTTGGAAAATATACGAATAAAATGTAATACACAAACAAACCAACAGACGGCCCACCCTACATATTGAGTATTAGAATAACAAAGGGTCACAGAATGGCTTTCATCCATTGTCGAAGTATTTCTCTGGAGTTTAGTGACAGTACATGCCCGTGGTACTATGCAGATGAGTTTTGGCTCGTACAGCCTAAAAACTTTTATCAAGGCTGCGGCAAATCAATCGTGCTACTGATTACTGTCTATGTTTTTACAAGAAATAGATGAACACCCTTTATACTTTCTTAAAAACCAAAAACAATTTAAGCCAAGCCTAAATACAGCTTATGTTAAAATGCCCGCAATGTTGCTGGTTAAATACTAAAATGGCTATTACTAAAAATTGATTTCCCTTTTGTTTTAACATTTTTTTTTGTTTGTATTTACTTTGACATAAATCAATTATGCATGTAGTACTTGCACCTAAAACTCATAAATCAATTTCATTTTATGAGCGACAATGCGAAAAAATGTACATACGTAAATAAAATTTGACCAAAACTAATAAGGCCCAGACACAAGAACAACAACAATACGCGACTTTGAAACGGTCAGCAAAAATATAATGGAAAGCCCAGCAAAAGGCAAGCAAATTAGTTACGAGTGTGTTTTGCTTTTATAAATAAAACACATAAATAAAAAGAATATTTATTGTAGGAAACGAAAATCAAAAAAATTGAAAAAAATGTAGCATAAAAGCCTGGCTAATATGGCGTTGGCGGCGGCGTCTTGTTACCACAAAGCCGAAACAACAACAAAACTGTGAATGATTTCTTTGAAGCAACAGCAGCAAAAGCCACTTCAATTTTTGACGCTGCTCGAAAACTACTCATATGTCTATGTATTTGTGTGTTTGTGTGTTCGCTGAGTATCTGTGTGTTTGACTTGATTCAATAGCCTTTGAAATGCTTGAGCACTTTTTCTGTACAGCTATGTAGCTGCTGTAGTTTTTGTTGTAAGTGTTATTGTTGTTGTTGTGCATTTATACGGTTTATTGACTTTGGCTTTTTGCAAACTAAGCCAAAGTCTAAACAATAAAAGAGGCAAGCAAATATAAATAAAAACAAAATAAAGACTGTTAAATGTGTGTGCACAAGTGAGTGATAGAGCTAGCAAGAACTTTTACTACAATTTTCGGCTAAGACAAATTGTAGCGCCAAGCTAAAGATACTTAACTAGGCTACATGGACAACAGCAGCCCCGAGCGGAAATGCCAACTAGCTGGCTGACTATTTATGAACACTTCACTAGGCATTAACCTTTTTCTCGCGTATTTGTGAGATACTTTGTGTTTGTGTGTGTGTGTGTGCGCCTAAAGGAATACCTATACAAGCAGCAGTGGCAGTAGCATTGGCATCATGAATCAAAAAAAAACTAAAAACCAAAGAATCCGGCAATACTCATAGCCCATACCTGCTTTCATTGGAAAACGACGCTGAGCTGAGCTGATGATTACGCGGCACAAAAGGCATGCCCAAACAATACAAATACACAGACATAGTAGTGTATGAAAAACAACTGACAAGATACAAAAGTGGTAAGCGAGGGGCCAAGGGGCAGCAGAGGGCAAACTTGGCTGCATCATCAGTTAGCATGAAGAGTCATTGGACATTGAGACAGAGAACATACTGACTATTACATAAGCAGTAAGCTATGGCGTACATTGTGAGAAACCAAAGCGAATCGACCAAAATGAGTGGAAAATTGTAACATGCACACATACAGATACTTTAACTGCAAGATATATCTAGAAATGCATCTCAATCGTTGTAATGGTTTTTGTTTGTTTGATGAATTTACTTGTAAATGTTTAAAAATAACTTCACGGCATAGACAGACCAAAAGCAAGAGCGAGCGAGAGTGAGAGAGAACAGACGCAGGTACAACAAGCGTGAGATACAAATGTATCTACTACCTGTCTCTAGGGTTGGCTGGCTAGTTGTCTGGCTGCTGCTGCTGCTGCTATGCGCATTTCACACGTTTTATGTTTTATGAGTTCGTTTGTCTGTCAGATAGGCAAGTGTGTGTCTATTTTTCCTGTCAGCTCTATGCTGCAACTGCTATTGCAACCTTTCAGCCGGCAACATGTTATGACTTTGTGCGACTTGTATCTTGCTTTGCCAGTCACAGCTTAGCCGCCTTGCAATTCCCATTTTTAAACTTTATCTAATCAAAACGCTGCCGATTGCTCTTGCATTTGTTGCTTTTGCTTATCAGCGCTGGCTCTGTCGTTGGACTACGCTTATCGTGCAACAAGAACATAGGTATGTACAACTTTTATGTACATATACAAGCACATATATCTCTATCTACCTGTACTAGCGGAAGCAACTTCCTTATATTTTGCTCGGACAGCGTTCGTACAAGTTTCTTGCAGACAACAACTCTATTTCAGCAGAGGGGTTACAAAAAAAGTTAAATTAAATAAATGGTTATAATTAAAATGTGACGACTACGCGCAAGTTGTAGAACTTTGCCGTATATCAAACTGAATGACAGCAGTCAACAGCCAACAGTCAAAAACAGGTTCAACTCACTTCTTGAACTCATCAACAAAAAACCCAAAGAAGAGCCAGGCAGCAACGTTTTGGTTACCTTTGGCCGGTAACTCACAAAAAGCATGAATGAAAATTAAATATTTACAGAACCCGAAACTGTGCACAAGTAAACTCAACCTTAACCATCATAAAAATGTCACTTGTAGCATTATTTTATTGTATGTATATATCATTTTGTGTATATGGTATATACACCTTTTAAGTTTATGCTTGTTATAAACATATTCCAAGAAATTGGGTAAGTTACTTATAGATATGTATGCATAAAGATATGTATATGTATATGACAGCTAGTTATTATATGTATTTACTAGCTGAGTTTAAAATCTAATTAGTTTAAATAGTCTTTGCAGCAGCAATGACATCATATGCTTGAGAATAATTAAAAGAAACTAAACAGATCGAATTATTTCTATTTTTTTCTGGTTTGAAATGAGGTCAAAAGTGTAAAAAAGCAAATTAAAGCAAACATTAAGAATGTATCGAGAGGCAAGATTTAGTTTTTGTTGTTTTTTCTATGTTTTTAATTGTTTGTTCGTGTTGTGTTTTTTTTTTCTGGTTTAATGCGTGTGAAATCGATGGGCAAGCGCACATATACATCGTTAATTTTAATTAAAACTAATTAGCACAAAACTAACAAAAGTTTTAAAACTTTGGAACAAAGAGAAAAACTCAAATGCGGCTAATAGATAAGCGCTTAAGGTCGCTTGGGAGTGGAATGTGGCAATGGATTACAGCACCACGAATTTACCTTTTTTACATTTATAAAAACCTTATAAACAAAAGCTGCTGGCTTAAAATGTTCATGGCAATAGAAGTGTAGCCATTTTTAAGGCACTTCTAATTGCTTTTAAGCATTAAATTAATTGAAAATGTTTGGCTTTAAGTTTAATTGATCACCCCTTTCGTATAATAAACTGAAAAAGATTGAGAGCTTAAAAGCGAAACATTGGAATTAAATGAAAAACGTATTTAATTGATGAGATAAGTTTCGAGTTGCCTTTAGAAATTGATTAACTCTAATATATATTCTTTACATATATATTTTAGTCTTATCCGTAGCTCTAAAATGAACAAACAGCTAATAAATGAAATTGGTAACAAATTAAAATTTTGCCAAAATGCTGTCACAAAAACAAAATATATAGCGTATATTTATAACGTTTTTATGCAACCAAAACAAGTTTTAAATTTGTCTATAAAAACAGCACACAACATAAAATGGTTTATTATAGTTTCTGTTTTTTATACTTGCCTGCTTTAATAGCGTGATTTTTAATTTTCACTTGGATTTCTTTTTTAAACTCAGCAAAAAGCATATTATATGCAGTGATATTTGGTTATATTTCTACGCAAATTCTCAAACAGTCCATGTAGGAAAAAACACTTCATCAGATTCGCCTAAAGTTTCTTTTATAAACTCTAAAAAAAACCTTCAATCAAAAGCATTCATGATAAAATCGTAAATATTTATTTTTAAATAAACTAAGCTATTAATATTTTTACTTTTATAATGTGTTTAAAAAGGTGAGCGTGAATAATGTTCATTTTTATGATAGCTAATAAATGAACATTGCCATGCATGAGTTATAATAAAAATGACAATATTTTATAGATAAGACTATGCGAATATTTTATGCTTAACTTCTTAGTAGTTGCTGACTAAAATACAAATTTAAATTTGCTCTTATTTTTGCTTTGACATTTTTGTTTTTATAAATGCTGCATATTAGTTCTTAAATGAAAATGCATATTTTGCATAAACACAAAAAAAAAAAATGTTTTATAATTAAGTAAAAACAAATGATGTGCAGCAAAAACTTTTAATATGCTAGTTAATTAAAGTTGTGTGTTTTGTTTAGCTTGCAACTGCGGCTTTGCAAAAACAAATCCATATGCATTGTTCATGCTTGTAAAGTTTTCATGCAACGTCTGCAGATTACGCATACGTCATGTTGCACATACTGAATAACTGTGTGTATGTGCTGTGTACTTGTTTGCTGGGTTTCTATTTGCACTTTTAACTTATCTAACCTGACACAAAACATACAAAAGCAAACAAGGGTTCCAACACTTTAAACAAACACACACACGCATATAGATACATTTGTAGCTGCAAGTTTGTTCTAATTTGTATTGCGAGTTGCTTAAGCATTTAGTATGTAACATGCTTGCTGGCTTTTTACAAGATACAAAACGATATGATTAGATACGCGTTGAAGCACTGCGCTGCTTCCTGTTTGTAATACCTCCAAGTTCTGTTGCCTTGTTATGTGTTAATTTCCATTTTGAGGTATGTAAAAAACCAACAAGATTAGCTGCTCATGTTTAGACTAAAAGTGGAAAATATGCTTAGCTTTAATTTTTCTCATTCTCACTCTATGTTGTTTATTTTTGCTTTTTATTTGGCTTTTTTGTTGGTATACACAAAGAAAACAATGCTACGGACCTGGCCAGCAACTCAATTAGCAGACGTCTTTAGTCGTTGCTACGTTTAGCGCATAAATTTTGTGCGCAATTAAATTAAAATTTAATTTTATGTGCTACTAGAGCGCGCCCCAAACTGCGCAAGCATTAAAAGATACATAGATACACAGTAGTGTGTACTACATGCATGAGCGGCCGAAAAAAAACAAAAACATTTATGCCTAACATTTATCGTATGCATGACACAGACATCAGATTAGCATCACAAGCACCACATAAACGTAAAAGTAACACATACACATACATGCACATAAATAAGAGGCGAGTAAATACTTGCAGCACAGCAAATAGTAAGGCTCTCTGTAAACAGTAAATAAATATGCTACATGCCACAAGTGAGCGACACACACACTCGTACCTAAGAGCAACGACCACGGCTGGCACACGAAAATGCCACAGGAAGACACATAGATACAAAGATACTATATACATACATTACCGGCTACATGGCGCTGTGCCTTAGTTTTAATGCCGCTTTATTGACTTGCCGGCCTAGTCTGTAAGTCATTCTACGTAACAGTACATGAAGCTGCTTAGATTAATGATCGATTTCGCCTGCTCCCATTCCCGTTTGACAGCTATACGAGTAGATACAAAAGTTGCAAGCGTTACATTAGCCAAATTAAAATTCCACTAAAGCCGCTGGCCGTGTTGCTGTCAAGCGCTAATAAGTTCAGTCAAAGTCAGGGCTCAAAGCAATTGAACGCGCATTCGTGTAGATAAATCTCAAAAACAAACACACAGATACACAGCTACACAGCTACAACTAGACACTTGTAAGTTTCAGTTGCCGCATCGTGTTGGGTGTGAAGACTGCGCTGCCGCTGTTGGGCTGCTGATGCTGATGCTGCTGCGATGCGGGCGGCATAACAATAATATATCTGGCAGATACTTTTTCGACTCGTTGTGCGCCTTGCCGTGTGTTTATTTGTTAACTACCTGGCCATTGCGTTTGTTTGTGTTGTCTGCATTCCGCTGCTTGCTGCTTCAACATCGCCCACTGTGCGCACTGTGTGTGTGAGAAATACTTTTGTCTTTGATGTCGATGAGCTCAGGTACAAATACACAAACTTCCTAAGTATCTGCAGAAAACTTGCAACATCATGCCGCGCCATCTATCTATACATATACATCTATCTTCTTATACATCTTTGGCTCTCCCTACGTTCTGAGCTGTAATTGTGCGTAAACGTGTAAATACCAAGTCAAGGTCGGTTAATCAATAATAATTATTTTTCACTTAATTACGCACAGCGCGCTTCAGAGTTTTTACTGCTATCATGTGGCTACACATTCTTTGTTAACCCACAAAATGATAAATTTATGCGCACATATTTTTCAAAATTGTTTATCTGTATGTATATGGCCATGTATACAAATACACATATATCATTTATATCTGGCATGCTCCAGTTTGCTATTTTTGCGCTACTTTTGTAACTCGAAACATTTCGATGCGTTTGTTCGATCTTATCTTCACGTTCATGGTGTTGAATATGCATAAACAAATATATGATTTCTAACCTTCGCATAGCTAAAGCTAAGAGATGTTTGTTTTCGATATGCCCAAAATTAACATAACAAATGATCTAACCCTGAGATACAAATGTAATAACGTGGGCGTGCCAAACTCAACTTTTTTTAAGATACTTGTGTGTTTTTTTTTGTTTTTTTTTGTAAAAAAAACTTTTGTGGCAAGTGCAACGGCGTGACTTTTAAACATTGCTCAATGCGCTTCTAATTGCGACCAACACTTGTCGCAGTTCTCTCTGCATAGTTTGCCCTGCAGTTGAAGTAGTTGCAGCCACTTGAATTGTTGTTGCCTTTGCTGTGCACAGTATTTCAAAGTCAGTTCAATGAATTTCCATATATCTTAAGCATGACCCAGCCAAAAGCCACCCCAAAAGCAATTTGAATAGAAAAAGTTGGCCAGTCCAGAAGGGAAAATGGCTAAAAGATAGAACAGAGCTCGGGGAAAGTTAGCCAAGTGCAACAAAATTTACATGCTCTTGCAAAGCAAAAGATCGTTGCTATGGCAGTCAGTGAATGTTATGAAAAAGTTATATGATTTTTAATAGATTAAAGTTTGGCACTAGTGAGTTTGCGTTTGAACAAACCTAATACCCAAAAGCTATAGAATTTTACGCAATTCACTTAGTTTGTTTCACAGAAAATATTTCCAAAGTCAATGTTTCCGCAGTATGTTTTATGAATATGGCAAGTATTAAATTTATATCTTAAAGTTTAAAGCCATTTTTAGAACTAATTACTTCCCATTTTCACAAAAAATATTTTCCTAATAAATGTTTCCGCATTTAGATTTATATGTATCATATTTCATCAAATTTTGAAACCGTTCTTGGCATAATTTAGTAAAATAATGTAGCTAATTTTTTTTTTATTTAAAAGCTGGATATGGCCAGCTAAGCTCCAAAACTAAACTTAGCTTCAAGCGAGTAATTAAATTGAAAAGGTTCGATGTGAAGAATTCCAAACGCCAAAATAAGACTAAAAAGATATTCACAGAAAACCATTTTCTGTATCCCTAGTGTATATGTATACCTTTTATAAGAGTATTAAAAAAAAAGGAAGATGCACACTTAAGCGGACAAAGTTGAGTTGCTTGCTGATGCGCAGCTCTATTTGCATTCAAGTGATTTACGTGATTCAAACAACAGTTCGCCGGTAAACTTTATAAATTTGTATCTCATGGATACGTACAACTACGTATCAACGTTGGTGTCATGTAACAGCCAGACCTAAACTTACCTTTTTCATTGTGAGTCCCACTCAACTTGATGTCGATCGATTCAAAGTAACCCTTGACAGCTTCACACTGCTGCTGCGCTGTATCCTTGGCGCGCGAGTCGCGCTGTAGGCGTCGCCGCTGGTAACCATGAGAATGAGTATGCGAGTGAGCCTGATGGTGGTGGCTGGCAGCCGCAATGTCGCCATCGTGCAAGTGCATGGCAGTGGCCAGGTTTATGCTGCTTGCTACAAACCCAAAGAGCAGCAGCAACAGCGCTGCCCTTATATGGTATTGACTGCGACGTGGTTGCCCCATTGTGGCTGCAGTTTGTGCATTTACACAGAGCATGGTTTTTGTGCGTGTAACGCTTGTTATGAAAAAAATCTGTAATTACAAACAAACACACTCGAGGGCGCTTACTGCTTTTTGCTAATAAGTAGCTGCAAGATACTCTTGGCTTTTAAATATGAATATACACACACACGATGCGCAAAAACACACACACACGCTCACAAAAACACGCGTCAGCAATGTACACAATGCTGCCGCTGCATGTTGCACTGAGCTTGAACAGCTGTTCCAACACAAATCTTCCACTAACTGAAAATCGGCTTCGTCTCTCTTGACGCTTTTATGCTTTTGCCGGTTGACGTCGGCTGCTTCTGGCCAAAACAAAAGCAAAAGCAAAAAAAAAAAACAAACGCGTAAGTGTGTGAGAGCTTGTCGCTGTTGGCGTCGACGCTGCTGCCGATGCTGACGTTGACGTTGCTTTCAAAATGTGCGAAAAACGCGCGTGGCCTGCACTTTGGCTATGGTTTGGTTGCTGTTGTTGCTGTATTGCTTTGTTTTTTATTTGTAGCTGTTGTTGCTGTTGTATACAAAAATACACGCACGGTAACAACTATCTATTAGATACTTTATAGCTGTCACGCTGCCCGCTGTGATTTTTCGCTTTAATTTATTTAATTAAATGCGGTGATTTTTCTTTTTTTCCCTTTTAGCAGAACTTTTGTTTTTGCACCTTTTACTTAAAACTTTTCACATTACGCGTGCGATTTTTCATGTCCTCTTAACTTCTTGCTCTCTTGCTCATATGACATAATCAGCAGTTTGATTTCTTATTTAATTTCCGCGTTGCGTTTACGATTTGCAATTTGATTGCCATTTATATATAGTAATTAATACATATATTATTGCTGATAAATATAAAGCGCTTATGCTTTGTTTAACATTTTTTTATTGCAACTTGTTTGGTTTTCAAAATTTATGAATTTTTATTTTTATATATTTTTATGTAGTATAATTTGCACACGCGTGTTTGCCTTGGACAACTTGACGACTATGCAGTGTATAGTAAATAATACGTATTCGTCGTTTTAAGTTGCTGCACTGCCTTCTAAGTGCGTGATCAATTCTTGGAACCAACCGAACCGGGAAATACGTTTGAACGCGACGACGACTGCACAAAAACTAACGAAATCCGAAATCCACGACTTGCTAACAACCTAAAATTTCTCAGTTGCGGCTGTTTGCTGCTGCCTAGCAGACGCAAGCAACTGTTACTCTCTCTGTATGTTAAAGCAACAGAGAGAGCGCACGCTGTTAAGCTCAGTTGACGAAGCAATCAGATGGCAGCACCGTGGTGCAAGAGTGAATTAAATTTCTTAAAAGTTATGCAAAAAATACTAATGTTTCTTGAGGCAAATACATTTTGTAGATAGTTTTGTATTGAAGAAAACATTTTTAAGTTAACCATGTTTAAGACCATTCTGAGACAATGTTGCACTGGCAATAAAAAATTTGTATTTTCACACTGTGGACACACAAATTATTCTAAATTTTCAACTTTAACACGCTATAACTTTTCACATTATTGTCAAAACGGAACAAATTTTTTTTGCATATTGAAGAATAACATTTCAGGTGCATATTTCAAAAATAAAAACTTTAAAAATCTTAATTGTTGCTGATAAAAACTTAACAAAACCAAAAAAATCACTTGTTTACTCGCATAAATTTATTCATTTTATTTATTTATATAAAGCTAGTTTACACTTAAAAGATATAAACTAACAATAACGAAAGAAAGCCATGGCTACCAGGGCCTTTAGCTAACTAATTCTAAAATTTTAGAGTGTAAAATTGTGTAATAGTTAAATATTTTTACTAAAATTAATTGTGTAATATTTTAATATATGTTATTTAATTCTAAATTAGGTGGTAAATTTTACATTTTTTAATAAAGTCCAATATTAGTTTAGAGTTGCTTTGGTTTGGGTACGATACTGGCATAAATTATTCGGGCACTTGTTAACAAATAAGAAATTTTGTTAGAAAACAATTTTTTTTTTCTTTTTTATGTTTAACAAGGCCTTTGGGTTATATAAAGGCTTTCAAGCGAGGCCTTATATCTTTTACGAATCTATTGATAGCCTGGGGAGGGGAGTCAATTTTATCAATGTGTATAGGAATAGATAGATATTATTAATGATTCCTTGGGTGTTATTTGGTGCTTCCTCTATATATTTCCAATCAAAACCCAATGGGATGTTGGTCCGGAAACTGGAGTAGAGTTTCAGAAATAAAAAACTTACTGTTTGAATGGAGAAAAACAACCATTGAATAAAATTTATGAAAAAATGGATAACTTTAGAAGGTTAGTTCTAACATGGAACATTAATATAAGTATTTCAATTTGCTTTATTTGGCATAATAAATTTCAAATACCTATTGCTTAAATCTGTCTTTACATAGACAATCAGACTGTAGCTGAAATGATACACAGCTGAGAAATAAACGAACATATATATTTACAAAATTATATCACATATTGAAAAATGATTTCATAACGTTTCGGGTTTTCTAAAATCAAGGCAAGTTAAGTTAGGTATCTTTTGACCATACTTTCGATTTCTACTTCCGGCTCTAATAATATTGTAGTTGAACATCAAATATATAGCTAAATAAAATTAGTGATTACTTTGAAAATTAGTTTGTGTAATACATAAAATGGCGTACGTTAAAGTCGGGCGCAGACGACTTTGGGATACCCTGTACCACCACATTGCAATTAAGTCCGACACATTGCTTAAAACCTCCAAAAGATATTTTATTCGGCAAATAGAAAAAAAAGAAATTAGTCGAATTTCGCACCAAACAATTTTTTTGACCGATCGGTCCTATGGGGTCTATATGATATAGTCAACCGATTTTGATCAAATTTAGTACACTGATTGGGAACTATAAAAAACTTCCGACTGCCAAATTTGGTTCCGATATCTTCAAAACCAAACGAAACGCAATGAATTTTGTAAAAAAAAACGTTTTTTTGACCGACTGTTCCTATGGGAGCTATATAATATAGTCAACCGATTTTGATCAAATTTGCTACAGTGCTTGGGTACTCTAAAAGACTTCTTAATGCCAAAATTGCCAACAATATCTTTACAAACAAACGAAACGCAACGAATTTTGTACAAAAAACGATTTTTTGACCGATTGGTCCTATGGGAGCTATATGATATAGTCAACCGATTTTGATCAAATTTGGAACAGTGCTTGGGAGCTCTAAAAAACTTCTTAATGCCAAATTTGGTTACGGTATCTTCACAAACAAACGAATCACAACGAATTTTGCACAAAACACGTTTTTTTGACCGATTGGTCCTATGGGAGCTATATGATATAGTCATCCGATTTTGATCAAATTTGCTGCAGTGCTTGGGAACTCTAAAAAACTTCTAAATGCCAAATTTGGTTACGATATCTTCACAAACAAACGAAACACAACGAATTTTGTACAAAAAAACATTTTTTCGACCGATCGATCCTATGGGAGCTATATGATATAGTCAACCGATTTTGATAAAATTTGGTTCAGTGCTGGGGGTCTCTAAAAAACTTCCGGTTGCCAAATTTGGTTATGATATCTTCATAAACAAACGAATTATCCATCTAAAACTTTTGCTTTTTTTCGAGGTCCTCTGAAACACCCCTATGGGAGCTATATAATGTAACCCCGATATCAAAAAAATAAAATAAACTTGTCTCCTATGGATTAATAAGGGATCTTATCTGAAAGTTTGGTTGCTCTAGCTCTTACCATCTCTGAGATCTAGGCGTTCATACGGACAGACGGACAGACGGACATGGGTATATCGACTTCTCGAGTCACACTGATCATACTTTAGGTAACTTTGGGGGGTCTCCGACGTCTCCTTCTGTACGTTACATACATTTTCGGCTTGCACAAACACAATATACCCTTTGTACCATACGGTACAGGGTATAATAACTTAAAATATAAGTTAATTTTTTTGCTTAAAAGTATACCTTGCATATATTTTAATAATTTATTTAAATCGACATGCTTTGTCCGCCAAATCCAATCCCCTTTTTTCATACTTTCTAACATTCTTTATTTTTATATTTTTAGCTCATAAAATCTATTTCCAACATAAACATTTGTGCCTTAGCTAAGTTTCTGCAACTTTTTCAAGCCATGCTGAGTCATTGCTAAAATGATCTTATCTTCACAAAGCTTATTTAGTTAGAACACAATTTTTATGCTATCAAGCTTTAATTACTTATGTGTATATTCTCGGCCCTTAATTTATTCAACGAACATGTTTTACTGATTTATAAGCAAGTTCCTAAACTGTCTAAAATTTATAGATTAACGGATTTTATAAACGCCTGCTGCTTTGATCAAAGCCGATGCTTGAATACTGTTTATACACATTTACTGCCAGATTGGTTTTAGTTAATAGTTTTTAGTTGCTTCAGTCTAATTAATTGCATAAAAATTATGCTTATGTGTCAACATTTGACACACCAATTCATGGCATAAAACTAAGGTCAGAAAAGCTATTCAGCTTATCGCTTGCTAAAAACTACTTAAATCGTTTTGCAAATTTCCTCTACTTGAATACTTTATTTAAGTAGATAAAACCTTAATACTTTGTGTGCAGGTCTATGTCCGTGTACAAGTCCGTGTCCATGGCCTTTTGTGTAGAGCTCAGCACGTGTGATTTGCCAGATTCAAATGACTGTATGAGACATAGAAACAATGCACGACTTTTTCCCATTCTTTTATTTTTTTTTTGCATGACTTTCACTGGCATCTCACAATCACCTTTAGGTAGACTGGCCTCGATGCCTCAACTATGCACCATTCCATTCGTCTGCGTCTGCCGCAAAACACGGAGACATAGACATATAGACACACTGTGCTACGAGGTAAGAGCCATAGCACTGGTATCTATTTCTTCATTAACAAGAAAACTTCATGGTGGTCATCATGGTGCGGACATCCAGCTGAGCAGCAAAGCAGCAACGCCCTCATTGGCCTTGTTACCGCCGTCAAGTGATATGTTCATTTCATTTCATTTTATTTTATTTGATTTCTAAAAAGGTTTTGCGCTCTATGCACGAAAGATGCACGAAATAAACTATTCAAATTAGCGTGCGATAAAAAAAAATTATTTCGAGCATAACTTAAGCCAAGTTCTAGAGACCGCCAAAAAAAAAAAAAAACAGGAAAAAAATACACACGCACATACAAAATTAACAGCAAAAAGTGTTGGACAATGAGTCACAGGCGGCAAGGTACGAAACGGAAACAGCTCCAGAGCAAACTACTGCTGATGATGACTACGAGAAATGCCAAGATGGGAACAGCAACAAAAACAAGATTGAAAAGGTGAAGTCGAAAATTAAACACCACCACATCGTTTAGATAAAGTTATAAATTATAATGTACGAACGATCAACGCGCAACATATTCGATACAAATACAGCCCAAAAGGCCACAAAAGTTGTGGGGCAAGGTGAAGTTAAAGTTAAAGGTAAAGGTAAGGTAAGGTAAGGTAAGGTAAGGTAAGGTAAAGGTAAACGAAACCACGAAAACCCTTTTGCTGTTGGTGACGGCGACAGAAACGGCAGAACACAAAGCCAGGAATGCTGCAAACCCACACACAATGGTTCCAACAGGTAAGACCCATACACACACAGCACTCTCAGAAGGAAAACAGGCCAGAGTTGGGCATTTAAAGTGAGCCACAGAAATCGAAAAAAAAACATGAAATTAAACGAATTTAGGCAAACGGCATCTATAAATTATGTTTGTGCTGGGCAAAAGTTTTTGATCAGTTGGCAGCAATATGAGCTTGGTCAGGGCCAACTGGAACTATTGAACGCTTGTAGTTGCATATTTTTTTTTTTTTTATACCTACACATATATTTTTGGCAACTCAAATTTCATTTAAACGCTTGATTTAGTGCAGCAAATATGGCCAATGTCGTCGTATGACTCTCTCTCTGTCTACCTCTCTCTTTCTAGGCATTCCACAAGCGACAGCGTTTTACACTTGAAATCCTCACAAGAAACGCACACTCACTACTTCCAAAACACACACACTCGCGCACACCTTCGTGTGCTGGTTGCTGGCTGGTCTTTATCCTGCCATGCCACAAACACGTTGGTGGCATTTTGTGTACTCCAAACGGCAAATTCAATGGCAAGGCGCGGCAGCGGTGCACTAACACAAGCTGGTCCAACAGGTTCCAAGCTGACTGGCATGGATTCTGCTGCAGAAGTACCCTCCGTATCCAACCAGAAGGGTACGCGCACTCTCACACAGCGGATCGGATCGAAACGGAACGGAACGTACTGGGGGCTTACATGGGTCTGGCTCTGGCTCTGGCTGTGACTCTGGCATGCAGCATTACTTGTTTCTGGTCTTCGTCTTTGACGTCGTCAGCTTCTTTGTCGTTTTGCACATTTTTGAATTTTTATTTTAATTTCGTTTTATTTTATTTTATTTTAGTTGTTGGCGCGCTGCTGACGTCGCTGCTGCGGCTGCTGCTGCTTCTGCTTGGCTTTTGTAAACTTTTTGGTTTGTTGATTTTCATTCACCAAAAACTGGTTCGGCGCTCTACAAGTTCTTATATTCTCAAGACTTTTTCTCTTTACCTTAAGGAAGTTGCTAACTGCTGCAACTGCGCTGCTCTTACTCTATATATCATATATACCTGTGTACTTGTGAATGTGTGTGTGTGTATGTCTCTTGGAGCCCACGGTTTGCAGTCGTTTGTGCCCAGGAATGTGTGAAGTCATCGAGCAACATATTTGAATTCTTCTACTTTTAAAGACTTGGGCGGCACTTGCAGTTGTTGCAGCAAGTTGGCATTTGTTCTTTGCCTTTTGCCTGGCCTTAAATTCCACACATACACACACACACAAACACACGCATACAAATATTGTTTTAAACTTGCTTTTCCTACGAACCGGCGGCAATGGCAATCGAAAATGAAAATCAGTCAAATGAAACAGACATCGATAGTACTTCATCATGTAACAATCAATGTTGGCGTTTTACCTTTTTGCCTTTTGACTGGATAAGCATCCATGTTACACTGTGAGAAACTTTTAATGGTGACTCTCTCTGTCTTTTTCGCCAATTATATGCCATAAAAGTTAACGCAAGCCACCTTGCCTCGAGTCAACTGTTGTGCACCGTGTAATTGTATTTCATTGCAGGATATTGGATTTTTGTGCTTGATTTGGCACATTGTATGAGCCACACCTAGTTCGCCCCACTGTCCAACAAGCCAAGGATCTGTTGGCGTGAGAGGGTAGGGTTTTCACGTTGAGTGTGTGTATGTCAATGTTATACATGAAGGTTAAACCATGGTATACTCTTTTAGCTTGCAGTTGACAGATTGTCGGTTCTATTGAGTATAGGTATGTACATAAAACCAGATTAGAAACAACTTCTACGCTTTAAATAAAAAAAAGGTTCACGTAAAAAGGGTTTAGTTTTTGCTGATAGTTCCAATCTTTTAGAAATTTAGCTCCAATTTATTTTTTGACACGCATTTTTTTTGAACGTATCTAGTATGTAAAAACAGAATTACTTGTACTTTGCTGTTGACCGAAAACTTTGCAGAATAAATACTTTCATTTTCATTTTTTATGTTATGTTTGCATTCTCAAGCTTACCTATATAATTTCCAGATCATCATAATGTGGTAATATAGACACCTTCTACTAGCGCTGTCCAGATATAGACTAACTGAAGCTTCTGGAATTACCGGATTGGGGAAAAAGCAATACATTCAGATAGACAGTAGATGGAATAAAAAAGAACAAACAAACTCTCCTTTGAATTGGAGCCTGTTCATGCCAACATCCCTGGAAACTTATTTGCGCAGAAGCTGACAATGCTAGGCTAGACACCTAGTTATATATTTAGTGTGTAAATAAAAAAAAAAAGTGAGATCTAGACGTATTTTCAGACTACATTTGAGAGAAAAACTTTAGTCAGCCTACATCTTCGGTTCTTACACCTCCTTATGGATGGATACACTCAATAAGGAATACCACATAAACAATAACAAGCAGAAAACCCTTTTAAGAGAAATCTTACTCGGAAATAGGCTCGATCAAAGCAGTGGTGGCTAAAATTCTGCCGCAGCGCAGTCGTCACATACACAGTGTAAGTGCGATAATTTTCTCTCTCGTTTGTGCTTGATTCTCGATCTTGCGCACTTGTGCGCTATATAAATATATATACATATAATTGAACATTGAATATGAAGAGTCAAGAGTGAAGAAGCGACAATACCTAAGGTAAAGAAGTTTTTTAATATCGAAAATTAAGTATGCAGGTTCTTAGCTTCTTCAAGGGACGTTTTGCAGAGGCAAACAGAGTAATTTACATTTTTGGTAGTGCTAATCATATAAATTTAACCTTTATCGGCAATGTTTCCATTTTAGAGTATCCCAACGTCCTCCTGATGTTAACTTTTCCGTTTCTAGTTAACGTTCTCGTTGATGTGCACAATGTCGCTTTTTGTCTGACAGCTACTTGTCAATTCCCGTGATGAGTGTGTGTTCCACAGCCTTACGTACCTAGTATGCCAACTTATAGGCAAGTGGGCAGGTGCCACAGGATGTTGCACGCAGGACGCTGAGCTTGATATTGAAGCATTGCTAAGTTAGTTGATATCTGTTTGTATGTATTTGTTATAATGATGATGTCGGTGCGTGCGTGTGTCTGCGTGCAACAACGTGTCATTGACAGATTTGAGCAAAATTTCAGATGAATGAAATCGATTTTTGCTTGTCCATTGAGTTCTGATAATGCTGGCAAGTTATATTTTTCTATAGCTTTAAATGAGTCAGAGCCTATAAACTATTTCGTGTCACTTGCAACCAGCAACAACAATAACAACAGCAGAGACGTCAACACATGGCCCCCAACAACTGCACTTGGCAACAGCAGAATTGCAGAAACAAAGAACAAATATATGCAAGAGGCATGCCAACCGAAAGAGGAGTGAGGTGTAAGAGTAGACATTGGCCAAGGTAAAAATTAAGCGTCCAACCGCGAGTTTACACATCATCATCATTATGGTTGCCGTTGCGCCATCGTGCAGCATCCTGACGCTTCTACATGGACTGTTCTTGCAACGTGTGCGAATGTGTTGCACAATAAATAAAAATATTTATACATGAAACCTTAAATAAAGGCTGAGCGACAAAGATGCGAACCAAGTCGTCGTCATTGTCGTCGTCGTCATAGTCGTTATTGTGGTTGCTCTTGTGGAGTCGTCGTGGCCGCTGGCTTCCAGACCAAGTGGCAAAAATAATGTCGTGGCATCTGCATCTGTGCAACCAGCAACTTTTGCCCACACGAATGTTAAAATTGTCGTTCTGATGCCTTCTTTTTTTAGTTTCTGTATTTCTGTGTATTTGTGTTTTTTTTAATACCCTATACCCTAAGGGTCAAGGATATTTTTGATTTGTGCAATGTAGTATGTAACAGGCAGAAGAAGGCGTGGTGCACCATAAGTTGTTTATACCATGTCGGCTAGCGATTGAGCCTTGTGCTTGTGTCCGTCCTAGATATCCATGATTTTAAGAGCTAGAGACTTATAAAGGGGAGGCTTATAGATAGCCTCTATGCGCATATCATATATTTTTTTAGGCAGAGTGGCTGCAGGGTATCCCACTGTCGAGCATCGGTCTAAATAATTCACATTTTATTTATTTTTTGTTTTTTATTTTTATATATTTTTTTTGGCATGCCTTTTGTATTGGCTATGGTGCCTCGTCATCGTTGTCAGGGCTTCGTAAGCCAGCATCAAGATCAAAGCAAGCAGCAGCAGCAATGCCCACTAACTATGTGCAACAACTGAGCTTAGCCTGCTGCTCCAAGCTGCGCTGCAAGCAGGAGCTGCCACAATTGTTGTTGCTGTTATTGCCGTTGTTGTTGTTGCATAGTCAAAGTAAAATAAGAAATAAATCAGTAAATTGGATTGCTTTTTGTTGCGCTCGTTCGTTCATTTCGCAATGGCAACTGCAAGTTGCAACAGCAGCCAACGCCGTGGCATCCCAGGCAGTTGCTGGGACAGCTTCTAGTGCAACAGCGTTTTTTTTTTTTTCGTTTCTGTGACTTTTGGTATTCTGGGCTCGGGATGCTGCTGACTGTTTGGCGGCTTGGCTGAACTGGCTGTGTTGGCCATATGTGTGTGAGTTGGCAGTTGCATGCTGGAATTTCTATGCTTATCATTTTCTCGATCTCACCTGTTCAATTTATTATTTTCTATAAATAAATATACATACGGACTGTAGGACAGTTTGAGGCAGGGCTGGCATTGCCAATTGGCAACTAGCAACTAGAACTGGACTCCAGTGCTTGCCTTAATTTACATGAGCTTTTGTAGCGTCTGCCTTGTGTGTAATTAAGTCGCATAACTGCCCCAAGTTGCGCTTTGAATTCTCACTAATTTTCATAACTTAAGTTATATATGCAACACAGCTGCAGCTGCAGCAGCAGCAGCAGCAACAACAACAACAACAATCACAATTCCTACAACAACAAAAGTGAAACAAAAGGAATGCAGATATGGTTGGGCCACAAAAGGTCAGGCAACCATCATGACCAGCATTGAAATTCAATATGTCCTTTGATTTGGTCAGCTTCTGAGCGCTCCAGCAGCCAATTTCTGCAAATTCGTGCAATCCAAAGTTATGTGTCTGCGGCAGCGCTTAAGCATCCTCTAACTTGCTCTCATTCTTCCCCAACTCAGAGTGAGATATATTGTATATGTATGTTCGGGCGGCTTCTTTGCCGATTTTCAACAACACGCCACGGAATGTGGTACACACATTTTTAGGCTTTGTTGAACTGATTTTTATACACTAGCAGAAAGTATTTGTAACGTTCTAAAGTGCTTCAAAGTGGCAGAAAAAAATTCAACAAAAGCTCAACATTTTTCTTGCCCAATATGATCACTTGTGGCTTTAGACGAATTTCAACATAATTTTCGGACGACTTTTATGATTAAAGAATTTTTTGTAGTGTCTTATCGGATCCTCAAATTTCTGAGTAAATGAAAAAAAATGTATAGAAAACTAGAAGTTGCAATGTTTAGATAGAAAAGGCAACTCACGTTTTACATGATATATAGTAGCCAGTGGCGGATCCACTGGTGGTTTTCGGATCCCAATGCCCTCCCCTCAAAAGTTGGAAAAATGGGTTGACAGTCTTTTGCGAGCTATGATATATATATGCTTTGAAGTGAAGATCTTAGATACTGTTAAATGCAGTTAAAGAAAATAAATAATTTTTATCAAATTTATATTATATATTATCTTAAGCGACTTAAGAGTTGTGAAAAAGACAATCTTTTTAAATTGACTCTTATCCTTAAAAAAAAAAAATGCTAAATTAACTCCCATTGTCCATTTATTAGAAACATTTCGTCGAGGCTAAGGAACAAAAGACTCTATTTTCAACGTACTGTTCATTAGAAGTTTTAAACAAGAGCAAGTTGAATGATTACAAAACATGATCCCCATGTCTATATAATCGTTATGAAATTAAAAAAATGTATAAAATGTTTTTTATTACTCAACATTTAAGCAGTCTTGCATTTTTCGAACTGTAGTAGTTGTAGTAATGACTTACAGAAATAATTAGACTAGTGTTTACAATTTATTGGGTTATTTGGGCAAACCAAATTTATGCCACATATCTCCATGATTTGCAGAACGCAACCAGCTAAAAGCCATTAAAGCACTTAATATTAACAAGTTAATTTTCTAAAGCTTAGTGCGGTTGATAGAACAAATAAAAAAACACGTCCTACTTTGTTTATTCATTTTAAAACCGCAATATTGCCAAATATTAACCCACTTTCAACCACTTCTTTTCTAATTTCCTGGTTTAAGCTAGTGCAAGAAACCAAAAGTTTGAGCCATAAGTTTGCTGCTAAAACTTTGTGATCCCTGAGAAAAAGTGCCATAAATTCTATAAAATTGCAGGAAAGCAAAAAATAAAAAGCAAAGACGATGAAAACAAGTTTAATATGTATTGTAGTTGGCAACAACAGCTGCCACTGCTGCTGCATTGGCTTAGAGCTTAACAAGATTTTGCGTACAGTGGCAGAGCGCACCAGAAGCCAGACCTCAACTTCAGTCAAGTTAAGGCGACCGACCAAGAGTTGACAGCAACTAAACTTTATAAGCATCTTGCACTACTTTTTGGTCTGTTGTCATAAAATGTTTAAAGCCAACATTAGCTAACGAGCAACACACACACACACAATCTTGCTACCCCAAAGCAAATATTACGCATACGCTCGGCTGGCATTAAAATAGAGGCAAAGCGTGTTCCCTGCTCCCAGTGGCATTCCCATGCACTGCCAAAGTCAAAGAATGCATAAAATCAAATACGCGTTAGCCAAGGCGCGTGAGTTCAAAGCAGCAGACGGACAGACGTCAACACAACGATATGGGCTGCTATAGGCGTAGGGAGGCCCAGCGACGGCTGCGGGAATGGCGCTGCTAAAGCAAAAATCCAAAAAGAAAAAATAAAATCAAAAGTGGGCAGAGCAACTACTATACAGGCAAACCTTCTGGAAACCGCATTTATGGCGTGGGAATCAACAGTGCAAAATTCAACAGCGTCTTTCGTTTGCGTTCAACGTAACTCCAAAACACTGCAAAGCAGAACCAAAAATAAAACCAGAAAAGCAAATCAAACTTTAGCACACCTCTGTTTGTGTACACTCACAAAACATGCGAATATTCTGCAGAAGGGGATAGGTCCAGCTTAATTCAATGCCATATAACTTTTGAATACAAAATATAACACAGTAAAAGTACAGATAAAGTGGAATGAATTAGGCAAATATTTAATTCTTTTAATTTAGCTGGGACAATACAAATTATTGGCCGCAACAACAACAAAGCACCTCCAATCGTATTTTTGCAACGAGGAAAGTTCTTGGCTTTAACTTATTTTATATTTTTAGAATATTTTTATTGAATTTCTATCGCTCTGTATTTAGGATAATGCCATGATTTCAATTTGAAATTTTCCGTTTTCACGTTTTAGGATTTTCGTTATGTTGACTTCCCTAATCCCTAATCTCTCACCGTTTTGTAAAGGGTTTAACAATAGGTATGATAGGATTTTGGTAGCTTATGGCAGCCATCTGTGTGGATGAATTTTTGACATCTTATGTCAATTGTTTTCATTAAGGTTTGCCATTTAACCATGAGCAAGTTCGGCAACGTGAACGTTTGGAAATTCTCCAAGTTTTCTATCAAAATTCGAGAAGTTTTGTTGCTACTCAAAGAGCCATATATCTTCGCCGTTGAGGCTCATTTTTGGTTGAATGGCTTTGTTAATAAGCAAAATTATTGTTATTGGTGCGAAAAATAGCCCCACGTGATTCATGAATCACCATCACGTCCCGAAAAATCATGGTTAAGTGCGGTTTATTCAAAGTTGGGATCATCGGACCGTACAACTTCAAAAATGAAGAAGGACGCACCGTAGCTGTGAATAGCGAGCGCTTATGTGCGATGTTGACCGATTTTTTTCTTCCGGAACTTGATGATATTGGGGCTGACGACATTTACTTCCAACAAGACGGTGCAACTTGCCAGACAGCAACCGCTACAATGGACTTATTGCCATCAAATTCGCCAAGATCATTTGATTTACTACCATTGGACTTAAGCAAACCAACCCAGGATTCTTAATAAAAGGGAAGTTTTTCTTAAAAATCGTTGCAAACTGAATAAACAATGTAATATACCCTTCAAGAACTTAAAAAAAAAGAAAAGAGCAAGCACAAAACGCATTTGTGACATGAAGTTGAATGGAAAGAAGTAGAAATTAAAGCGAAACGCGAAGCAAGCTATCGGCACAAAGAAAGCAAACGGCGCTGTATCAACAAAGGCTCGGCCTGCCGGACGCTGCTGAGTCTGCGTTGGCAAGGGCATGGTTGAGGAGGATCCGGACGATGTGGTGGAGTCGTCGCGTTAGGGCGAGGCCGAGGGCAGCAAAGGCGTTGGTATGAATCATCAACATGCTGGCTTTGGCTTTGCATTGCTTTAGTTTGTATTCGATTTTGCAAAGCGGAGGAGCAGAGCAGGAATAGCAGAGCAGGAACAGCAGTGTAGCAGGAGCCGAAGCTGGATTCACCATCCAGCTAGCAAACTGCTAAACTGGTTATGCAGTGGAATGTGCCTTGCCATGCAGATAAGTTGCAGGCTGTTTGTCTTGATTCAAGTGCGGCAATTTAATGCCTTGCCCAAAGGAATTCTGCGCATATTAAATATTTAAACTGGCTTAGGGCAAAATTTAGCCGCCGCTCTTAAAGTGCCTGGCAAATGGCATTATCCTCGAGCTACATTAATTTAGTGAACATTACACACTCGTACACAAACACAACACGTACAGGTCGACCACAAATTTTAATTAACCGAAACAATGGCAAAATTGCTGGAGCACGGGAAAGGGTCAGATTGTGTGGCAACATCAAAGGCAACAACATAATCAGTAAATTGAACCAAAAAAAAAAAAACACAAAAGTTAAGCTCGGTAGCAGGAGCCCGCAGCTTAGGCACAGCTTGTCAGCAATTCGACCACATAATTTTCGAAGCGCATTTCCAAAATGCATTTCCTGGATGCAGTTCAAGGGGCAGACAACGTACAAAATGACCGCGGCTGCACAATGCACAGTGTGTGCATCTGGGTGTGTGTGTGTGTGTGTCAAATTACCACCAAATTGCAGGCAGGCTGACTGCTGCTGTCCACGAACTAGTACATGTTAGTTCAACTAGGTGCCATGTGCAAATGGAACTAGGGGCACCTTGATTAAACGGAAGTATCCATTTGTAGGTGGAACATGCCGGCGCACAGCTAGTGTACTCAACTATGTTCGTAACCCAACCTGGCTTGCAGGATTGCACTTGGTTGAGCGGTTGCCTGTCATGCAAGTGCAGTCTTTGCCAAGAGCAAGCGAACGAGTAATTTCACAGCATGACCAGCCATTTTATTACGCATACGCAACGCCATCCAATCAATAGTTGGCATGTACGGCACATCTATTATGGCCAACAGCCAAGGTCGCCCAGAAATAACGTTTAAAGTGCGACACAAATAGACGCCACCAAGTCTATCTGGCCAAACCTTAAACCTTGAAGCACGAAAATTCTGCTGCTGCAGTTGCAATTGCGTCACGTGCTCAATGCCACGACTGTATCTCGGTCTGTCCGTCTGTCTGTCGTTTAAGGAACAGCGCCAGACGCCCGCTGTCTGCCTTGACATCAAAGCAGTTGAAATCTTTGTCGCAAACAAACAGCCAATCGATTGGAGACCGCTGATATATGGCAGTTGTAAAATGCGCTTTAGTTGGCTTTTAATTAATGAGTCTACAGAGATGAGTTTGCTGACAAATAGATGTAGCCATATAAGTTCCTATATACATACATATATATTGTATAATTGTGTCACGTTATGCAAAAAATGCAATTATTTTTCATTGATTCAAATGAAAAGCTTACCATATAATAAACAGTGGAAAATCCTTGAGAGCTACATTGGCAATTTGGTATATTTTCAAAAAATTAGTTTGATTTGCATTTAAGATTTAGAAATTCCTTAACTCTTTAATTTGTATAGTATCAGTGTGGTCTGGTGGTGGTTCATCAGACGTGGATCAAACGTTTTTTTCCAAATCTTGTTTTTTGATAAGCTTGGCGGCGTCGGTCCACTCACGCTTCCATCGCTAAAACACGACGAGTAAATAAAAATAGAATTATTGAATTACAAATAAATTTTTTTTTAAATCGAAAATACTTATACAATTTGGTATCCATAATTCTTTATCACAATAAATACACACAAATCACAATAATTTATACTTAAAACCAACGATACTTGTCAATAAATCGAATTTACTACGAAGTCGATCCCTAAATTAAGTATTTGTAAGAGTTTTTTTTTTTAAATTTAATAAATATCTTGGAAAAAATGGACACCTGATTTAATTTCGAGATATAAAAAATATTTTGCTGCATTATCTGCTTTTGTTTCATAAAAAAAACTGATTTCATTTATAGCCAGTTTTATATCATCTTTCACATATTTTTTTTTTCAACTTTGCTTTGGGTCGTAACGGAAACCCTTTATTTTAAATCTTTCAAATTAATAAAAATCATATATATTTGCGTGAAACTGATCTTGCCAGAGGACATTCTATAAATTTTATAACATCTAACGAAAAATTTTAACTTGAGTTAAATCAAACTGAGTTTTATGTTAGAATCTATGGAGAAGATCTAGAATGTGATATCGCTTCAAAATTTTGTTCGTAAGATATTAACGAATAACTGAAAAAAGTGTCCAAAAACATGTTTTTCGAAAAAATCTCGAAGACGGTGCTTAAAAAAAACAAGGTTGTTATTTTCGTGTTTCTCGACCCAAAATTACCCTAAAAAACACTTTTATACGAAGGTTCACTCGATGACCCTTAAATTTTCAAACTAGTGTTATGGGTGCTTAAGGTAGAGAAGACTTAAAGAGCAACGAGCATTTGGGTAAAACAGTAAAATGCAATTGTAATTTTTTAAATTTCACATTTCCACTTGTGGAATATCGACTGTACAATATAAAGTGGCGCCAACGGCGATTGGCGACAATGGGGCGTATGATTGATGCGGCAATTGTATTGATTAAATGTTATAGGTATGCTGGAGCCATAAATAAATGTTGTTGTTTGTATGTGTATTTGAATGTGAATTCGCATTCGATTGTAAGGTTAATATACTAAATAGAAATGCTTCAACAAGCAGGAAAATTAAAATTTTACAAGCGTTTTAATTTAATTCATATTGATTGCGCTTTTCAATTTTTCCCTTTGCGCTATGCTGCAATTTGTTCATAATTTGCAATTATCAGCAACTTAAGCCCAGTTACGTGCACAATAAATGATAATCATAAAATTAAATATAAATTTACTAGAGCAGTCGTTGACCAGTGTCCAGATGACTGTGTGACTGGGTAACTGAGTGACCCACTGTGGATGACAGTTGAAATTGTTTGTGCAACTTGCAGTTGAAGTGCCTCCGTCTGGGTTTGAGTAGCTCTACAATATGAGTATGAGTGTGTGCATTAACTCTAGCCTTTATATGCTTAATGAAAGTATCGAGCCATGCTGACTGCCGTGCCTCCGTCACCCCGCTCTAGACGCTGGCAGCGAAAGTAACCCACTCTCATAGAACGTGCATACTTAATGGCTATATTTGCACTGTTGACTTTACGTTGCAACCCACTAGTTGCCACTTGCCACACTTGTCAGCATGCTTTAAACGCTGTGACAGTTGCGCAATAAAAATAAGAAATATTGCGCCGACTGCTGCCCACATGAGCTTGCCACTTGACCAGTCAGTACATAATATACCATACTACGACTATATGTGTGTATCATATGATTTATCAGCAAATAGAATTTATATAGCGGCCAGGACAAGCGCACGTAGGTTGCTTTGGGCCAAATGATTGGAGTACGAATGAGTATGCTCTGGCCAGGGCCGGTCCAAAACTGCCACCAAAAGTGCAGCTGTTGCGTTGGTTGTGCCAACACCCAGACACAACATAATATTTCAATATATTGATAACAAATGCCGATAAGTATTTGTTTTGATAGTGCAAGTTTTGCTGGCTTGTCTAAATTTATGGCTTACAAAATAATTTGTTTACAATTTGCACATGTCAATAAACAATTTATATTAATATTTTTGTATTTGTTGTCTTGTTCATAATAACCATTAATAATAAATATATACTATATATATTTTGAACTGTAGCAATTAGCGTCGTTTTGTGCAGTCTGTCTAGCAGACAAACTAGCCCAGCAGTAATGGCAAAGTTATGAGTCTGATGTGGCATGCCCCCACCCACCCATAGCATGTGCACTTCACTTTTACTATAGCTTCATCTGGCCAGCGCATTGTTGTTGATTTATGCACTCTGTGGATCCACTGCCAGTGCCAGGAACAGAGTGAGGCGCATAGTCATAAATATTTATTCCGCATTCCTTAGCGTTTTGTATTATTAATGGTTGTTGGCTATTGAGCTTTGGCCATTGCGATAACTGTGCAAATTATGCGTTTGTGAGAGTGTTTATTAAAAGGACTTGGGTGTTGACTAAGACCTGGTTGAACTTTGTTATTGAATTTAATTGTTGTTTCATTAAATAGTGGCTTAAACAGAAGAGCGAGTAATCTATTGTAGCATATTTCTGCAACACAGCTAAATGAGTCCACTTAGAAATTTAAAGCAATTTTATATACTTAAAAGTCATAATGCCGAACTTGTGAAATTTTCCAGGTGTTGCAATAATGTTTTTCTAAGAATAAAACTAAAAATAGTGATTAAATTATGAAGTTACTTCGCGCTTTGGCGGCCATTGTAGCTCCGTCATTTTGAAACATCTAAAATCACCATACGCTGATTGGACAGAGAATGACACATACAGGTATAAATTTTTTTCCATAGATCCCACTAGTTTCAGGATATTCTACTTTCTGTCCCGAAGCATACAAAAAGGTTCCTCGTTTTGTTTTATCTTATAATTAATTTGATCATCAGTGAGTTCGCACAAGATGCCTAACTTCTTCGCAAAAAATATATAAGAAACCAATCCTCGTTCCAAAATTGTTCGCAAGAGGAAGTAAATAATAAAATAATAAGCATATATTCGAAAGAATATTTTCCCCGAAATAGTAAGGGTAAAAGGAACAAAAAAGGGAAGCATTTTGTTTTTTTATTTTTTAATAAATTTTTTTTTTTTTTAGGCATAAAAGTACAGGGTTTTCCAATAAGAGGTGTTATTTTGGTATTCAAAGAAAAATTCAATTTTTTGAGATAAATGATCGGATGTTTATTTCATAATAAAGAGGAAGGTATGCCGTTAATAATGAAAAACAACATCAGCCAAATGGTCACAACGACCACGCTTACAGGACCATATCCTTTTCATGAAATTTTCCATAACCAAATCGCAAAGTGGCTGCCCTATGTCATCGACAGCCTCACGAATTCTATCTTTGAGGTCTTGAATCGACGCTGGGCTGTTGGCGTAGACCTTATCTTTCACGTGGCCCCAAAGGAAGAAGTCGCAAGGTGTTAAATCACAAGATCTCGGTGGCTAATTGTGATCACCTCTTCGAGAGATAACACGGTCCGGAAACTTTTCCCGTAAAAGAGCAATGGTTTCGTTGCTTGTGTGGCACGTAGCGCCGTCTTGTTGAAAGTAAACGTAGTCCAGATCAATACCATCCGACTCCGACCATAAAAAATCATTAATCATCTCTCGATAGCGCAATCCATTCACCTTTACTGTTGATCAACCTCATTTTCGGAAAAGTAAGGTCCAATGACCCCGCTGGACCATAAACCGCACCAAACAGTCACACGTTGAGGATGGAGAGGCTTCTCAACAATAACACTTGGGTTTTCCGAGCTCCAGATGCGACAATTTTGCTTTTTGACGTAGCCACCGAGGTAGAAATGGGCCTCATCAGTTAAGATGATTTTTCGATGGAATTCCGGATCATTTTCATGCATTTCAAGGACCCAATCAGCAAAGACACGACGTTGTTGATGATTGGCCGGCTTGAGTTCTTGTGTTAACTGAACTTTATAAGCCTTAAGACCCAAGTCTTTATGCAAAATAAGGTGTAATGACGTTTGGGGATTCCAAAGAACGACGAGGAATGGACAAACCTGGGTTTTCTTCAACACTTTGGGCTACAGCAGCAATATTCTCAGTTGTTCTTGAGCGACATGCACGAGTTTTATTCTTCACATCACTTACTTGCCCCAAAAGCTCGAATTTGTCCACCAATTACTGTATTGCGGTCCGACAAGGTGCTTCACGACGACCCAAAAAAGCTTTAGTTTTGCGAACTGTTACTGCAAGATTTTCACCATTTTTGTAGTGAATTTTAATAATTTCAATGCGTTGTTGAAGCGTGTATCGTTCCATTTTTAGTAATGGCGTAGTTTTTACTTGTCAAAGGACAAAGAATAAAAGCTTCAAAAATGGCAGCTACCGAAATACCGGGTGATTCAAAATAACACCTCTTGTTGGAAAACCCTGTATATGTAAATCAAAAACAGTTGCATCCCTCACTTTAGCCAAGGTCAAATTGTTCACCCAATACGGCGTAGGCTCTGTTGCTTTCTTTAGATTTTTCGGTCACTTTACGTAAATCTCTCTAAGCAACTGGTAAACTGGAAACTAACCAAAAATCTCTCTTAAATATTTGTAAGTTTTACATGATATTTTGTAAAACAATAATAAACGCCGCAAAGTTTTTGTTTTCCAGCTGATGCAACAAATGTTCTGTTTGGAAACTCACAGCTGATCATAAAAAAAGCTTGAGGGCTGATATCGATCACCTCAGTGCGCTTTTATTAATTGGCGGAAAAAAAAAATTTGACAATTTTAAGAGTTGAAATTTATTTTTCGTATCGTTTGTCCCATTATGCGGCGGCTAAAATTTTTCAACTCTTAGAGAGAAAATAGAGCTTTTAAAAATAACGAGTTATTCAAATTTTATATACATATATATTTAGTTTAATTATATACAAATTATTTACAAATAAATAAGCGAAATGCTTGTTAGGTGAATGTTGTGCAACACTGCTACTTCTCCATCATGTACGCATCAAATAACACTGCTGCACATTGACGTACCACTTGATCTATTGACAGACAAAGGCTATGGCACTTTATTATTATGTTTAAAGTCATTTAAAGACCTGACTGTAAGCCATTTCCAAACCAAGTTCTGTCAAATCGCGATACTGACCATACACAAAATAAAAACTTAAAATCAATTCACATATGTACACATTAATTTTATTGGAAATCATGAATATGCATGAAGTGCAACTAAAAATATAAATTAGCATTTCACTCTAATAATTGTAATAAAATCGATTTGCAAATAAAACAATTTTTAATTACGCCCACAGCAATTGGGTAATTGTAGCTAATTGCACTGCCTTAAAATCATGCAAGTAAATGTTGTGCAACACTGATCCAATATGACAATTACATAATAATTTGTTTATAGTTATTGCAAGCTTGCGATAAAATAATTAAAATTAATTTAATAAAATGAGACCATTTACAATACATTAACATATAAAAATAATAAATAAAAAAAATATAAACATGTCGGGAACGTATATAAAATACGCTATGTCGTAGAAAAAAAAGTGCAGTTTTTGAGAATTTTTATTAGGTACCGCTCAGTTCTTCTGCTTTAAAAAAAAATTTACAAATTGTCAAAAAGTCAAGTGCTGACAAATCGCGACACGTCAGCAAATGTTGTGCAACACTGGCCCAATAAGCACAATTTCGAAGTAATTTGTTAAAAGTTATTTCAAGCTCGCGATGAAATAATTAAAATCAATTTAATAAAATGACACCATTTACAACACATTAACATATGTATAAAAACATAAAAAACAAGTCGGGCACATCATATAAAATGCGCTATACTCTATATTGAAAATAAGTACAATTTTTGGGAATTTTCTTGATAACTCTCAGTTCATCACGTTAAATGCGTTTTGGAAAATATCTTGAACTTTTAAAAAAAATCATAATCTTCAACTCAGAGCGAGTTTAGCAGATGGTTCTACCAGTGTCTGAATTTTACGCCATTCACATAAGATAAATGAATCATTGAGCTTGTAGGAAATATGAAGATATTTAAAAAAAAAATATATATAAAAAAAGAAGAAATAAAATTTGAAGAGAGCTTAATTCGTAAATTCCATCCAAAATTATTTATTCCAATTTGCATTCATGCCATCGAGTATTTTATAATAATTTCTGATAAAGTTTTATTTAAAATTACGCGTATTCTACCGAAAAATTGATACACACCAGTGAAGTAGTGTACAGTGTATAAAAAATCAGTTGACAGTAAAATGCATTGGTATGTAATTATTTATTCTACGTATAATCGATTGGTTCATATGAAAATACATACAATTGTGTGTATGTGCGTGTTTGGGGTTGTGAGGTATTTACATTTTTATTACTATGCAAATTGCACAGTTAATTGAACAGGGGCAACGTTTTAATAAAGATGGAGTGCGTTTCAATTACAAACATTTTAATTTTAATATTAATACTTAACTCATAATGGGGTAGTGCGTCAACTGATAGGATCACGATAAAGTCTCAAATAAAATGTTTGAAACATTTGGAAAGTGCACGTAATACATTGTCCTGTAACCTTTTTTCTAAGAAAAAAGTTAAAAAATGTGATTGCTTGTTTCTTCAAAGGATAACCTAGTCTCAAAGTCAAAATAGCAAATTTGGAGTTTGGAGTTGTACCTCAATCAAAAGGCGATCTTTCCCTACTTTTGTAAATTTTTATTCGATCTTCACGATTTTGCAACTAAAAGTGGTAAGTATTTGATTTTAAGTGTTTCCCTGGAATATCTTCACTGTTTATTTTTAAATCTTCAAATGGGAACATATTGGGGCTATATTTAACGCTAAGAAAAAAAAATGAAATTCTACTGTTTAAATTTTACTAGTTCAAATATTCAGGGACTATCAAATACATTCGGATCAACTTTAAATTTTACAGGCGCTATATGCAGGTAAAAAGGAAACTTTTTAGGGGGTGGCGTTACTAAAATCGTGAGATGTTGCAAAAACGAATATATTTTTTTGTGTTCGGTTATGTATGTGCACATATACATACACGAACAAATGACGATAAGTGCAACAGGGTTCCCGCGTTACACAAAGAAAATTTCCCTTGTATCAAAAATAGCAAAGAAACCGAAAATAAACAGTGTAATATCGATAAAAAAAATTCGTTTTTCGGAGTACGCAAATACGAATCCGAATAAAATTGTCCGGTTTGGTTTTTACGTCAAGTTGGAGGGAACTCAATATCAAACGGTGCACATAAAATAATATTATGAGATCTATTTTTATAAAAAATGTTCCTCGCACACCAACTTTCGTCCCCGCCTTCGGGAAGTGTTAAGTATTACAATCTATCCTTTTTTTATTTTTTTTTTATTGATTTTCCCTCTTTTCTTTAAACTCCAAAAGAGCGCAGGTGCCAAGTTTTTGATGAAATCAAAAAACTTTCCAGTCTTTGACTCTATATTCTTTGCACTGGGAACTGAAGTCGAGCTATTAAACTTTCCAATACAACCTTGATCCGTCATTTATTATTATTAATTATTTAAAATCCTTTCTAAGCAGCATTTTCCATAAACCCATCCTAATACTCACCCATCTTAATACTCACCCACCATATTGGTATCATTTATAAAAAATAAAAATTACTTACTTAATTAAGTTTTCCAAATTTTTCCGCTTGTTATTTTGGACTGTTTTCAACACAGAAAGGAAAAAGGAAATTAAATTTGCAGGAAGCATTTTAAGACAAAAATTAGAAAAATTCCAAATCAGAAATTACAGAGTAAGCATATTTATAAACCCGTACTGACTCAAATGCTGATTGTAGTTGACAGTACCCGACGCAGAAAAGTAAAGATTATCACACGTCAAGTTCTTTCATTTATTTTAAAATTCTGTTTTATTTAATACACTACTTATATGATGTACGTCATCTTCTTCTGGCAAGTTATTAAATTTTTGCAGTAATTCCAACCCAAAGCCACATTCATTAGAGCCAGATGTTGCCAGGAAACTGCAGTAGTTTGTGCCACCTACGCTGCGCACCCGCATTTGAGGTTAGCTTTGCGGATCACTCAGCCCGACAAGTCAACTGCTGACAGTTTTTTCTCACATCAACTACTATTTTGCTGTTGCATGCAACAGCAGCTGTTGGCATAGTTCACAGCTCGGTGGCGCACGGCATGTGGCACATTTGCCACTGCGCTTCATTATGCAAGTTTCCTGCAATTCTCTCTATGCATACCAAGGCATACCAAGCAGCCAGCCCCGGACAAGCAGCCCTGGCAACCATCTTCCTTCCTTCCGTTTGGCATGCCTGGAATTGTGCGGTGTTGTGTTGTGTTTTGTTGTTAACGTTGTTGATGTTGTTGCATTGTTGCCGGCACACAGGTTGCAGCTGAAACATTATACAAACCATTGTGCCACGACAATGCCGCATTATTATATAATGCGTTCATGTGCCCTTTCGTCCTGTGGGCCGCATTGGCGTTGACCTCAGCGAATATGTCAGTGGGTGTATGTACTAGTCGAAACTTTTTGACATGTTCGTGTACTTGAAATGTCAACTTTCATGTGTGCAGGAAAAAGCGTTATACAACACTCAGAGAAAAAGCGTTCAAAGTAAATGTTATTTTTTTTTTGGGGTTAAGTTTTTAAATTAAATCATATCGTTTAATTTTGTACGGCCAACGAAAAAGCTCGTTAGTTCAACATTTCTTGCATATATAGAAATATAATAGTATTATACATTTTATCCTATAAAGATGAAATATTTTAAAGTTGCATCTAAAAAGATTTTGCATAAATTCTGAATCTATGGCAGTTTGAATGGAAATATGTCAAAGAAAACTTATAGCAGAGTTTTTAAACTTCTCCGACACTGGCTTGTTTTGCGGATTTAAACCACTAATTATCACATAAAGGTGTTAGTGGACTCCCTATGACAATTACTTAGTCAATTTCAAATACCCCACTAGAATTATAGCTCATTCATGAGTCTGCACATTTATACAAACTAGATGTTAGTATTTGTGGATTCCTTTGAAAGAATAGTTTTCTGCATATTTTGATAAAAGAAAGTTTATTTGCATTATATCTTTCAGTGTACTTTCATTGTTAATGCTAGAAACTTTACCCCGTCTTCGGTGAGCTTTGCATTTTGACACATTTTTAATTGCACATCACATAAGCGGGGGTCTTAGCCAAAGAAAATCGCGTATGAGTATATTGCCTGCCACATTTGCAGCCTTAACCTTTAGGCTTGATTTCCCAGTGTATGCCAAAGTTAATTTAGCAACCAGCACGCCCACTGCTTGCCTCTTTATGTCTTTGCCTTGAAGGCAGTCTGAGTTAGAAATAATTGGACATCGTTTGAGAGCAGTCTCAGCCAGCTCATAATGCATATTTCATAGATAGAACTCTGACTCTGCTTCTTAGCTCAGTCTGTTACATTCTCCCACATACTCGTATATGCATAGATGAGACACGGAGACACACATAGTGCCTCCCACTAGCACTTGAGCAATCCCTGGAAGATAATCTCTAAGGCGTTTGTTTGTTTAATAAACTTGATGTGTGTGATTGTGCAAGAGCAACCCAGTGGGAATTAATGGAAACGGGAGCATATGTTCAAAAAGTTTTCTTTTAGCTATATCATAGAGTCACTTATAATAATCTTATAGTAGTTGTTAAAACAATTTTAAAACTTAAGTTGAACAAATTTTTAAATTTATTTAGATTACTTAAAGAGTCCGAACATTTTATTCGGATTCGTTTTAAAACCGAATGTTTGGTGCTCCCAATTCCACCAAAAACTAATTTTTTATGTGATTTGAAACCGAATGTTTTTTTGCAAGAGGAATTAAAAAGAATTGGCTGAAAAGTTTACACATAATTTTTCAAATATTCTTTGATATTCTTATAATTATTGATAAATATTTTTAATTATTTTTTTTCTGAATTTTTATACGGTCCATGCCTTGCATAAAAAAATTTTCCTGTCTTGCTTAAATAATTCATATCTTGCTTAAAAAAAATTTTCTTTGTAAAAGCAATAACATAGTCGTGGCAAATTTTCCTCAAAAGATGTAAAGCTGTGCCAACAATGATCAAGGGAAATATGAGTATATAGCGACAGCAAAAAATTCGGATTTGGGGGCACGCAAAAACAAATTCGAATAAAATTGTTCGTTTTCTTTTTTTTTTTGTTTTCCGGAGTAATATGTTTTAAGTTTTAATACAAAGGCCAAACTTTTAAAAACAAAAGCATATGCTTGCTACTTTTCAAAATATAGTTATGTGTCAGAAACGGAAAATTTGAGGCAAAATTTAATTCTATATAGTAGCAATGGGAAAGGACAGCTGATTGCTTTTAAAATAAAAATTTTGTCAAAATAATAATGTTAGGACCTTTTACCTTCTACGATATGTTTTTCATTAGGAGAAATTAAAGTAATGTGCCTTACAAAATTTAAACTTCTCGGATACCTTTTGACCAGCAAGTTCCACTGGGTTCATTCGACTTACTGTTATCATACAAGTAGTTTATTTTCATCTTGCTCGTTATTCTCCCATATAAACAGCACCACATCCGAAGCAGCAGCTTCAGTTCCTCCTCTTGTGAGCGTATGCGTCAAGTATAATGGCTACACTTAACGCTGATGAATTCATTAATTACATATTTTTTTAATACAAATAGTAAACCCGCCGACAGTTAAAGTGTTGCTCTACAAGGCTTTATACATATGCACAACTAATTAAATTACATAGCTCTGCACAGCATATAACTATAAATTTATATAAATAGGGATGTAGATATGACCAGATGTGTGCTTAGAAAATTTGATTAATGCCCGACATTATTTAAAGCCAAAGACAAAGCCAAGTGGTATCAAGCAGCAACGCCTTTAAGCCGAGCGAAGCCGTCAGAGACAACGTTGACATAAACGGCGACCACTTAAGTTGCGGCCACAGCAAAATCCTTTTGAGCACCTGCGACTTTTATGTTTACCTGGCAGCTGCTTTATGTTATTTTTATGCTTGTTATCATTAGTTTTTATAGAACTAAGAGTTACCCGCACGGCTTTAAAGCTGCCCATAAAACGCACGCGTGGGAGCAAAAAGTCTGGCTTTGGCTCACTGTGTCAGTAGAGAAATGTCGCCAACAACCTTACACTAATATCTGTGTGTGTGTGTGGGGATATATATATTTTTTTTTTTGTAAGAGTATGCGTACCTTTGGGGCCATTTGGAGCATGCATGACGCCAAAGACACAGACACACACAGATACACATCAACAACTTCAGACACTGATATATGTATGGCTGATTCTTAAACATACACTGCACCCAATGGGTATATCAAGTTAGACCAAAAAAAAGTTAATATAGGTATAACTTTCAAAAGACAACATGCATATATAACAATATGGTATGGCAAAAGAAATCAATTAAGCCATGTCCGTATGTCTGTCGCCAATTTTTGGACGTCATTATGCTCGCTTCCATAAATAAGTTTTGCTTATTTAAAAAAGTTACGAGTTACATATCAATTTTAAGCCCAATATGGAAGTATGCTTCTCAAATTTACGGAATTGCAACGAAGCTTAACTTAAATAAAATAAGAGTTGCCCAGTAAATGTTAAGAAATTTGTGAGGCGTTCCCTGGCACATGAATAGGTACTAGGTATATAAAGGGTCATCAATCTTGAGGTTTTTTTTCAATAGGGTTTTTTTTATAAATCACGCGTAAGTACTTTCAAGTTGCCACGTGTTTTTTTCTTCAGTTTTTATTGCCATTTCAACATGGAAAGACTTACAACCGAACAAGGTTACAAATCGTACCTCCGCATGAACGAGTGACGGCGCAGTTGCGGCCAACACTTGAAAGGGATTATCTTTAAAAAGTGAATGGCAAGAATGGTTCTTTCTATTGATAATAAAGATTTTCCGATTCATTTGAAATTTTCACCTCTCAAGATTGATGACCCTTTAGGACAAGATTAGAGTGTGCCTTAAATAGGTGATGTTATCCAATTGCAGGCCAAGAAGAATTTAGAGCGTCTTGGTTCTCATCCAAATTTGCTAGCACAACGGCTGAATTCAAAAAGACCGTCTTCACGCACAAAAGAGAAGAGATTGATCTCCCAAGTAGATTTCTTAAATAAATATATTCGAAATCTTCAATAATATTAAATCTTTATGTTAGAGTTCTAAGCTTTTATTTAGAGACTTTCTTTTCCCACTAAGATTTTATACCCTGAGAGAAATGAGAAGAGTATTATTATAAAATTTATTTTGACAAGGTTAGCCATCACGCCATGTCTTTATATACATATTCCTAGACTACTGTAGAGCTTAGTGTTGCATTTACTAGTAGCCGCCCCTAGGAGGCGGAATTTCCGTTTCTTGAGTATGTGTTGTTTTACGGCCGGGTTACTAGCCCAACGCAACCTTTTTATGGTCTGAGGTAAGACCTTTGAAAGCGTCGCTCGAATTCGCTACCACTTCGTTTACACGAAGGGTACCCAGGGAACACCACGGGGAGGCCCTTGCTAGCAAGGGGGTCCGCAAGACCTTCGAGTCGGCTTGAGATGAATTATTAAGGATCGTGGAAAAAGAACGCGTTGCCTTATGCTTATTCGTAGTGAATATGACTTACTAAGGATTGCTTGACCACTTTACCTTACACACCCCCATCATTCCCCAACACGCCATGTCTTTATGAATAGCTAAGAAAGAAACATTTGAAGTGGTAGGAACATTCATAGTAGTCTAATGGCTTCGTTTTCCCGCACGTTTATATAACTTTTTATTAAGTTGCTTTGTTTGTAAAACGTGAAAATGTTAGATGCAAAACTGTGTTCTTTCGGCTAGAATCTTCAGCAATATCTCGCGAAAGATTGCCACTGCTTTTAATTTAGTTTGTTAAAAGTAAATTTAATTAAATGTAGTATTTATGGATACAGGGTATATTGTAGTCGGACCGTTTCCGCTTTGGCCGTGCCACTGGTTTCAGTTGTTGCTGCCACTTACTTTCGCTCAGGCTGAGCTGGCTTGGAATTTTATATATAATATATACTATACTTAAAGCAGCAATTGTATTTGTTAGTGTATGTTTATATACTATATATACATTTATGTAGTATCTGTATCTTTGTATTTAGATTTGGTGTGCAATGAGGCCAACTGCAAATAGACTTTAAAAAGCAGACAGCACGCTGTTTAGCATACATATGAGAGGCATACACTGCGGGGGAGAGCTTTCAAGAAAAAGACAGAGAGCCAACCATGCTCTGTGGGTGCAGTTAGGAGCAGCTACTATTTTCGTTATTAGGCTCGTATCTTATTTTATTTTCATTTGCCCAAATTGCTTGTTTATAAGTCTATGTCTTCGCTTTTAATTAAAGTTTCATTTCTAGTTTTTTATTTTGTTTTGTTTTTTCTCTATTTTAACTTGGCCGCAATTGTTATGCAGCGGCCAAAAGTGCAGCCTGGCGCCAACGGGCGGCCCACCGTCACCCTGCAACCTGCTGTGGGGCATGTAGCATGTGGCATGGCGTTGAAACCCTAGGAGTGCTCCCTATGCTACTACTGCGGCTACTTGTGCTGACTGCAATTAATTTATTTCATAAACTATGCTGACTGCATGTGCACAGAGTTTATAAACAGTTTTGTCGGCCAGTTGCTTCTTCTTATGCTGTTTATTAATTGGGTTAATCACTTGCCCCGGGGTATAGTTTGATAGCTTTTACTTGGCTTTTCATATTGTTTGGAATTTGCTTTAATTAAAACAATTAGCCATTGACAGTCGATAAAAGCAGATATTTAGACAGATGCACGAAATACTTATCAAAGAATAATGCTTTTTTAGGGACCTTTGGTTTTATTTTAACTTTTTCAACAACACGAATGCCTTAAACTGGCTGCAATGGAAGAAGATACAGCATCTGGTACTAAAGATATAAAGTAGATATTTGAGCAATCGGTTGCTAAGCAGGAAGTGGTGGAATACCTTTATGCTCGGTTTTGGCTCCCATAATACTGCATTATACCAGAAATATAAGAGAATTATGGAAAATATGAAAAATTACAGCACATTATCCAAAAGATCTAAAAATAAAGGTTAGCTAACCATTGGCTCTAAAACTATTTTCTGACACAAATGCCGACTTACTTATGACGCATACGCCGCGTATGTAAATGCAACTTTTTGGCTCGCAATTTATACCGAACCAAAGTAAAAAATTGTTCTTCGCCTTTGTGAATTTAGCTCGCTTAAAACTTTTGCCATATGATATAAACATTTTTTTGCAGACACTTTGACGGCAACCACAAAATGCACACACAGATCATATATGTACATACACTTTGAGTTCTGTTTATATGAGTGCTATATAGTACTCTTCGCTTTATGAGCTCGATGTGGGTCAGCTGCACAGATATAAGCGCGCAAAGTTTGCCGTGAAGGGCCTCAGATCTGCACAAAATTCAATTCAATCCAATCCAAGGCTGCCTTATAAAACTTTTCACCGCCCGTTTTCAATTTCATTGCTTTCGATTTCACACGCCAAACAAGCAGCATATTAACACGCATATACTTTTACTTACTATTGTATAGTAAGTACTTTTACCCCTTACTTTTACTAACTACTAACTACACTGTGCAATTGATTTTGTGGCTTCTGAGTGGGCTGACAGACTTTCGTGATGAACTCATATAACATGACTATGAGCAAAGCAAAAGTTTGATAAAAACTTCCTTAGAGCTTTAAAAGGAAATACGTCAAGGAGCATACGACATGCCTCAGTTTACATACTCTTTAAAAAACTTAAGTTTTTGTTACTTTATTATTTTATACAGTTGCACGTTCGCAAAGAATTCGCGACTAAAAATCGCTAACTTTACAATCTTTCAAACAACTGGAAACTGTATAAAAAATCTCATAAATATTTAAGAACCGATGAATTAATTCTGGTTAGGGCTTGTGGAAGGACGCTAAAGGTTTTAATTAAAGCTGAACGCATCAGCGCCTCAGTACATATTAAATCACTTTTTATAGTTTTGTAAATACATAGTATATACTATAGCGCCTTACTATACTCTTCTTGTGGCAACAAACTTTTTGGCATACTTATGTATACATAAAATTATTTAGAGTAGAGTACATAAATATTTGGCATATTATGCGCTAAATTTAATTTTAGGCACATTTTTGTCAACAGCTTTTGCTGCTCAAATGAATAATGCAAATACATACATACTAGGTATATTTGTACATATTCATGTGTATATTTGGACAAACATGTGTTAGTCAGCTAATCTTAAATGTAGGCGAACAGATTAAAAAACCGAAACGATTTTCATTAAAATTTATGAGTTTACCAATAACACAAATTATAAATGAAAAGAAAAGCCTACCAAGAATTATATGCTGTGTTTAAGAACAAAACTGTGAAATGGCCTAACAAATTATGATAAATATTTTTAAATATAATGCTATAAATATTTATGATGTTTTCGAATAAAGCAGCACGGATCTGCATTTGGTACACGACTGTTTATATGTACATATACGTATGTATGTGCTACAAAAGCTTGACAACAAGTTAAATGTTTTACATTATTATTTTAATTTATACAAATTTAAAACAGAATTTGGTTTTTCGAAACTTTTTCACTTTTGTATTTGAGGGGGGCATCAAACGTGTTTTTTATATGTACACTTCAGTAATAATTTTTAAACATAGCGCAGAAATTGTATGTAGCTAAATAATAATGTTTTGGAACGTGCTTATCTGGTGCTAACTACTGCCTCTTTGCGCGCTGCATCCTGCAGCAGCTGCGTGTCCACTTCGTCGCCCGGCAGCTGCACATAACGCACCACAGAGCCGCGTATAAAACAATTCTTAACGCTGAGCATGTGCGGATATTTGTCTGGATCTGTGACGCTAATCTCTGTCAGCTTGATGTTGAGATATTGATCCACTGAGTGTAGTGTGCCACAAATGCTGCAAGACAAGATGCCAAATGTCATTTAATCAAACATTTGCAAACGATTTGCCGGCACGCGGTAGGAACAACAAAACAAAAACTTACCTGAGATCGTTTTTCAGTTCCACGACGACTTCTTTGCCCACCAGCGACTTAAAGAATGAATAGAAGAGCTGCGTATGTTAAGACAGTGTTTAATTATTGTCATTAATATTGTAAAATGAAATGTTTACCATTATTAATTTTATATACGACGCGTTGTTTTGTAAATACCAGGGATGCAAGTTAATAGTTGCCACACCGCGCAATTTTTGTTGGCACCAACATATGGCAAGGCTGCGTTGTAGCACTATTTTCTAATTTTAACTTTAAGTAACATTTGAACAGCAGTGAAATTTTGTTGTTGTTAATTATGAATTAATAAAATAAGTAAATAAAAAGGTTTTATGCATTGTTTTAATGTGTGTATTGTACCAAAATTAAACTACCACTTTATGCATGTAAAGTTGCCAGACATGTAGAAATAACAGCTGCTTGAATTCATTATAGCTTGCTCAACTTTTATTGGCATGCAGTTAATTTATAGCAACTGTACAAAAGCTACGGGCTACAGAACGAACAAATTTAGTACGGGTAAAATCTAATAGATGGCGCCAGCGGGCCGTAGAAGCGCGATAATTTATTTTGATTTATACAGGTACAAATTATAAGCAGTAAAATATTATTATTAAAATATTGGAAAAATATGAACGAATAAATGAATTTTTAGAAATTATTTATATAAATAACATTATATCGAGACACAAGAAATAGAAATGTGCTACATAAGATCCCTTGGGAGCTATATAAGTAAACCTTGATCTAACTCGAAAGTTTTTAGTAGTAGGCGTTCATACGGACAGACTTCTCTAGTCACCCTAATCGCAATTAAGGCAACTTTGGGGGCCAACGACGCACAATGGCACGCAAGCCGAAAAAGCGTTGCAAAAATCATATTTTCTAAACCAATTGAGATATTTTAATGTATTTAATTTAAGTTAAAAGACAAATGTTCAGGCTTTAAAAGTATCCATGCATTGTGATACTATATCTGAGAGCTGCGCAATATTTTGTGGATGTTGGATTTTGTTGCCTGTGCAACATTTCTCATTGAAAAACATGTACATATTTTTTTAATATTTTCTAAACCAATTGAGATATTTTAATGAATTAAATTTTAGTTAAAAGAAAAATATTCAGGCTTTAAAATAAGTATTCAAATATGGTGATACGATATCTGATAGCTGTGCAATATGGTGTGGAAGTTGGATTTTGTTGCCTGTGCAGTATTTGCCATTGAAAAAGATGGACATATAAATTTTTTTTTACATTACGTCTTATTAGCAGTTTTTTGTAATATAATCATCCACATTTACATTTTTTTTCATTTGTTTAACTACTTATTAATTCTGTATTGGATTTCACATGTCTAAGGGACGCCCCCAGTGGTTCTGAAGAGTCTGCAAGTATTCATCAAAATTTTGATTTTTGCAAGGCTTTTGCGGCTGCCGTGCCACTGTGCGATGTCGCCATCTCACCCTAGAGGGCATAAAAACTTACCTTTAAATCCAAAATGCATATCTTTGCATATTTTGTATAAATAAATAACTTAAGACTCGTCTAGTTAAAAAACGCACTTTCACTCGCTAATACATTATTTATTGACTTTGACAATTTTAATTAAATTTAAATTATATTTTAATAACAATTTTTGTTTGACGTTAAAACTACATATTTACAAACATAGACAGCATTACTATAAATTTTTACCTGTTTTTTAGGTTTTCTCTAATGCTAATATATTTTGCACTTACTCCAACTAACAAATAAAATTCCAAAATACCTTTTAATGCAAGGCATTTCAATTGTTTTTGTTTATTTAGCTTAAAAAAAATCACATTTCATGTTTTTATTACAATTTCCAACTTGATCGAAAAGAAAAAATCTCCAGCATCTTATACACAAGTTTAAAGTAAACGCTCTGCTATTGACTTAGATAAATAGAAGTTAATTCTATTGGCTAACTACAATGTCCGCAAGCACAGCGTTAACGTTTTGGAGTCCAAAACTCGAAACGCTAATAAATTCGTATGACCTCTGGCATATTCCAAACTACTGCTCCGAGCTGAAGTAGGAGTTTTGCATAAGATACAGCTTATCTATGGGATTGATTAAGCTGTTGTTCAGATTGGCCAGCATATCATGTGGATTCGAGTGCTGATTGCCCGAAGAGCTGGTGGATTGTAGCTCCAAATTGTTAAGTGATAGCGAATCGGCATCATCGTCTAATTGGTCAAAATTGCTGCCATCTAATGACAGATCTGAGCTGCAGAAGCTATCATTGGAATTGGCGGGATAGTCTGTAAAGTATAAAAAGTTAGTTTTGTGCCTTAATAGCTTTATTGAGCGAACTTACCATCCGGCGAGAAGGGCAGATTAGGATTCAACGGCTGACTGGCAAAGGCATTGTCAAGACCACCCAAATAGCTGACATTGTCCGCGCCGTGCTCCTGTTTGACGATTTTCTCCTCCTTATCGCTATGTTCTTTATCATCCGCATCTTTGCCACGTCCATTGCCGCTGCCACCGTTTTGCTTGGCCTTGCGCTGTATTTTCTTCATCTTGGCGCGTTGATTCTGAAACCAAACTTGCACCACACGCACAGACAAGCCCGTATCCTTGGCCAAGGCTTCACGTACCTTGCGGCATGGCTTGGGCGACTGATCGAAGGAGGCCTTGAACTGCTTGCGTTGCTGTGAGGTCAGTATGGTGCGCGGTCGTTTAGGACCACGTCTGCCATCGCGTGGTCTTAGCAGATCTTCCTCATCTAAACCCACAAAGCCGCAATGCTGCGCTGCTGCCGCTGCCAAAAACATTTCCTTCTCCAGATCGTGTCTATAACAAAAGAGCTGACCATCCCGCAGCATAAACTGCTCCCCTTTTTGCAGTGGCAACCTGCAGGCGTAGCATACAAAGCAGGGCAGATGAAAGATATAGTTGGGTATGGGTCGCATGACCAGCTCCTGTGGCAAGATGGCATGACAGCAGGCGGCGCACTTGACGCCAAACAGACGATCATAGTCCAGCTTACAGTAGAGTTTCGAGTTTCTGACATAGCAGGTGTGATGCAGCTGATGACCACAGTAGCAGCAGGCCAGGCACTGCTCATGCCAGTTGGCATCACCCACATTCATCAAATAACGATCATGTATCTTTTGGCCACAACCCTCGCATAGCTCATAGTTCTTTTCGCACTTGATGTGGCCCACTTCTGAGAAAGAGATAATAATAAAAACAAAAAGATACAGCTTGATTAGCATTTTAGTGCATTATAAAATCGATTTAACTCATGTTTAACTTGGCATTCAAAATGCGTGAGTAGCTATGTACTAGTATTTGCTATGTATTATGTACTAAATGTGTGTGTGTGTATAAGATGGCGGCATATGTGACAGCAAAATTATCATGACATGTGCTGCCAACGGCATCAACAACAACAAAAACAACGCTGAGCAAAACGTTAACGTCTGAAGGCAAAAAGCAAATCATGTGAAAATGTTTTTCCTTTGCAGCGTTTCACAGTATATGTATGTATGTTATTTCTTACGCATTGTTTTTTTGTTCAAATACTCTGAGAGAGAGAGCTTATGCAATTTGGTCTAGAGTTTGTAACACATTGAAAAGAACAATAGTATGTAATAACTTTTTTTTTCTTTTAAAATTTAACAGAGAAATCAACAGCTCTTACATTATTTTAGATTACAATTAAAGAATATTATGAAGAGAAGCATTGTAACAATTTCTAAGAAAGGGAAAACTTTATATTTGAACGAAAAATTATTTTTAGTTCTGGTGCAAGAGAAAATTAATTAAATATAATTAATTAATTAATTGAACTCTGGCTTTTAAAAAAGAAAAACTTAACTTTAAACATTAAAAATAAAATTAAGATCTTATGCACAAGATCGGGTCACTTTCCTAACCTTAAAAGCAGATTCTTGGTAGTAGACTTTATGATATTGATATAGTAGGTACAAATTAAATTTTATAACTTCTGAAGAAATATATTTTCGGACACTTTCCAAATCGAAATATATTCAAGAAACAAAAAAGATCTAAATTTGATATTTTAAGATATAAGAAATTGATTAAATACATTGTTTAATTTGAGAGATAAAACTTTTAAAAGTTCGTAATGCCATTGATTTTAATACCTCTATTCAAGAAGTTTGTTGAAAATGGAACAATTTCTGTTTATTTGTATCATAGAAGTGGTGCCTAAATATTATTATTATTATATTGAAATATATTCCTTTCTACGCAGAAAGCAGAAAAAATTCGTTTTCCTTGCGAACTGCAAGCCTATCAGAGGTACTTCAAGTGGTTAAGAATACTTATTTAAATAAAATAATTCACAAATTCTATATAACATTCGATTTAAAAATTAGATTGCCATGTATGAAAAAAATATTTAGAATTGAAACTGTCAAGCCTAAAAAAGTTAAAAACAAAATTTGTTTCTAAAATATCTTCGAATGTTTTTGTTTTCAATCGTAATTTAGGCCACTTAGCCCTAGTGTTGTTGTTGTTTCAATTTTGCTTAGCATGATCCTTTTAACTACTTTACCACAGTAGCTTTTATAGTTTCCTCTTTTTCGAATTTTCACTGTCCCGGAACAATTTTTCTATCTGAGTCTTCTTGACCTGCCTCTTCGAGTATCCTTGACCAATTTTGAATTTTCGTCAATTTTTTTTTTTTCACTTTCTTTTTGCGAGTTTGTTTTTGTAAATCATTACCATTGGAAACTTCTTGATGTGGGGCCAGAGACGCGAATCAGTTTATAACAACCCAAATATGCCGAACGGTTTTTTTCAAAGATAAGAAACTGCCGATAATTTTTGTTTAAAGAATTCAAAAAAAATATTTTTTTTTATAAGTATTTTATTTACAATCTGTCGTCTTCAAAGAATAAGTAAAATTAGTAAATAACAATTAATAAAATTAAAGTAACTGGAAGTTTCCTGTGAAACCTACTACTTATTGAATTTAACAAACGTTGCCGAATTTATTTATGCATGAGTTCAAGAATGTGTAGTCTTTTAAGTCTTCCTACTGTTAAACTGTTGTCTCTTAGACTTAAGGCTAGATTATTTTCGTGGCTGTTTAGTCTATCAATATACTTTTTAGTAAATTTGTTGATTACTTCTTTTAAAAAAGGAATTTTTAAATCTTTAACTAAGAATATGATTAGAAATTGTCAAGAGATAAAAAATATTAAGTACAAACTAATTTCATTGCTTTAATCATATGTCAAAAGTTCTAAGCTCAGAGTCAATATATATATTCCTTTATTCATACAATATAAAAACTTGATTATGCTATATGAAAGCTCAACAAGAGCATAGGGCGTCAACGAATTCTCTCCATCTATTTCTGTCTTTTGCCAATAGTTTGAGCTGGTTCCATGTCATATGTTGACCAGCTCCTTCATTTCGGACCATTCTTATTCAGGTGATTCGTGGTCTTCCGGGGCGTCGATGGCCCTGCGGATTCCACTCGAGTGCTGCTCTTGCAATGTCTTGGGCTGGCCGTCTTAGAGTGTGGCCAATCCATGACCATTTCCTTTTTCGGATTTCTAGCTCGATCGGGTGGATTTCAGCTAGATTAAGTAGCTGCTCGTTTGTAACCCAAGTGGGCCAAAAAATTCTCAAGATCCGCTTGAGGCATCTATTGACGAACGCTTGTAGTTTTCTGCGTGTTGTTTGTGTTGTGCTCCATGTGGTGCAGCCGTAGAGGAGCACTGACAGTACGCTGCATTTAAAAATGCGGAGCTTTGTTTTGGTGTTTATATTGTGCGCTCGCCAGATTCTGGTCATCGATGAGAAGGCAGATCGCGCTTTATTGATGCGTTCGGTTATATCTGAAGTGGATCCACCGTCCTTACAGACTATGCTGCCAAGATAGGTAAAGGAGTCAAACGTCTTCTATGGGTTGGTTGTACAATAGAAGTGGTGTTGTGTTGTTGGAGACGATGCGATAGATGAGTGAAATTAATTTAAGCAATATCTTGCACAAACTAAAACCTAACAAAATCTAGCAAATGTTGTGTTTAATTTTTCATTTTCGCAAGAGTATTCAGGCTTCTGCTCCTTTTAATTTTATTTAAAGCTAATGTTATTGTTGTTGTCATTCTTATTTCACTGTTTTTATGCTCATCTTTTTGCACTTTTTCTTTTTGCCCGGCAATGACAATCATAAGTGTGTGCAAAAAACACATACCAAAAGAAATATAAAGAGACAAAATATTTTCTTATCTGTCGCCGTCGGCAACAGCTTGTATTGATAGCTTGTTGATGCGTAATTGAAACGTTAAGTTTAAGGCAAAGAAATGTCAATTGATGCGCCATCAAGGCAGCTCGCAAAAAAGATGCTGGCTAAAAGCAGTCTTGGCCAACAAGGCTTTAAAGCTACACAGCTAGCTCATCAATATGCGAGGCAGACGGAAAGAGCACGCTAATCTACTGCTTGCTCACACTCTCTCACACACGCACACACACACACACATGTTCACACGCACACTTGAAACTGTAAACCAGTCATAAAAATAAAACCAAGTACTAGCCAAAAAATGGCGCTGCTAAAGCTGCAGCGAATATAAAATAAAAGTAACGCTGAAAAATGAGCAAGAGAGCGGAGTGAGAGAGAGCGGGGGACAAAGCGTATAGAGAAGTTTTTGGGTATGGGGCGCAGTGGCAAAGCACGGGGGTGTTATATTTTATAGGGCTGCGGCTCAGTGGCAGAAAAATGTGCATGATTTATGGTTGACACAATGGCGGCGCTGATGTATGACATTCCCCTTGTGTAGTTGTGTGTGTGTGTGTTTGTGTGTGTGGTGTTTCTGTGTATGAGTGTGCTAAGCCAGTGCAGCGCAAAGTTGACAGCACAAAAGCAAAGAAAAACAACAACAATGTTCAATGTTGAATGTTGTTACAGTTTGCATTTCAAACAACGCCAGGCCCTAAAAGTATGCTACAAAAAACGCATAGCGTAAAAAATGCGATTTTAGCCAAAGTTCTCTAGCTGCTGCTCGCCCTTTGTTTGTCTATGTATTGTGCAGCGCATTGGCTGATAACGCGAGAACAAAAAAAAAAAAAAATGCATTGGTTGTAAAAGTCCTGGTCGTAGCCATGGATCATTTGATAAAGCCCCAACGTTGACAACGTTTTGAATTTTGCTCACACTGTCGAACATTTTCAGCACTTCTGTTTTTTAGAGGGTTTGTCAACTGTGTCTATTGTTGATGTGTTAGCTGAAAGACCATTTGTGTGTGTGTGTTTGTATGAGTGTGTGTGCGCAATGGCTTTTGGTGTTGCTTTTACCCATTGACATTTCGTTTGTGTAATCTAATCGAAATTTATGGCATTTGCTGCAGTTATATAGCTTTGACTTTGAAAGGCGAGCTTTGTGTATAAAAAGTATTATGATGAAGTGCATAAAAGGCAGTTTAGCTTTTCTATTTTTTTATGATATATGTTTTAATCAAATTTTAAATTTAAAGAACTATAATGAAGAGCTAAGGCAAAAAGAGCAGCTGAGATGGACTTCAGATTAAATGTTGGAAAACTTCTAATGAAAGTAAGCTTTTTGTAGCGAAAATGTTAATACAAGCAAATGGGCTTAGGCAGACATAGTATAAACTTGATTTTGAAAGCAAAATATACTAAACACTTATGTACATCTTTTAATCATTTAATTAACATTGCTATATATCTCTAAATATTAGAATTATATATGAGAATTTTTGTCACGAGCGCTCGACTAGAAACTTGGATCAGTTTTTTTTTAATGTAATACTGCTTTACATTTGATTATTAATGTATATGCCAAACTTGTTTGTTAAAAATAAACGTAAAAAAAAAAGAAAAATATGCTAAGATGAATTTAGATAGACTTAAGTTGACCGTGTTATACTCAAACCTACACAATTTTTAATATTACATAGCGTAGGGTAAGGTGGGGCAAACCCGACCTTCTACTGTTTCTCAAAAACAGCAATACTGAGCGAGCTCATATTAGTGCTGTCATATAGAGCATTAAAAATAATCAAAATTCTTAATTTAGAAGATGGTCAAACGACAAGAAGTATATTTTTACAATTTTCAATTAAATTTTTGTTAATATTTGATTACAAATTAACGGGAAGTGGTTGGAAATTTTGTATTATTATTTTTATTCACATCGATATGAAAAATGACACAGTATGGCAAATCCGACCTCTTAGTGGTGAGACCAACCAGACATCCAGCTCGAAGCAAAACAACGCCATCATTCATTATTGACGTTCATTTAGCTTCCATTTCGATTTATATGTTCTAAACATTACGATTTTTTCAAATAAATACATTCAGTTTTGTAAAACAATAACATGCTCTTTTGACTTATAAACGAAAAATCTTTAAATTTAGATCATATCATATCATATCGCCTCCACGTGTTAGATGGCCTACCATATCTACGGCTGCCTTGCGGGTTCCTGTCTATGGCACCGATCCACTTGCACTTTCGCCGTCGGATTTCAAGATGAACAAGTATCCGCTTCGTTAATGCCCAGAGGTCGGTGTTAGTGATGGTCTCGGTGCGATTGATAAATACCTGAAATGCTTGTATGTATATCGCGCATTGTTGTGTTCCATGTCTCACAACCATACAACACAACAGACTTTACATTGAACTCAAAGATCCTCAATTTCGTACGCCTGGATATATGTGAAGAACTTCACACTTTGTCCAAAAGACCAAACACTAACTTATAGGTTTTACTTACGATAATATTTGATGATGATAGTGCTATGCTTTGAAAAGGCTTCAAAAGCCGTTTGACTAACTTGGCTAACAATATTTGTAATTATTTTTTTGGCCTTGCCAACTTGTATACAAAACTTGTTGAAAGTTTAACAACGGCAACAAAAACTACTACAACAACAAGTGCGACATACTCATGTCAAATATGTAGATTAAACAGCAAGCAGATAAATGCAAAATCAACTTAACGATAAAAAATCATATACACATATAAATAATATTATATCATCATCAGCTAATAGACAACAGCGGCTAACAATTTCAGTAAGTTTTTTTTTTTTTGTATAAATATGTTATCAGCAGTGATAAGACTGTGCATTGGCTTATTATCAAAAACAGGCGTCGTTGATTAGGATACTTTTTTGGGGTTGGGGTAGCTCGAGTGTATAGGGGCATATTTATTGACACATTGACAGGCAAGCGCAGGTCTATGAAGATAAATTGGTTGACAGACTGAGCCCATATAAGCTCTGCCACGCAGATTTTGACAGCTTATGTGAGTTAGACAGTTGAGTGCGGGAAATTAGCTTTTCTCTATTTAGCTATTTTGGATAGCAACTAATGATGGATGTGGGACTAAAAATTTGAAAAAAATTTAATCCATTCCGCCACGATCACTAATGTCAAAACTCTGTATTTTAAGTGTTAACAACATAAGAAGTTCAGGAAAAGATTATAAATTTTTTACCAATTATCCGAAGTTTTTTTCAGAAAGGGATGTGCACTTATAAAAAGCAAAGTAAGAATGTTAATCGTTTACAAAAAAGTATGTCAAGACGTTATATCAAACAAATCAAACAAACACTTTTTAGGTTCATTCCAGAAAATCCAAGTATCCGCTTTGAACAAAACTTATTGAGGCTTACACATTCTCAAAAAGAAGTTTATAATATCTAAGAAGCTTTAAAAGTTTTGTTAGATTTCTAACGACATTTACTCCTAAGGCTGTCTTAATAATCTACGACGCAAAATTTAAAGCATACTTCAAGGCGCCCATTTGAAATAGTGCCCTCTGCTTAGAAGCAATGCTCTGAAGCGAAAGTGACAAAAGCTATGCACATGGCGCATAGTTCCGCACACACACACACACATGCGTATAAACTAAACCGTGTGTAGGGTACCAAGTGAGGTAGACAGATCCAGGCAACGAGTTGGAGTTGCTGCCACCACAATAACTAGATATGCTGAGACGCAGACACATACCTGACACTGAGTGTGTTCATTTCCGTGGTCTAACCTGTTTCCTCGCCTACACTTCGCCTTCTCTCAAACTTACATATGCACTAACTACTCGCTATCCAACAAGGCATAAAGCTTTTAGCACTTGCCAGCTATTAAATTCCTGGCTTAGTTCTCGTTGGCATCAAATTCAAATTCATGGATGAGCAATGTTGTGCTTTAGATTGCCAAATGATTGGCAGACATTGTGGGCAATGTTAAAATGGCAAACTGCAAACGGAAACGGAAACTATTTGCTGCCATTTTGGCATTGTCAAACAATTCGGCAAGTCAGGCAGGCATTAATAGAAATTTAGATTTTCATATGCAAATATGAACTTTGCAAATAAAAGGCATTTACTATTTGCGTATATGTGAGCATGTGTTTGTGCTGCCTTGCAAAATATTTGTGTGTGCTTAGCTTGGTTAAGCTGGTTGGGACCCATTTTGGGTAACATAGCTTGGGCAGAAGCTGATGCATCACAAATTGTTCGCACACTTTGAATTTTGGCCAAAATTTTGAAAAGTTTGTGCTGCAAACACTTTCGTTGCAGCATAGCGTTAAATGGCCAAAAAGCGTTGCATGCTTTAAGGCTTGTGCGTGTATGTGTGGGTGTGTGCGTGTGCTGCATACTTTAATCGCCTTTGGTCGTTGCGGAGGTTCATTGTCAAAATTATTTTGTGGTCAACTTGTTTTCATACTTTTGGTCATACTTTCGTCTAACCAAGAAACCAAAACGAGCTAACACACACACACCCACACGCACACATATAAATAAAATTTTCATATATAAAATTTCATAATATTTTTGATTGCTACAAACATTTAATTAGTTTGCATTTGTGCAAAATATATTCTTTATTGGGCCGCTTTTATAACTCTGTTTGCATTTGGGTAAATTAAAATTCAAATTGCATATATTTTATTAGCTTTACTTTTGGCCCAGTAAGTTTATTTACAAAAATTCTTTTACTTGGTACGTCACAAAAAGCTGTTGACATTTGTAGAAGTTATTTCTATAAATAAAAATAAACATGTTGTTTCGATTGGAGAACATTAAATGAAAAAATGCAATACTGATTAAATTAATAAACATATGCTACAGAATTTAAGATAATATTACTTAATTTTTTTGAGCAAAACTTACCTTAATATTATCAAAACAAAGCAAATTGTTGAAACTAAACTAAAAACTATCCTTACATACAGAAAAATGTATAATAAAAGCCTGCTTATATGTCTGGTAATTTACGTACTATCGATAGATTGTAAATTAATTTCTTCTTTATATATATACATACATTGAAAAATACAATTTTTCAGCATTAAACGATTTTTGCTTTAAATACATAGAGTTGCCATTTTTGCAATTATTTTAATTGGGATGCCAATCATTATTCTTGTTTTAAAAGAATTTAAAGTTAATGTTAATGTTAGGCAGTTTAAGCTAATCAAATTATTTTAATAAAATAAAATATAGAAGCTATATTATATAATAAAGGAAAATTTGACTAAGTTTACCATAAGAAAATTTTGAATTTAAAGGAAGTATAATATATTATTATGAGGCCCTTTGCTCCAGTAGGAGATACAGCAAATGATTATGGTATTATTATTAGTTTTTTTCCATTTCAAAGTCACAATAAAATTTAAAAAATAGATTGCTTCTAGATTCTGCTAAAAGCCAAAGGTACTTCCTGTAGAAAACTTAAAACAACTTTTTTTTTTCAAAGGCTTTGCAGTTAAATTAAATTTTGGGGTTCTAATTTAGGTTCTCGTATCACCAAATAAGGGTATCGACGCTAAATTTAGTCAATATTTTTTAAAAGTACAACACATATATACTATAAATGTATAGTATATAATTGTAAATTAATTCAAAATAAGCCTAAAGCAGAAAGCCGAGAACAAAAAAAATAATTCATTTTTTCTTAGTCTTGTTTTTATGAGTATATTTAAACTGAATATACCTAAATAAGCTTAAAATTCGATTTTCGACACAAAGCTAAAAATCAACTGCAAAACAAAAGGAAGTTGATACATAAATATATTTTTTTTAAATTTATTTTTTTTTTTGCTTAAGGTTTCTATCCACATTTGTTCCTTCAAAATATAATTTTACATAAACAAATGTTTACAAGATATAGTTTTGACATCTTAGTTGTAAAGCTTCTTTTATAAAGCTCTATAAATTGTATATACATAAGTAAGTCAAGAATTGAAATTGAACATATTCTAACATTCAAACTAGCAAATGTTATACATTTAAAGGCAAATTTGCCCTTTTCCTTTATTGAGTGAAAACTATCTTATTACCCAGCTACGTGTAAGCAACTTTTATAGTTATATCTATCACTCCTGAGTTTTGTAGTACATACATACCTATATATTATCCCAGTTAAATTTGTTTTATGTCTGCCTTACTTTTTTTTACATTTTAGCAGCTACTAAATGCTTAATTAACCTTAAAAATGAAGCCAAACTAACAACCGACACTTATTAAAGCTAGAAAAGGGTCGTCAAAGCCAAAACGGTTCCCAGAAAAGACGACATAGGATACCCAGCCTGATTTGCTGCCAAACTTTTCCTCAAAAAGGCAAACAAATACACACATTTTTTTTTTAAATTTACATTATGCAAATTATTGCAAGAACAACAAGTGAAATGCTTAAACTGCCTCAAAACCTAGAATATCACACGCAGGCTGCAAAAATAATTTGGGCCAACTTGTTTGCAGCAATTTTGCAATGAAGTTGAAGGAGTTAAGTTCAAACCAAGTTCAGCACACAAATGTTGAGAGAGCGGCGTGTAAACGCATACATAGACAGACACACACACACAGGCACGCACACACAACTATGCCAAAAACGAAAAACGCGGAAAACCCCAGAAACGGAGCATTACGAGCACTGGGAAAATGCTTAAACTGCCGGTGCAAAATACTTTTGGGAACATACCTGTGCGTCCACTGCAATCGGCAGACAATTTCGATGCGGAAGCTGAGGCAGAGGCAGAGGATGAGGCCGAGCCTGATGACGTAGTTGTTGGAGTAGCCGCAGCAGCAGCTGCTGGTGTGTTTGTTGCTGTTGGCGCCGTCGCCGACGTTGCCAGCGACGCAGCAGCAGCAGCAGCCACAGCAGCTGTTAATGTGTTGCAGGAGGAGTTTTGATGGTTGTTATTGTTGTTGTTGTTGTGGGGGCTATGTCCTGTGGGCGTTGGGCAGCTGTTAATTGCTGTTGTTGGTGTGGCAATAGCTGCGTGTTGTTGTTGTTGTTGAAGTGCGGAAATTGCAGACGTTGGCGTTAATGAAGCCGTCGAATTGTGGTTGCTGTTGTTGCCGGAAATGTTTGTTGGTAGAATGCTGTTGTTGTTAACGTGCACATTGTTGTTGTTGTTGTTTGGCAAGCAACTAGCTGTCGTTGACATCATGTTATTATTTACATTTGGATGATCCAAAAAACGCGCACCGCCATGATTCTGTTGCAGCGAATATAAACTGCTACCGACTTGATTCAAATTCGTGGGCATCGGATAGAATTCCAACATTTTAAAATACAAATTGTCTATACAAACGTTAAATGCACACAATGCACACAATTATAGTAACACACAAAGCATAGCTTAAGTTCACAGTTCAACAATTCTAGAGACACATGGTTTTTAAAAAACACTTTACACTTGTGCACGTCAAAAATTTAGCTCGTTTACCGTAAGTTGAATTTCAATTTTTAGCAGAAATTTTACTTGCTAGCGCGCTGACAACCAACTGCGGTCGCTGTCAGTTTGCATGTGATCGAACAATCAGTAAAATCAAAGCATTTCACTTTGCTGCTGGCCTTAGCAAAAAGTCCCAACCGAATTATGCCCGCATTCGGTCACACTCTCAGCAGTACACCAACACACACACACACACACCTAAGCACTCACCCTTCCCTCCTTCCATCTTTCCTGCTTCCTGGCTGGCTTGCTGTGTTCTGCGCCTGCGCATGTTTACAAAAGCAACAGTAAGGCGTGCAATAGCAACAACAACGACAACACTTAAATATCCCAATTGCTGCACGTGATGCTTGTGCAAGGGTTGCGCTTATGCTCACACTCACACTTGCATATAAACACCAACAACCCCCAGTTACCCCTTACTCTAAAATTTCTAAACCCAACTGCATTGCCTTGCGCATGTCTCAAGTGATTACTTATGTCCCTGTTATTAAATGCCCTAGGGAAATTTACTCATGCATAATTTCCCTAACTCTACAGCTGGCCACACCTCGGCCAAACGCTGATTGGCTCTCAGTTACCCCGCTCTATATGGCGGCAACCATTTTAAATTTGTAGGGGAAATCTTTTTTCATCTTTTTCTTATTTCTTAGAGACTTTGAGCTTGGAACCAACAACAATGAAGCAGCCTCTTTCGCTGCTTTACTTCTGCTCAGCACTGTTGGGTTTTGTTCTTGTTGTAGTTTTTGCACACAAAGACATACTTATACTTACAGTCCCAGCAACTTTTGGCGTGTTCAGTGTTCAGTGGACGATGACAACGACAATTTCTGCTAGTTTTTTCTTTTTTTTTTTCGCTTGACTATTTTGTGAGTGTGCCGAATGCCAAGCAAAAAATGGTGGCCTTGCTTTACTGTTTTTTTTTTTTCTTTAGAGGACTACACACACATAAGTATATACAGAGCTATTTTTTGCGCTTGGGTTTTACTTTTTGTGGCTGTTAAAGTTGAGGCATAAACAAGGCTGAGTCTAGTTATAATGGGTGTGATGAAAGGTTTTCAGTAGTTTTGAAATGCAAGCAGTGCAGACTATCTAAAATAAGCAGATCCTATAAAAATGTTTTTTGTAAAGCGAGACGCAACTGCTTTATATATTGTTTAAGCTGCTAAATGAGCTGCTGAGCTATCCCAAGTGTAGGTCTGTTTAGGGAATAGTCCATTAAAATCTAAAGTAACTACTCCGAAACTACTACCCTAAAGTTAATTAACGTTGAATATCAACAAGTAGCTGGCAGTATTCCCGACTCTAAGCTAAATTCAGCCTCTTTCTAACTATGTTGATCGACAAACCCGTCGGAGTTGCTATTTTTATTATTTTATGTTGTAATCATTTTTTTCATTTGTTTGTTGCAATATAATTTTGGTCTTTTTTGAGTATTTGGCAAGGTCCAAGTAATGAAGTGCCATCGTATTAGTAAACTTCGTAAGTAACACACTGGGCTTTGTAGAAAACGATGTTGGTGAAATCCCTGAAACTTTCATCAACTAAGCATTTTTTTCCAGCTCAAACTCGTTGTTTACTGTACTAATCCTGATAGGATATTTTTCCGAGTTCTTTTAAGGATTTGATTATTTCAAAATTGCTTTAAAATATAGCATCAAATACATTCAATTGGAGGCAAAACTAAAATGGCTTCAGCTAAAAATATTTTACCCTTTTTTTGTTTGCATAAACCAAAACTAAAATGTATTCTAAAAATTCAAGTTCCAGAGTTTCAAAATAATGCTCAAGTATTATAATTATTATTAAAATAATTTAAAAAAAAATGACAGCTATGGCTTAACTAAACCTTTAAAACCAAATACCGTATCAGTTTCTGACTAAATAATGGTTTGCTAGCCACGGTAAAAATGTTTATTACAGTCAAGCTATTAAGGCTCTTCACTTTTTAAGCACCCTGTATTAACAACACTAATGTAAACTCTTGGCCAGTTCAACCAAGCTGGCAACCAGAGCTCTGTGTGTTTGTCTGTCCGTCGGTTTGTCATGGCATGAACGTCAGTGCGTCAAGATTCAACCGGGTGAAACTTACAAAACCAAGCCAACTATTACAAACACACATACGCCCACAAACACACACATACACGCAGTCACCCATAAAGCAGAAACAAAAAGAAGAACAAAAAAAAAGAAGCATTGTAAAAACGGCAAAAAGCGGAAGCTGCAAAGACAAACCAAACATGGCCGCTGTTCACAAAAGTTTGGCGCTTCTACTTCTATTCTACTTTAACAGCTCAAGGGAGCAACTGTGTTGGATTGGATGTGTTCTTGGGGTTGTTGGGGATGTAGAATTGAATGCTTTCTTGGCTCTTTTGTTTTGCGCTTTTGGGCAACTTCTTGTTGGCTTTGGGCTTAAGCCTCGGCTTTGGCTTCAATGATTTTCCTGAGCAACTTCCATTGTTGTTGCTATGCTTATTGTTGTTGTTGCATGCCAAGTATTGTCTGGTAAAAACTGTTGATGCGCCGCTGCCTCTGTAAAATGCTTGCAACTGAAGATGTTTTTGTCAGTGCCGCCGCTGTGCTGTGCTTAGAATATCTTCAAGCTGCAAGAGGCAAAGTCTTGGCCAGAGTCGAAAACTCAGACAGATTTAAAGTTGGTAGCTGGGAGTCGAATAGCTATGCTCTGAAGTTTGTAAGTTGAGCGTTTGTGCAGCTCTGGAAAACTTTATTTACACATTTCAAACAAAATTCAATGGAGCAGAGCGAAGCATTTGATGCGAAGCGCATTGAAAGACCGGCTGTGGAATTACAAGCGCATAACAACAAAAAGTTCAACAAAAAAAAGAAGGAAATACCATTTTCAATGCTTTCAATTTTTATTTCAAAGTACAAAAAAAAATGTTATTTTGTTGCTTTGTCTATAAAAACTTGGCAGCATAAATATTTTTTTGTTTTGGCTGCAACATTACAACAAAAGGCGAGACAAAGTTTGCGCAAATTTTAAAAAATTATTGAAAATTTAGTAAAACTTTTTTTTTTACTCTGCGCGTGCAAATGGAATAAAATGAAATAAAAGAAAAGAAAAAAAAAAAAATTGAATAAGAAAAATTATGTAACGCCTGTTTAGGCGCCTTGAGAGGATGGAGTACGACGACTTGACATGTGCGCCAATTGTAACTCCGACTTGAGTTGACAAGTGTGCGAACATTTTTCTATGGTACTGTGCCAGTTGAAACTACAAAAAGAAAAATGGCAAACGTAACAAAAAGTAAGCATCGGGCCATAAAGTAGACTTGACAGTTCAGGGACAACAATTTAAGCTGGAAATTTATAGCATGGGATGAATAAAAATCAATGAAGATTGTTTGAAATATGCTTAGCTTTTAGAAGTGGAACATGGTAGATACGTTCGATACGTATGACTACTGAGCGCTCTATGTGAATTGACCAACTACAGAAATTGTGAAAAAAAATTCCCAAAATGGTATTGGATGACACTTGACTTAAAGATCGTCAGCTAGCTGAATGTGTAGGCATTTCATCAAGTGCTGCACAGCGCATTTTGACGGAAATTTCCGTTTCCGCCATGTTTTTGGCAAAGTTGCATAAAAATAAAACTGATTGTTTCCTTCGATTTATAACAATGGATGGGTCCATCACTTTACACCTGACATGAAGGAACAGTAAAAAAGTACTCAAAAGGGAAAATCTGCACTAAAGAAGACGAAGACGGTTTTATCTGCTGGCAAGGTCATTGCTCCAATTTTTGGGATGCGCTTGGCATAATTTTAATTGATTATCTCTAAAATGGCTTAACCATTCATTAATGGTGAAAAAATTGTTGTTTCATCATGATAATTCCCCAGTTTACACATCCGCTATCGTAATGGCCGAGATCCACGAGCTAAAATTGGAATCGCTTCCTCAGGCACTCTATTCAACAGATTCCGCCCCCAGAATATTTTGTTTTTCCGAACTAAAAAAAATTGGCTCGCTGCTTTGGCAGCAATAAAGAGGTAGATTTAAAGGTAAATGCTGAATGAGCTTCTTATTATAAAAGGGGTCCTATGGGATATATGAGTAATTGGAGATTATTAAGAAATTCAATTAAAGAAGAGCTAGATTGGCCATTTCTCCCACTGTGCAGCGCTCGTAAAAGTGTATTAATCTTTAAACGTTAAAAAACGTTAAGAAATAAAAAATAAAACTTATAAAGATGTTTTTTTTTGCTATTTGGTTTTTCTGAAAAACTTTTTGAACCTGTTCTGACAGCTCACACGTGATTCATGACATATGTCAAAGTCAAAAATACTCAGTTAGCATTGCCATTGCATCACGGAAAGACTTATTTAAAGGCAATTGTCTATACAGACAAGCCGGCAACTATTACCGCCTTGGAAGGCAACATAACTGCTGTTAGTCGTGAGATACCAGCCGATATGTTTGAAAAAGTATGCCAAAATTGGACCTTCCGGATGAACTACTTGAAGCGTAGTCGCGGTCAACATTTACATGAAGTAATCCTTAACAAGTATAGCAAAGATTGATTTACAACCTCAAATAAAAATTTCATACACCTTTGCACATTTTCGTTGTTTCTTTTAAAATGTAAAAACCAAACGCTTAAAAAATCACCCTTTATTTTTGTGTTTAACTTGTAAGGTCGCCTATATTTGGGGCTGGTAAAAAAAAGCGTGCATTCACCGCCTTGGCGGTGATTTTTAGATTTTTGATTTCATTCACTTTTCAATGTAAATATAATTTCATTGTAGAGTAAATCAACGAAAGCTATTCCAACTTTTATTTCATACCATATAGCTCGTATAAATTACAGTACAAAGCCAAATTTTCCACCAAAATGGAGTTCCATGTTCCCTATTCTTTAGATTAGCATTAAAAATATCCAGCCATTGTGTTCCAAATCGAGCTATGTCCATTCATATAATTTTCTTGTATACAATACAATATATACTCTGCTGCTATACGATTTGTTTTAACCTTTCGATACATTTAGCCCACTCGAAGCTGTGCAAAGTTCACTTCCAAATGTCACGCATTTTATGCCCCCATAATTACTACCAATACAGAGGCTTGCTCGTAATTAAACACATAAAGGCCAGTTCCACAAAGTATGCAACATACTGGCCAAGAGCCATATGTACGCACCAAACAAACCAACCAACCGTTCTTAACGCAGTTTCGTTTCATACGCTATATAAACATAAAGTTTATGATGATCATATAGATAAAGTAGCAAAACTCATATAACGCCTAAATGGCATGCCATATTTTGTATCTACAAGATACGTACCAACACACAAATGGGACAATTCAATTAACCTTGACTAAAGCAGAACCGAAACCATAAACAGTTCTTGCTAACAACAGTATCGAACAAAAAAAAAAAAAAAAACACAACAAAGTGGATTATGGAAAATAAAAGCAGACGATAATCGAAATAATGATGACAACATCGTGCAACATCGAAGCAAAATCAAATCAACAATAAAAATTGTCATACAAATAAAACTCGTACTCGGGGATACTACAAATAAATTTAATAAAATAGGTAAAAACAAAAAAAAGGGTATATAAAAAAAAAACTGCAAGGGGTGAAACGGAGCTGGCTCTGGCTTCAGGTTCAGTGCGTAAAGTAATATTGAATAACCACAAAACAGCAACAACAACAATAGCAACAGATAGAGGTACAACTAGAAACCACTACAACAACAATGAGCATGCTTCAGAGCCTTAGGATAAATAGTTTTTGTATGTGTGGCACTTCAATTATCATTTGAGCATGATAAGCGCTAAAGAGGCATAAAGAACAAGTAAATGGACCGACCGCCTCAATGCATGCAACATGGCCACATCTCACATATATGCACATACTAGAGTGTATTTGCTTCTAGGGGCTGCACTTTAGAGTATGCCAAGGTTCTCTGCTTTGTTAGTATAAAAAAATGTGAACAAGTCGGGAAGGTGTGCGACGATGGGATACCCTGTAACATATTTTTCCAATAAAAATTGATTTTTTGAGCCAAATTTTGCATTTGTACCTTAGGAACAGTGGCGTATCCACGTGGAGGCTTTCGGGTCAACAAACAAACAGATGGCCCACCCTATAATAGCTATTAACTGTTGTTCTGATATATTGTATATAAACTTCGAAGTGAAAAACCCCCCTAAGACCAAATCCTGGATCCGCGCCTGCTTGGGAATGTAGGGCGGGGTATATTGTGAAAAAATGTCATTGATTCATTCTTTATTGGACTCCAATGAGTGAATTGTGCCTGCAGTTAGATGTGCAAAATGTATTTGACCATTTTTTAATAGATCAATCTCTCGCTTTAAAGATTTTAAAATATGTTATATAGGTAGGTATTCTTAATATTCAATTTAAATTTATTTTGCGAAATTTCAAATTTCAGTCGATATTTGAATATTTAGGTAGACTTTTCTTTAAAAACTAAACGTATAAATAGATAAGAATATTATTTATTCTTGAAAGACAAACTTTTGTCAACAAATTTTTTACTTTTTTTCTACTCGGTTAAAAATAAAAAATTCGTACCTGCTATGGTTGAAGGTATGTTTGTTTAGGTGTGTCTAATTTCGACAGGATATCTTTTTCCAAAGAGGGAACGTAGAAGATAGAAACATCAAATGACAAACTTACTTACTTTAATAGATCTCAACGCCACCGATCTGAATCTTATTTTCGCTCTAGCTCTTCTCACTTAGAATTTATGTCCATTTAAAGTTGAGAAAATATACGCTGTCAGAATGACTTTATATTTGCATCTGACATAGATATCGACGTGACTGACACGAGCTTGGCCTTATTTTCGCTTCAAGTTTACAAGTTAAGTTTTGGCTGTCTAATTTCTCGCTGAGAATTTATGGCTCAATGACAAGCATTTTAATATAACTGCTGACACGCCTTCTTCTGCGTGTTACAAACATTCTACCAATTATGTATACCCATTGATCCAATGATTACAGTGTATTAAAAAATAGAATTATAGCAACCTCAAGACGATGGTTAGAAAGCGAGTCTTGAGCGCTGTGAGGGACCACCTTGCGGCATTTGTGTGTGCAATCAAGCAGCAAACGGAGGCACAACCAAGACTTATGGCCTGACTTGGAGTAGCTGAGCATAGGGGTCATTAGACACATTCCTTGGCCATACACAAGTAGTCAAGTAGAAGCTAAGAGCGGGTGTTGTCATTGTGTATCTTAGCCAGAGAAAGACAAGATAAAGTTATTTTTAAAGATTTAAGACACAGATTTTCTACACTTCCAAGACAGATTTTTGCCCCAAAAACAACAAAAAAAAATAAAGAAAAGGTTTCCCACAACACAGCTGCGCTTGTTGTCAACACAACGCGTGCTGAGACCCAGAACTCAGACATAGTACCTCAAAGTACCCAAAAAAGGCCAGTTAGTATTGTGCTGAAGAGCGTGTGTATAAACAAAAGGAGTCCGGGAGTCGATAGCCGGGAGTTGCATGCAACATGCAATGCAACACAGCAGGCTCGCTGACTGAAGTGAGCTAATTTTGTGAGCCCCTTCTGTGACTGCAACCCCCATAGATACAAAAGTGTTAAAGGATTTATGCGCGTAATTTTGCAGATGTTTAGATTTTCAAAATGCTCAACGCACAAATAAATTTCTGCCAAATTAGTTGTTGTTGCTGGCACGGTGTGTCAACAATGCTCTACTGATCCTACTGCTCATATATATGTCTGGACATTGATAGACATGCTGTCTGCCAAGTTAAGTTCGGCTGAAGTGCAGCAAAGTATGAGTTTCTTTGAAGTACACTGGCACAGCATGTGTGTAATTTAGTTTTTGAGATATTCTATAAATAATATTCAATTTTGTTTGCTTAATGTCAATTTTAGTGCCTGTTTGTTCTTGTTATTGTTATTCTTGTTTGCTTGTTGTGGGAGTTTGCATGCGTGTGTGTGTGTGTATCTATGTGAATGCACTTCCTTTTTTTTTTGCCAATCTCAGACTGTTTATTATTGTCATTCCAAGTTTATTTGCATTGTGCTTCGAACATTATTCTTCTACTTTGTTTATAATTTGCAAAAAAATGCAATGATCAAGTATTTGTTTGTATTAAAGTTTGTAGCTTTTGCTTTTGTTGTTGTTGTTGTAGTCCAGCACGTTCGCTACGTTTAATATTGGAATTTGTAAACAATTAAGATTTTAACGATGAGAACCTTTTAAGCAGGCAACGAGATTGCATTCCCATGAGGAATCAAACTGTTTTAGGAACAAAACATTTTTGAGGGCTCAATTGTATTTGGAAATACATATAAGCTATGTTTTAAAATGCAGCGGTAGCTGGCTGGACGGGTGAAACACTGGCTTTGAAGTCATCTAACAGATTTTTTTTTGCAAATTATCTACATAAAATTAGCCACATCATTTTCAACAATAGGCGAAATCGAAATCTGTACTAATTTTTCGAAAAACACGTATTGAAAGTTTTTTAAGAACAATAGAGAAGAACTTAACAGAAGAGCTTTTGGCATTTGAATAAATTTTGAGTCGACGTTTTCAAAAATTTTGTTGCCATAAGCTATTGCTAAACATTACTTCAGCATTCCCGCCAGAATAAAATATTTTGAATGATTCTGCTTTATAAAAAATCGTATTTTACTATTGGTTACTGTCTGTATTGAAAGCCTTTATCGAAGCAATTTATTACAGCTGGTTTATCATAAGAAATTGTGTTTTATATAAAAACTCTTAGAAATTACCTAAAAGTTGGAATGTGCTTAAGGTAATATTATAAGATATGTATGATTAGAAATGGAACATTTTCTGTTTTATATGTCAGCTCACATTTCATTATTACATTCTTTATGTACCTACTATATTCTTACCTGATAATCATAGCTCTTAATGGGAGAAAAAATACCTCAAATGTTCAAAACTACCCTATTCTATCTAGATTGACGGTTTTTTGATCTTATGTTCAATATGGGATTACATTCTGAAGCTGTTATATTAGTCCAAGTTCCACAAATTCATCGCGGCTGCCCTGAAAAAAAAAATAAATCCGATTTTGAAGAAAAATTTCTGAAAACTGATGAAGCTGTGAACAAAATAATCCATTCTATAGATGAAATTTTAAAGCAGTTCAAAATTGTTGTGTAACAATAGGTAAGAGTAAAAGTAAGAGATTCTAATTACAAAAATTTGGACAAATTTTCATACCCAACAAAAGTTGCGTAACTTTTTCCAATTCATCAACTTGCTTACGCGCTGCATCCAATAAATTAGATTTGAGTAATTTAGGTGAAATATTGCGTCAACCATTGAGGTTCGGACAGAAGGGTTTCTTCTTGTTCTTCTTTTTGAATTGCCGAAATATGGGCTTTGGCATCCCTTCATCCTCCTTTGCTTCGTATATGACTATCCTCCAAAGTAAGACAATGCATATTTTTCCTGGTACTTCCAACGGTGATTTGGCCGTCTTCCTGCCTTTAGCCGCTGGATTATGCTGTACTCCTAGTTTCCAAGTCCAAAGATTTTGTGCATTACTTGGATATGGCTAAATCGATTTAATTTGGCGAGCTAATAACCTTTGGTGATCCAATATTCGACTACACTTACAATGGTTGTAAGTATTCCACGAACCGCACGAGCTATGTTTGCTTCTAAAACTTCAATCGTTTCGGTGTTACTGACTTAAACAATGGATCTCATATATCCCCAAAAAATGTAGTCCAATGGGGTAAGGTCGCAAGATCTTGGTGACCAATTAACAGGAGATACAATATTTTCTCTGAACGTTTCCCCCAATAAAACGTTTGTATCGTTTGCTGTATGGCATGTAGCGTCATCCTGTTGAAAGCACAAGTCAGCTTTACCAATATTTTGAATTTTTGGCAACCATAATTAATTGATCAATGCTCTGTAGCGAATTTCATTGACAGTAAAATGCATTCCTTCCGCATTTTTTTAGAAATAGGTTCCTATGATGCCGCCTGCCCATTGATCATAGTCTTCACGAACACTCTCTGCTACTGCAAAATTAGTAAACGTTGTTCAGACGTAAGTCTGTTTATTCATGATTCATTATGCCAATAAAAACTGAACACAAATGTCATATAGTCAAGACAGTTGATGCATAACAACTATTTTAATAACCCTATTGGAAAAATTACCTCCAACTGGAACACACTTCAAATTCCGCAGTCTAACTTATTGCCTTCTATATAATATTTTTCGTACCATCTGAGTTAAGACAGAAAAGAAAAAAAAATATGGTGCCCTTGTTTTCTGAAAAATATAAATGTTTTATTTTTCAAGTCTACGAGCCCCTGTAGAGAACTTCGGTCACTGAAGGTATCCCACTGTTGCATCACCCTGTCGGCAGGCATGATCGGCGTGCATATTAAGTTGGTGTAATCGATATTAAATTCCGTGAAATACATTTATATTTGCAACGGTGTATTCTTTCTTAAAAAGAAATATCATGATGGAAGAGTCCTAGTCAGTACCGATGACAACTCTACTACGCTGCTACTTGGCAACTCTAACTAAGCTTCAATTCCACTCATTGACTAAGCCAACTTTTGAGTGGTCGTTGATCTACTTGTCTAGCTTGAGGCTTTACCTTTAGCTTGGCTTTAGCTCAATATATTTTTGTATGTGTGTGTGTGTGTATCCGTGTATGTGAAAATGAGAAAGGCACTTTGAAGTTTTTGGCAATGTCGTCAAACGTCAAAGACAAACACAAAATACAAACACAGTATACAAATACAAATATTGGCAATACGCTAAGGCCAAAATCAAATAGTGACTGCCAATGGCTGCCATTTTGGGTAGTGGGGATTGGTTGGCTTGGCCAATATTCATTTGGCGTTCGCTGAAGCGGCAATAAATTGCTCAACTGCCAGGGCTGGGCTTAGGGGTATGGATTTGGTTTGGTTAGAGGTGGCGTGGCAGGTCAGCTCAGGGGCTATTGCTGGAGTAAAAGAAAACTGCTGCAATTCATATGCGCCAACATAAACCATAAAACTTATTTTCGAAATGGCCAACACAGTTGGCCGCATTGCGTATCGATGGATTTTCAAAATTTTTCGCATGCTGCTCTTTTGCTTGACTGTTTTTCATTTTCGCCCAACGGCGGCAGTTATCCAGCCAGCCAGCCAGTCAGTCGGCCATGAATATTTTCTGCTTTTTTTTCTATCCCACCCCCCAATCAGCGAGCCAGCGCATTTTCCAATTTCATTTGCGTAGAGTACACGGAATGTAAGCGCGAATCTGGAACGGGAGTAAGCCTCTGGGGATAGAGAAAAAGCGCGTTCATCATTGGCAGCGACCATCAACGTGGCCAGCTCGCTGAACCATTTCGCTATTTGACCGTCGTTTGTCTGTTGTTTGACCATTTGAAAAAGCAACATTTCAGCCATATATTTTTGTTCTTGCTTTCAATTTAGGAGCAACGCGCTTTGGTCATTTTTCATACGGCCAGCTTTGATGCGTAGCGAACCCAGAAGCGCTGCTCCCAGTAAAAGAAAAAGCGCCTTTACACGCTATCTTTTTTGTACACTACGCCTAGGGAATGCACTTCTAAGATACTCACTAAGTTTTGAAGATTTTTATTTTTATGCATGGAAGGTATTTTCAAAACTAATCTTAGAAGAAGTCGAGCTAATTTGGTTCAAATCCATTCATAAGACAATAAAGTTTTTGTAGCAAAAAATCATATTATAGTCAAGGGAATATCGCGAGCATCTACTTCATCCACAAAAAAACACTCTCTGGTACGGATTTTGCCGAAATTGCAGACATTGGAACCGTTTTTCTGGGAAAAGTCATCGAAATTTACGATGTTCGCATATTGGCCTGTAGAGCCAGCCGGCGTGTCCATTTGAGCGATATTATTTTTCATACATAAATGAGTAGTTACAAACTTGCGTTTGAAATGTTTAGCCCAATTTTGTTGGAAATTATACGAATAAAATGCAATTAACAAACAAGCCAACAGATGACCCACCCTATACTTAAGGATAGTGCTCTCACAGTTATCTTCGCTTAAACCATTACACAGAGTTTCTGATATAAGTTAACAAATTTTTGTTGCATTTAAAACATGACACAGTCGAGTCGGTGTCAGACAGAGGAATACACTGTACCCTGTTTTCCGATGGTAATATATTTCTGTATACTCTAATATGAATATTTTTTGGATAAAAATGCATCTCTATTGGTTCATGATGCTTCGAATATGTCAGTATTCAACAACACTTATTACTGGAGCGCGAAATACTCCTAAGGAGGAACTTTTCAAAAGATTGATTATGCGCATCTGTTGGTAAAGATTTATGTGTCTCTAGTTCGAGTCTCCGAAATTTAGGTGTTCATACAGACGAACGGATATGGCTTAATCATTATGAACTTATGGTGTGCCAACCCTCTATATTCTGCAAACCTTGTATACCGTTGACACCAAGGGCATTCATCGACCATGGAACTTGTTTACCAGATCCATTTTTCTTAATTTTTTTTAAGACGCGGATTGAGGTTTTGATTATAGGGGAGGTTTTCACTTCGAAGTGTATATATGTATAGTATGTATATAAGCGCTCGGCAAAGAGTGTCAACCCATTTTTTGAACTTTTTGGGGGATCCGGACCCTCAACGTGAATCAGCTACTGGTATATTCATTAGCCTTTTTTTCCAGAAAGAGTATACAATCATCGGCAAACTTAAATAAAGTTTCAAAATTTTTTTTGTTTAAATTTTTTGCTTTGGCCAAAACGCAAACGCACAAAACGCGTTCGCTGTTGCCTTTGAGCGATTTGAAGTCAAGTGTAAAAAGCGTTTTTCTGGCCAAAATGCAAAAAAAAATCCAACCAAAATGCGGGCTTTGTTTTTTTTTTTTGTTTTGGTTCGAGTTTAATTTCAAAATATTTGAATTTTGCGCATTTCTTGGTTGAGTGCTTGCCAGAGCCAGAAATAGAAATATAAAAATGCAATTGGTGTGAATATCACTTATTAGCCAGAGATATTATGTGTATATATTTTTTGGAATTCAATTGTTAACAGTCAAAATGGGACAATTTAAACAACCCCTTGGGCATTGTATGCTTAGTTCCAATCAGTCGCACAATCTTTGATGCCGATTTAACTGACAGCGCGCAAAATGTTTCAATATTTACACAAATTGAAATAGACTTGGATGAGATTGAAGCAGCGATAGTCATTACGAGCCATGGGAACAATTTCGAGGTTTTGGCTTGTGTTTGTTTTCAAATCGAAGGGTGAGGGTGAAATTAGGGTTAGTGCGGGCAGACTTAAGCAAACTTGTGAGTAACTTAGAGATAGTAAGAAGTAGACTAAGTGCTTTGACTTGGATTGATATTTCTTATGGCTAGCTAACAAAATGGCCGCAATATGTTTTAGCTTGCCTGTGTATATGGTATATGCACATACAAACCACACCAACGACAATTTTGGTAGTATTTATTTATATTTTTTTTGCTGACCAACCAAACCCGAATATTTTGCCACCCTTGGGCGCTTTTGGCCAATGACCAACAAAGCACCATAAAAGCCAAATAACAAGCTATGGGTCAGCATAAAAATACTGACCAAAAGAGTCAACCAACAACAACAACAACAAATAGTAAACCAAATGCTTGAATTTTTTGGCCAGTAGTTTTTACACTGCAGCTTTTATGGTTGCCTCTATGTATGTGTGTGTTTGTAGTTGTTTTTATTATTATATACATTGCAACAAACAAAGATACACACACACACGCACACTTGTGTGTGTAACTCATACATATTCCGTTTACGTAGCCCGCCCGTTCGTTTAACTGTTGTTTTTATGCGCTGCAGACAAATATTTGCTTTCCGACAATAGTCATAAATACCAAAAGCTACATGCTCGGCATACTTAGAAATACACACTAGAACACATACATATACAAATACATATACATATGTATATGTACTCGTACATACATGTACATAGTACGTATTGGCGTTGGGCAAATAGAAATCGAGCAAAGCAAATAGTGCACAGGATATGGTTTTTGGCAGTTGCGCGCACATGATAGTGTCCAAAAAGGAATCAAAAAAATAAAGAATAATTGAAAAAATAACCGACAAAACGAAAAATTTGATAGCACAAAGTTTACATACACTTGGAGTTTAAATGATTGATCCCAGACTGGCTAAACAATATAGCACTGCTGGTGGTTAGGGCCTTTAAGTCCATATTGGAAATATTGTTTTCACACCTCCCGCAGAAAAAGAATTCTATACAATACACAAATTGTGCACTGTTTTTTTCTTTTTTTAAAATAGGTTCAGGGTTCCAAATTTTTATGTATGAAGTAACTCAGTTAAGCAACCCACAACAAAAAAATAATTAATGTATGTATAATTAAATAACTTATTTACAAGCAATCTGCGCGGTGCCAGAAATCTTGGCAAACAATTTTTAACCCTACAGCATTGGGCACTCAAAATGAAATGAATAAATCTATTAATGTATGTGTAGCATGCCAACTACTTTATTTGCTAAATGAATGACAACTTAAAAATAAAATAAAATAAAAAAATGCTTATCATAACCTTGGATAGCGATTGAGCCATGTTCGTCTGTATGAACGAACATCTCGATTTCTGAGACTTTAAAAGCTAGAGTTACAAAACTTTACCAGCTGGCGCGCATATTTCCTCAGAAGATTTTGAGTTGGGCCAATATCTTCCCCCGCACCGCCGTAGAAGATGTTCGCGGGCTTTTTACACCGTTTAATATTTTCATCTGAAACTTAACAGAGCGATGCGTCGTGGTTACATTCCAATGTATGTAAAGAATGAATAAGACCGTACAAATACAACAGATGTTATAGTCAAAAATGTACAAATCTCACCACCCCTTGCATATAAGCTGCGTCAATATTTGCTGCGTAATTATGCCAATAGGTGACCTCGAATCACCATTCATATGGCTCTAATGAACAAATTTAGCAACTTGGCGGATCACAATATGCCATTAATAGATCTACAAATTGAGCGGCGCTAACTTAGTGCAAATTTTACATTGATCTGAAAGTTTTCTTATCTTTAAATTACCTTCAAGCTGACTTTAAGAAGGTCTTTCATAACTAATGCATTTCGGAAAATATTCAAAGTTTTTGTTAAAATAAATAGATATACTAATAGTGACCCAAAAATTAGGTTAAATGGGGCAAGATATATTTAAAAAAGCATTCTAATTGATTTAAGTGTAAGTTCGTTTTTACTTTCGATAAAGATTTTTTTTAGCTTTGGCTGACTACTTACAGTCGCCAACTTTTAAAAAAGAAATATATTATAGTAGTTATACAAAATGGCTGCTGCTGTCTTAGCTAGAAATACCATCAAAACACACACACACACTCACACATTATATTCCAGGACTCGCATAAAAGTTAAACGAGGCTCAACTAACTTCAAAGTTGTTTGACTTGCATGCACAAGTTGAGCTTATCCATGTGAAAAATCTTTGACGCGTGACCAAAGGGAGTAACGTTAGCTCTCGTGCCCCTTAATGCCTTACACCTTCATGGAACACAAATACAACAGCAACAACGCTCACGTGTCCTACTAAGGATTATCAGCGCATCACAATCAAAACAACAACAAACAATCCAACAAGCGATCAAGAGGGTTTTTTTTATATGCACATTGATTGTGACCTGTTTGATTTGTTCTGGTTGGTCACACGGCTTGCAACGAGGGTTGTCCTTTCGATATGATTTCACTTTTTTTTGCGATGCTAATCTACGCAAAATGCTACAAAATGTTCAACAATTAAGTAGTGCCACGCGCTGCCACGTTTTGTCCTTGTACAAGAGTGTGTCTGTGTGTTCCGCCTTTGAGCGTTTTATTTTTTATTGATAGATGATATCACATATCCATTAAGGGTCCTTGTAGACAATTGTTAATGCTAATAAATGCAAAGAGCTAATTGTAAGTTCAATTTCAATTCGCTTATATGTGTAACTAACACTTAAGGACAAGTGGTCAGGATACGCATGACGCAGCTGTCTGAAAGTCTCTTGAAGCACAAGAAGTATGAGCGGCAGATATTATTGGTTAGCAGTGGATCTTTATTTCAACCGCATGAAAAACATTTTCAGCTCAAGAAACAAAAATCGAAAAAGCGGAAAGCATAACAGGATGCCACAACATGGCGTATGCTGAATGTACGAGGTACTTATTAAAAAAGAACAACGACAAATGAGAAAAGGCAAAGAAGAAAAAGTGGCTACAGCTGAGCAAAAAAAGCGTGATGGATAAGTTAGATTTTGCGAACGAAAGTCTGCACACTCTTATTTTCCATAAGATTCATTTTGGGGCAGTTTTTTGTTTTTACTTCTCTTGGGAGCTTATGGCCTCTACAAGAGCCTTCCATCTGACTCTATTTGGCGCAGTTTGTTTTGCGGTGTCCCATCTGATGTTATATTGAGATAATTCTTGCAGTGCTGTACGATGCCAGGTAGATTTTGGTCGGCCTACCCGCCTGCTTCCTTGGGGATTCTAAGGAACTACTAATTTGTAAGTGGATTGACACCCTCTTAGTACATAGCTAGAGGTCTGCTTTTAATATCCTGTTAGGCTAGAATATCCCGCATATAAAATTCTCACGCATTTGTTTATGAATGACTGGAGTTTTTGCGTCATTCTTTGTTCTTACCTAATATCTCAATGATATAACTAGTTCAAGCAAAAAATACAAAAAAAAAAATATGTATATATATATTTTAATACAACGTAATCCATCATCGAGCTCAATACTCCAAATATTTGCTATCTTTATGATTCAGTTTATTAGGAGTAATTTTTTGGTTCAAAAAGCTGTTTTCCAGTTCAATTCAGAAGTTAAGTTATGGATTCAGATTTCGTTTCTTAAGATGTTTCAAAGCTGAAATGCATATTGTATATAGAGCATGTAGCAGTGATCTTCTCCTTTTCGCCAGATCCATTTGAGAAATCTTCTATATAAATACTCGGATATTCCTGATGATTTCTAGAATATCAGTCGCGACTTACAGTTTTCCCAAAAGTAAACAAATTAATATTTAACAAATAAATATGCTTATTTCAGATTTCAGATTAATTGGTCACACTAAATGGAGACAGGAAAAGAGTATAGAAAGAAACGTTTCTGCAATGTGCAACAGCAACAGCGGCAGCAAGAAAAACAAGAAACAACAAAGTGATGTGGAGTACGTTGACGAAAAGGAAACGATAAAAGCGAGAAGCAACAAGAACAACAAACTATATAACAGGGACAGCGACAAAGTGCAGGAAGTTTGCACAAGGACATTGCAGCACTTACCACATGCATGCACACAAGGATATGAGAACTCACACACAAACACCAAGAAAGCGCTAGGCAAATGACAAGAACAACAAGAGACAAGAGCTGAGCAGCAGCAAGAAAGAAGAAGAGAAGCAGTGCAAAAAAAACCAACATGGCAGCAATGTGAAATCGTTAAACGGTCACTTGTACAGCTGTGTGTGTATGTGCGCACATGAGTAAGTGAGTTCGTGTGTGTGTGTGAGCTGCTGAGCGAACAACCAATTGAAGCTCTACTTTCCATGCACGTACACACTTGAAATGAAACGTACAAGTGCGTGTTTGTGTGCGCGTGTGTGTATGCGTTTGTGTGTGTGTGTGCCTGCAATGTCAATAAGCTTGGTCACTTTTTGGCGCTCCAACGGCTAGCCCCAGCAGCCGCATCCAGCCAACAGACCTCGTCCCAGCCCATTGAACATGCGCTTCACTGCATCCAATGACAAACCAAATATGTTTCGTGGTTTTTACGCAAGAGTTGCCCAACAATGTGAACGACACACACACACACACACACAGATGCAGTTCCAGATATACACACAAACACGCAAAAAAACACAAAACACACACACATGCAAACTGAAAATCAATCAGCCCGTTTTATGTCCATTGCTTGTTGGCCATGCTGCATTCAGTCAATGTAAATGTAAATTTGCGCCTTTTTGTCTCTGGCTTCCTGTGTCTGTTACGTATGTCCTCTGGACTTTTGAATTGATGATGAAGTGCATGTCCTTTTTGCATGTCCTTTTATGCCAGCTCACCGCTGTTGACATTTCAACGTTTGACCATTTGACCAACAACTCACACACACACATAGACAGACGATAGGCCTACAAGCTACGTATCCGCACACATTTCCTGACCACAATTTGGCTGCAACACAAAGTGCATGCAGTAAAGCCCCTGCAGTTGCCGTAAGTGTTGCCAAAGTTAATTACCAACATGATAGTGCCCAAAAAGCATCACTGACAATTTCAATGTAAATCAAAAGCATGCGATGCAGTGCATCATTTGTACGAATAAATATGAAGTGTTTCAAATAAGCTTTGATTTAAATGTCTTTCGAAACTGAGCTATAATTGATGGAGAGTAAAAATTGGGCATACAGTCAATACGGATTTGAAGTAGTCTTGCAGTTTCTGTGTAAAATTTGATGTATCCGATTATTTGAATGTGTTCAGTAGTATATTGAGCAGAGTATTTATATTCTGGTTTAAAGCATGCAGCTCAGCTCTGAGCAGCTTGTAAGCCAATAGCCTTGTCCCAACTTAGTTAGCTCTGATTGTGTAAATTTTTCGTTTGCCCAGATTTGCCAGAATTATTGAAATGGAGCAAAAGTTTTGATGAGGCAACAACAAGAACCACAATTACATTGACAGAGCCACATCGTTGAGTCCATAATATCCAAACTACGACTTATGCCAAAGAATAAAGCATTTCAGCTTTTGTATCCATATCTGAAAGCAAAGATGAAACAGGCGGAACATTTTGGCTTAAAGAGATTTTTGCCTGTCACCTTTCCATCTACCTGTTACAGGCGTTGCACAACTCTAATGTATCTAGTAAACAGCTTGCGAAAAAAAACATTCTTGTACCACATCTAATTCCAAAATGGTCCGCGAGAGGGAGGTCGAAAAAAAGGAAACCACGTTAAGTTCAAAAATTTCCCTCTAGAAACAGCAAGAAGTGAAATTAAAGATAAATGGAGAAAAAAAAAACTATCAGCCGTGCTCCAGAAAAAAAAAAACCAAACCGAAAAATTTACTGCGGATTCGTTCCGGAAAACGAATAATTTTTCAATTTTCCCTTTTATTTTCGATAAATTCGTGTATTTTCCTTTCCCTCCCCTTCTAACTGTTGTGTTGGCGCAAAATTTTTTTTGCTTGATACAAAACAGCTGCCATGGTTGCTGCAGCTCTGCACCTTTTTATTACTATATGTTGTTAACATTTTGTTTTCATTAAAATATTGCTAATACTTTGTTTTTCTATCTTTTAAATTAAATTAAACAAAAAAAAATTACTTTAGCAACAACTAAGCAAGGGAAACTTGTTTTGTGTAACGCGGAAAATCTGTTGCACCAATCGGTCATGTGTTCGTGTATGATACGTGCACATACCCAAACAGAAAAAAAAGAAAGCGAATATCTTAAAAACTATTTCTGTATAAAATTGGTGATTTCAATTTCTCTTGCAACAAAACATTCGGTTTCAAATCACACAAAAAATACGGTTTGATTAAATTGGGAGCTCCAAATATTCGGCTTCAAAACAAATCCGAATAAAATGTTCGGAGCACGGCTGTATATAAGCTTATGAAAGCGATAAACCTGGACTACATATTTTCATCTAGAAATCAGAATCCTGTCAATTTCTTTATCTTCCATACTTTATGTATAACATTTACTGTAGCCTTAAATGTTAATGGGCGCATTAAAATTCATAGAACACGTAGAACGCCCCCTCAGTAAGCAACAAGCCCACAAAGCTAAGAAAACTCCAAACAAAAGTCAACATACTGAGAACAGGACTTAAGCCAACCAAAAAGCGCAGTCACTCAGTCAACCAAGATAAACAAACGAAGCTATTTGGCTTTATTTTTGTTGCTGTTGCTGGCACAAATCTCTAGGTAAAATAAACATAAATAAAAGCAAATACAAGCTGCAAAGCACAAGAAACTTGCAAAAGAAAACAAAAACAAAAGGTGAATAAGCATCAAAGGTTTGCGTCAGAGTCAGATCCAACAGTTTCCCAGTCAAGTCAAGTCAAGCCAAGCCCAGCCAAGTAAAGTAAAGTAAAGCCAAGACACGCCACGACATTTTAATGATGATGTCATGAATAAATTAGTTGACTTGGCATGGTAAATGAAATGAAAGCCAAGATGAAAACTACGCAAAGAGCGAGTAACTAAAGTACAGAGCCAATGCTTTATGTGGCTCGTGTTCCAGGGGCGTTGCCACAGACTCAAATCTACAGCAGGCGCCGCCCAACGCCCTGCTAAGCACTAGGAACACGTAGTAGTAGCTACGAGTGTGTGTCTGTGTAGAGTATGTAACTTAGGTTGACGACAACTTTTGAGGTTTTGCAGCTTAATGACAAAAATGAAGTGAGCCGCAAAAAGTGTAAATGCGGTTTAGTTTTTAGAGGGTTTGGTTTTTAGCTAAACGACCGCAAAAGTTTCGAAAAAATGTTGCACACGTGTGAAAAATATGCGTGCTCACTCACACACTGCCACATTAAAATAAAGACATTGTAGAAATTAAGTTGCAAAATATGTAAATCAAATGCGCCTGATGGCAGGCAACAGATTTTTGAAAGCTGCATGCACGTGCAGGCTGCTGCAGGTGTCCACCCGCTTGACAAGGCACTAACCACGCCTATGTCACACATAAATTAATTAGTTGCGCCTATTTTTGTGATCAATCATTTAATTTTCTGCACCATAAAACTGGCCAACTTGCAACATGCGGCAAGAACAAGCACAAGCACAACAATAACATTAGCAACCACCACAAAAAAAGGCCTTGTCATTTTGGACAAAAGATTTTTGGGGTAGTTGCTGATTTTTTTTTATTTGCCCAAGGGTTTAAGGTTTTTAACTCAAATGCTCACAATAGCTAAAAAATTTTTGCCACAATGAAATTAGCCCAAAATTAACACCTACAAACTTACGTATGCGTGTGTATGTGTATCTTAGCCAAAAGGTTGCTGGCCAACACAAATAATTGAAATATTTTTACGTTTCATTAAAAAGGTCTACAGCTAAATCTATATACTAACATAATATATACATATATTTTTGTATTTTATTTTTATACCAGGCTTCCTCACTCAATTAAGCGCAAAGCACAGCGGGAACTTGACCAGAACAGTCTGAATAGACTAACGTAAGCCCCGTATGCGCAGTCTATTTGGCAAATACTTTAAACCATTTAAACAATTTCCATTAACAAATATGCGCAAATTGCCTTTTGGCGGTTTTACAAATGAATTGCGCAACAACACAGCAACAACAATTACAACAAATACAAAAAAAAGAAACATATACCAACATATATTTATACTTTTTACAAAAATAAAACAACCAAAAAAAAAAAAAAATACATGAAATATTTTTGTAAATTATTTTTATGCACTCCATTAAATATTTAAACAATTTTAGCAGCATATACCCCAAAAAATGCCCCAAGGCACAGCCTGCAAAACTTTAATCAACCGTAAAATGTTGACCCTTTTATACACTTGCAAAGAGTATATTAAGTTTACAATTTTTTTCCTCTGCTATAATTTTTATTCATAAAGTTGGATAAATTTGTACATTTTTGCTTTTGCTATCATATGTGATTTTAATATTAATATAATATAAAAATATTATAATAAAATTTTCTCTTTAAAAATTGGAATAAAAAACTATGGTCCGGTCATGGGACCTTCTTCATTGCTTCAGCTTATAGTTTTTCAAGGCGCTTATTATAAGTTTTATTTAATCTCATATCTTGGAAAACGCTATCCTCCCGCCCCAATGCGAGTCGCTCCAGTCTTGGGTTGTGCCCTCCACATGTTCTGCCAGTGTGTCCCTAAAAACTTATTCATTCAAATTCTGCTGTAACATGCTGTCACAATTGGGTCAATTCTTCTCATCACGTACCTAATTGCGAGTAAAAAAACAAATTGTTTTTTTTACTTAAAAATTTACAATTTTTTTCCCCTAAATATGGGGTCCGTTCCAGACGAAAACGAATACGTAATATAATCTAAAAATTTAATAAAAAATAAATTAAATATAATATAAAAAATAAACCAAAAAAAATGTAACTTTCATTTAATATTTTCTAATAAATACTTTCGTGAAGCGCTGGTATAGTAGACCTTCGGCTTAAATAAAAAATTATATTCAAAATGTGTTATGTAAAAATAAATACTAAAAAAATGTCTGTTTTATTTAATATTTTTTATATAATCTTTTGACTTGGGTTGAAAATTTGTTGAAGCTTTAGGGTGACTTTAAAAAAATGTTGTGTCTTTATCAAGAATTTGCCAAAACCTAGTAGATGTGATGACATCTTTTCAAAGGATATTTTTATTAGGCATTCTTCTTCGAGGGTATATTTCTATTGGGTCGTTCACTAAGTAATTTCATTTGATGACAACAGCTGATCTTATTGAATTTTTTCGCAGCCAACTTCACACCTAACCGCTTTACCTTTATATATTTGAACAGCTGATATAGTAAGGCTTTTTTGTGAAAAATTTTGTTAAATTTTTTGGAATAGTTTTTGTTTGGTGCCCTATCGAAGATGGAAGATCGAAAACAACATTTTCGGCATATTTTACTGTTTTACAATCAAAAGGGTAAAAATGCAGTTCATGCAAGGCGAAAATTATGTGATGTGTACGGAGAAGATGTGTTGACCGAACACCAATGCCAAAATTGGTTTGCGAAATTTCGTTCCGGCAATTTCAATCTTGAGGATGCACCACGTCCTGGAAGGCCTCTTGAAGCCGATGTGGATAAAATAAAGTCGTTGGTCAATGCAAATCGTCGAATAACAACTCGAGTGATTGCTGAAAGATTAAATTTGTCTAATGCAACCGTTCACAAGCACATGAAACGTCTAGGATTAATTTCGAAGCTTGACATATGGGTTCCTCATGTTCTTACAGAACGAAATTTGCTTCGTCGCATTAACGACTATGATTTGCTTATCTAACGTCAAAGAAGTGATCCATTTTTGAAGCGCATTGTTACTGGCGACGAAAAGTGGGTTGTTTACAAGAATGTAATGCGCAAGAGATCATGGTCTAAAAAGGATGAACCAGCTCAAACCACTTCGAAGGCTGATATTCACCAAACAATAGGTTATGTTGTCTGTTTGGTGGGATTTCAAAGGGATCGGATATTTTAAACTTTTGCCCGACAATACCACGATTAATTCTGAAGTGTATTGTGATCAGCTGCACAAATTGAGTGATGCACTCAAACAGAAGAGGACAGAATTGATCAATAGAAAAGGTGTAGTGTTCCACCAGGATAATGCGAGACCTCATACAAGTTTGATGACTCGCCAAAAGCTTTTGCAGCTTGAATGGGATGTGCTACCACACCCACCATATTCTCCAGACTTGGCACCTTCGGACTATTACTTGTTCCGGTCTCTGCAAAATTTTTTGGATCGGAACACCTTCATCTCAAATCAGGACGTCAAAAACCACTTGAACCAGTTTTTTGCCTGCAAGGATCAAAAATTTTATGAGCGTGAAATCAATCTCTTGCCCGAAAGATGGCAAAAGGTATTGCATCAAAATGGAGAATACATAATTTATTAAAATGTTTTACACAATAAAAAAAATCGTGTTTACATTGCACTAAAAAAAACGAAATTACTTAGTGAACGACCCAATAGAAGATGTTTCATCACCTCATCTCCACTCAAATTACTGGGGCCGTTCCTATCTTAGAAAAGTATTGATTTAGAAGTAACTATGAAAAATTATGCATTATATAAAAAAAACACAAAATAAAAAATTATTTTCACAAGAGGAAGAGAACTACAGTAGAAAAACAGAGATTAGATTTTGTATAATCTTAAAAACTAAAATATAACAAATTTAGGTTAGAAATATTACCATTAATTAAGGATTGTTGTTTCTGTTGTTAATGAGTAAGGAAAAAAGAGTCTGATGAAATATCTTGCAAAAGAGCTTAAGCAAAACTTATAACTTACTTACTAAATAAAGGGATACAATTTCAAGGAAACTCATGAATAGTGAGTGAAGTTCCCGCCCGCAATTTATTGTACATCCAGGATGTTTTCTTAGTTTGAATGATTATTTAATGAGATCAACGATCGGCTTCAAATTAGCTTTCTAAAAAGGAGTAATACATTGTGACCAAAAAGTTTCTGAATATTGTAAATGCAACGCAAAATTTTTAATCTTCATCGATATTAATTTTGTCTCCTTCAAAATATGCCCCTTTTGAAGCGATACACATATGCCACCTCTGTTTCCAATCATTAAAACATGCCTCGTAGGCGTCTTCGTAACAAAATAAAAGTAGTCATAATAAAAATAGTTTCATTTATGGATGTGGTCGTCATTAAAGCTAATCCAATCCATTTATTGGAATCCTATTTGAATAAGCTACCCCTGAAAATACTTTTGAAAACAGCAGTTGAAGTGAGGAAGAAATTTTTGTTTGATGTTTGCTTAAAGAATTAAAGCGTATGAAACATTCGGCGTTCCAGGCTTAGAATCAACTTAAATATTTTTTTTTGTGCGGATTTATTATGTTGTTGTTGTTGTTGGGTCACAACATGTTGCTAAGTATTGGGAACGCTGTGTGGGAGTGTTCTAGTATCCGCCTAATCGACCAAGGCATGCGCTATTAGCCGAAGGGGAAGGTTTGGACACAGTTTGCAGTTGAGTGGTAAATGCAGAATTTACAAAAAAAAAAAAAAATAATAATGTAATGCATTACTAAGAAGGTATTTTAAAGAACAGGACATCCAAGAACGTTTAACAATAAAAAAACTATTTAAACACTTATCTTATTGTAGCTTTAATAAAAAGTATATGTTTATTATTATATGAAAGATTTATTGATAACAAATTCTATTTAGAAAACCCATAACATAAAAAGCTGTTACAAAAAAGTATCACACACTTAATAAATAATTGAAAATAAAAATAATAAAAAAAAAATTTTTAAGTAGCTGGCTTTCCTTTTTTGATCCCTATTAGCCCTCAAGACTCACTAGGGCTGCCGCTTTTTGCAATTTCATTAAGCGTCAATGACGAGCCAAAAGTATTACAATCATTTAATTTATATTTAAAATTTATTTATTTATATATGCGCATATATCATATGCATAACACATTTCGTACGCATTTCGTATTCAATAGCCATATAAAATACTTATATATGCTTATGCTATATATTATTTATGCATTTATGCGAGAGAAAATTCATACACATTTGTTGTGCAAATTTCTCACGCCTTTCGTTTTACGCCTAACGCCTTCAGTGGCATTTCCCAATAAATTCACATCAAAGGTCTTTATTTGTGTTTGCTTAACAACAACAAAAAGGCAAAATCCACGGATTGGGCTCACAAAAAGGATACATTGGCATTGTCTACCAGCGGCTAGCTCTAGACATAGCCCAGGACTGTGTAAATATCATTTTCATTTCAATTGAGCAGAGTGAATCTCTACTATTTTGGTGTTTTTGGTCGCTAGGCTAACCTGCGGCACGCGTGCATGTCATCAGCTAATCCCGAAGCTACCGCTAAATGATTTTCTAGTTGCTAAGGACACACATAGATACACTCACGTACATGCATAAATATATATATATGTATGTATACTTGCATACACAGCCTACGCAGCACGTGTCAATTGTTTGTACCCTTAGGCAGTCAGTCAGTCAGTTCAGTCAGGGGGTGAGTTTTCTTGCTTTATCTATGCACTGAGAAAAATTATAATACTATGTTGGAAGTAGCGAACGAGTTTTTGACCACTTAAACTCAAATCAGTTTAGTTTGATTTACACTGTGAAAATTAATCGTCGGGTTACGCGTATATTATACTGGTACTAAGTATGCTTCGGCTGTCAACTTGTTAAAAAAAAAAATTATATTCCACTATGCCTGCCAAATAGTCCCTAATAATCCTTAGCACAAAATCTTATTATTTTAATATATAAAAGACATTTTTTTTATTTAAGTCTATTATTATTAATGAATTTTCAAACTGTCTCACATTCTCAGATGTTTGTACACGGTTTAAAAAAAAACGAAAAAAAAATTAGTTTCCACATAAATTTAAAATTGTAATAATACATTTTAAAAAAATGTTTTAACCTTATGGCCATTATTAATACAAAATTTGAGAAACTTCGAAAATGTTAATGTTTTACATAATATGCATATATTAACATTTCGGTTTATATTACATTAATCCGAAATGCAAATTTTTGGAGATTCTTTTGGGAAACATTCCATCCTAGGTGAATCCGGAGGTGTCGTTAAATATGTTGTAATAATTAAAAACATTGTGGCATCCAAAAATATTTAACGTTGATTTTATTGCTTAGGATTATTTTACAAAGGCAAATATGTGTAATTAATGAGTACAGCTTGTAATATTTTTTCTTTCATAATGTTTAATCAAAATCAATATATATTTAATCTTTATAATTTTTAGAAAAATATTGAGGCTTTTTGACAAAACATTCTACATTTCTCTCAGTGTACATACAGCAGCAACATTTCTCTGTTCCGCATTGCAATGAACTTGGTCTGTACAACACTCGAACAAAGTAACTCTATGTAAGGTCGCCAATGACCGCCAATGGATTTTTAAATACTCGGCACACGCTTCTCAGTTCGCTGAGCTGCTGCTCAAATAAAATAGCTCGAGGCGGGTGGGGAAACTGCCGGAACACTTTGGTTCGGTTCGGCTTTGGCTTGTTTCTCTCTCGGGCTGCTGCGCCATATAAATAACTCAATTGTTTTGTTGACATTTTATTTGACACGTGACTTTGACTGGTTAAACACACGACCTGCGCTTGGACGTCGCTTCATCTATGCATAGAGTAAGGTATGTCTTTATGCCAGGGATCTAGGTAGAGGCTTTGTTCTTTTTGCGGTTCATGTGGCCGCCAACATCGTGGTCATAGTCATCCTCATGCTAGTCCTTGTCGTCATCGTTGCCGTCTTTGTTGACGTCGTCACAGCGTTGGCAGCAATTAATTTCAAAGGTGTCTATTAAGGCAGCGAATACACGCGCTCGGAACATTAAAACTGCACTACGCTGAGCTGGGTGGGGAGGGGCGGTACATACGCCAGTAGGCGTTGGGAGAGGGGCGTAAAGCGTTTTTCATTTAATGCGTATGTTATAGTGTCAATTTGGTATTTATGACCTTTTGTGGGTTGTGTAATTTGCGCAATGTGCCAGACGAGATTAAAGCCATTGCTTCAGCCTGGAACTTAAGAAACTGTCAGCATATCAGTTAAGGAGTATTCTTTTCCTCGACTTATAAAATAGCTGCAATGTCGTACAGAATATACGGAATAAGTAAATTTCTTATAAGATCATGTTTTGGTAAATTTCTGATCATCGACTAAAAAGTGATTAATTAGACATATATGCTTATTTCTAGCAAATTACATTTTCTCCATCTTAACCGTCTATAAAATCTGCTAAGGGATCTGGTGCGTCATTCCAGGCGCCTTTGTCTATGACATTAATCCCAGATAGCAAGTGTAGAGTCCCTAAACCTTAATTACTTAGAAGTAAAGACTAAAAAAGCATTATCAAATAAGAATTATTTTTCGCTTGATCTTTATGACGACATTTTTGTTCCTTGTGACCGTGGTAGGCAAAGTCACTGACATTAAAATGATCGTTTTCAAAAGCAAGTATTTAGCTACCCGGATAGGTTCTTGACTTCTTAGTTAGTATTTTGTGTCAATCCAATCCAGCAGTTACTTACTTTTGCTAGAAGCTTGTTGACTCTTATTAAAGACGGCACTATTTGGTACCTAGAATACCATTCCAAGTTATGCGACGTCTCTTTTTTATCTTCGTATGAATAAGCAGGTACTCCTTAATTCTGTTTTAACTCGACTTTAAAAAAAAAACAAGAAATGTAGTTTTATTTGATTATTAAAAAGAGATTTTTTCACAAAATTCTAAACAAACTCAACAGACACGAAGTTGATGGTGCGTGGCTTCGGCTTTTGTTGCTCTGATATTGTTTTCTCTGCTGCAGTGGCAGTAAAGCAGAGCAACAAGAGCCGAAGCCACGCACTATCAACTTCGTGTCGGTTGCTTATCAACGTCAGCGTCGCAATACGTCACTGCGGCAGAGAAAACTTCAATACATACACAAGAAAAAAATGTGAGTGTATTTTATGCCGACAACTGCTCTAATGCAACTTTCCACAGGAAAGCCAACAAACTGAAACATATGTATTTGAAAATAAGTAGCATATGCATTGAAGTTGCCGGAAACGGAAGTGTATGGCATATACACTACAACCACATAAAACAACACACACGCACACCCAAGCTTGCATACATGAACATGGCCAAAAATTGTACACGACTTGTTTAGTTTGAAAAAGTTTCCAGTTTTAAGTCCTTCCATCTTTGGCCCTTTTGTCTTTCGTCCTTTTGCTGCTGTTGTCTACCTTTTACAGCTGCTTTGCTTTCATTCTTTGTTTGTTTGCCTGACGTCGAAGACTTTTGACTTTTCTTTTAAAACAATTTTTGCTTTGTATGCATGTGTGAGTATGTAAAAGTGTGTGTGAGTGAGTCTCTGTATGTGTGTGTGCGTTCATGTGGTTGGCAACAGAAAACCAAAATTTAAACAAAAGAAAAGCAGACAACCATTTGGCGCTGAGACAAAACAACTAAAGCTGCATCTTGGCTAACGGAAACCGCACTCACACACACTCGCACACACACACACATACACTTGCCTTTGGTGCTAAGTGACTCTCGGCCTTTGTTGTTGTTGCAAAACACAACAACAACAAAAAAAATAAAACTGAAGTATATTGTTAACAGGATATATAATACACAAAATAAAGTTTTCAGCCAAAGTTACACAAAAGTATTTTACAAGTTTTTCCTGCTTTGCTCAACCCGCCATTTAAGCATTTTCACTTGCTTTGTATGTTTGATTTTTGGTATTGTTTTACTTTTTGTTGATTTTAGAGAACGAACGTGAAGCGAGAATTAAATGTTTAGCAAATGCTCTCGTACATTTGCTATTTTATCTTATTTTTTGCGACTTAGTTTAAAGGAATTTTTAAATTAGACAGACTATAGTTTAAGTTGTAAGTTAAACATAAAAAAAGCATATTAAGAATCTACTCCAATGCAAGCAAATTCTCTACAAATACACACACTTACACGTTTGAGAAACTTCTAAATTGAAAACCCTTAATTTTAATTAATAAGAGTTCTGTGGCTTCTTTGTATTTCAAAATAGTCTTTTAAAGATCAACGATCAATCTCTTAAATCAATTTTCGCAACACTTTTTCCACTATGATACCGCGTCTCCAAAAAATTAATTTTGAGTGCATCGTTAGTTTTTCGAGGTCAAAAATCGCATAATCTTTTTTTTTTGATGTGCGGAAACACAGTCAATGAATGAAAGCTTGCAGTATCGTGATGAAGAATTCAAGATTTATCGCCTTTCACAATCTTATTAACGTTTTTTGAATCATGACGTGGTTGAATTTTTGTAACTTTTCTTTGTACCAATCGAGAGCAATAATTAAGTTGTGCAGTATCCAAAGCGAACAAATTTTAATGGTGCCTAAATGTGCATGCAATATTGAAAGTACAATGATGGAATTAATGCCCAGGGATGCCTTCATCTCACATGATACATTACATACGTGACGATCTTGAACGACGTTTACGAAATTCGTCGGTAAGTCGGCGGTCTTAACTGAATTTTGTAATGTCGGGGCCTAACCACCGAATTCGAATAAAGTTGATCATTGCACTTTTGTCGAGAAAGTCAAAGTCGGAAATCATAAATCGTGGCACGAAAATGTTCAGGATTAAATTCCATTTGTTGACCGAGTCGAAATTGCTATCCAACTTAAAAAAAAAAAACTTCATTAGTATTATTAAAGCGCAAAAATAAATAATGACCCTCGTATTATATTACAAAATCATAATAAATAGCTACTATAGTAGCATGCTGCTTGTAAAAATTTGCCCGTTTAGTAGTACAGTGTAATATTCTATAGAAGTCCTTGTTTTTGGTGGTAATTATATTGCTTACTACTTCAAAAGCAATCAGAATTATGAACATCGCGTTGTTCAAAATTTGAAGAAGTCAGATAGAACACAACATTTTTTTTGAGAAGATATGTCTAACCATATACATTTTTTTTTTTTATTCAAATTTGTAAAAATGTAAAAACTTTTGTAAACAAAGAACTTTAGCAACATTTTTTATGATGACTTTTGTTTTGTATTAAAATTATATAAAAAATTCGACTTACAAGAAATAATTCTTAAAATCTATTGAGTACCCATCTTAGCAAAATAAAATAAAAATTCTTTTGTAGCGCCAATGCTCAGGCCAATGAACGTGCTGTGGAGTGGCATTTCTGTCTGGGAGTTCCCAGTTCTTAAGTATGTTGACAAATAGAGGGCTTCGACGCTGACATCGACATAGCCATCATTTATCACTCACTGACTTGCAACAGCAACAATAAAAACCAAACTGCAAGAATGCCAAAAGTAAACTGGCTAAAAGCGTTAAAGCCAAATTGTCAGTATTGTTTGTATATGTGTGTGTTTTTGTGAATTGGTGTGCGTGCGTGTGTGTGTGAAAGTTTGTAGCATTGTGTGATTGTAAGAGGCAAGGAAAAAAATAAATGTTTTCAAATGTTTGACGCGCACTGACAACAAATAAGCACACTGTCAAACGCACAAACACACACACAAATAACTGTCTCAACAAGAACACAAATATGCGTGTGTGTGTGTGTGTGTGTATTTGTCGAGCTGTGCGTGCGTTTAATGTCTGTAATTTACCGTTAAGTAGACAAGTATTAATGGTAAAATACCAACGGAATGCGTAACGCAACTTAACAAACATACAAATACAAATACAAAGCACAAACATATAGAAAACTGCCAGAGCAGGCGGCACAACAACAGTAACAACAAGAACACCACACTCATTGGAACAAAGGAAAGCCATAAAGAAAAAAAAGACTCAAGCAGAAAACAAAATGGCGACGACAGAAACGCCAACGACAACATCAGTTTGACTTGACGTTGAAGTTACATGTTAACTGTGGCAGTGCCAACCCTCAGACACACACACACACACTCATACACATACAAAGATACACCCACTCACACATACACTCAAACATATTCACACACATACACACACACACTGCAGCAATTGTCATTGTGGCGTGGGCAAGTTGCTGCCCCCTCAGCAAAGATGTCAAAATAAAATGAAAAAAAAACCAAGTCAGAAATTCGAAGTCGAGGTTTTCAAACGCCGAATACTCTTTCTATCAAACTATGTTGAAATTTGGCACAATGACTGAAAATATATTTGTGTTAAGTTTTAAAGTTTGCAATACATTATTTTGAAAAATTCTCAGGATTTTTTTTTTTCATAGAGGTCTTTGATATAACTTGCTGAATTCGAATTCGCTATACCAAAAGATCGTGGTTATCTTAATCTAAAAAAAAAAATAAAAATTATCTCAGAAACCTGACTAGCTGGTGTATGGCGTCACATTGGATTCAGAAACCTCAAAAACATATAAAAAATATTGTCAGACAAGCGGTCTCGAAAAAATGTTTTGTGGGTTTTTGACGTAAAGGTGGAACCAGGTCCCTCTGTAGCAATTCTGTTAGCGGATTCGGCTTCAGCGCGTTGAAATACTTAAAAAAATATATGTCTCGACTGGCTGTGCTATTTAGAATTTGGAATTAATTTTATCGTATAATTATATAAAAAAAAAAATTTTTAGTAATCAGAAAACTTACTTTTAAAAAATATAAATACAAATACACGGTATAGCACATTTTTTTAATACTCAGATTAAAAAAAACAAATAAGTAATTGAAAAGAATTATTTTTCTTCAAATAAGTTTAGTTTACGTTATGGCTACTCTTACTTAATTTATGTACTTATTCTTTTTGATACATAAAATTTTAAAAATCTTGAAGTTTATAAAATCGCAAATAGCCTGTTTAGCTTACTTCTGCTGAACTAGTAATGACTGACTCGAAATCTTGAAAGATGCCCGATTCGTACTTCGCTACTCTACTGAGAAACCTACAGTACTCACTGCAAGCGTATAATAAAAACGAGCATAAAGAGCAAATGCCAAAAAATTCCAAAGAAAACTCAACTTTGGATTGTTGGAATTTTTTTTCCTTCATTTTTTTTTTTCTGCTATGCTCTGTGAATGAGCAAAGGAAATCCTGCGGGGTTGGCACACAAAAAAATATATATATGTATGTATATGTATTAGTATTTGGCCGTTAAAATAGTAGATAAGACGAAATGGCAACGAAAGCAAGAATGACAAAACAAACGCGCCATTTTCTTGACGTTTAGCAATTTGACATTTTACGTGATTTTGGGCAGCAGCATGACCCATGATATGAAAGCTGTTTTAGTGGGGGTAGGAGGCGGACATCTACTGAGACTGTGCAGCTATGTGACTTGCCATTTGCTGAAAATTACAAACTGCCAAACTGTGTGCGCGCTGCGTTTATGTAATTGAGTTCAAAAGCAAACGCCTCGCACTCCCCGCGTTCCTCACTACTACGCCCACACGGAGACAGCTCAGAGGAGCTCAGTTCCAGCTCAGTGCTCACATTTTTCACAATTCATTTCATTTGGCTGCAAGGCAACATTATTATAAAAAATATGGTTCAAAGACAGCAGCCGCTTCAGCAGCGGCAAAAATGAAAGAAATGAGAGCATAACTTAAGGCGCTTTCACATTAAGAAAAAGCTGCGCTTTAAACAAAAACGCTGCACAATAATTTTCATTTTTTGTTTACAATTCTGGCAACATTTCAAAGTCATCCTTAGTTGTGCTTCTGCTTGTTCTCTTTGCTGACTAGACTAAGATGGATTAAGCCCCCAGAGTATAGAGCAGCGCCAGCAAACAGACAGCTCCGGCAACGACTCCAACTCCCTTACTACGCTGCACAACACTAAACAATTTTTCTTGATTTCTTTGGCATTACTTTTTTTTTATAATATTTCTTTTTTTTCCTTACTTTTTTCCTTTTTTTTGCGTTTTCCTTTGCCTTGGCTGAGTTTGTTTGCGTCTTGAAGCATTAGAAAATAATATTTTATTCGCTTCACTTGCAATTTTTCTTGTAGTGTTTGCGCTTGGCTTGTCTAACACTCGCCAAATGTTTCAATGTGTGTGTGCATGCTTCCATGTGTCTAAGTGTGTGTGTGTGTGTGTGTGGCAAGCGCCGCCATATTGTTGAAGTTGTTGATGTTGAAAAATGTTACATGCCAGAAATTGCTGGTTACCCACATGGAAATTACGTTGCATGTTTCATTGAGGCAGCCAACCGTCTACCAAGAGCCGACAACGAAAGCAACAACAAAAAAAAAAAAAAAAACAAGCACCAGAGGCAGCTGCAGCCAGTTAGGACTTGAGTTCTTACATGGGTTTTGTGGCACATTAATCGTCTAGCATTTTCAGTTTGTTATCGACATGGTGCAACTTGTCATTGATGGTAGCAGGAATGTGGTTAGCCAGCGCTGGGAATCTGCTTAAACATGTGGCGCCTTAAAGCGCTTATATTCATTCTACTTAAAGGCTAACACATAGTAAATAGTTAATGTTAATTGGGGCTATTAATGTGACTGCATGTAAACCAAGGCTTTTAACAGATAACTCATACATATTGTTTATACGAAAATCGTTACGTTGAGGTAGTGCTGAAGAAAACATCGATGATCGAAGTTTAAGATATCTATACATATATCAATGTTGGCCAACAGAGATGTTTCTCCAGCACTTCTGCACTCATCAAATGGGTGTTTAGTAGTGCTGAAGAAACATCTCTGTTGGCCAACATCGATATATAGAGATTTTAAACTTCGATCATCGATGTTTTCTCCAGCACTAAGTTGAGGTTCCAAAACAATTACTCACGAAAAGATATCATCGCATACGCCTTAAAGCAGACAAGTGCATCACAGATGACCACATCATTTGATGAAAATCTCTCTTTTGTGGTCGACTATTCGCAATCGCAATTGCAATATTTTGTTTTCGATAGTATAGGGTGGGCCATCTGTTGTTTTGGTTGTTAAACACTCATAATTCGGAGCAAACCTGTCCAAAGTGGATGCTCTTCGACATATCTGTCTTTTCAAAACTACTCAATTTTCGTCATGGAACATTTAACAAAAGAAAAACGCCTAAAAGTGGTAATATGGTATGGTACTATGGTCGTTCTGTGAAAAAAAACATGGTTGAGGTTCAAATGACGCAACAATTGAAGCCCACGGACCATTATTAGCTTCGCTTATTCGTTGAATGGATGGGAGAACGCCAGATGAGTTTTCGTCAAAAAAAAAAGACATCGAAAATTATGATGTTCGCATACGGGTCTGTAGAGTCAGCCGTGTCGGCTATTTGAGCGATATTATCATACATAAATGAGTAGTTTAAGACTGGCATTTGTTGTATATATTTGTCAAATTTTGTTGGAATATATAATACAAATAAATGCAATAAACAAACTTACCAACTGATGGCCCACCCTATATAAGCTACCCTATACAATTTGGGGTTCCGATTTTCTTTAAAAAATTTAGTTTTTTAAAACAATTTTGTATATTTTTGTAAAAAAGATTTTTAAAAAAATGTCCTTTTTTTAATAAATTATATTGGGTAACAATCTTAAAATAAAAATTCTGAAAATTTTGGGAGTGAGTTTCTAAAAATAAGCAATATTAGAACTAGTATTATTACAAAGATCGGAAGACAGCGCTGCTCTTTTTATTTCATATATTTTTAAACCAATGAGAGATTTTTTGAACACTTTTTTGAAGCGATCATATAGCTGACAAAGCATAATCATTACTAATGCGACATATAGAATAGAACTTGGGTGCTTTTCAGGTGAAAAAGCTTTTTGCAGCGCCATCTATGAATTTCACAGTTTACACGTATGGAACATTTTTCCGGAGTCGAGCTGCTTCCAGTTAAGTGTTATTATGCTAGGTTATTATGGTTACACTCTAAAAGGGTTCTTATTTCTCAGTTCTTAATTCAGACATTTTATTTATGTGCTCCTTGTGTATCCTTTCGTATACTTCGTAAAATTTTTGTTGACTACAAAAAAGCGAACATAGCGTGGCTCGAAGGCTTCAAGACTGTAGTATGTATATGAAAAAACTTCGACGCCTAGCGGGAAGTAGACTCCTTGCAAGTTGACTGCAATGGCACCTGAGTCTGTCACTGTATCTATTCGTGTGGCTCCTTATCTGCTTATCTACAGAATGCAGATTAAGGTCACGATCGAATTGTGCACGTACCAAGGGAAAATTGTTATTTGCCTTAAGATCCGATTTTGCAGTACATGGATACTTTAACAGCATGACTTTGCTGTGAGACTCTAAATCTGCAGGCCGTAGAGCCAGGTCGTGGCGACACACTGGACGTACACTGCCATCTTTGCTCATAGTGACAGAATACTTGTCCTGTTTAGCTGCCAATGCAAAGTAAGTCGCTTATACAGCGTGATGTCAAGGTACTTGACTTGATTTGGCTACTCCAGGATCACTTCCTCTAACTGTATGGGTGGGGTGTTCGTCCTTTTTAGTGTGAAGCATTCCATCTCATGCACTAGACAGCCAGTGTGTCGAGGTACTTTTGGAGGCCTTACTTAAAATAGTAAACCCTAAGACTAAAAAGCATATGGCAAAAAGTTTGGCCTTAAAATAAAAATTCCTTTTTTTAGTTTTAGTATAGTAACCAAACTCTATCAATCAAAATTAGATTCAGACCCAGATTGGTTATAAAGTTGCCCCAAAAAGTAGGCAATATTTTACAACAAAATTGCTCTTGTTACTAGCCTTTGTTGTGGGTCTCTCATGTTCTTAAGGCAACTTTAGCATATAATTGTTACTATATGCAAATTGTTTGTTAGCTTTTTGTAAAATATTTTCAATAAATGCATGTTAGCACACCCATGGACACAAGCAGAGACACAAACACGCCCATCATTACGAACACACACAAACAAAAATCAATTTTATTTGAATTTAACAATTTAACCGTAAAAACCACAGAAAGCATTTTAAACGCATTTTTAATAGACTCAAATATGTGTTGCATAAAACGCGGCGCAAGCAGGCAACATAGCCGCCATTTTGTTTTGTTTGTAACGAAATTCGCGCATTTACAAAAGCCATCAAAGCCAAAAACAACAACATCAACAACAAACAAACCGCGCACAAATTATCGATGGGTGAAAGAGAAAGATTGGTTGCAAGTCCTCTATATATATTACAACAGTTCCACGTTAGCGGAACGGCTGATCCTATCGTGGTATTTTATTTTGTTGATGCTGATGGAAAATTAGTTTTTGCATGTTCTATAGATGCAACATTGTAGCATGTGGTAGATGTGTGAGTGTGTATCTGTGTGTGTGTGTTACTGTTTGCACATAGTCTGCATACTTTTTGCGCTTGTACAAAGTCACGAATCGCGAGTGTAATTTTTTTCCTTTTTTTTTTTTTTTTGGTGTATGTGTATGTGTATTGCATGGCATTTTGTGCAAATATTTGTACAACAAAAAATATTTATTTACGCATAGTTCAATAGACAAAGCAAAAATAACAGCTTACAGCAACAACAACAAAAAAATACTAGTTTACAAAAAAGCTCAACTAAAGTGGCTAGCTTTAGCTTTAATGAGCAGCATTCATTAAACCAAATGTGTGTTGAAAAACCTTACAGCACTGGTTAAAGTCACTCTGCTGTACATTTTGCACACATGCTGCCAGGCCATAACCGTTTACTTGACCATGAAATGAAATGAAAGTACATAAAATATCATCTATGGCAATATTGACAATTGCACGTTGTGTGGTCAAATGTAAGACTGTATAAATGTAACCCTGGTTTGTTTGACGTTGCCTAAACAACTGGTTGTCGTAGCAACCAACTCGAGCAGACGACTCTCTCTCTCTCTCTCCGAAGAGTGTCACTTGCAAAAGCTTGTAGACTAAGCATCACTGTCCACAGACAATGAGCTCACTCCTGAATTTTTAGTATTGCCTTATTCATTTTTTCGACATCCTATGGTTTCTGATATGCTGGTTTTAATTCGTGCTGCATAGCGTTAAATGCGCCCCATGTTGTCGACACTGCGGCTAAAAGCTGATGAGAAGTTGCTGGGTATGCGGGAAACATCACACTGCTTTGACATTTTGTACGTAAATTCAGGCAATTTTTCCCTATAACAACTTCACGACAAGGCATGTTTTTTTTTCTTTGTAGCGTAACAGCTGGCAGAGTTCAATGGAAACATATTGGCAACCCGCAGGCCTAGACAGGGCATCCACTGGCATAAATGGGCTGAGTGTTAGTAAAACTTGGAAAAATTTTACTTGAGTAGAAAATTGTTGCTTTGGTACATGAATATTGGCGATTGACTTGCATCAGCAAAAAAAAAAAAACTACTATTTTGAAAATTGCAATATTTTCTATGATATTCTGAAATTTCCAATTAACCGATTCGACAAGTTAAGCACGCTTAGCCGTTTGATGCCCAGTACAAAAAATTTTGTAACAAACTAATTTCACAAGCTTTCGTGAAGAGTATCTAGATAGAAAAAAATTGTATCAAACGATTCAATCCAATCCATTTATGAAGTTAATTTTCAAATCAAATTAAAAATTAGCAAGCTAAAACAACCAAATTTGAAAAGTAGGTATACCCATGTAAACATAATCATAAAACAGCTATTGACATTCTGCAAACTTCCTAACACCGAAAATATAGTTTTTTTAAAATCCATATTACGAAAAAAAAGATTGAGTCAATTGTTTCTATGTCATCACTAGCATTTCATCAGAAATTGTTTATAATTCACAACTACTTTTAGCAACAGATGCCACATGAAGCATATATAGCATATGTATTTTATTTTATATTTTAATACATATTGTTAGTTGTATTCTTTTGTAGTGCCTATACATATTTTATTTTATATTCTAATGGGGGGGGCCCAATAAGGGCAATGAAATTAAATTTTCCATTACGTATTTGTTTCAATTATTAAAATTTTTCGTTAAAAAAAATAAAACAATTTTTTGAAGGACACTCCAAAAAAAATTAATTAACACAAAGAAAGCAATAAAGAATCAGCATATTTATAATAAGGTTTTTATTGTACTGAGAAAACTTGATTGAAATAGTTGGCTTGGAGCAAGAAGCGAGTCGGAGGAACATCTTATATCTATCTTTGACTAGTTTAAAACGAGTACAGGATGGGTGAACAAATTCGAAAATCTGTTTTTATTGTCGTATTTTTTGCTGCGACTAGTCGGGTGTAGAAAGAGCATACCAAGGCTTTATGGCTTCTATATCCAGACACGAATTTATAGCAAAGAAAAAGCCAGTAGATTTAACCACTCCGACTTACAGTTGAGGAATCTCTAAAAAGTTTGGACAAAACATTATTTCTATTTGCATTATACCACTATAAGTTGCAAGCACGTATCGCAACGTTATTTTTTTAGCTGCTCATTGTAAGCATACAGGATGCAGTATGCCTTGTCCATAGTTTCCTACCATTCGAACAACAGAACACCCTGTATGCTTCAGTTCACTTAATATGTAGCTCAAGTAGCGCACACAGCATCTAAAACCAGCAATAGACTGCCAAGCACAATCTTGGAAAATGCTACAAGATTACATACTGACACTTTGACTTGTATGCCATTGGGTGTTATTGTAGAGAGCCTGTTTTTTGTTGTTTTAGTTGTATGTAGCTTAGGTGTTTGTTGTTGTAGTTGGCGCTGTTGGCATTGCCGGACTATTGCTCCATTTCTTACGTGCTCAAGCACGGCTGGGCGTCGAAGCGTTGAAATGTTGCCAGCAGGTGCGCGGCATGCTTACGAATTTTCCTTTTCCTTTGGGTTCGACTGTGGGGTTTTTGGGTGGGCGGAGAAACAACAGGGCCAAAAATCAGGCTTGTCTGCACAAAACAAAGTAGATCAAGCAGCAGTTGGCAATGGCCGGCAGCAACAAAAAAATCGGAAACTGTCGTTTAAATGCTCAACAGTGGGATACCCTACAAATTTGGCTTAGATACTTTGAGGAGTGTAAGCTTATTACAGGGAAATGGCTTACTGGGTTGGAAGCCATACCGTCATACCAGGAGGATGCTTCACAAAAACGTTAATTCTTCGTTATTAATTAGTTTCACATGAGTCTATATACCAAAATTGGCGACTGTACCTTGTTAGCTTATGAAACAAAGACGAATATTATGGAAATTTATATGCAAGGGATCCAAACGTAGTAAATTTTTCTCAATCGGCCGTTTTCCTTTAAACCAGCAAAATCTTCGGATTTATTTTGAAACAACATTAATGATGCTCTCAATTTCACCAAAACGAATTTTGTACATGGTTTGACGCCAAATGATTTGTTGCAAGTACAATAAAATCGAATTCGCAAAATAGTTTCAAAAAATTTTTTTTTTCATTTTATTTATGCAAACAAGTTAGATATTTATTAGTTTTAATTTTAAATTTTTTTCAATAATTGGCATACGTTTTACATAAAAAATGGTTCATGTCTTGCATAAATGGTTCATGTCTTCCTTAAAAAAAAAAATATATATTCTTTTGCGAATGAACCCTGTGTATGGATAATGCGCATGCTTTGACAAAAAGACCTACACCGTGTATAAAGACGAGCATGACTGAAATGTTACGCGAGATCATTATCTTCCTTAAGCCAGTTTAAAAAAACATGTTCTCTATACGAAGATAAGATAAACATTTTGAAAACAATTCTTGAAAATTGCTTAGCTCTCAAACATAAAAGTTAAAAGTAATTATTTTAAGACAGTTTAGGATTTTTTTCTAGAAAGTAATTTTAGGATTAATAAGTTCTTGAATCTTGAAGTCACAAACTTACGAAGAATATGATATGTATTATAAAAATACTGGGTCACAAAATAAGCCAAAATTAAAGTTTTTATTTGTTTTAAATTGTAGTTTATTTTTCAACGATATTTTCACAAATTTTTATGAAAAAATGTCAGGTCTGCTAACTGTTACATACTTTGCAGAAATCTGTAGTACCCAAGATGCTATAGATACAGGGTATAAAAACCGAAGGAAAATGTATTTCAGCAACGAGTCACTTGGCGTCACGTGGTCACAACATAAAAACGTGATGAAATTTCACAAAAATAAAAGCACACAGTGACTCTCCCACACACACACACAAAAGTGAAACATGCCGACAAATCGACCCTATGCTCAGTGACAACGAAGATCTTTGAGCAGGGGGTGAAACTGATGGAACTGGTTGGGTTCCGTTCGAGGTCTAAAAACCCAGCCAAGTGCCGTATTTTTACAAGCCTGTGCTATGCCAGTAAATGACATGGCTAAATGTGCTTTAGTAGCGTAAATAAGTAGTAAAAAATTTATAGGATTTGGCATACAACAGTTGCAAAGGTTCTTTTACAACACAGTACTCACTCCCCCCCGCCCGCCAAAATAAAAACAGCAACATAAATGCCCAGCACAATTAATAAAAATTTGCTATGAGGTCACTTGAAACAAAGCGCACTGATTGTTTAAAGCTGCCAGAGACGATGTGCTTTAAGCAAGTCTGTCTCTCGAGAGACAAGCTAGAGAGCTACAACATACTATAATAAACAATGGCGAATGTCATATGAGAGAGCCTCTGGCGAAAGGCGAAACTCAACAAAATTGCAATAAAGTCCAACCAGCTCATAAAAAAAAGCAGCAGAAAAGACAACAAAACCAAAAAGCAAAATGAATAAAGATACAGCAAAAAAAAAGGCAACAACAAAAAGAGTTTCTCTTGGCAGTGTTTGGCTCTCATTTTTTATAATCGCATTTTTATGATTAAGACGCATTTTATGAGATTTTAACTGCTATTATTTTCGCTTTTAACTGTCACAATAAAGTCAAACTTAAAGACAGCCAAAGCTACAGGCAAAAAATCCAACTAAAGTTGTGGATAGCTAGGGAAGAGAGGGGTAAACAGGAGTGTCTTTTGCTTATGCAATGTTTTGTGTTGCTTAAATGGGTTTTCTTTATGTGCTGGCATATCTAAGGGAATTGTGTGTGTGCAAGGGGGGAGAGAGGGTCTACATATACATACATAATGTCTAAAGCAGCCGCATCTTAAAGACTGTAAGACCGTGTTTGGCTTGCGTAAAGTTTGCCTTGCAGATTTGCGGCATGAAAATATTTTAAGAGAGAGTTATGTATAGTCAGAGATGTGCAACAATTAGAGCTTATTAAGCACAAAAGCTGCAAATCGGTCTAAGTGAATCAAGAAAATTTAGATTGAAATGTATTAAGTGAGTTCTGTGGGCATTCACAGATTATGCCGAAAAAAATAACGTATATGTTTGATGGGAAGAAGAAAAATATAAATTTGGAAAATGTAAAACATATAAAAAAAAATTCTGAAGCATGTTTATAATCTTAAAAGAAAGGCAATTAAGTGTTCTATTGTTGCGGTTCGACAATTGTACTTGGCTTTAGTTCAAGTTGGGAATGTGGCATACAAAATAATATTTTTCTGAGCTTACCTGTGGCAAGTACAAAAACTTAAGTTTAATCACTCATTCTAAATCTAAATTCAAGTTCTTATACCTAATACTAGTCAAAACAATCATCTTTGTATTGAAGCAGATAAATTCAAGCCGATTAAAAAAATCGATTCAAAAGGCCGTAGTACATAACAGACCATCTGGATTGCTCTAGATTTCAGTAGATCAGAGGGAAGCGATTAGTTAACAATTATATAGCGATGTACTAAAAGCAAATAATTAAAATAAAAGGTAAACTTAAATAAAGGTTCAGCCAAAATCTAGTAATGCCAGATACGCAATTTCCACGTTATACATTTTACTATTGATACTATTGATGATGTCAACGCAGCAAAGCAGGCAAATAGCAAGCGGCATAAAGATTAATGAATATTCTTTCGACGGCGTGGACCAATTAAAATATCTAGGTGCCTTAATAACAAACGACAATGGCATCAGAAATTGCATACAAGAACGCCTGATAGGAGCGAATTAGGCCTACTACGCTCATCTTAACCTTTTTAAATCAAAAATATTATCAAGAGAAAGTAAACTGGCAATATATAAAACCATAATAAGACCAATAGGCACCTACGGATTCGAAGTATGGCCAATGACAACGTCGGATGAAGAACTGCTAAAAATTTTCCAAAGAAAGATCTTAAGAAAATTATTCGAAACAAAGCGCTATGAAAGAGGCGAATATAGGTCAAGAACTATCATAAGGCGAAGACATTGTCAAATTTTTAAAATCTCAAAGGCTAAGATGGGTAGCAGAAACTGATACTAGAATATAAACCAACTTGGACAAGAAAAAAGGGACGTCCGCGAAAAAGACTAATCGATTATATAACAGATGACATTAGAACAATCGGTATAAGAAATTGGAAGGACCTTGCACAAGATCGAGACGAATGGAGGAAGATTGTAGAGAAAGCCAAAAACCCACCCCAGGCTGTAGAGCTTAACGATGATGATGATGATAATCTTACTATTAGTTTTTGTTAGTTGCATGAGAAACTGGTAAAACTTTTCGATTGTTGTAAAAACATTACAAATAGCCTTCTCTTCTTTTACACCCTACCTTCATATTGTCGATAAGCACATCATACCTAAAGTTTTTCCTTCAGCTCATGCATTTAATTTTATTATATAGGGTAGGCCATCTGTTAGTTTGTTTGTTAATTGCATTTTATTTGTATACTTTCCAATAAAATTGGGCAAATGTTTATACCAATTGCAAGTTTGAAACTATTAATTTATGTATGAAAAATAACATCGCGCAAATGGCCGTCGCTCTATAGGCCCGTATGAGAACATCGTATTTTTCGAGACCTTTTTTTTGACGAAAACTCATCTGATTTTGATCCGTAGGCTTCAATTGTTGCGTCATTTGAATCTTGTTTTTGTTTTTTAAAATATCGCAACCAAATTTATGTGAGTTTTATTTAGTGTAAGTCTTCGTACCACGTTTAGGCGTTGTTCGGTTGTTAAACGATTCATGGCTAAAATTGAGTAGTTTTTAACTTGACATACGTCGAGTAGCATTCACTTTGGACGGGTACGTTCCGAATTATGAGTGCTCAACAACCAAAGCAACAGATGGCCTACCCTATATATCGTGTAACAGCTCGTAAAAAAGAAATTTGTGCATATTTCTTGAGTTAAATAGTTAATTAAACAATATTTGGCAGATAAAATATAATGACTGATTAAAAAAAATTCTTAGCTAGTCGTAGTTGCTAGTAATATTCAAAAAAACGGAAAAATGTTTTATCGCAAAAATTTTAAATAAATAACAAAATAAATTAAATAGCTCCGTCACATGCGATTGATGGAGACTTTGTTTCAAAAAATTTCAAATTTTTCAAGGAAAAAAATCAATGCAGTTTTTCTCCCAAAGAGTTAATCATAAAAATAGATGACTATAAGAAAAAAATTGGAACATCATATATATTGTAGCTAAATAACAAATATTTAATTTGCAAACTTTTTTTTCGATGTTGATTTTTTTACATTTTAAATAAGACAATCTTCTTAAATCGTTCTCCAAACTAGACCAATAAAAATTTTCAAAGGTCTTGGTGGCATTGTTTTATAAGAAAGCTAAAATTCTACAGCTGCAAAAATCTTCTTACTTATGAATATAGTATAAAGAATTTTCGAACTTCTATTCCAAAATTCAACCAAGCTTAAGTAACATCTAGATAAAGTGCAATCACAACTACTCATCAGTCAGTCCATCACTTGTTACTATCCAAAACCTAGCCGCTGAGCTTTCTTGCCAAATGCCAGTGCTTATGAGGCAATTGCCTGCACTTTAAGCCTGTCATAATTTCGTTTATCACGCTTGGTTTATTGTTAATGTTGGTCTCAAACCAAAAATTACAAATAAATATTGTTGTAAAAATTGATGGGTGCACATCAACCGAGCAAATGGCGGTTTTGCCGCACTTCGTCAACTTTAACAACTTTTACAGCCAAGGCAAGCAAAACAATAACAAAAACAAAAACCAAGACTCAACTCAGTCAAAATGCCCGGAATATGAACTCTTTTTTAATGAGGTGCTAAAAATGCCATTATTGTTATGACAGACAAGCGGCTGGCCATTTAAAAGGCCGGTTCGTAAAGCCAACGTTAAAATGCCAACACGCAGAGGGCTTACAGTGTGTTTGCGTTAAGACAAAACTTTTAATGGCTTTTCAGTCTGGGGCGAAAAGTTTTGATTTTTTCCAGCTACAAAAGTACTGACTCGGCCTTGGCAGCATGAAAAATTGGAAAATTTTTAAGCAGGGCTCTTTAAACATCGATTTGTAAATTGTTAAATGATTGCCGGCTAAATGCGCGTAACAAATGTCGAACCCCTGCTTGGGACAACGCCTTAGCTATTTGTAGCTGGCAAGGGTTGAAATCGAGACAGCGTGCAGCAAAAAATAGATCCCAAATAGCTTTATAGGGATATAGTACTATGTGTGTGTCTGACTCCATGTAGCTGCAAAGTATGCAGCAGCATTGAATTCTTTGCATATTTTTACAATGCGCGCAAATTTTTTTGCTACGTGCGCCAACGTCAGCGTCAGCAGCGACGTCGACGTCAACGTCCTGGAGCTCGCATTTTATGCGTTTTTGATTTTTGAATTTGCATTTCTATTCATGTTGGGGTTAATACTTTTGCTAGCTTATTGCAAATATTTTACACCAAAACTATTCTGTGTGTTGAACTGAAGCCAACGACAACGAGGCGTATGAGCTATAAGCAGCACAACACTTCACTTGGGAAATTTTCAAGTGGACGCTGCTTGAGTTTTGAGTCAGGAAGATGCCATTGAATATTCAAGCAGCAAACACTTGGCCGTACAAGTTGTGTACATTGGCCGGATTTTATGAAACTTTGCCAGCCATTTTACAAATAAAAATTGTTGCTCAGCATTTGGCCTGCTTTTTCTACATTTTTTGGCTGTTTTTTTTTAAATTTTTTTTTGTGCTTGTTGACTGTGACAAACATAACACTTTGGCAGCAGCAGTTGGCAAACAAATTTGAATTTATATTAATTTATTAGCATAGCAAAAGCGCAGCAGGGTCGTACAAAATAAAATGTAAGCCAAAATCAACCACTACACTTTATCCCAAAGTTGTCACAAAGTGCCTGGGCAGCGCAGTCATGGTACTCTTGGTCAAAAGTTTTTGTTTTTTTTTTTGGGTTTTCCAAGCATAAGAACGCATTATAATGAAAATGAAAAGTAATTTCAACGTTTTTAGCAATGAAGTTGCTAATTTGAAATGTAAATCGACTGAGACATGGCCAAATGAGTTTTGGTCAAATGAGTGGCACTGGCATTGGGGCTTTTGCCCAGTGCTGTCAGTGCTACATCAAAAATTTATTAATACACGCGCATTTTTCACATTGGATTTGCATACGCTTAGAGCTTAAGGTGTGACTTCATTTTGAGTTTTAAAGTGGCGCCTAAATATATGCAGCATTTGTTTGAAGACGCAACATGCTGGCATATGCCAATCCCTTGCAAAAATATGCAAATTTTAGCGCTACTTTGACGCAACCCCCTTACACTGCCACAAGCTTACCTTAGCTGCTGCGTTTTTATGCAACGAAATTTGCACTAAGGTCAACAATTTTTGTCACTCCGTGTGGTTTATTTTATTTTTTGACAAAGTCATAGAGTTCTGGTGTGTTAGAATTTTAAATGAAGCGGTCCAGCAACGTGCCACATGCTACCAAGTGGAGCTTTAACATGCAGTTTAAAGCCAAAGATCTGCATATAAACGCACACTCATAAAATGAGCATTAAAACACACACAACGCTTGCCCGACAAAATCCAAAAGGATTTAGTTGCGCCACAGGAGGTGGTTACTTCACGTCTATTGCGCCATCTTTGCATACGCATACAAACAAACAGTATACACACGCACACAAAGTCACTCACACTGTGCGACAGCCAACCAACCAAGCCAACCTCTGCTCCCCAGCTGGTAACATGAATGGCTTTTTCATCCATCAAACATGGCGTCAAACGTCACAAGCAAAAAAAGCAAGAGCTAGCAAAGAAAGTTTATTTTCAGATAGCAACGACTAAGTACTCTATTGACAAGCATCAGTTCTGTGTTTATAAGCAGTGATGACGTCATGCGCGAAAGCTAAGCCGTAGTCTCATGGCTTTGTGAGAGACGTAAGCGTAAATATAAATTAAAGTTTCTCTATTGCTTTTGTTTTTGAGGCAGTGTTATTAACAGTGATGAATTCATGCAGTCTTATGACTTTTTAAGAGACGAAAGCATTAACATAAAAGAGAGTCTCTCTGTTCACTTTGTTATGTGAGGCAGCTTTATTTCAGTGATGAATTCATGCATGAAAGGTAATTACAAAATAGAATCCCCTTCGTTTCTTTTGTTTTGTCAGGCAGTGTTAATAGAAAAAATTTGTTCTTCAGTTTAAAAACTTTTACTTAGGACTTTTATGCAATTTATAAACAACATATAAACTGATTACCAGAATTTTCTTATAAATAGAACCTTTGGAAAAACAGCTTCGCGAGGAAATGCAACTAATTGATTCAATTAATTCTTCTAGAACCTATTCAGTTTGCAAAAAAATACTCTTTTCTTATCCAAAAAATGGCAAACCTTAGCATCAAACGGAATAAATCTATTTTTTTTAAAGAAATACTCAATAAAATGAGAAGAATTCATACTTGTTTGTTCTTTTTAAGAAAAACTTCATTTGTAGCAGGAGTGTCTAGACCCAATAATCCCAATTAAGTATATACAGCAAACACTTCGATAGTTATATTATGATGTGATCAGTGCTTTTCTTTCGGAAAGCACCTAATCACTAATTCTAAATATATATATACTTGAACTTGTAACTTTCGAAACACTAACACTTCGAAATCAGGGCGGTCTCGGAGTAGGGTTCTGCTAGATCCTTAACCCGAGAAATTGAAAATGACGATAATGAATTAAATTGTTGAATGTTATGTGTTGAGATTATATCCCAGTGATTTTTTTCTGAATTCTTCAGATTAACATAAAGAAACTGAAAAAAATGTGAGTCAGCAGAACAAAGTTTTAGAATAACCTTTACAACCATGCTATGATCTACATTCTTATCTTTCTCAACCACCTTGGTACTGTTTAACCTGTGTTACGGAAAAATATGAATCTCAAAATACTGATCTTTCCAACCAAATACAATATCGCTCAACTGCGTTACAAACTTCCTAGAGAAACCTATAACACTTTTCGCCAACTAAAGAGTAACTAAAGCGTGCAAGCAAACGGCAAACGGCAAAGAGCTAAACGCTTTGTACCCGCTGACAGTCGGGGAGCAATAGCTACGAAAGCAACCCCAACCAAAGCTATTGTCGTCTAATACCACAGCTGAAGCAGAAGCAACGTAAACGCCCCGCTCCAAGTGTCAGACGTATCCGCCATTGCCGCAACTAAACCAAACCAAACCGTACCCATACCCACACTTTCCGTAACACCGTCATGCATCACTTCCGTTGATGCTGCCACCGCCGTGGGCTACATAATCTTTCGAGCTTTATGTGCTGATGACTTGCTGAGCCTGAGCCTGAGCTGCCCTTATTGTTGTAACTCTTGTTGTTGCTGTTGAGGTTGTGGGGGTTGGGGATGCTGTGTCTGCGTAAGAGTGTGAGCAGTGCTGGGTTTACTGCGTGTTTGGTTGTTCCGAAATGTGCTGAGTCGGTTTTTGTGCTTGGTCGGATTTTCTACACTTTTGTTGGCAGCACTTGGTCCATTGCTTGTCGTCGTTGTTGTTGTTGTTGTTGGCTCAGCATGTTGTTGCCATCTAAATACATAGGAACACACACACACATACAAACATATATATTGCATAAGCATAGACATTCATATAATGCTTGTAATATTTGCGCTTAGCCCTTGTGGATGGGGGGGTATGGGATCAACAACTGGCCGAGGGCATTCAGCCGCGCCAAGTGTCCTTGGGGTTTCACTTGCTTGATTTCAGTTGAGTTCAAAATGTTTATTTTGTTGTCCTTAGGTTAGTCGTTTGCTCATTTTTGTGCTGTTGCTCCGCCTTGCTCTCTGCCATCTACTACTATGATTTTTCTCATATTTTTTCTTCATTTTTTTTTTTGCAGCGTATTCTGTATATGTGCATGTAAGTGTATGTGTTATTTGATTTTAACTGTTTGTATTTTGTGCTCTGTTTACATTTCTCAGGAATATCTAGTCCATGCCTTTGGTAAATATTCTTGATCCATTTGTAAACAGCAGCTTGTACTTTGTAGCCTTTAAGTAAACATTTTCAATGACTTTAAAGTTCAGCTTAGCAGCAAAGTATGCTACAAAATGCTTTCCAAATTGTTAATAAAAATTAAACTAGAAGCAACATTCTAAAGGACCAACTCAACTAAATTGCTGCTGCTATCAAAGCTGATTAGTTTTTGCAGCAGTCAGCTTTTGTCAGTCAGGCCTTGTTTATTGCTATAAAACTAAAAAAATCACCAAAAGTATCCGAGTAAAAAAATGCTGCTGCACAAATCCCTTAAGAGCGGATTTGGAACGGACAAAGCTTACAATAAAAAAAAATATGTAGGTACATATATACTACTATACATAGAATTTATGTTAAGTCCACGTTGTCTTTAAAAGCACAGCAAAAAAAGGAAATGCCATGAAAAATCCCACGCTGTGCCATAATGATGCGGCTCGGGGTGTGCCCTGTGATAAGCCCAACACATAAAAGTTGAAATACTGACTGTGCCAAAGACGAGATATTTGTAGTTTACAAAACTATCCAAGATTTTGTGTTGTTTTCTATTTTTATTTTTTTGTCATCTGTGTATGTCAAGCTGTGCTCAATTTGGTTTAATGCTTATTGGAAATGTAGTGTGATTTGGTTAAGTTTTGTTTGCACTTGGTACAAATCCCTCAATTTAGACGCAAACACGGAAATTGTATTTGGCTTTGTTGAAATCGTTTAAAAAAGTTTCGGGTTGCTCTAATTTTCGGCACTAAATTAAAACAGCCTATTCAAATGTAAAAAAAACCAATCCGAAAAATTTTATTCGAAAACAAATTTTTTTGTCGATATTTTCCTTTTTATTTTTTTCGATGGTTTGGTGAAATTGGTAGCACCAAACATTTGGTTTCAAAACGAATAATATGTTCGGATTCGTTTTCGAAGCACGGTTGATTAGATACGTAATTCAAAAAAGATTCATCTCAATAATCATTTTAATTAACAAAACTTCAAAAATGAATCTTGATCAAGTTATAAGTTTGCTAATTCTTAAGGTTCTTAAAGAATGATATTTTCAAATCTTAATTTTGCTTGTGAATTCTCTTCAGGAGAAAAATATTTTTATTTTAGTTAAAGGCGCATACGCAGAATAAAAATTTCGCACGGAATGACAAAACTTCATATAAAAAAAAAACCCAAATGATTATTATATAAAGTTTTGTCATTCCGTGCGAAATTTTTATACCCTGTACCTATAGGTACAAAGGGTATACTAGATTTGTGCAATGTATGTAACGGCAAGAAGGAGGCGTGGCAGACCCCAAGTCCTTTATACCAAAATGCTTATCATAACCTCGGGTAGCGATTGAGCCATGTCCGTCTGTCCGTCCGTCGGTCCGTCTGTCCGTCTGTATGAACACCTAGATCTCGGAGACTATAAGAGCTAGAGATACGAAACTTTACCAGCTGATGCGCATATTTCCTCAGAAGATCAAGTTTGTCGAATCATGTCAATATCTTTCCCCGTTCCCCCGTAGCAGAGTTTCGCGGTTTTTAGCTAAACCGTTTAATATTTTAATCTAAAACTTAACAGAGCGATGCGTTGTGGTTACATGCATCTGTGTGTCAAAAATAAACAAAATCTGACAATTACAACAAAAGTTATAGTCTAAAATGTACAAATTTCACCACCCCTTGCCTATAAACTGCGACAACATTTGACTCTTCGTAATTATAGTAACAAATGGACTAGAATCACCAATTTTGGTAAGCTGATTCATGTGCCTCTAATAAACAAATCCACATCCAAATTTTATCAATGCAGCCCCCCCACCCCCCGCAATCGATTTACCGTGTTTTCTCCCACACCCTTCAACATATCCCCTTGAAACTTACCCCATATACTTTAAATAACTCCTTTGACGTAAATTTCGATTTTCATCAAAATCGGTTAAAATTTGCGGAACTTATAGGTATCAATATCGTTTTGCACCAACAAAAAAATGTTCCAATTGGAAATTCTTAGTAAGAATATGCAGGAACAAATCTTTTTTTGAGAAAAAAAGGTACAGGGTATTACACTGTCGGGCACCGCCTCGACTGTATTACATTTTTCATTCTGCGTATGGGCCTTAAGCGAAAAAAGTATTTAAATTAGTTTCTTTCACTTATTAATTATATGGTATATTAGTCTCTTAAACTTTTTGAATAATAAATAAATGACTCAAATTTTATTTATCAAAGTGTTTGTTGTTGTATAACATGTTTTAAAGAAATTAAACTAATTGCCAGCGCTTCTAAATTATAACTTTTTATAAATAAATAAAAAAAAAATTATTTCGCCAAAGAAATACCGTAGTGAGATAAAAGTAATTTAAGATACTTCTTTTCTAAAATTTTTCAAATGACACATGAAATATGACTTCAAAATTTGTATCTGCATGACATTTTTAAAAAACTCTTTTAACGAAATTTATTTTCAAGTTTCTGAATACCAGAGGAAAAATGATATTGGCATGTTAAAAAGATGGCGTACGTTAAAGTCGGACGACTTTGGGATACTCTGTACCATCACAGTGCAATCAAGTCCGGTAAATTGCGGATATCGAAAAAATAAAATAAACTTGTCTCCTATGCAATAATAAGTTATCTAATCTGAAAGCTTGGTTGCTCTAGCTCTTACCATCTCTGAGATCTAGGCGTTCATACGGACAGACAGACAGACGGACATCGGTATATCGACTTGCCTAGTCACCCTGATCATACTTTGTGTAACTTTGGGGGGTCTCCGACGCGTCGCGACGTCTCCTTCTATATGTTACATACATTTTCGGCTTGCACAAACTTAATATACCCTTTGTACCATACGGTACAGGGTATAAAAAGAATTTCTTTACATTATATTTTTTTCATAGAAATTTTTCCAAAAAATTTTAAAAGTTTAAAAACTATTTATTTTTATTTAAATTATTTTGTGTGCAAATCCTTTCGATTTATTAAAGAATCGCCTATATATTTTTTACAAACAAAAAGAATCGCTATCATCCTGGATGATCTTAATCGCCAAAATATAGTAAGGATTCTTTTTTTTTTATGATATAGGTAAAAAAAAGGTTTCAATATTATGCTAAAAGTTGAAATAAAGGCGCTACTTTATTTTTTTATTTAATTTTATAACCAAAAGCAATTAAATCTTAGAAAAATTCTTGAAAATTGAAGCGAATTATATATAAATAAATATTTCGTGCTGCTCAAGCTGCTAAAATCCTGTGTTAGAGATTAACAGGAACAGAGTTTTGAAAATTGTACATCTTCTTAAATTTCTTAATTAAGCACTGTTTTTTAGAACTAGACTTGCGGAAAGTAATTTTTCGAAAAATAGAGCATGTAGTATTTGGTGTATCACAAAATTAGACACATTTCCTTTTTTGTTTTTTTATTTTATATTGTCAACCATAAACTTTTATTATGCCTTAAGGTAAATTATTTTATTGACTTTATTGCAGACCTCTTGCCCAAAAGCAAACACATACACACACCCAACCAAACACACACACACTGATTGTACTTCTGGTCAACGCATAATTTTGCGTTATTTTATTGGCACGCGCATTGCGCCTGGAGCGCCACCCATGGCGTTACGTAGTTGTATCCGCATCCGCAACCAACTCCGGCAGGACCTCAAAGCCCTTTCTTCATGACACGAACAAAAACAAAGCTGCAAATGGCAAAATGGCCTACAGCGCAAAAATCGCAACAATTTGTAATGCCAAATATTTTATTTATTTATTTTTTTGCCATTGTCGCATGCCTTTTTTTTTTCCTCTTAGCTGCTGTATAAATAAATATATATTTTCATTTTGTGTTTTTTCGTTGATTTTTTTTCTCTCTGCGTAAAAATTGCCTACACGATTAGCTCAACAGGTTCAGAGACAGCGGGTGGTCCCACAAGGCAAACTTTTTGTCCCTTTATATGAATTTTATGCCTAGAACAATAAGTGAGCAGCGGAGCAAGAAAAAAATGTTAGTGACAATTACGTACAGAGATGAATCCGGGTACAGGGGATATTTTTATGTATCAGTGTATAAGAGTGGCCAAATTTGTAACTTGTAACCCATAAGAGGGTATGCGTATCATCAAAAATCAACTTTTGAAAAAAAATATTTTGAATGTATATTTCTTAAAAAAGCTGCCTTACAAAAAATATTACACTTATGTGCAGATGTGCTGCTTTATTCAAAAATAATAACTTGTAATTGTTGTTGAACCAAACTTTATTTAGAACTGGACTGTGAAGTATAGGGTGGGCCATCTTTAGGTTTAGTTTTTAAACACTCATAATTTGGAATATACACGTTATATCAAGTTCAAATCTGCTCAATTTTAAATTCATGGATCGTTTAACAATCGTTTTCATCAAAAAATAAAAGTCATCGAAAATTACAATTTTTGTAGCATACGGACGTGTAGAGCCAGCCGCGGCGGCGATGTTATTTTTCAAACATAAATAAGTTGTTTCAAACTTGCATTTCGTATATACATACGCCAATTTTGTTGGAAAATATATGAATAAAATTCAATAAACAAACAAACCAACAGATGGCCCATCCTATACAATTACTGCGATTCATTCTGTAATATATTTAAAACTATTGCTTTCCTTAAACTTAATACTAAGTGATGTTCGACATTGATTTTAGCACGTTATTCACAAATTTCGTTCAAAATCGATTTCATTTTTAGTGGCTTTGGTGACAAATTCAATGATGGCAGAAAACTTTTTCAAACCTGCCGATTCTTCTTTAGATTTGAATACGCGCAAAACATCACAAAAATTATAACAAACCACTTTATCACGAATTTTTAAATAAATTCGAAACTCGAAATTGCTCGTAATCAAGGGCCAAATTTTTTAAAATTTTGAAAGGATCAAATTTTGATATTTTACGATTCTCAAATTTTTTCAAATGAGTATTGCGCGGTTGCTTAACGTGCGTAAAATGGTATGGCCGAGAAGAGTACAACAAAAAATGTCCAACTAAATCGGAGCCTCTCAATTTTTAGAATTATATAAGTAAAATATGATTTTGTTTTATATATGTTGATAGTACATAGATTCAGCACTTAGCTTGATACCTTAAAACGTATAGATTTGGGCCGGTTAAAAGACGACAAGTTCTTCTAAGACTGATGAACGGATAAGATCACACATAAATCCGTTCCCAACTGATGTAGTCCCTATAGATTTCATTGGATTTTAAAACAAGAACTTTTTGAGTAATAGAAATTTTGAAATCTTGAAAGTTGAAATGCACTAAAAACATTGGAAAACCCCACAATTTTAATGACAACTCGAGAATGTTTTTAAAAAAAATAAAATTTAAATAATAGTAATAAAAGTAAAAACATTTACCCTACCTTTATAAAATAAATCTAACCCTATAAAGACAGTGTTATAAGTCTCCATAACACACTTCTACAGATTTTAAATTGATAATATTGCTGAAATTTAGTTATTTTAACTTAAATTTAATGTTTATTTGGCTTATGAACAAAATATTAATTAAATAACTTTTTTTTTTTTTTATATTGAAAAAGCTGAGTTAGTATAATTTTTCGGCTTGTTGAATCAACCAAGTATACCCATATGAAATAAAAATTCCATTATTTTACGATTTTAACTGAAATATTTCTCAATTAACAAAAAAATGTCCAATACTTTTGAATCCTCGAAATAAGTTAAGCTGCTGTGCTTCCTTATTTAAGCAGCATTGATACACAGTTTATTTTAAAGACAATTATTATAAATTAAATTGGATCACTCGTAATTACCAGACTTTTCGTAAACTCTTAATTTTTCTTTAAATTTCGCTCTCCTATGTTTTTTTTTTTTTTACTTTGCCTTTGCACGCCTTTCTCTCAACACTTGTGACGTCATATCTTTCAGGCTATTTCAAATTCGTTGCATGTTTGACAAATGCCGCTGCAACTTACTTGCAACTTGGCACTTGCCACTTGCTGCTGCTAATGACAAAGATTAATTTGGGTCACTGTGCTGTCCCCTAAGGGCACCCCACCTTGGTTATACCTACACTAGGATTACGTGAGCGTGTAATATATATACATGTTTATGTAGTTGCGCGTTTTTGTATTGGTGTGCTATGCATACAGTATATAAGTTTATGGGTGTATGTGTGTGTGTCATGGGCTGGCAGCATGCAGTTCAAAATTGTTTGGGGTTAATTAAGCGCGACATATGTGGCATTGCATGCATTTGTGCGTCATAGTAGTCATTGCTTCAACTGCAAATGCTGCGGCTTCTGCTGCAGTTGCACTGCCAGTGTGACCCTACTGTATAGTGGGTGCATGGTGCTCGGCGGATGCCAGACGCGCCTATAAGTGTGAATCAATGGCGTTGTGTGCGCGTTTATTGTTATATACATAAGTTCAACAATTGGGGAGCACGCGCTAATCAATTGCCAACATATTGACATAGACAATAGACAAATTGCCGAGCATGTTCATTAAATTTCCATTGCCAATGATGATACATTTATGAACTACTACATGGTGTATTGTGTGCATGTGGGCCAGAGTTGCGTTGGAAAAAAAACTAATTAATTTGTTTTTAAAAACAACTAAAAAGCAACTGTGACAATAGCCGTAGGGAGTTTAAAAAATATTCTATTGTTAAAGTTGGTGATTTGCATTGTCAAGCCGCGATTTATTTAGCTTAATTCGAAATGAGTTCGGGAAATAAGAGCCAAACTCAAACATCAAGGACACTGAAACAAAGTGTCTCTTAGAATACCAGAACATTCCCAGAAATGGAGCAGTTGATGATCTGAAACCGCTCATAGGGCCTGAAGCCTGGCATTGCCAGACATCTGCTGAGAGAAGAGGAAAGATCCAGATTCGAAACGGACTGGACTGGCAAGTAGCTACTTAATTCCTACTACTACAAGGAAATTTTCCAATATTGCAAGAACAAGTGAATTTTAATGTAAACAGCTAAAATATTTTTTCATTATTTGGTGAATAAATATAAAAAAATGACACCTCCAGGACACTTTACAAAAATCAGGTTTCAAATTTATTTAAAAAAACGTAGATTTTTTGGTCATTATAAAACTTTCTTTAATAATAAAGTCATCTTTTGCACGTAAACCGGGTTTTCAAATCTTACATCGTATTTTCATATACATTTTTTAGGGTTTTACAATTTTGAATAAGCTTAAAATAGCGCATGTTCTTCGATGCCTCTAATATGATGATAAGCAAACATTTATTGGAAAGACAATTGAATAATCTAAACTATGTTCCTGTAACAATCTCTATGTAAAAAAAGCGCATAAAGTGGGTTTTCAAATATTACCTCAATGGGTTTTTATTAAAGTTTTTTAAGAATTCAAATTGTTTGAATGATAAACGATAAAAGATGGCAAAGTCTTTAACGATGGGAACACACTGATGGAAGCAAATCATGTTTTCTTGCTGCTGGAAACAAGAAAAAATGTGCAGCAAAGTAAGCCAGATAATAGATTTATATTCATAAATCTCTTATTAAATATATCCAAGTACTTAATGCTTCACTTACAAATTAAACAAACATGCAAATTACAATAACAAAAGGATGCAAGTCCAAAACCTATGTTATCATAAAAAACCTATGCACACAATAATTATAATCATTATCAAGCAGGCAATGTTATAAAGGCTAACCAGCCAGCCAACCAGTCGTATGCTTAATAAGTAGCTCAAACGCACTAATTATAAGTAACACGTTAACGTTTACAAAACTTTCAGAGAATTTTCGTTGGAAAACAGCAAGAAAGCCAGTCGACTATACTGCTGGTCTAGTGGAGTCGAGCAGTCAGCCAAACGGTCACCCAGTCAGACTAGACACCACAGTACGGGCTAGACATGCAGCCAGCCAGCCAAGCCAAGGGAGTTTAGCAGCCAGCCAACCATCAAACCAAACAGCCGGTGCTTAGACATTAAAGTTTTGGTGTGTGCTCATTTAATAGACCAAAAATTCATTTAGGAAAAGTTTAAAGTGTCGACAGCATGAACACGCGCAGACCAACATTTTTCAGTCATTAACACCGGCAAGAAGGCAAGGACCTAGCTTCCAACAACAAAAAACAACAAAGACTGCACAAAGACTTTGTGCGATTAAAGCAGCCGTGTATCTAAAACTTTAATTTGATTTCATGTATTTACAACATTGAAAATCAATAAATTTAAAATGTATAGCCAAAAACAAAAACAAAAATAGAAATATTTCTGCTGAGAAAAAATGCCAGCCATAGATTTGCTGCTAGTAAAGGCACAAGAAAAAAAAAAAAAACACTTTTGGGGGTGGCAAGAAATCGCTGAGCCTGGCATCCTTTTGTCAATACAAAATACGCACGGAGCACTACAACAAAACAAAAATACATAAAAGCAACAAAGACAAAAGTCAAAAGTGCAAAAACAAAAGCAAAAAAAATAAAGAAACTTTGGACGAGCATAACGCATGCGCTCAACTCTGACGAATCTCTTGAAAAAGGGGAAAGCAAATGGCAAGCATTAAATGGCCAAGCCAGAAAGGAAATGCCGAAGCACACTCACACACATACACGCCTATACATGGCGCATAAAATGGCGTTGCTCACACACACACACACACACACACACACCTCCACAGCAAGTTCTCCTCCATTTTGAGAAAATTTCCTGACATGGCCGCAGCAGCTGAAGCTGTAGTAGCATTTGATTTTTAACAAATTTCATTAACATCAGAGGTCCGTAATCATTCAAGCATCGCGTTTCGTAACAAAACTGGCGAATGCCTCAACGCTTAGCTGACCCATTCAATAATAACGACATTTTATGCAAATTATACAAAAGATCTTGAACCGCAAAGATGCCAAAAGTTTTGCCGTGTAAAGTGTTCGAAATTTAAAAAATTATTGAACAAGTTTTGCATTTATTGTGTCAAGTTATGTAATTTGTAAACTCAAAGACACCGAAGTGTGTGTGTGTATGTGTGTGTGTGTGCGAGTGTGTAGCCTTATTGGAAACTTCTTAGAAGTAATACCTATACGATTGTTGTAATGATTGACGAACAACATCCCATGCAAATTGGCATGTGTAAGTATGTAAAGGTTTTGAAAGATAACAAAGCTATCTCATTTTATGGGCGTTGCTTAAAAAGCCGACGGAATTTTTTTTACCGACGGCTTTTTTGGGTGAAAACAAAAAGTTGATTTTGATTGGTGGCAGTTTAAATATAATTTAAGAGTGGAAAAACTATTTAATAATGGAAATCTTATAAATACGCATTTTAGTTACTTAAAGGAATAATAATAATGCTGCTTTAGTTAGTAAACTATTTAATCAACTTACGACTTACATTTGTCTTCTTTAAATATATTTTATTCCAAGGATAATCATTTAGATTTCTTTTTATAAACTAAACTAAGTTTCTTAATTGTTTTATGGGAATGTTTATGAATTTGTGTTGTTGCCCTTATTTAAAATATTACCATCTCTAATTGGCTAAAAATGTATCGGGCATGTTCTAGATTTCGATTCCGACAAGAGTCGACTCGTTTTGAAAAGTTTGGCTCGCAGCTGTCGAAATGAAAAATATTTTGCTTTGTTTACTTAAATAAACGCATTAATGCCACTAAAATTCATTTTGTATTATTTTTGAATGCTTTAAGAAAATTTTGATGTGCTCACTTGAACGAAACAAGGTTAATTTTCATTATATATTTTTATTACAAAAAATGTCTATGAAAATTGTGAGTACATGCAAAACCAAAACGAGTGGAATGAAAGTAAGGTGTTCTGGATTTAGACAAAACAGAACTTCGAAAAGTTATGTGTTGTCGTATTGCACAAGTAAATTCGAAGTTAATTTTATTAATGGATGGCTTAAATATATATATAAAATAAATTATACAAAATTTGTAAATAAATAAAAAATATTTCTTGCTCAGAAAAATGTTGGCAAAAAGAAAAATAAGTTATTTAGTTAGTTGTTCGAAAACTTGTGGCAACTCTACAATGTGAACTTATCGATATCACACAGCTGTTCAATACAAAAGGTTATCGTTAGCACTCGAAATGAAAACGATTCGAAATCGATTCGAACTCAGTCGAAATCTGGAACACCATTTGTCGGAATGCACTCGTTATGACTTTTCAAAACGAGTCGAAATCTAGAACAGGCCTGTATAACTTTGTGATACCCTGTACCAGTGGGATCCACTGAAAAGTTTGAAAAAAGGGAAACTCCACTTTAGACCAAATCCTGTATCCGCACCTGCCCTGTATCATCACATTGCATTAAGTACTCCAAAAAAATTTGATTGCCTTTGGTTACAATAACTTTATAAACAAAAGATTTATGCCCAAAAATGTTTTTTTGAACGATCGTTTCTTTTGTGGCTGTATGATAAAGTAAACTGATTTTGATCAAATTTGGTTAGTTTTCTAGTATCGTTACGATATCTCTTTAAACAAACGCATTATGCATCTATAACTTTTGGTTTTTTTTTAAGCTGCTCTGAAATACCCCTATGAGAGGCTATGTAATACATACATACATATAAAGTAAGCCTGATATGGAAAAAATAAAAAAAATCTTATCTAAAAGTTTAGCTACTCTAGCTCTTATGATCGCTTAAATCTAGGTGTCTTTGTCGCCTGCTTCTGTACCTGATGGCAATGGGTATAAAAAGTACAAATTTTTGTGCAAAGTTTCTTATACAGGGTGGGTCATATGTTGGTTTGTTTGTTAATTGCAGTTTATTCGCATATTTTCCAGCAAAATTTAGGAAAAACTATCTGGTTTGCTGAGAAAGTAGCCAGAGTTTTTGTTTTTTTTTTTAAGTTAGGTTAGGTTTAAAGCACAGCTCAGACCGAGATTATCCCAAAACCGCCGGCTTCATTATGATGCCTATTAAAAAATGTCTCTTTAGCCTTATTTGAAATTCAAAACGTTTATGCATTAAGATTACTTTTATTGCTTTAGATGATTTAAAATGTAATTTAATAAATAAAAATCAGAATTCTAATTTACGTTTTTGGTTAGAACGTGTTTTTTCTACTACAATTGCCTACACAAGAAAAATACGACAGTTTTTTTTTTGGTTTCTTTTAAGAATTCCATAAAATCCACCAATTGCTTTACTTTTTTTGTGTAATTATATTTTAAGATCGTGTTTTATTAAAATGTTTTCGGAAACCGTATATATTTATGCTTAAAATACTTTTCAATACAGTAAGATTTAATTAATGCTCCAAAGTTCGATCGATTCGAGTTCCGATTTTTTAAGTTTGTTCGGTTCATTGTGCCTTCAAGCACACAAAAACTTTATACTTTTCGAGTTCGCATCGAGAGTAATAAATCTCTTAAGTTTCAATAAATAGCCCAAAAACCAATTCTAAATGGCTAGAAATATAATATAAGTATTCTTCTAAATTGTTTTGTTAGACTTAATTTTCTGAATTTGTATCCCAAGCATATTATGATTTTAAAAAATGATCAGAAACGTTATTAGTCGTTCATTCGAAATTAATTTGTTAAACTCTTTTTCTTTCCCTTTTTTAAAAAAATTCAAAACACATTTTATAATAGACTCAAACAAAAGTTTCTTAAAATTTTGATCATGTTCTATACTTCACTGAAGCTTTAATACTAATCGGTCAATATTTGGAACCCTCCCATTGGAAAATTTGTATTTTTTTTAATTCACTTCTGACTTAAATTATCCCCAAAAACATTTTTTTCGCATCATATTCCTAAGCTTCTATACACCACATTTGTCCACTCAAATCAAGACTTTGCCGAGTCAATCACACTTGCATAATTTGTGCCGCTGACCATTTTGCCATTATCCACTTCAACTTGCAGCAACTCATACCCAAACCCAATGTAAAAACAAATCCCAACATATTTCACCGTGGCAAACAAATTTTGACTTCTGTCAAAGATTAGGCCAAAAACAAAGCATTTAGACTCATTGGCTGCTGGCACAATAACAAAACGCATTGCCATAATTTCATTGTCTGCTTAAATCCGATTAAATAAAACGCCAGTCGCCGGCAAACACTCGGCAGCAACTGACAAACATTCAGAACACACAACATCCTCTACAGCATCCTGGCAAGGGTTTCCGCTAACGCTTTGCCGCCTTGCGCGCTTAAGACTGCCAACATATGCCGCCAGCCGCTGTAACCAACATAATGAAGCAGCCTCCTCTTCTCGCCCCTTCCAAAGGCCAACAACAAAAAATTGGGCTAAGCTCGCGCATATTTTGTTTATGAGCTGGGCTGGCAAAGGGGGCGAGTTATGCTTCACTATAAGGGTTGCAAAACTCGTTGTTGATTCATTCAAATGCTTCACTCGCTCCGTACTCGTAAATTCTTTTATAATTTAGTTATAAGCGTTGCTAAATCTTGCCGCCAACCACCCCGTTTTCACAACGCCCCCCTGATTTTACTAGATCTACCGAAAGACGCACACAAACATATTCTATTCTAATTAGTGTGTGTGGCAGAGCATAGTTTTCTCAGTGGTCTATAACTTTGGACAAGTGCAAATCCGTTTAAGTTAGGCGGCGACATGTCCTGCAAATATGTTGGCATATTTCCGACCTATGATGTATATGTCTGTCAATGCCAAAAAGTGTAACAGGTGTGTCTACTAAGCAGCTTAGCCTTTGACTGTGCTATTATAGCATAGTTAGAACTCAATGGCTGATCCATAGACATATTGTTAGAAGTGTCTAAAGTTAAACAGGATAGCAAAGGGACGAACAGTGCGACAACAGTTGCTATTGACAGCAAAGCGGATGAGTTTCCCTTATATGCTCGAGTTGGCAAAGATAAACGCATCAGAGAAGGGCAACTCAAGTCACTGAACTCTGGAACAACACTTGAAATACATATGTTTATTTATTTATGTTAGATTCCATACAATACTCTGTTAATATTAAATAAATATAAATAGTTTATTCCAAGTTCTATAAATTGCAAAGAATCTTTCTACTAGTGCTGGAGAAAACATCGATGTTATATCGATGCATCGGTGTATCGATGTATCGAAGTTTAAAATATCTATATATCGATGTTGGCCAACAGAGTTGTTTCTCCAGCACTAAAATACCCATTTCATGAGTGCAGAAGTGCTTGAGAAACATCTCTGTTGGCCAACATCAATATATAGATATTTTAAACTTCGATACATGGATGCATCGATATAACATCGATGTTTTCTCCAGCACTACTTTCTACTACAAGGAGTTCCCGAAAGTGAAATGCCGTGTAGCACTCTAGCAATAAGGAGCTTTTATAGCTTTTTTGGCGTGTGGGCAAATGCGGGGTTGCTTCAGAAGAAAGCCAAAATTCTCGGAGTTTAATTACAATATATATTCATATACCAACAGAAATTGTTCCATATTACAGGGAAGGGGACTGATTACAAAGCCAAACAAACAAAAACGATTTTCGGATCTGGAGGTCAGGTCGTGTTTGCCATATGGTTTTGAGGTCGCTAATTCTTAATGCAAGGTCTAAAAAAGCATGTCACGTCTGGGAAACCTTCAAAATAGCTCTTTTTTACATCCAACAATCAATCTATAAAATTTTCATAACAAACATGGACAGAAATAGGATTGTTTTTTGTCAGATGTTCTTTATAGCAAGGGCACTTATCGCGACATTCTACACATTCTTAGAGTATTTGCTCTTAAGGTACGCGAGATTCAGGTGTTACGAATAGAGCCGATGGACATAGTAACTATTAATACTGGCAGTTTTCACGCTTTTGTTTTGGTCAACTCCCTATTTCATATATTGAACAAATCCATATATTCTATTAGGTTTACTGGGTAAACATTTTTATTTCTAATAAGGTAATCGGTTTCAGTTTTTTAAAAGAAAATTTAATTGGTTATAATACATTTTCGGTATGATGATTTATTTCCCATAGATTCTTTACTTTTACTTAGGTCTGATTTTTAATATCATCAAACTATATATGTATGTATATATCGTCGAAAATAAGTGAAGTGAAGTGGACCCAGGGCCGTAGAGAGAAAATCCAGGCCCAGGGGAAAAATGTACCGACCCCTCTATTACACCTTTAGCTTGTATCAAGTCAGTACGACAGTATTTACACCGGGCCCCTGAGAAAACTCCTGGCCCGGGGATAATCCCTCCTTCCCCACACCTCTCGTCAGTCCTGAGCTGACCACTTCTTTGGTCGACCTCTTTGATTTTGAGATTTTTACATATGAGATAAAGCTACTAGAGTATAGTAACCACGTAAATTTTCATTGAAAACTTGCGATTAATTATCGAGTTATCGATAACTGAATATTGGATTTTTAATTTTTTTACTATTATTTGACAAGCTATATCTCCTTAACGAATACAGATTTCGACGCAAAATTTAAAATTCGTAATAAATTAGTTAATTAATCTGTCCGTCTGTACGAAAACCAAGGTCTTGGCGACTTAAGAGCTAGAGATACGAAACTTTACCAGCTGATGCGCATATTTTGTTGAATCATGTCCATATCTTTCCACGTTTCCCCGTAGCAGAGTTTCGCGGTTTTAAGCTACACCGTTTGATATTTCAATCTGAAACTTAACAGAGCGATGCGTTGTGGTTACAGGCATCCGTGTATCAAACATAAACAAAATCGGACAATTACAACAAAAGTTATAGTCTAAAATGTACAAATTTCACCACCCCTTGCCTATAAACTGCGACAACATTTGACTCTTCGTAATTATAGTAACAAATGGACTAGAATCACCAATTTTGCTAAGCTGATTCATGTGGCTCTAATGAACAAATCCACATCCGAATTTTATCAATGCAGCCCCCCCACCCCCGCAATCGATTTACCGTGTTTTCTCCCACACCCTTCAACATATCCCCTTGAAACTTACCCCATATACTTTAAATAACTTCTTGACGTAAATTTCGATTTTTATCAAAATCGGTTAAAATTGGCGGAACTTATAGGTATAAATATCGTTTTGCACCAACAAAAAAAATGTTATTACACTGTCGGGCACCGCCTCGACTGTATTACATTTTTTTACACTCGCTTTGAGGAATGCTATGGCATTTACTTAAGATATTTTTTCTTTAACATTTTTTCGAATTTTTTCCTCGTAAGACGGATAAATGTTAAACCATATTGGACTACCATAGTAGTAGTATAGAAGGAGTAGCCATTAATGAGTAGTGTGATAGGAATCTCTAGAGGTAATAGGTATATTTTTCAGATTTCACTAATGAATTGGTTTTCTTGTTGATTTGCTAAAGAGAGATGGTGTCTTGCTTAATAGAAGCTCATATACTTTTACCCCAAATCGCTTGCTTAGTTTCAGTGCAATCTTAACCTTAGACTATTCTCCTACATGCAACCGCAGTGCAAAATGTTAATGTAAATTATGCTCAAAATAACTTTAAAATTCTGCAAATATTTTTGGCATAAATATGCATGCCACAAATTTTCTGTCTTTTTTTTTTTTTGTGAAAATAAAATGAAATTACATTGCACGCAAAAATCATTTAAATACAAAATGACAAACGTTGAACCAAACCGCAGAGTACAGTCATGTACACACACAGGCACACAAATATCAAGCACACACACACGCAATATATTTAAAAATGAAAACTGTAGAATGAAAAACTGCCACACAGACGCACACGCCACACACACACACACACACATTAACTTATGTATAGAGAAATTAACGTATATACAATTTCAACAATTTGCCATAAATTGAGACAACAAGCAGCAAAAAGCCAAACAACCAACAAACAACCAAACCAGGCAGCACAAATAACCGCAAATGTACAGTAATTTTTTGCCACCAACTCGCAGATACAATACAAGCACACAGATACACAGATACAGTCAAAACTCGTCAAAAGCAATTAGGTTGCTTTTGATAAAAATAAAGTAAGTAAAAAGTAAAAAATTTTAAATTTGCGATAAAGAGTGCGAACTACGCTTAAACAAGCGAATTAAGAAAAAAGTTTAAATTTTTACTTAAAGGGGTATACGCAGTTCGATAAATTCCGCACGGAATGACAAAACTTCATATAAAAAAAAAAAAATCCCATTTGGGATATCCTGTTTGATATTTTTTTTATATGAAGTTTTGTCACTCCGCGAAAAATTTAGCTCTCACGCACAAAGGCTATGGCATAATACACCCCATTGCACAATCAGTCGCCAAATATGGCCTCAAATCGACCCAAAGCGATCTATAAGGCTCTGTGAACTCAAACGGTCGCACTGTTCGGCAGTTGTAAGAGCGATCACTGGACACTGGCTTGTCGGGACACATGCGACCAGAATGAATGTTCCGAGTCATGACTTTTGCAGAAGCTGCAAAGACGAAGAAGAAGTTGAATCAGTTGAGCACTTTTTCTGTTCCTGTGAGGCTCTCAGTAGACGTAGGAAAAAACACCTGGGAAATTACTTCCTTCATGACCTAGCGGAGCTAGCACATATATGTCCAAAGAGGATCGCAAGTTACATTGCAGCAACGGGATGGGAATCCCTTTAGAATAGTTATCTCAGGAGAAGGGTTAAAGAGAGATTCGCGGTATCACAACGGGCCGGTCCAGGCCTAAGTGTGCTGGTTTTTCAAACCAACAGCCGCCCTTACCTAACCTAACCTAACCTTTGTCACTCCGCGCGAAATTTTACGAACTGCGTATAGGCCTTAAGAGGAGACTTAAAACTTATATAAGAAAATAAACAATAAATTTTTGTTCTTCACAATTTCATGAATATTTATGTACTCATGTGAATGTCAAAAGATAGTTCGAGTTCCAGAGAAAGAACAGCGAAGCCTCCTAGTTGTTTTATGAATAATAATAATATATAGATGTTTCTAGTTATTTACAACATGGTGCCTAACTTATTTGCCTATCTATCCTTAGCCTTTTATTAAGGTAATGTTCAAACGACTTCAGTCAAGTGTTGTCTTTCCAACAATTCCTACAACTCGGTTGTGTCTTGTAAATGTATTCTTAAGATTTAGAATAGGTTTTGAAAAAAGAAATCCCATTATTATTTTTAAAGAGTTATATCAGAAATTTTTTTGTCGACATTTCCCTTTTTATTTTCGATAAATTCGTATATTTCCCTTGAATTTCCAATAAATTCTCATGCTGTGTTGGCGCGAAATTATTTTTTTTTTATACCAAACAGCTGAGCTGTTACAAGGAAAATTTTCTTTGTGTAACGCGGGATCCCTGCCGCACTTATCGTCATGTGTTCGTGTATGATATTTGCACGAACACGAAAAATCTCGTTTTGGCTGTGCATGCTATTTTTTGAGTTGAGTCAAAAAAAATAATTACAAATAATTTTCAATAAATATAAAACTTTAAGTTGGCATAAATATAATCTAAGAAATTCAAAGAATACTTAAAAAGTTTAAAATGCGTACTTTTTAAAACATACTCTGCCGATTCCTTTAGAATTCCTCTTGCAACGAAACATTCGGTTTCAAACCGCACAAAAAATTCGGTTTGTTGACATTGGGAGCACCAAACCTTTGGTTTCAAAACAAATCGGAGTAAAATGTTCGGATTTGTTTTCCGGCACAGCAGTTTTTGCCAAGCATTCAGCTTTTGCTTTTATCATCGACAAGCTGTTCAATATTTTGTTTCATTTAACGAAAATCTAAAAAAGCTCGTCCATAATATTTTATTAATTTCCATTTCAGTACATAAACGTTGTGTTTTATTAAATTTTATATTATATACAATTATTTTTATAATGTACAGTTTGCTAAGCTACTTACAGCCGCCCCAGTCTAATAGTTTGAAAGCACATATTCCAAAATTTTATAGAAAATAATCAGTAATATAAAATAATATAATAATAATCGTGTTTATGGAATTTATTGCCAATGCTACCAAAATAGTACATGTGGAACAGCCCAATGATATAAACAAAAACAAAACCGTGGTTAAAAACTACGACAGTCCATTGGTACCAATACTTGGCGCAAAATTCTTCATAAATGGTATATAGTAAAAATTTGATGAAATTTTGAAAATAAATAAATAAATAAATTGAAAAATTATAAAAATAAAGCAAACTTGCTAACTAATAATTTTTTAATTTTTTTAAATGTAAACAAGTTTTTTTTATATTTGCACATCCCTTATGTCAAGCTTTCTGAGCTTAATTAGAGGTACTACTGTATTAGCACAAACACGCATACGCAACGTTGGTTCTCTGTTTGCAAGTGCGTGGAATTTCGAGTACTCACACAAGCACCCACAAACACACACCCAGACGCACACACTTAAACAGACACACACATAATTCGCTGTAAAAGTCATTTCAATAATTGCAAAACCACAAATTTACTACAACTCGAAATGGTCACAGTCGTAAGCCACAGTGGCAAAATTGGTTGGGGCATGATATGGATGGGGCATGCAAAACGCTTGCACAGTGTGCAAAAATGCAAAATACATACATAGACTAAACCACAAATACAAAATCCTGTAACATAGTTTTTGAGTTGTACCCTCAGTAGTTACCGAAATATGTGTAGTTTGGTACAATAGGCAGTTGGCGGCATAGGCAGTTGTAAATTTGAGGCACTCGTCGCTTTTGCAATTTGCATGCCAATGTGAAAATAAAAATAACTGAAATGTTTCTCATTTTCATGTATTTTGGTTGCTGGCTGCTGTTGGGGCGTGGTGTTGTTGTGATGTTGCAATGTTGTGCTGTTTGTGCCGTGCCCACTACATGACCGCAAAAACCAAAATAGTTCCAATGGACATCAAATGTCAACAACAGCAGCAGCCGCCGCAGCAGCAACATATAGCACATAACCAACAGCAACAACAACAACAAGCTGGCCTTGTTGCAATGTGCCACAATCAACTGCCCATGCTTAACGGAAATGAGCGCATGTTAACAACAGCAGCAACAACCACAGCAGGGGCAGGAACAACAACATCAACACAAGTGGGAGCCATGGGGCTTGGCAGTCAACCACTCAACAATAAGCATGGCGAACTGTCAACAACAACAACAGCAACAACATCAACAGCAGCGTGCCACAATGACAAAATGGCGACAGCCAGCCGAAATGTCAACGGAAGTTGTAGCAACCACAACAGCAGCAGCAGTAGCAGCAACAACAACAACATCAACAATGGCAATAAAAACAAAACTAACGTCAGCAACAACAATGGCCATGTTGGTATGCCTACGCACGCCTGTGTGCCAGGACCCGGACCAGGACCTCCAATGCAACACCAACAACAGCAACATCCACTCTGCAATCGCGTCACATTGGGTGAGTGCAGCTTGAATGGCTTGGCCACATCGCAAGCTCCTCAAATGCTGCTGCCCCCTGCGCATATGCAACACCAGCCGCAGCAGCATCAGCATCAGCACCAGCAACAACAACAACTACAGCACATGGTTGGCCTAAATGGCCTGACTGGTCTCTCGCCGCCATTTAACCAATGCGCCTACTGTTGCCAACCAATTTGTGATCGTTATATAATGCGCGTGGCGGACAACTCCTTCCATGAGAGCTGCTTGAAGTGTGCCACATGTTCGCTGCATTTGGTGCACTCATGTTATGCACGCGATGGCAAACTCTACTGCCGCATTGACTATGAAAGGTGAGTTTGGGTTTCTGTGAAAACTTTATGTTGTCTATAGAGATGCGCCTGTGTCGAATATTTTGGAATTAAAGATGAGACGAAAGCGACAAGTCCGGGGTCCTTTATGTTAGGCGCCAACAATTCCCAAGTTTCTTTTTGACGACTATGGTAATTGGCATTATCAAAAAATATATTGCATCATTGCACATTAATTACCAACCAGATAGACTTAGGGACATAACTATATTGACTACAACTTGAAGAATAACTTTAGCACAAATTTGAGTAGCAAAAGAAAATGGACCACTTTAGAGGCGAAACATCCTATGAAAATATACACCATTGTGTGGTATACGAACGGGTCTTTAACAAAAGAAGGCACCAGCTTGAGAGTCGCGGGACCAAGAATGCTACTGTCGAAATCACTGGGATAACATACCAGCATATTTCTGGCAGAAGTATGTGTACTAGATAGGTGTATAAACATAAACCCATCTACGAAGTATAAAGGCAGAGAAATCGCTATTATCTCTAATCAGGCCGCTATAAACGCGGTGATTAGCTCGAAAATAAATTCAAAGTTGGTTCAGGAAGCCAGAGCCAAACAAAACCATCTAGGACAATGTTTCCCTAAGATGAATCCCAGGACATAACAACATTCCAGGGAACGAAGTAGCTGATGGGCTGGCAAGAGTGCTGCGAAACTACTCGTAGTGCCTGAACTCTTTTGCGATATTATCAGACAGCTACTACGAGAAGAGGAGCGATCCAGACGACACTCTCACTGGACTAGTACGCCTGGTTTACCATAGTCTCAACAGCTCTTCGGCTCCAATGATTTTAATAGGTTCCAGAAAATCTCCCACTTGGGCAAGAATTCCCTTAGAATACATACTGGGTTGCTTACGGGAAACTGCAAGCTCAGAAAACACCTGATCATTATGGGCATCATAGACCCTAACACTTGTAGGTTCTGTGAAATTAGGGAGGCACACTCCCAACACATACTTACGGAGTGAGGCGATCTTGCAAGAAGAAGGGCAACCCTCTTCGGCAATCACAGAATCTTGATGTGCGATTACTGTCACTACACTAGAACCTTCCCAGATAATTAAATTTATTTTCGAAATTTGATAAGTCAAGGTGCCCTAGTGCTAGTAGGGAGCAAAATAGTACCTAAGGGTCGCAGTGCAGTTTAACTATATTGAAGCGGATCATTTTTGCAAAAGGAACTCCTGATCTTTTACGCCTCCTTTAATCTTTTACATTCATTTTTTAGTATACATTTTCGTGTACCTCTCCCAATCCCGACTCTCATGCACCTCTAAGTCGAAACACAGTAATTCAACTATTTCTTATCTCCCTCTAGAATCTATTTACGCAATCGTTGCCTTGGCTGCGGCCATAAAATCTCCCCCGATGAGCTTGTGATGCGCGCCCATGAGAATGTATTCCATTTGAAATGTTTTGCCTGCGTGGTATGTGGTTCTCTGCTCAAGAAAGGCGAACAATATGTGGTGAAGCAGGGACAGCTCTTCTGTCGCTTCGATTATGAGAAGGAGGTGGAAATGCTGCAGGGCTATGGTGAGTGAAATGAAAGGTGCAGCACAAATGTTTTGTCCTGGCTGCTTGTTATATAAATGAAAGTAAAAACTCAACTGCGATGCAGATTACTATGGCGACGATTTGTTTCCGCCCAAGCTGGACGGGCGACGCGGTCCGAAGCGACCACGTACTATACTCAATACGCAACAAAGACGCGCCTTTAAGGCTTCGTTTGAGGTTTCACCCAAGCCTTGCCGCAAAGTGAGAGAGAATCTGGCGAAGGAGACTGGTTTAAGTTTAAGGATTGTGCAGGTAAGTGTATGCGGCTAAGCAGACAATCAAAGTCGCAAGCTAATTTTACTTGATATCATCATATTAGGTCTGGTTTCAAAATCAACGCGCTAAGGTCAAGAAAATACAGAAGAAGGCCAAGCAAGATCCACCAGCTAAGGGCGTTAGCGATTCACAAGATTCCCAGGAATCACAGGACAGCAGCTTGACCAAAATAAAGGATGAAGCGCAAAGTGACAGTGAATCGCAGCTGGAGTCGCCCTATTCCACTACATCTGATAGTTTGACCAAGCTGCGCTGCAATATTAAGGATGAACAAGAACAAATGCCCTTTAACTGCATGGAAACCAATAAGGGTAAGAGTAGCACAAGAAGTACTTGGAACTTTCTGACTTTTATATTGTGCTATAAATTTAACAGAGAATTGCAATAAAAACAACGAGCCCATACTGAATACCATACTGGGTCTGAGCTATGCCACCTTTCAGCAACTGATGGGTCCCTTTGCTCAAACGCCTATGATCAATCCCATAGATCGTTTGTATAGCATGCAAAGCTCCTATTTCAGACCCGAGGAACTGAATGCCTATGGTGAGTGCGGCAACAAGGATCAGATGGAGCATTAGCTGTAAATCAAAATACTTAGACTTTGTATAATATTAAATTTAAACCAATGTTAAATGTATTAGATATAACACTTACCTTAAAAAGTAAACAACCCAGAGCATATTGCAAAAAAAAAACTTACTCGAAACTTCGAAGTCTTCTGTATAAAACTAGCTAAATAAAACATTTCGTGGCCAAGTAATGGAGAAAATAAAAAAAAGGAAAGAAATTTTAATGGCCAATTTTCGGTTGGTTTTTCGGATTTTAAGATATATTACGTGGTAGATTTGGGCTATACAATTTACGAGTAGCTTTACCGCTTCAATATTGGGCATATTTAGCAAGGATTGTTCCCATAAAACTCAAATAATGCGCGCTAGGTTATTTGTTGAAATAGGCTTACTTTCTGAAAAGATAAAATGTTGTTTTTTAAAATGGTTTTAGTTCTTAATTACTACAAAATAAATTATAATTATCATAAAATTCGTAATCTTTCTTCTGAGAATTGTTTGAGATCAAATTTATTAAATTATAAAATTAAATTTCGTATTCTTAATTAAACCAAATAAATTTAAAAAATTTTTCACAGCACCATAAGGCTGCCAAACAAACGTTTGGACTGATGAGAAATATAATTATTTTAACTTTTTTTACAGTCAAAGCCTCGTGGTACTTTTTTTAAAATAAAATATTTATCGATTTTTAGTTTTTCAAAATTTTATATTTTTTTTTATTATTTTTCAATGTTAAAAATTTAGTTTTTGATATTTCTTGAAAAAATGATATCCAAAATAGGTTATTCCAAAGAATAAGAGTTATCTGAGTCATTCTCTTAAAAAAAATATTGTACAATGAATTTAAAAAAAAAAAAAAAAAAAAGAAAACTACAATTTGACCGAAGTAAACGATTTATTCAAAAAAAGCTTAGCAATCAAAAAATTTAAAACAGAATGACTTATATGCCTTGTAAATTTCAAAGTTTCATATTTATAAGTTCAGGGCTAGGCTGAGGAACTTTATACTAGAGCGTACACAATGCAAACATAACAACACGTGCAACAACAACCACCGATTGATATGTATGACCAGCCGGCACAAAGATTCAAATGCGTTGCGAAACTTTACGATATATTGCAGGTGCAGCCTTGAAATTTGTTCCACACAGTTGACAAAAACAAAAAATTAGACACAGTCACTGTCAGCCAACCCCCAAAATGTCCAAAATGTCCTAAAATGGGCGTATAATGTCAATTCGTCAGGCATTGTTCTATGAGCCCGAACCAAAACCCTGTCCGTCTCGACATTGTTGACAGCATTGTAATGTCGCGCCAAGTTGAGCGACCCCGGTTTCAGTAAATATTGGCTGGGTAGGGGGCATTTTGGCATGTGCTTGGTTGGGTATCATCCAAACACTGGCAAGCAGGCAAACATCCCAAGCACGCAGGGTTCAAAGTTGTAAAGAATCTTGAAGTCAAGCTATTGAACAGTGAACTCTGGATAGCCAAGTTAGCAGCTCTGGGCGTATACTTTTAAATTCATGCGGTTTTTTTTGAAACAAGCTTCACTGCAAGGTAAAGCTATTTTTTAAGGGAAAATTTAATAATAATAGCAAGATAGTAAGTGCTCCTGGGAGCTTAATTTTTCATAAATTAAAGGTAATAAGAACGACCTTGAAAACTGGCACAATTTTGATCAAACTGCACAAAAATGTTAAGTTTAAAACAAATTATAACTGACATAAATTTGGGCGCGTTATTATAAAAAATAAAAAAAATCATCTACGATGTATTTATTTGTTTTTATGCGTTTTACATTGGTCTACACATTTTTGGGGAGTTTGATCAAATTTTTTGATGTATTTCATAAAGCTACTATACAAAAATTGAAACAGCGCTCTCTTTTTTTCAGAGAGACACGCATAAGAGAACTCCGTATTGCGTCACCTTCTGATTATTGTATCATGTTAATATTATTTTTATAGCCTGTACCCTAAGGTAAGGGGTATATTAAGTTTGTGCAAACATATGTAAATGTATGTAGGAATGAAAATTTCGTAGGACCCCGAATGTTACACCCAACATAGTCAGAAGAACAATTAAAATTGATCTCTTTGGGTTTTTTTTGTAAATTTCAAAGTTATAGCTTTAGTATGTATAGATAACATGAGGGAAGTAAAAAAATTTAAATAAAATTAATAAATTTTTCAATTAAATAAAATTAATCGAAAAATTATCGCAATATATTATAATGGAAGCCAAAGTCCGAATTGCCTCAGTAACAAAAGGTTAGCTGACGTCTCGAGATCAAGGTACAAATCCCAGCCAAAACAACATTATTATAGCACTATAAATATTTGTTTTATTTAAAGTGCTTGGTGTAACATTTGCCATATTTAATTTTTAGAATTTTTTCTAAAATCATAAGTGCTCCCAGCAATAGACAGGGCCATCGAGAAAAAACTAGCGGCTCAACCTTTTTTTCGAAGAATGTTTCACGTTTGCTTTAAAGAAATCCGATCCTGACGACAGCAGACTTAACTTCGTCAAGTCTTGGGTTACAAATGTAACTCTGACTTTTGTTTTGCACGTTTCGCTTGAATTTCAACATTAACTATAGCACAGCAAAATCATAAGTATCGCAAAGATTCTTAACTATTCAAAGTGCCCAATCACTGCCTGATAGTAACCATCAACTTACACCCTCTCCGTACGCCTTAACTTGCTCTACGCTTTAATTGAATTAGCCCAAGCTTTAACACTTGTTTGCACAGCCCACAGTCCATCATGATATGGCTCACATTCAGCAGCGTAACCTCCCCCTTTCCAGCACTGGCAACGCATTTTTATGCAATTTGTCACAATATGTGTCACATTAGCCACAGCAATTGTGTTTAAACATCGGTGTCGTAGTTGTACTCCTCATCATCATCAGCCACGTCTGCGTCAACCTACTCCTCATCATTGCCAACAGCTAACCAGATTATACCCCGATTTCGACAACATTGCAAGCCGGTTTATGCCTTTGCAGCACCACCATCACCACCACCATCTTTCAGGCATTTGCAGCGTGTGTGTGTGCGGAACCCACCCCGGAGCACTGTTATGCCCGTTCATTGAATGCATTTCCGAGGCACTACCGCACATCGTGTAAGTCATTGCCTGTTACACGCTTTAACAATACCAAAAAAAAAAAAAACGGGGGAAAAAAGTAGTGCTCTATAGCGTAGCAGGCCGAGGGGTGCTATGTAGGTAGTGCATAGTAGTTACCCATGCACCAAACCAATGTCATTAATCAAGCGCTGACAAAGGCCAAACAAGTGCAGGGAAGAAACGAAAAAAAAAAAATGCAAAAATGCTTTACAAAGGCACCGCAAGTCCTTGCTGGAGGATCATGCCACTTGTTTGCTCAAATCAATTTTTTCCTTTTTTGCCGCTTGCTTTGCACGCTTTTGAGTGACATTTTCAGAGAAGTTTTTGCCTTTTGCTTTGGCTTCGTTTACGCTTTTACCGTTTGTCAGTGCTCGTAAATGTGTAAATTACGTAATTAATTACCGCTATATCCGTGCCACGCAGCATTTAAATGCACATCACGTTAAGTATTCGCCTTGGCAACACTTGGACAAATGTTGCATAAGTCGGAAAACCATTTTGTTTTTTTTGCTGTTTTCTTCCGCGACTTAATGGCATGTTAATGTTTACTTTGTTATTCGTTGCTGCTTTTCAAAATGTTAGAATTAAAGTAAAAGTTAAAGCAAATCAAGGCAATGCTCGATAGTAAGATACCCTGCAGACTTTTGTTCTTAGTACTTTGAAAAGAATTCTGGGCCAAATTTGTATCTTCATTTTTCAAATTTATTGAAAAAAATGTGGGCTTAGGACCAGTGCTGTATCACATACTTTTATTTCTAAAGGGCTGCAAGGAAAAATGTTCACTTTTGTTTATTGAAGAGCCCAGTCTCACAGTTCTCCAAATCAAAGTCCAATAGAATTGTTTAGTTACATATAATAATCGTGGATATCAACTATGAGAATGTTGCGGAAGAAATCGGCTTTATTGTTTAGTTAGCTTACATATTCAAATTCTTGGACCTGTTATAGGGTTACAATTGGAGAGCGTAACTCCAGGCGCCTGTGCTTCTCACAAGTCTATTTTACTCTTCGATTCCAAATATAGCTAAAGGCCTATACGCAATTCGAAAAATTTCGCGCAGAATGACAAAACTTCATAATACAAAAAAATCCTATTTGGGATATCCCATTTGGGACTTTTTTTTGTATGAAGCTTTGTCATTCCGCGCGAAATTTTTCGAACTGCGTAGACTCCTTAATACGGTAACTACCTGATCCTTCCAATGGAGGCATTGTTCCTAAAATAGTTTCATTAATAACTTTTCTTCCTGGCCACTCTGCTGCTATATTCACAACATGTGCTAGATTTTTATCCATCGATCACGGAAGTCGACACCAATATGAAGAGGGCCTTTATTTTACGATTATTACTTTCAAATATTCTAAGAGCACTTGCTGCATAGTATCATAAGTAAGGTAGAGTAAGTTTGTCGCAACGTTCTCTTTGCTGGGGCCATACTTTTCATTCTCGTTGCGAAAGTATGCGTCAGCTTGTCTGTTGCTTCTCTCTCTCTCACATTTCTTTGCTCTCACAAAATTTATGGCCCCGAGTGAGAAAATCTTACTCTACCTTACTTATTATACCATGCACTTGCTGAAAGCAAAACGGTTTGTTTGATCGGCTTGTATACTCTTAAGTTCGTCTGGTGGACCTGCTCGTCTCAGATTCTACGCTGGATCTCCGCGTTTACTCGTTGTTTGATTTGTCAAACAATGATGCCAGTGTCGCACTGATAAAATCTTTGTCAAAAACAAAAGTATAGTTTTCTACCTAAACTTGATCGTCTGATCGCATCTTCCGTATACTTTGCCTTGCACTCAATTACCGCCACACCCTTTCAGGCTGATTTTCTTTTAAAAGAGCATCCACAGAACCATACCATGACCAATGCATTTAATCCAGATAAAAATAGCATTGCTTAAGGGAAAAAAATTCTGCTGGGAACTTCAGCTGTTGCGGAATTTTTCACAATTGTTGATAAAAATTAGTGTCCTTAGTCTCTCCGACTTTAAAAGTTAGGTGTTCATGTTCCATCACGCTTCCCTCTCTACCATATTCTCTCAAACAGTGCCGTAGAGAGAAAAACCGGGCCGGGGGGCTAAATGTACCGGCCCCTCTATTACATCTTTGGCTTGAATCACGACAGTACGACAGTAATTACACCAGGCCCCTGAGAAAACTCCGTGCCCGTGGGGATTCTCCCTTTCTTACTCTCGTCGGGCCTGCTGTCAAATCTCTATAACCCCTCAACCTATTGGTACAAGGTAAAAGACCCACCCAATGTTAAAAGTATTACAAATCTCTAATTCACTTATGATAGCCACAAATTTTATTTGTTACAATTTTCAAGCCATGCAATCTTACGGCTTGTTAAGACCCTTGAAAATAAAAACCCACAACAAATTGCACTTTGATTTTTATAGTACACTTAAAAGTCAATCAGCATTGAAGGAGCTTGCCAAAAAATAACAATCCTAAAAAAACTTCTTTATATGTTTGAGAAACATATATACATATTTGAATGTTGTCAAAGTGGCACGCAGTTTGTTGCACAATAAAAATCAAAAATCAATTGTTGCCAATAAAAACAAAGAACCCAAACCCAAACAATAAAAACAATGCACATAAAAGTGCCCTAAATCGGGGTAGACTTTGTAGAGCATAAAAAGAAAAACAAGACAAATTCTGTTAAAATAAACGCGAAAATCATTTTATTTTGGCAAAGAGCGTGCTATAAACCAAACATATTCTACCCGTCATGTTTGGAAATCTGGGTGAAATAATAGAAGGAGTACAATAGAATGCTGGAGAATTTATCAAGCACACGTGGATAAGTTTTGCGCATACTAGTATATTTATCTAGTAAATGATATTCCCACCAGGATCAAAAATAATAAGTATTTTGCTATGGTTTTTGTTCATTTTTGGGTTGAAGAAATAATTGTCCTAAATAAACATGTGATCTAGGTAGCAAGAAACCCCAGAACACTGTTACAAATAAATCTGTCAATAAGACTTTTACTATGGGAAAAATTGATTACTTTCTTAAATTAGGAATTGGTAATAGCTCTTTCTGATCAATGCAAAAATTTTAAATTGCATTTATTAATTAAAGCTGATACGATTTTATTAATTATAATTACTTATCTCTTTCAACAATTTTTCTTACAAATCTGCTTTAATTTGTTAAGTATCCCTTTTAATTATATTTCTTAAGACAAAGTGTTAGGTCCAAGAAAACATTATTTTCAAATCCATGAAATACCTATAACTTTGCTATGCCAAAAGGGTTGAAGTTAAGGCTTAAAATATTTGTGTGTTACAGCATGAAAACTATTCCCAAAGAAGTTACCCAAAATACTAGTACGACAAAAGATTTCAAGTAAGTCAATTTTAATCTTGACAGTCTTTTACATACGTTTCAAATATTTAAAATTATTATAATTTATGAGGCAATACAAATAAAATTAGCAAATACTTAAGCCAGACTCCTAGCGGCCACGATGGCCTAGCGGCAGTGCACTAGACTATCATCTCAGATGTTGTGGGTTCGAATCCCACGTAAAGCATGGTCCTGCACTTTTCACTTTTCCTATTCCCCTGAATTTTTCCTGTCTATTCTATACCCTTTATCACTTACTCCCATTATCCCAGTATCACAACGGGCCTATTCTTGGCCTAAGTGAGTTGGGACGCTAAAAAAGAATCTTATAAATATTTTTTATAATAAGTTCAATTGAATTGTTACTAAGGACAAAATTAAGGTAAAAAATAGAGAATTAAAATGGCCCCGCAACTTTCTTCAATAAAATCATTTTACGATAATTAAACACGATGATCTGGAAATTCTTTTATATCGGCGAAAATAAATAAAGCGTGCCACATTTTTGGTCGAACTCTACGATTTTTATTTTTTATTTTGGAAGCTATTAGCCAATAGTTACCACCAAAGAATAGTTTGGTTTGATACTCTTTGGTTGACACGTAAATTTTTATTGCAAAATTCCGATTATTTATCGAGTTGTCGATAACTGACAATTGGGTTTTTCATTTTTAGACTTTTCTTTGGCAAGCCATATCTCCTTAACGAATAAAGATATCTTAAAAAATTTTTTTTTATTGAAATATATAATTTTTAATTTGAAATAAATTACTATTTAAAAAAAAATTGTCTACATTTTTTAACAATTTTTTTTTTTTAATTTAAACATTTAAAAGTGATCTCCCACTTTCTAAAAAATTATGTGGATGCCATTCCACTGCGAAAAAACAAAAAAATGAAAAGTTAGTAACTCCTACAATTGTGGAAGTTATGCTTATTTTAGTGATGGCAACTCTCTTGGTCTCCAGCAGAGTAAACAGCACCTCAAATAATGACAAATAAGCCCTCAACTTAATTATTGTATTAATTGACTCACACGTAGCACCACGGTTATGTTGGATCCATATGTCCTTTATGTACATATCATACAATTTGATGTGTTGGTGATGGCTCTACCATCGTCGCTTTCGAAGAATTACATCAACGCCGCACAATCTATCCATTAATACCAATTCGCCAATATTGCTTATCATACCATTCAGTCATTCAGAAATCCACATCGTCGCTGAAGGAAATATTTTTTTTTTTAACACTAGATGGCGCCAGCACAACCTTTGCACCAACCAATAAAAAAAAGATTTGTGGAGACCACGAGACACAAATACCGATAGCAAAGCAAAGCGAGGAAGGATAAAACCAAGCCAAGTTTTAAAACTGTCCGCGAGAATTAACCGGAAAAAAAAAATAGAAATCATGCCATATTTCAAAATTTTGCGCGACAAAAATAACTTTTAATTAACCTACTAGACAATAGTATGGACCTTATGCGTCTAAAAATATTTCATATATTGGATCTATTAGATCAGTGGCGGATACACGTGAAGGTTTCGTGCATGGACCTCCCCCTTGAAAAAATGAGTTCAAAGTTTTTTGCGAGCTCTGATATATATACATTAGGGTGGGTCAATTTTGGAGCCAAAAAAGTCGATTCGCGGCGCCCCCTGGGATTATTCTACGGACAATTCTAAGCAACTTTGCCGAGCAAACCATAGATCTATCTCGAATTTCGAGCCTGCAGATTTTTAAAAATATATTAATTAATTTTAATTTAATTTATTCCATAGCATTAATATTTAGGTTTAACAAATAAAAATATGTATACAGAGAAAAAATATATTTTTTCCCCTATAACTTTGAAGTGAGAAACCTTCCTAAAACCAAATCCTGTTTCCGCAACTGTTCTAGATTGATTTGTTAGCAAATGGCATTGTTAAAGATATCTTGCCGTGCTTTACTTATATGTACTTATATATTATTGTGCTACAGTGAGAAGTGAGTCCAATTATTCCCCTATTTTCAAATTTATATTTTACAATTTACAAAAAATATTTATTATTCGGAGGTGTAGCTCGAGGCTTTAATATTTCATAGCAACTTATTTACCATAGCTAAAAACCATGGCCGCCACCAATAGGTAATATCTTCTCGTTTTTAAGATTACGAATTTATAAAATTTTTATTGCAACAAATTTATTTGCATCGTTTTACTTGCTGTCGGGCTGCCCACCCATTTCACTGCAAAATTTGCATCCTATCTTAAGATTCAAACTTTAAGCATAGAACGTTTTATTGCAGTTTTGATAAAACAAGATAGACCTGTCCCAACTTCATTTCATTCCGCATACAACTTCCAACTAATATTACAATAGCTAACAATTTCCGTTTGCCAATTGCTTCCATTTGTTTTTTTTTTTTTTGACCAGTTTCACTTGCTCTCTATTTGTAGCCCAAGTTCAGCATTACATTTATAATTATGTAAATCGAAGCCCATAACATGAACTTGTCTACGAACTTTGACGCAGTAACTATTGCCAGTCTACACAGTTTTGGCCACAATTTGCCAGTTTATAGGCAGGCATCACCACAAGGCCTACAAATTGTCAAAGAACAAACATCAGGCACAGATGTCACATTTGCTGTTCAATGCGGCTCCACACAGTTGTGAGCAACGTTGGAGCGCCTTTTGGCGCAATCTAAATGCAAATGGAAGGAAACGCAGTGACTAAAAGTGAGTCGTTGGCGTTACCATTGCCATTGCCTTTGGTTTTACCCAATGCCTTTGTCGTTGCCCGAAAAAGCCACAAAACCAAAACCAAGAATCTCTCGCATAATATAGCCAAGGCGGCAAATGAGTGAGTGAGTCAGTTTGGGCTCCAACTAGAGTCATTTGATGTGAGTGGCAGTAGTTGTTGTAGTTGCACGCACACAGATACTGTGTGTGTATAGTTTGTTTGAGCTTTGCCACAAATGTCTGGCAGGCGTAGAGGCCGTTGTCGAGAATGTCTGTTTGAGTTCGACATTTGGCACAAAATTCATAAATGCTAATTTCAACACATTGTGCACACGTTACAAATATGAATATTTACCATAACTACGCATGCACACACACACATAGATACACCACACACACACACACATACACACTCACGCACACTTGGTTCGCTGGGTTAACAGCCGCTGCCAGGAACCTCATACCGAAAAGTAAAGCCCTATAGCCCCCCCCAGTTGGAGCCAACGTCTCTGTACTTTGGTTTTGCTATGGTTTTAGCTTTACTGGTTTAATAAAAGCCTTTTGCAAAATGAAGCAATTGTGCATTTCACTTTTGAGGCGCAGCTTGTGCTTTGGGCCTTACTTTAGCTAGGCACTGCTGAAAATGTATCTCATAGCTACATTTGTGGCAGCTTTTGCCAATGTCTGGAATTGTATGCGTGTGTATGTGTGTATGTCAAATGTTTTCGCACAGACGCACAGTTTTTGAATACCAAATAGACTGCGTAGTCAATGCATAAATAGTACGTATCAGAGCACAGATAGATACAGATACAATACAATACTTGCCGAGTCTATATTTGTCTACTTTATGCCTTAGATTGGTTTTTGTTCTGTGCTTTTGTAGCAGCTGCAACATTTGTTCGCATAAATTAAAAAAGCCGAGTTAAAAGCAAAGAATCTTAACTAGAAACGCAATCTCATTATTAGTTTAAACTTGGTCAGTTTCGTTCAACTAATGAGTTTCTAATAGGCTCAAAAGTGGCCAATATGTGCAGTTATTGCTGCAGACTGTTGCCACTTCATCTAATGAAAAAAATCCTACAATCAGTTTGTATAATACTACTATACACCAGGGTTTACATCTATTTGAGTTCAAATTAAGACTTCAAGCTTACACAATTTTGCGCTTTTATTAAGTACTTGGTTTGAAAGCAATGACCTATTAAGCCGATTTTATTGGTAAGGAAAACAAGTTTCAGTTTAATCAGGGTTCCCGCGTTACACAAAGAAAAATTTCCTTGTAACAAAAATAGCTGTCAGGTTTAATTTCAATGAATATTGTTGTTAAAATAATAGTTTTGTGGAATATTATTTAAAAACAATCATAATAAAGAACAAGCAATATTTTAATGAAAACAAAATGTAAACAACATATAATAATAAAAAGACGCAGAGCTGCATAAACCATGTCAGCTGTTTTGTATCAAACGAAAATAATTTCGCGCAAACACAATATGAGAATTTATCGGAAAAATAAGGGATATACACGAATTTATCGAAAATAAAAAGAAAATATCGAAAAAATTCGTTTTCCGGAGCACGCAAAAACGAATCCGAATAAAATTATTCGGTTTGGTTTTTGCGTTTTCTGGACCACGGCTGATAGTGTAAGTTTTGGCTTCCAGGAGATCAAAACCAAACAAACTACAAGATCTACGAGTATCTATGGCTGCTCACTTTTGCAAACTTTGCCGTAGAATCATTTTTAAAGCAAGCCATTAGTTCGCTTAACCGGATTAAAAGATGCAAAGACTTCAAAAGCTGCCTCAGTTAACTTATAACTTATTTATCTAACTCTGGGGAGGATCTAGATAACGATTTCAACTTGACCGAATTACCGAATACTTAGAATCCTTAAAAAAGGTTAGTTTTTTTTTTTTTTTTTTGTTGATCGTTTATTAGTGTAATTCCATAAAAAGCTTATATTTAACGAACAAAATAATTTTTTTCTAAAAATAAAAGTACACACAGCCTCTTTAAGAGTTCTCAAGTGTTTTTTTTTTTTAATATATCTTATTGCATGTCCTTGTTATGTTACATAGATTAGGTATAGATTTATTATAACCCAAACTGATTTTTCAATAGAGGGTCATCAAAGCTGCAAACTCTTAAAAATTGTATGCTTAACCTTGGCTAACCAGAAAGAACTATTACTTGTAAGCAGTGGTCGGCGTTTGCCTGAGTGGCACAGTGACGTCACGACGCGGCATTGGCAACGCGAATTCGTGTCTGTTGCTGAGATAGGGACAAGCCGACTGCTTTAAGCACTTTTCATAATAATTGCTCCTTTTTTTTACCAACAAAATTCCAAAAACCAAAACCCATTTTAATAAATCAGCAGTACTACTCTTCGAGTAGGATCGTTGCAAGTGTTTAATCTCTATTTGTGTGAAACTGGGCTATTTGAATTGCAAAAACTAACCAACAGACACAAGCAAAGCACAAGAGCTCCTGACATCCTGCCTGCTTCATTTGTAATCATGGCAAGCACCTCTAAACCAGTTGACAAGCCAAACATCAAAGGGGCGTAGTTCAAGACAATGAATGTATCATATGCAAAACTGTACCTTTCGCATAAAGATTGAGTATCTGTGAGCTTGCTGTGAAAGATGTTGTTGTGTTAACATGGATGATGGCATCACTACAACGTCAGATACGACAAAAAGGCAGCACAGAGAAGTATGCTAATGAGTAGTGGGAGAGTTTCAACAGTTTTATGCCGTTGACAAGGGAGTTCATCTTGTTCTTGTATACAGCAGATTGAAACAAAAGCATACATCAGGGAGAAAAACAATGAGATATCTGCGATATCTGAATCAATACGAGGGCAGTTTGATAAGTCAATGTCTTTTTGAATATGAATATAACACTGTTTCTCTCAAGTACCATCTCTCATTTGTTTTTGACAGTCATGGAAAGTAGACAGCTCCGAGAATATTAAGGAGAAGAGCAAAAGTGATTTTCGCAAGCTGATTAATCATTATTTTGCGCAAAAGCTCCAACACCGAAATAGTTTTTAAATATTATACTATTTATATGGGGACTCTGCAGCATTCATTTTAAGTAAGTGGTCGGTAAAATGATTCGTTATGGTCGTATTTGCACAAGTGACGCAAATACTATATCTGGAAACGCTTTGGACTAAGTGTATCGAGCCAAAACTATGAAGGAAAAAAATATTCTTTTGTCGAAAAAAGCAAACACCCCTCGTTTGTTTAAAATTAATGTGAATCTCAGATATACTGACAAGGCTCGGTCAATGGTTAAGTATTTGCAGCTAGACAATTTGGGGCTCTATAAATTTTAGTTTTTTCTAAAAATTGGTTCAAGTTATTTTTTCGTATTCGTTTTTGTGTGCTCCGTAAATTGAATTTTTTTTTGACTGTGCTTCGCATATTTCTCTGTTTATTTTCGATAAATTCGTATATTTCCCTTATTTTTCCGATAACTTCTCATACTGTGTTTGCACGAAATTATTTTCGTTTGATACAAAACAGCTGACATGGTTGCCGCAGCTCTGCACCTTTTTATTACAATATGTTGTTTACATTTTGTTTTCATTAAAATATTGTTAGTTCTTTATTATGCTTTACATTAAATAAAAAATACACAAAAATATTACTTTGGCAACAATATTCATTGTAATTAAAGACGACTTAGCTAGTTTTTTTGCAAGGGAAATTTTCTTAGTGTACCGAGGGAACCCTATGTGCACGAATACAAAAAATTCGTTTTGGGTTCTGCATGCTATTTTTTGGGTTAAGTCAGGAAAAAATCAACAGCTTATATCTAACTTGAGGTTTGCATAAATATAATCTAAAAATATCAAAGTAAATTTGTAAAATTATTTCAATATAAAATTCGTAGTTCTTCAAACATATTTGCCGATTCGTTTTAATTACTCTTGCAACAAAACATTCGGTTTCAAGCTACATAAAAAACTCGTTGTAGTGAAATTGAGAGCACCAAACATTCGGTTTCAAGACGAATCCGGATAAAATGTGCGGATTCGTGGCCGATAATATTTTGCAAATGTATCCCATAGTACAACAAAAAAACAGCTTCTTTCGAGCAGACCATGTTTAATATTTGTTTTTGGGATCGCTGAATTAGAGTTATATGCACATTCCTAAGCATTTTCAAGGTAGCCCCTGAATGTATGCTATGATTTTTTCAAAATGTGTGAAATCGTTTTTTGAATAGGTTCTCATTATAATGTCGTTACTAAAGAAATAAAAAGAGGTTCAGGTATGGGAAATAATAAACAATTAAATAATAACTTTATAAGTTTTTTGATTCTGTCAGTTGAAGAACAGATATTTAAACAAAAGATTTTTGATGCTATTTTTTTAACTATTTTAATATTTGAGATAAAAAAATGCTACTATTTTTTTGCATATTTGGTAGTTGGGCTTGCTACGATTATGTAATTTTCCAATTTTTATTAATTAATGTTATAATAGTAACAAAGAAAATAAGACAATTTTTATAAAATTTCGATCGATAAATAAATAGGATTAAAAAAATATTGCCGCGTATACTACTTAGCTTTAATTTTTATTCTAAGTATGAGAAACCATATTCCTTTTTTATTTTATAAGTTTATTAACTATTTATTATTTAAATTACATTGGTAACCACCGGAGGCGCCGATAGCATTTTATGAGAGGGAAGAATCAAACTCATTTTTTGCCAAAAATTTTTTTGGACAATTTTATTTTTCATATGAAAATAATCCTATGAGGTGGTTGAACCCATTGATACCCCTTTCTACGCCACTGCAACCACCGAACAACAAACAATTACTAAAATTGTTCTAAAGCAACTAAGGAAAGTTCCTAAACACTTGCGCATAATGGCTGCTTTTGGTTAGTGCCAAACATTTAAATGAAAATTATCTTAAAATCTTGATTTAAATACAAAACAAGAAAAAAACGCCAAACATGAAATGCATTGCTTATTTTTTATCTTATGACTGGAATGTTTTTTATTATGCTAAGCCAATAAAAAAACAAAAAAAAAACAAGCAAAGAACAAACGAAATTTCGCAAACAAACACACTTAAACCAACATCAAATGGATAACTGTGTTTGTGTGTATGTTTGCTCAACGTCGCGTGCATGTATTAAAAAATATCTTGTAGATACTTTGGCAGAACGAGCAACTGCCAGGCTACAGCGCTACTTCAATAGCTCAAAGCAAGAAGTTCGCACAGTACTAGAAATCGGCTGCACTTAGTTGGAATAAGATGTTCTTAGCTGGTTGGTTGGCTTCTTGACTGGTTCGGTTGGCACAGAGATTCTCTATGTCTGTCCGTCTCGAACGTCTTGCTGGTTGGCCTGTCTTACTGCTGTTGCAAAAAATGTTTTTATTACATTTCGCGCGCGCATTTTACGCTACTCACGAAATACTTGAAACCAACAGCAACAACAAAAACAACAACGCATACCATGTACGAAAAAAAAAAGAAATAAATAAATATGAAGTAGCAGCAAGGAAGGCGGTAAAGCAAGCCAAAAGAAAAGAAAAAACTGAGGTATAATTCCAGGCGCAGCAGTCACACTCGCGCTCACACACACACGCACACACACCCACGTAAAGCTGCGCGCATCAAAGCGCGTCTTTCACAAGTGGTCCTTTGCGCTTTACTGATTTTCCAAAGGCTAAAGGATATTTAGTTAGTAGTACTTCTACTTCTGCAGCCACTTTTACCCTGAATCTCTGCCAGCAGCAGCTACACTGAAGGAGTTGTCTAGGAAACTTTTCTGCCAAGCTACTCAAGTCTATGCTCAAGTTGTTGGTGTGCCGTTGCCCAACAGTCAACGCGGAAAAAAACCCAAGCAGCGTTCAAAAAAAAAAAGAAAATTATCTAATAAATTGAATAAAATGAAACCAGATACTTGAGTCTCAGCTTTCTTGCGTAAAAATTCAAATTCAAAGCAGCTTAATGCGTGTGCGACACCAAAGCAAGTCTCAAATGAAGCTTTGAATAAGATTTCGCCAGGAATTTTGCATGCCTATCAATGAGAATGTTATAAGCTTGGAATTACTTTTTCTGGCGACTAAACTTGAGAAATATACTAACTTTTGCGGATTTCTGTTCAAAGTCCCACTAGTCGAAGTAATTTTATGAGCTTTACAATCGAAATCGTTAAGTCGTTAATACTCACACAATTAATTCCTGCTTCTAGAAATGTTCGCACTTTAAAAATATTCAGTTGAATGGATACATCCAGCTTATCTTTCTACATAACATGATTTTACACTACAGCGCCCATCTTAGATCCGCCATTTTGAAATTCTAGCCCCAGATTCATGACCAGCGACCCCGAAAATCCACAATTACATACCCAACTTGTAATATCAATTAAAATGATTTTTCTGTTTTCGGCGACCAATATGCTACTTATAATCAGCTACCTCAAAAGTATCTGAACAGCATGTTACAAGGGTTGCAATTATGTTTTTCTGAGAATAAGATTAGAAATAGCGATTAAATTGTGGAGTTACTATGCTTTGGCGGCCATTGTAGCTCCGCCATTTTGAAATATCAAAAATCGTCATACGGCTTTAAAAAGTAGACGAGAGGACGAAAACGTCAATTTATCTTAAAAATTTAAGTGTGTTTTTTTTATTTTGAATAAACAACAATATGTGACATTGTGTATCCGGTTTTTTTTACAGACAACTCCTTATATAGGGTTTTCCAACTAGAGGTGTTATTTTGAATCACCCGGTATTTCGGTAGCTGTCACTTTTGAAGCTTTTGTTCTTTGACATTTGACAAGTAGAAACTACGCCATTACTAAAAATGGAACGATACATACTTCAACAATGCACTGAAATTATTAAAATTCACTACAAAAATGGTAAAAATCTTCCATCGAAAAATCATCTTGACTGATGAGGCCCATTTCCACCTCGGTGGCTACGTCAACAAGCAAAATTGGCGCATCTGGGGCTCGGAAAACCCAAAAGTTATTGTTGTAAAGCCTCTCCATCCTCAACGTGTGACCGTTTGGTGCGGTTTATGGTCCGGCGGGGTCATTGGACCTATCGAGGACATAGGGCAGCCACTTTGCGATTTGGCTATGGAAAATTTCATGAAAAGGATATGGTCCTGTAGGCGTGGTCGTGGTGGCCATTTGGCTGATGTTGTTTTTCATTATTAACGGCATACCTTCCTCTTTATTATGAAATAAACATCCGATCATTTATCTCAAAAAATGGCATTTTTCTTTGAATACCAAAATAACACCTCTTATTGGAAAACGCTATAGATAGATAGTAACGAAAAAATGTCTATATAAATCTTTGGAAAAACAAGCAATATCTTCAATTTAAAGTTTGTATTTTAGGCCTTTTTAAAGACTCAAACCAATAGGAAAATTCTAAAACACAGGACGCACAAAATTTATCGTATGGGTGGTTCCAGAAAATCGTACCAAACAAGACTTATAGTAGAAGTAGATGTCAAGCACTTCACCCTAAGTAACTGGTCACACATATACATATATCCAAGAATTGCGCAAACTTTCAAGGAACGAAGTCTCCACGTCGTTTATAACAACACTGCCCTTTTTTGGAATTAGAAAACCGTCAGTCAAAAAACTAATTAACGGACTCTGGGTCTACCAGACGTAGGAACTACCAGACGCAGTAAGTAAACTAGTCGGTACAAGCAAGTACTTTTTTCTACAATCCAAACTGGCTTAAGAAAACCTTCCAAGTCAAGGAGAATTTACTGACTGGCCGATTTGCTGACTAGACTAGGATTCTGTGTGCTTCACTAGAAAAACGATACCCCCACTTAGGAAGTGACAGAATGCGGCCCTAGATCTCGCACTCCACTGCTCCCACAATAATATTTTTATAATAAAAAACTTCTGCAAGGAAACTTTGTAAGCACATTCAACACTATTCTAGTATATTCCTTTATAAATCTGCAAATCCCTGCTGCTTTATTCCAAAGTTGCACTCCTTAATCTTCAATGAGCTTACTCGTGCCATTGTCTGCATTGCATTAAACTTAAGAAATGCAATCAAAAATGCAATCAAGCCAAAAGAAAAATGACATTCTGCCTGCAACAAAAGCCGTCAAAGCCCGCAGCGAACCTGTTCTCGCCTTTTAATATAATTTTCTACTGATTTTTTTTTTCTTAAGTTGGCAGAAAACCAATGGCCCGTTAGCAGTTGAGTAACATGGGAGGGAAACTCACTCACAGTTTTTCTTTGGCACGGCTTCGCGAAATTTTTTGTTACTCTGCATGTACATTATGTTTTCATTAAATTATGGTAACTATGGTTACTTTTATACAATCCAAAGCTACTTCAAACGTAAAATCGTTCCAAACGTCCGCGAGCGAGACGCACAGCAAAAAAAAAAAAAAAAGAGCCCAGTATGAAAAAGTAAACGCATAATAGAAAGTAATGTGTAATGTAGGATGAGAGGAGGAGTGAAGAAGCTGGAACTGGCGCCGCATAGTGCAAAGTAGTCAAAGAAAATTGTAGTTTATTTTTATTGCATTTATTGCTTGGCTGCGTAATAGCGCGTCTTATTCTCACTTGCACGAATATTTGCATGTAGCGCGACATGTGCAAAAAAGAAAAGGAGCAAAAAAAAAAGGGAGAGCTAGCAAAAAAGCGGAAACGGAAGCGCCATCTTTTTGACTGTAAATTTACACATATGCAGCTGTCTGTGTGTGTGTGAAGTTGTAGTTGTTGCTGTGTTTTAGTGCAGCACGTACATTTATTACTTTTTGCTTTAACAAACGCGCACACACATATACATACAAACACTCGCTTAGTATCTGTGTGTGGCACATGCATGCAAAGCGGTTTTCATTTTTTATTGCAAAAATGTAACGTGCCGCATGCGAATTGCTTGCTTGCTCTGCCCCTGCCACTCCAGCTGCTGCTGCTTCCGCCTTTGCTGCCACTCTTTTCAGCTTTTGGTTGCTTTTCTTTTTTTTTTGGAGGCACGCCTCTGGACGCGTCGTTGCTTTTAATGTTGCTGCTCTTGCGCAGAAAATATGAAAAATATTCGTAATAGAGTTGTTTGAAATGTACGATAAGCATTCAAGTGGCTTCTTTGCAGGGTATGATGGTTTTTGTTTTTTTTGCTGAAAGGGAACGATATTTATGGGTATACATGTGAAATATGCAGACCTCGGAATATTTATGCGCAATATTTTTGCGACAAGTTATGGCAAATGACAGTTTATTGTTATGCACAATAATAATAAAATGTTGATCTACTCTTAAGCTTGACACTAGGACTTTTTCAGCTGATGTCGGGCTCAGCATTTTAGAAAAAACGTTGCACAAATTACTATGGAAATACTTTTTTGGATCGATATAACTTCCTCTGCGAATTTGTCAATAAAAAAAAAAAAAAATTAAATAGACACCCGGGATCATGAACGACCTACAATTTCCCTGCAAATATCCGTTTCTTTAAGGGGTAACACCTGTCTGGAACATGGTTTTTTAAAGTAATTTTTCGATTTTTTTTTTAAAAACTTTATTTTATATTCAAAATCCAAATAGGTGACGATATCGTGCTTATGCATTATATTAAGCTACAAAAATTAGTTTTTCCAAAGGAATAAAAACCAAAATGGCGCCTGTAGAGAGCTACGAGTACTTGACTTATTTTCAAAGAGGCCGCCTCGGCTGCAGCTTTTTGAAACATACAAAATATTTGTTCCTCGTAATCTATGAACCAAAAGCAAGTGAAACACGTAGAGGTTTTCCAAAATATCAATTTTAAAAAAAATTTCATGTTTAAGGCCTATACTTCATATGGGACATCCCAATTGGAAATTTTTTTTTATATGAAGTTTTGACATTCCGCGCGAAATATTTCGAGCTGCGTAGACCCCTTTAAAAAAAAAAAAAATGTTTTCGTCAAAAAAATTCATGAAATTTTTTGTAAAATAAAAAGTTTTTATTATTTTGAAAATTTCAAATCGATCGGATAAAAATTGGCTGAGAAAAAAGCGGTCCGAAAGCGCGGCAGGGTGCCATGCGCCCAACGCATAGTCGGAATTTTTTTTTTGTTAAATCACTTCGTACAAGATGTCTAACATAATTGTCTACCAATTTAGCTAACAAACAAAAAATTGTTTTTCTGACAATTCTTCACAGGTGTTACCCTTTAAGCAATACTGACCGCAATTCAAAAAACGTTGTATGAGTCAATGGGTCTACCTCAAAAAGCTTGAGTTATTGAGACCAGGCAGTCGACACATGGGACTATGTTTGAACTACCCTACCCACTACTTAGTTAAATAATCTATTTTTTAAAAACAAAAAGAAGAAATCTCCATGCTACACTTGGTTTCATAAATAGTCATTTTTTTTAAACATTTCGTATACTTGGCAACCAGTATTAACGACACAAAAAATGACGTCAGCATGGAAATACGTCGACGGATCAATCTTGCTAACCGGTGTTACTTTGGGCTAAGTAAGGAACTCAAGAATAAAGCCCTTTTTCGACAAACGAAAATAACCCTTAACAAATTCCTCAGCATAACCGTGCTTATCAATGGCGCTGGAGCATGAACGTTGTCATCAATCGCTAAGGGGCTTTCGAGAGAAAAATCCTCCGACGTATCTTTGGACCGATAAATATGGATGGTGATTTTCGTATTCGAATGAACCACGAGCTGTAGGAGCTATACGGCGACACTGATCTAGTTCGGCGCTGGTTAGGTCATGTTGCACGAATGGATGATAATGCTCCAGCCAAAAAGGTATTCGAGCGGAAATCCATGGAAGGTCGACGACGACAGGGACGCCCGCCTCTGCGATGGAAAGATCAGGCAACGTAGGATCTTCGTAACCTTGGGATTGTCAATTGGCGCCAGCGAGCACTGGACAGAAACCGCTGGCGTAGGATAATTTCCGTGGACAAGTCCGATAACCGATTGTAATGGCCAAAACAGTAGTAGTATTAATTCAAAACATTTTTTTCACCAAACGAATTCGTCAATTCATATAGTACATTGCCTCAAAAAAACTAGAGCTACTTATTATATGGCATTTACATATAAACTGTATACTACTCAGTCTAATTTTATAAGACTTTATGAAAAACTGCGTTAAACAAAATGGAGTAGCAATCTGCACGTATTTCTCAGTTCGAGTTTTTCTTTAAGATCCCACTCAACCCCTCTAAGGCTTCCCTCTACCACGTCTCTGTTTCTCAACAAGGAAATGACAGCATAAGCACATTCATATCTAGAGCTCTTACAAAACAGCCGCACTGTCTGGATTCATCTTGGCGCGCAACTTACATATGAAAAATTGCTCACTGTGAAAAAGCTTGATATGTGAGTGCAACAACTAACATGTAGCTGGGTAGAAAATTTTAATAATTTTTGCATTTTCAACTCTTTGAAAAAAAATTGTTGCTTTGATGGCAGCAGAAAGCGGGTAACTAACAATAAAACTTTTCAGTGTGAAAAAGTGGTATGACAAAAAAAAGAAGGAAATTCATGATACTTGGTACTATACAGACAGAGTACACTATAGACACATATGAAGTCATAAAGTCATATTAACACGTACGAATGAGCACAGGATATTAATGTGCAGCAAAAAGCACACACTCACACACACACACAGATGAACAATAGGACCATGCATAGTTTTTGTTCGCAGACGGCATGACTTAAATATTAATATAATTTTATATTGTATATTGTGGTTAATTTGTATGTGCAGCTGCTGTATTAAATGGCGGAAATGAGTTGAAATTTTGGCCATATAAATTCTGGCACTTCTATTTTTATAAAAAGTTTTGTATATATATTTTGCATTTTCACAAGTTTTTATGCACAGAAACTAATTTCACATACATATGAAATGCGCGCCCTAAAAGTATGCTGTGAGTACAAAAAAAATGAAGAACTTGTGAAATGAAAAATAAAAACAAAATCAACAATTGCAGTACAGCTGACCACCACAAAGTGAAAATTGCAATTGGTTTTTATACCCTTAAAGTGAGCATATTCATTTTGGAACGGGTTGGAGAGCCAGGGTAAAGCTTACTTAACAGGAGAAAGGTACTTACAGTGCTGAAAGTTGGCATATTTAATAAGAAAGACATATAGACTAACTGAAGGATCATCAATCTTTATGTTTTTTTTTCAATAGGGTTTTTTAAGTAAATCACGCGTGAGTACCTACTGTCAAGTTGCCATATGTTTTTTATTCAGTTATCATTGCCATTTCATCATGGAAAGACTTACACCCGAACAACGTTTACAAAGCGTGCAATTATATTACGAAAATTCGCGTTCTGTAAAGTTTTTTTTTGGCGCGTTTAGGCCACATTATGGAACCAATTCGGTGAACAATTAATTTCACGCTCCGGACCGATAAATTGGCCACCAAGATGGTGTGATAACGATGGTGGAATAACGAAAATAGGTTCCCAAAAAAATGTTTTTCGAAAATACCTCGAAAACGGTGCTTAAAAAAAAAAAAAAAACTTGCCCTTTTTATGTTCTCGACCCAAAATTACCCCAAAAAACACTTTTTATAAAAGGTTCACTCAATGACCCTTGAATTTGTAAACTATTGTAATTAGCCTCAAACTACCGGATGGCCCTTTTAGATCATCCGCTAATTTTAGGAATTGCACCCCGGCTCTTGCTTGTTGAGAAGTTTTTTATTCTGTTGTTCTGTTGATTTTATATTTTTACTATTCTTTGTAAGTTCCATTTTAGAGAAAATGTCAGTTTTTTGTCCACCATCAATACAAATATGGAGCAATTGGATGTGACTTAACTCTAAATTGACTAAAAAATTAAGAAATATTAATGAATTTTTGAAATTAGAGTAACTACTTATTATAGTAGGGGAAAGGCTTGTAAGTTGCCACACCATAGCTTTTTTGTCTATATTTCGACATCGAATACACATAGACATCGATGTAAATACACCGTTGGAAAGAGAAAACTAAGAGCTATAATCCAAAATAATCAGATCGCAAACTTTATTAAAAAAAATAAATACATAAATAAAAAGGAGGAAAGTACCTTAGGACCGATTTCCTAATAGTTACCGCTTACTTGTGACCAAATTTAAAAATAAATTAGTAACAAAAATATAATAATTTGCATATTATTTCTAAGCTTAATATAAGCTGACGTAAGTGTATTTAAAAATAGGCTTCCAACCTTATCATATTGTTTTCAGTTATTTCTTTAAAATATTTTTATTTTTATCGCGAACTACAAGAGTTTTGATTTCAAATGCTTGCAGCCATTAAAACACAAGCGCACATAAATATACCAACAACTGCAGCTGGCCAAAACAGGGCAGGCGTAGAAAGCTCATATATATTGGCCAATACAAACGCAGAACTCTCATAGCAGTGGTTGTTGGTTGTGTATGTGTGCTGAGGGTGTTTTTGGGGCTGATGAGGATTTCAATCTTTTTAGCCAGCTACACTGCAACATTTTCGAAAAATGATTTTGGTCAAGTGGATGACACTGAGCCCTGACTAAAATACAAGCCAACACTCACACTCATACACAGAATCCCATATATACACAAACACGCTCATAACCACAAATGCGCACGAAGTTGGCCCTCAAACCGCGAAGCCACTTATAAAGCGCACAACTGGCGCAAAAATGGCAAAAGCCAACTGCAGCCAAAAGCCAACCAATTGCCATGGCAATAAATTGCGTATACGTCCAGTATGAAATACCTCAACCCAATGCAAGTTAAAATTGGTCAAAAGTTTAACATATTTGCTTATATAGAGGGGCTGCTGCATGGTGGCCTGCTCTTTTTTCGCGAATTTCTCGGTAAATAAACGTGTTGCAACAGTTTCAAGTGCTGCCAGCGGTCACTTTGTATGCATCCTTCATATCACTCATATTTCTTTTTGTAACAACCTACCGCCTCCTTTGTGTCATTTGCAGTCAACTTCTGTATAAAGTCTCGATGTAACAAACGCTTAGACTAGAAACGGGTGGTTGGTTACATATTATATTATTATATTATGTATTATACTTTGCGAAGGTTATGTTCAAATAACTCCAATATTTATTATACCATAATTAACATAAACCATATTTATGTACATTACGAATTATAAAGAATTATGAAACTGGTTATTTCTAGGTCTTTGTCTTTATTCATCGTCCTTGAAGAGAGCACACCCGCTCTATCGAATATAGCAATAATCGGATGGAGCACATATTGTCGATTTATCGGATAAGTATCTTAAGAAACCAGTTTCTAATTTTTGTCGATCGCAGCTATATAAGTGTGAAGAATTTCTTGTGAGATTCCCATTGAATATTGCCAAGTTATTGCGCTCTTGCAGTGTTCTGAACAATGATCTTTAAGAGTTACATTTTGACAAACATTTAGATACCCGATTTATCACACCAATTAAAAAAAATTACAGCATGTCAAATACCAAAAAATAAGCTTAACTAATTAAAACTTATGAAAAAAATGAAATCAAATTCAAAAAATATTTCATTTTAATAAATAATAAGCATTATAAATTCATAATTGTAACAACTTAACAAGCATATAAAAAAATTGGCTATTACAAATTAGGCAACAATTTCATAAATAAATATTAAATAACTATAAAGATTTCTTTTTCTTTAAAACAATTAACAACAGCAAATAGTTTGCGCCTATTTTAACTATTAATATTTATTTACTAATCCACATTGGTTTCTTTTCGTATTTGAACTAAGTTATTATTCGCTAATATAATTTACATTTCAATATTTTTCATGTACATATAATTCAATTTGACTAAACGCTACTGAAGCGCCCCCTTAAGCTATGCAATTTGTTCATCTCTGCTATTTTTATATGCATATGTATGTATTATATATATATATCTATTTTTTGTATTCGTAAGGAACGTGTTACAACTAAGGCCTCGAGGCAAAAGGCAGCGCCTAAGAACTAACTTTGCAATAGATTGCTAACATACAAGCGTTTGTATAAGAGTATTCTGCTTTGCTTTACATATGCACTAGAACTTTAACTATGTAATTTTTCTATGTAACAAAGGCCACACAACCATAGGAAAGCAAAGGGATATTGCATATGCAAACATATATTTATATATGTATATGGTATATAGCTAACTAGATCTATAAACACCGACTTTTTTGTAAATATGACTAGCTCTTTGCAAAATATCAATTGATTCGAGTTCGTTTTGTCTTTAGAATTGCACTAAAAATTATCGTATGTTTTTTCACTGCTTGGAGTTGTTTGTGTTACTGTATGGAGCAGACAGCTGAGGCTCCAGTATATTGATTATTTAAGCGCCTTCGCATGCCTTCCAAATATATATCACGATTAAATAGACCAGCAGCCAAAGGTATACTAAAAGAGAACTTAAAGATGAGTCCAGAATAGCATTAACATCATTACATTACTCACGCATCGGTTCCAGGACGTATAAGCGTGCGAAACAGCGCCCAAACGGGCTTGTGATCTGAGGTGGTTATAGATGGAACGGAATCATACAAAAGGCACTGCACATAGGGCTGAGTAGGCGTTGAAACACCCGGCACAGTGCTCTGACGACGTATGACCAGGCCCTGCATCTGACGATACTTATAGAGTATGCGATCCGTATAAGCTGGTGCGCGTTGCTTTGAAGAAGTATCGAATTGTTGAGTGCCCGGATCGTACTAAAAGCAAAAGCAAAACTAGATTTACTTTCCTTAAGAATTCAGTTAATAATTTAAAAACCTTATAAGTGGGTGGAAATGTAATATTAGCCTCCATAAAGCCACGAAAGGCCGCTCCATCAGCCAACACAGAGGACAGCTGGTCTGTATGCATATAACCATGTGGCAAATGGGAAGGCAATGGAAATTTTGTGTTCTGTATCCATTCTAATAATTTTTCACGCGGTTCACTCAGACGAAAGTTTAAATCTCCACACCAGAAGACATTATCAAAATTCTGCGTCACATCTTTGTTCTTATGGCGCATATTTAAGTTCTTGGGCAGATCTAAGGCGTGTATAATGCGTTTGACATCGGATACACGTTCCTTAACCTTTTGCTGATGTGCCGTCAAATGTGAGGTAACGAACAGCATGGAAGTGCCAAAAAGGCAAAATGATATGGCCACAGCGCCCTTGGTACGAAATGCGGATCCCGTGCGCACCGACATGCTGGCATCCTCCGGCGCCGAGCAGTACCAAATGAGATCTCGACGCATATAGATGGCCAAGTGGAGTGTACCAAGTGTGGTGGCATGAAATAGAACGTGCGAAGGACCCAATGTTTCCTGCAGCGTGACTTCCCACTCGTAGCGATCTGGACTAGATTCCTGAGTGCCGATAGCCACAATATCGGGGACATGCTCCACATTCGCCGGTAGCACAAAATCGTTTAGTTGTCTGTAGAAAACAAATTTTAATCAATTACGAAAAATGCTGATACCAAAATCGATGACTTACTTGGGTGGACTGTGACCATTCATATTCCAGCTGCCCACAAATATATGGACTTCCTTGTGCGGCAGCACACGACTTAGCTCGCTGGGTCCAAGCAATGAAGATGAACCCAGTCGTCCATCTAAATAGCTACGCTCCCGTGCCTGTTCCGCCGGTATTAGACTCAATACCTGCGCTGCCACAAGCGCCTGACGCGCTAAGTTCGAACCCGATCCCTGCCGCTGCAGCGTCATATTTTCATGCGACATAAAACGCATACTAGGATGATCGGCATGGTCACCCCTTGCTTCATCATGTAAATCCGGCTGTGTGGCAATATTGGGCGATGACATATGCTGCGGTGTTGTCGCGCGTTTTATTTCCGAAACCATGGGCGGCACACCATCCATACCCATATTATTTGGCAACCCTTTTCCCGGCGGATAGAGCTTCAAACGCAAACGCGAACGACATGCTGACACCGCAATGGGTCGTATAGGCGTCCTTTGCAGCGTATCACTTTTTATGGATGAATTTGATGGTGAGCTGTGCGAATTCTGTGTCATGGGTGGGATAACGCCAGCTCCAGCACTGCTGCCACTATGCGCAAAGAACGTTTTGCTGGCTACCGGCGATTCAGGGGCGCTGGCACACTCACTGGAAGGCCTGGGACGACGTGTGGCAGGCAGTTGAAAGGACGTACCGCCATCGCTAGAGTGCAATGAGCCTGAGTTGTTATCAACCAGACTCAGACTTAGCGATAGGTTATCGCGGCGCAACACATTACCTACAGCATTGATGGCGGCATCGGGTATGGAATTGTAGCGCACTGTCACCGGCGGCGTCATAGGCTTCTTCTCCGCCTTACAGCAGAGACTAAACTGATGACTAAAACGATTATGATTGGGTGAGCGATGCTTGGGCGATTTGCGTCGCATTACCACCTCAGTACCGCCATCGCTTTGTGATCCTGCATCGCTGCTATAACGATGTTTGTGATCTTTACCCTTCAATGTGGGTTTGGCGCGTCTGTGGAAACTTATTAAGCCGCTGTGCGGTTTATCGACTGCTTCTGCATTTGTATGATTTGCTTGAACGATGGGCAACGTTTGGCTTTTGTGGTAAACAACATGATTGCCGCCAGGTTCCACCTGGCATTTGGCAAAGCTTACGTCATATTGAGCGCATGCAGAGGCGGGTCTCCGATGCGAACTGGGCGAGTCAGGTGTTACGGGATGTGGTTCCACTTTACTTGGACGTTTGCTAAGCAGACCGAATAGTGTGCTGCCGCTTTTTTGCGCTGAACGTGGACTGCTCGTAGAGCTGGCAATACGCTCCTCGCTGTCATTACCTTGCATGATGCAGCAAGTGGAAGGCACTGTAAATAGTTGAGAGATTTGTTGTTATTGAGCAAAATTTAAAGTGTGTGTCAGTGTTTTGCTGTGCTAACCTAGAAGGCATCAGGTTTGATACCTTTTGAAATAATCTTACCCCCTTGATAATCAATTTTAATTCTCGTACTGCTGCAATTGCTGCTTTAGTAGTTTAAGTCGCTTTGATTTACATCACGAAATGTTTTGCTTTCTGCTTTTCAATTGAGTTTTGCTTAAACAATTGTAATACGAGGCGGATTTGGTTTAGTAAGCTACTATATAGTTAAAAGTTAGCATCTTTGTTTAGCTAAGCGTAGATATATATCACTTAAGTTGTGCTCATTGTGCGCTGAGTTACTGCGAGTCGTTTAGCTGCTCATCTGTTTACATCTGTATGTTCTCTTCAATATGCGCTGAATGCTGCTTGTTTTTGTCTTTTCTTGTACACAGATATATTAATAGTTGCGGTAGACAGCTTTAGCTTTGGCAGAGCACCACTAAGGCCAAGGCGCGCCGGCTGCTGAGGCAACAACAATGTCAGCATATAGAAAGACGTCATTAAATTCAGAGCAGATGCGCCGTGCCTGACTCTTGTGACTTTTGTGTGTTTTTATCGTTTAGTTCGTTGAGTTACCTAGCGCAATATCTTTGTTTTTGTGCATTTCGATGACGTCGTAGTATAAGGCATAAATCTCTTGTGTGCGATGGCTAATTGAGCTGTGTGTGTGTCTGCGCCGCTGCCACTGCAAAGTGTATGCACTTTAATTAATAATCTGTTTTCATTACAAACGCTAAAGCTCTATTTACCTGTGCCACTTGGGATTGCATCATGCGGCGCACCTGGGACAATCTGTGAAAAACAAACGAGAAAAAAATCAATACACGTAATAATACACAGGACACACTTGCAACCACCCTCACAAAGGGGGGGCAATCAAAGCTGAGTCACATGCCGCGCACTGGACGCGCGCATTGTCGCCCGCCGTTGCCCCAAGCAATGCCCAATGTGGCAACAACAAAAACAAAACAAAAAAGTCATATAGTCGGTTCGGTGACAGTGGGATACACTGCATCCACTTTTCTTAGTAATAAAATTATTTGCATGGATGCTATGGCATGTATACAAGGAAAATGGTCAACACTTCTTACACTTCTCTATAAACAGTTTTTGAAATCTAAACAGCATGACAACGGACGTTGTACAAAGCCGGTACATAGCTTTTACGGACCAAATTGAATAACATTTTGGGGTCTCTTTTGGAAGCGCCAGCCCGAGCTCGCCCACGCCTCCTACTGCAGAAATCAATAATACACGTTAACTCAATGTCTACAGGGTATACAAAAAAAAAAAGGGTGACAACGTAATTACTTTGGCATGTTGATGCTGCGATGGCGCCCACGCACAGGCTACGATATGTCGCTAATATGCGTACGCTTTTATGTTGAGATTTATAATTAGAGCAGCCTATTGTTGCCGCTAAAAATGTATGTGTGTGTGGTTGCCTTGAGTGGCTGACTGTGTCTGGCGATATCGTGGCCAACGGAGGCGCCAACAAATAAACAACAAAAATACAAGCGAAGCACAAGAGCCAAAAGAAAAAATCAAGTTCAGGTTCAATATACAAAATTAAATCCACATACAATTTAACTATTGTTATGTTTAACGCCTAGATTTATGTAATGATACTTAACAACGCGCACTTAAACACATTTAAACTTGCGTGTAAATAAAAACTTTTTCGCGTTAATGTTGCGCGTTTTGCATGCAGTGTGTACACGCGCGCGTTAAGCAAAGCACTAAGAAATGCCAAACGCCAGCACATAACAGCTGTTGTGTGCACAGCTGTTCTGTTTAGCAATTATTTAAAGCTATATGGCAACACCTTGCAGTTTGTTTTGATTCTTTTTTTTTCTTTTGCAAGTTTCATTCTTTCTTTTGCGTTGTTCCCGTTCGGTTGTATTGATTAAGCGCGCGCGTGACTGCGTCTAACGCATTTTTTTGTGTGTAAAAATAATTAAAGTGTACAAAAATAAAATCTAAAAAATCTCTTGCTGAAATGGCTGCCCAAACCATACTATTTGATTTTACTTTGGATACGCTAAAAACCGGCGATGCAAAGCAACGCCTGGAGGTGGCAAAAATCGTACGCAACGAGTTAGAGCACGTTTTTCCGCAGCTAGAGTTGGCCTATCAGATGACCATGGATGATGGTTACTTTTCAGTGCTGCAGGAAAACAAGGACACGATTATAACATGCCGCATTTTTCAACAGGGCTTGTTAACCATTAATGTGGAATATTATTTGGTTGATGGCAAGGAGCCGCTGATGTCCTTTGATGTATGTATAACAGAGCTTACTTCCGGCAATTTTCTAAATAATTTAAAGTTTTTTTGTGCATACCTAACGCATAAAACATATGCACAGACACACACACACACGCACATATAGTCATAAAGTCATACCACTGCAATTTTTGAAAAGTAAGGGGGCGACGTCTGAAAGTAAAATTGATTTTCCGCATACGTTAAATGTGTGGGCGTGTGTGTGTTTTTGTGTGTCTGTGTGTGTGCATGTCATGGCGCTTTTGGCTTTTACTTATGGGAGGTGTGTCTCTGCACTTGACCGTTTTTCCTTTTGGTCTCGGCGGTTTTGCTTTCAAGAACTTGGTCAGGGTCATGTTGTTGCAGCAGTTGCCAGCCAATAGTTCCTGTTGTTGTTGTATTTGTTCAAGCATTGCCTTGCTCTTCATCAGCACTTGAAAAAACGCTGACACTGAGACACTCAACGCCCACGCAGACTCTTATCTAACACTTTATTTGCATGCGCATACTGTTTTTCCGGCCATGTAACATGTTTCTGTGTTTTTAATTTTCCAGGCATTGCCAAAGCTAAGCTTATTTACCGTTACAAATCAAGCGTCTAATAATTAACAATAACAGTTATTGTTTAATGTTTAACGGTTAAAATGCATTGCATTGCGCGCTTCACAGTTTCTGCTTCTCTTTCTAACTGGCATGTGCTCTCTCTTTGGCTTGCATCTGACGCGCTCCCTTATTGGCGTCCATATGCACGTGCATGTATGTATGTGTTTGTGCATTTGATTTGCATTGATTTCAGTGTTGGTAAGCACACAATAATACAAAAAAGTAATGTAAAATGTCCTTCACCTTGCCCATGCTTTGCTGTCGCTTTGACCTTGCCTTTTTGCAATTCATTGATTAAAAAATTGTCTTCCCTATTTGCTGCGACTACATTCCAAGTCCCACTCTTTGGGGAAGTTATTTGGACATGTATTGGTTATCGCTCATTGCACTGACTGATAGCCGGCTTTTTTATTTTATTTTGTTTTGTTGCCGTCTAGCTCTTTCTATTAGTGAGTGTGTAAAAGGGAAAACGCGCACTTTTTGTGTTGTCACACAACCTTCTATTTCTGAACATGCGTTAAATACTCTTTACCAAGTGCACATGCCTTTTTGTTGTCAAGGTTGGCGAGGGCCTAGGAAGACAGTTTGCGGCACATAAACTGGCCATTTTTTAAGATTTCTTTGAATGAGTTGTATAAAAAAAAAGCCGAATCAGTTTTGTTGCTGCCGAAGTATACAATTTTTGTTAATTTGTACATCAGCTGCATAATACTGGATAAATTTTAATTAAACTAGTCACACAACATCAAAAACCAAAACACTAAACAAAATAATCAAACAGGGGCGCCATTTTTTGGAAAGCTTTGTCATCTTGTATTTCATTATGACATTTTAGCACACTTTACTTTGCAACATTAGTATAAATTTCCAACCAAATAAACTTTGTCCCAAATTTGTTTGAATTCAGCAATTACCGAGTCTGAAGAAATCGTATACCATACTCGAAAGTATAGGGTATATCAATTTTTTGACAACTTTTGCGGCATGCAGAAGAAAGTACAAGCCGCAATATATTATATCTTTTAAGGGTGTATCCAAAAGATTGACAAATTTTTAAAAAAAAATTTTTTGAAATAAAATCGTAAAATTAATATTTTTTAATTTTTTTCATCAAAATTGCATAATAATTTGTATTTGACTTTAAAAATAAAAATGATGAAATAATATTTTAATGGCAAATTTTATTTAAAAATTCCAAAATAATTACATTTTTATTATAATAATTTGTATTTTTACAGTCAAAAAATGAGAGTAATTTTATAAATTGAAAATAAGAGTTATTGAAAAATTTTTATTTAAAAAATTGGCATTTAAATATTATTTCATAATTTTTATTTTTAAACATAATTTCAATAAATACAAATTAGGAAATTATTATGAAAATTCGCAAATAACTTCTTTTTTTTTTTTGAAAATTTTTGGAAGTATAAATAATTAGTAAATTTTTTTTAACAATTGGAAATATGAATTATTGGAAGTTCTTCAATAAGCTATTTTTGCAATTAAAATAATATCAATTCTTATTGACAATTAGAAATAAAAATTAAATTTTAAATATTGGTATATACCTGCTGTATCAGGGTACTCGAAGAGTGTCTAATCTTCGTGGTGTCTTGGCTAGCCGGTATTTCTAGTTACATTTTATATATTTATTTCGCAACAAACAAATACTATATATGTATGTATATTGTAGCATATAAATTCCTGAAAAATTTCGTTTACTTTCCCTCTTCATAAAAATCGTCAAACAGAACTAAAAATATCTCACTTGCTGGGCTGTTTGACAAGTTTTAGCAGCCCTCTGCTGTCGGGTGCCACCAAATGTTAGTTTGTATATTCCCAGCTATCTTATTTATTTATACATACTATAAATACTGAGTTTGGCGATATACAGCCAAAAATTAGAAACTATGAAAACTAAAATATGACTAAATATACTCGTATGCTTTGTTTTGTGTATTTGCTCTTATTTATATATTTTTTTCAAAACAAATGTTTTGATTTTATGATTTTAACAACACTGAGCCCCATTTTCGTTTACATATTTATTCGAATTACATATCAAAAATAGACGTTTTCGTTATGAATTTCACTCTCTCTCTATATATTTAAAATTCAATGAATTACAATTGCAGACCATGCGCACAATGGAACTGATTTTGCGTCAAAAATTAGATTCCGATCGATCCAAGTATTTACCGCCGATAAAACGCGGAGGCTACATTGATATATACATGACTAGCTCAGGTTGGTCAAAAATGCATAACTATTAGAAATCGAAAACGTTTTGTTTATTGCTAGTTACATATACATATACTTTAACTTATTAAAACATTGTATTATGTATACTTTCCTCTGCCTCGGCTTCTCTCTCAAATTCAAAATCGAACTGCAAAAACTTGTAATTCTAATGCAGCCAAGCAGTACACCAAGATTTTCCTATATAGCATTCATAAACATCAACAATTTGGTCAAATGCACGTGCCCTAAACCTTTTAAAGGGTGCTTCAATATAAAAATTTACCAATGCCATGGCTTATACAGCCCTTCACCTGTACCTACACCAAGTCTAAGCGTTTCTCTATAGGAGCCCCAAAATTCTACGTTTTTTGCATGCTTGTTGCTTCGCGCTAGCCAAATAAGTCGGATATCATATAGTCTAGCAAAATTGAGTTTCTAAGCTTTTGAATTTCGTTTCTTAACAAACTTTACATTTTTTGACAATTTTTTTTAACTTTTTTTTTTTTATTTACATATTGCCAATTCTGTATCACTCTTATATTAAAAAAAAAAAACAAATCGAAATCCACCAAACGTCTATTATCTTCTTGTTTCGTCGTTTCATCATTGTCATCAACAAAAAAAATGGCAACCACCATGTCATATCTTCCGGGACAACAATTACTCTACCAAAATTACCTCTACACCTGATTATCTCTCTTTCTAAAACAAACAACAAAATCTATGCATTCTAAATTGTACGTACGCCCTGCACATCTGTCACCTGCTCGCTCGTTCGTACGCCTCATGGTATATACTCTATCGACAACTCCACCTATCACCACCTATTACCACCGACATATTATACCAACCAACCAAATCAAATTGATCAACGCAGACTGGCAAGCGTCTGGAAAATGCCTTAGCCAAGAAATTGAAAGCCTTTACGGGTCAGGTGTTGCCAACATTGAAGCGCGGCGATCTCGCTAGGTATTTTCCATCGTCAGGTAATATTACTCTTATTCTACTATCTAATCTTATCATATCGAACTTTTCGAAGCAATCATACTAGTTAAGTTTATGTAGCACCGAGTGCATGTTATACTTAAGTACAAGTTTAGTTAGCTAATTGACACTTAATTTTTGTTAAGTAATTTTTTAAATTTTGTGATTTCCATATATTTACGAGAACTTATCGACGTTTTACAAGACGTTCTGTTTTGCATGTAATTTATATTTGACATTTGCTCAGAACCTTTTTTATTTGATGACATCCTCTTACATATTTTTTTTCACAGATGAGCGCATAATTGAGTATGACATTGATTCTTTGGTCTACGAGGCGCGTTCGCCGTTTCAGAAAATACAAATCATGCACTCCAAGACGCTGGGCAATATGTTAATTCTAGATGAATTGCAAAGTGAGTATAAAGAATTATTGAAAAAGATCCTTTTTTGGGAAATCCTCCTGTGTTTCTCAATCAATTAATTTAAGATAATTTATAATGGAACACTCATCATCCACTCCAGTTCGATGTGCCCTTGACGGTTTTCTACCCAAAGGGTATAGCTGGAGTTTTTTTTTGAAAAGTAATAATGCAGTTCGATTCATAGGTCAAAAAAAAATTTGTTCGCAACATTTCAGTTTTTAAACGTGTTTTTCGTTTTTATTTAATTGTGACTAAACTACTGAACATTTTTGAACCAATTTTTTTTAAATCTAAAATCTAATCTTTAAAAAAATATTTCATTTTTTTTAACATATTTTCTCAAAAAAAAAAAAATGGAATTCATTTTTTTTTAAGTATATTTCATAAGCATGTCAATAACCATTTTTTTTTAAGACGTGTTTTTATACGTTTTTTATTTGGTGTGAATATGAATCAAATCGATTTGGTGGAACAATGTTAAACAAAAAACCCAAAAATTATTTAATGTTTTTTTTTTTAAAACATAAAAAAAATATTAAAAACTATTTTTTTTTTCTACTAAGCCGTTACGCGTTAAACTTAAAAACTACATTTTTGCGATTTTTTTGTTTTCGAACTATGAATCGAACTGCATCATTACTTTTCAAAAATCGCTGGAGGCAGTTTCCAGTACCCTAATCAGCTAGACCCTTTGTGAACATATACATAAGCCAAAGAATATGTTCAACTGTATCAAAACATGAGTGGGCGACCCAGCACTACTTGTGAACAATTCAGAATTTTCAAACTTTGATTTTGTTCAAACCAAATTTCATCATTCATTAAATTTCCTCAAAAAAAAACAGATAATTTTGTGCAGAAAACTGTTTCAATTTTTGTATGGTAGCTGTATGAAGTAGTGGACCAATTTTGATCAAACTTTACCCAAATGCTTTTTCTTAAAATAAAATACAACGGACATAAATTTGATCACGATATTACAAAAAAAAAAATTTACAACATTTATATACACTACCGGTCAAAAAAAAAATTGATGAAAAAAAACAATTTTTCGACATGACTTTTCAAAATACCACGCTTGGTCACAGGTCAATAGTCAATATTCTCTAGGAAAATCTCGCGTTTTTTTTACTTTCCGCTTGCAAAAAAAATACACATATATTAAGGTTTATCACCGAGGGGGGAGGGGGGTTAAAAAGTTGTTAAAATTGGGTCTCGTAGTATGGGTACGTGCCCTTGTGTGAAGTTTAATCAATTTCAAAGAGCTACCACAAAAAATTAAACCTGTGCTCTCTTTTTCAGAGAGATACAAACGACAGGCATTTACATTGCGTAACCTTCGTATAGTTAGATCATGGCTCAATGCCGTTGAAGTTGGCAAGCAGGACAAACCCTTCTCATATACACATATCCCCCGGGCGCTCACTCGACAAATATTGCATCAGGGTCCAAAGTCGGTTCAAGTTTCAGTGTATTTGTCAATTTAGCCTGAAAAATGCTGGGCCTCAGGACACCATCGTTTAGTGCTATAAAATCGCTTATTCATCTATTGTAAAGCACATATTCTGTTTCAGAGTAGAATGAGTTAATTATCCGATATAATTTGCGGCTTAGCAACCAATTTTCCAAAAAAAAAACCTTTTCTGTCTGTCTATTTGTCAATTTAACAAAAAATCTGCAAATCCTGCATCTTGCACAAGTTGTTTTATAATGGACACTTAAGCCCCTACCCCTACTGTCCATAGTAATTCCCAATGTGCCCACACACTCAGACACCTACACATCTAGACGCAAGGCCACGCTTCTTAGTATTAGTTATCGATTAGCATGCCAACTATTTAGCTGGATACAGTAAACATTAACATGTAAGGTCAGGGTCGGCTGTCAAAAAATTCAAAATTTATAACATTTTTCTGCTATGCATGGCCTTCACCTGGCTGCCTTTTGTGGCAAATGAATATTGATTTATTTCGTACATTTTTTGCAGACATTGCTGAATCTGATTTGATCTATACGGAGACGCTGATGGGTCGTGGCGTGGAGAACTATGAGGGAAAAGAGATTTGCATACTCGGTGGTGGAGATGGCGCTTTACTCTATGAGTTGCTTAAAGAGAATCCCAAACATGTTGTTATGCTGGAAATCGATGAGTTGGTCATGGTGGCATGCAACAAATATCTCAACTCTATATGTGGCGATGTGCTGGAAAAACGTAAGGACGAACAGTACGAGATTATTGTAGGCGATTGTGTTGATTACATGAAGAAGTTTATTACTGAGGGACGCAAGTTTGACTACATTTTTGGCGACCTCACCGACATACCCATATCAGGTGCGCCAATTGGAGAGTGCTGGGATTTTATACGCACCATATTGGAACATTCGTTTCAATTGCTTAAGCCGGATGGCAAGTATTTAACCCATGGTAATGGTACCAGCTGTTTGGAGTCACTGGAGCTGTTCGAGGAGCAGCTGCGGCTGCTCAAGCCAAAAGTTAAGTTTACCACGACTAAGGCTTTTGTGCCTTCGTTCATGGAAGAATGGCTCTTCTATCAGGTAACCTTTGCTTGACCAGCTCAAGTTGAGGCAGTAGCGCGACGACTAGTATGCAAGAAAGGAGTACAACAACTGGCTCTACCACACAATGAAGAAGAGGGAGAAGAAGAAAATCAACAAATCGATAACTCAAAAAACACAATGACTACTTCCAGCACACAAAAAGCCCGCACAGACGCAGCACATGTAGAAGAAGAACTAAAGCTAGGGGTGGCAAAGCCGCTGAAACTGCATAGCTATACGGTTATGTTGCATGAGGCAAAGCAGCCCCAGCGTAGGCAGAGACGCGTGCACTATCATCATGCATTGGTTTCATAGTGGAGGCTGCAACAAAGACACCAAACGCAACACCAAAAATGCCATAAGCAATACCCCAACCCACTTCCAATGGCTGTTAATTGCTTCAGCAAACCAAACCAAATATGTAACATCATTTTATTTAATTTAAGCTAACGTTTAGTTTGTGTTTTTTTTTTATCGGTTTAATTTTGAAAAGTTAATTTTTACCACATTTTGAGGAACGTCAAAGCAATGCAAAGCAAACCAAAGACAAATTATGTGTCATTCCTCCTTTTGTTTTTAGAATTGTTGTTGATAATAAGGCAAACAAAGAACTGTTATGTACTATGTATTTGTGTTTGTTTCGTAAATTATGTCTAAGCATAAAGTGTTTACAAATTACGTGTAGTATTTTCATATATAGAAATTATGTTTAATTCTTATGTTCAATTTGAGTGCGTTCGCGTTTGTGAGGAATGTAGGCATTATATAGTATATGCATATATCTGTAATGTTGGTGGAATACAAAGAGTTCACTTAATACGTTTTAAAACTAAATATGTACTTAAAAAGTAATAAAATAGTCGTACGCAAGTAAAAACTGTGTTTTTATTATTTGAGCAAAATTCAAATTTATTATGGCGCGCAACAATGTTGATAAAGTTGCCATTCTGCCAAACTTTTGAAACACCTTTTGCAACACTGAAATGCCAACCATGCATAGGCTAAAACAGCTGATCCGTGGCATCAAAATGTGCAATTGTTACATCATGATAATCGCTTTACAAGTGGTTCATAAGTCGCGCTGCGTTCACGAACTAAACATTCGCAGATTAAATAAAACGCTTCAATATGGAACGCAAACTGCATAGCGGCATACATCATCCAACTCTAAGACTGCTGCAAGAATGTGGCTGTGAAATTTTAACGCATAATTTGATGTATCCGTTGTTCATCATAAGTGAAGACGACGATGTGCAGCCCATTAAGAGCATGCCGGGCATATCGCGGCTTGGCGTAAACAAGCTAAGGGAGCATTTGGAGCCACTGGTAGCCAAGGGCTTAAAGGCTGTGCTGCTCTTTGGTGTTGTGGCCAGCGAACTCAAGGATGAACGTGCAACACATGCGGACTCTGACAAGAATCCGGTAGTGCGCGCTTTGCCCAAGCTTAGAGAATGGTTTCCCGAACTGCTAATTGCTTGCGATGTGTGTATATGCCCTTATGCCAATCATGGACACTGTGGCTTGCTGGACGAGTGTGGCTTGCAGAATGCGCCAAGCATTAAGCGCATAGCTGAAATAGCCGTAGCTTATGGCCGTGCTGGCGCACATATTGTGGCACCCTCCGATATGATGGACAATCGTGTGCGTGCAATTAAGCAAGCGCTAATTGATGCCAATCTAAATAGCGTTTCACTTTTGGCTTACTCAGCGAAATTTGCTTCAAACTTCTATGGACCGTTTCGAGAGGCAGCCAAATCTGCGCCTGCTTTTGGCGATCGTCGCTGCTATCAGCTGCCCAGCGGTTCGCGTAACTTGGCCATGCGTGCCGTGCAGCGTGATGTAAGCGAGGGCGCAGACATGTTGATGGTAAAACCTGGTATGCCCTATTTGGACATTTTGCGTCAAACCAAGGATACATATCCCTATCATACACTCTACGTCTATCAGGTTTCGGGCGAGTATGCCATGCTCTATCATGCAGCTAAGGCAGGCGCGTTTGAGTTAAAAGCGGCACTTTTAGAATCCATGAAAGGTTTCAAGCGTGCTGGTGCCGATTGCATCATAACCTATTTTACGCCTTATCTGTTAGACATTATTAGCGAGCATGCTTAAAGCGCTATATGTATGTAGTATGACAAATTTGGCACTGTATGGATTTAATTGAGCTATAGCTCTCTAACTAAGGTCACAAACCACAAGTGTTCAGTCATGACAGTGCAATTCAATCGTTATTAAGTATAAATTACTTTTTATATTCGTTGCTTTTTTGTAGTTTTAAGCCAAAAACTTGTGCATGTACTTCATTATATATATCTATATATGGTTAGTGCCTTTTTTTTAAGAAATAGTATGTACAATGTGTGTGTGTGTTTCGGTATATGATTGCCAACATTAGGTATGCAGTTAAGCAAAAATTTAAAAGTCAAATTTTTAACGCTCAATGACATTTGCGCTTTGTAAAACGCGACCACCAAGCGTAGATTTAAGTAATTGTGTGTTGTTAATGGTATACTGGGTACAAATAGAGATTTTCTGTATAAGTTTGTTTGTAATATTTTTTGTATTTGTTTCCAACAAAGCTGGGGGCGAAAAGAACAACTGGTATCACTGAAGAAATTCAATGGTTTGTCTTTTCGAAAAGCTACTTTGAGATACTACCATCAGAAACGAAATCTTTGTTTGTAGTAACAGTTTTCTTTAATAATTACCTAATTGTAATAAAATTTAAACATTAAAACTATCGCAGAAGTGTACTAGTTGCGCACCAGTTTGACAAAAATATATCTGACAGACTTAAACTATGAGTTCCTAGTTTCGTCAAGTAAACCTTATTAGATTTGCAAACGGATTCAAGAAAGGATCTGTATCTGATTTGCATTTTCTTTCTCACTTTATAATGTATTTACATATTTGTAAACCCAAATTTATCTTACATCTGTTCGACCAAGGGACTGGACCGCTACTTCATCTAATAATCTTAAAAATAGAGAATGCATAACTTGCACAGACTTTTGTCATCTCGATTCGATTTCAGATATAGTTCAGCAAGCTTATGTCAATGCAATTTTCAAACCAAAGTTACTTTATACCATTTTTTAACAAAAAATCTGCACTTGAATTTTTCATATAACATTTTAATGTATGCTCTTTGATTAAACTAACACATGATTTAGTTTGGGTGCTTAGATATTAACTAGTTTCTTAGTTGCAGCTGCATATGCGTATCAACTAATGTTAAGTCTTTGAAATCGAACAAAATCACAAAATAAGAATGCATTTAAGTACAATAACAAATATAACATACAACAAAAGTGCAATTGCGTATGCTTTAAGGAAATCAGAACAATATTTTAGTTATAAGATAAAAGTATGTACTTATAAATAAATGCAATGTGCTTGGACCGCAAAGACAAGGCTTAAATGCAATGTTAAGCAAAACTAATTAGCGAGTAATTGAATAAAAATACAATTAAGGAATCTATAAGTACAATATGCATATAGAGAATACTGTGTGAATATGTGTGTGGTTATGTGCCTAATAAATTTCGGAACGAGTTGAGTGCAAAGCGAGTTTTTTATGTATCCTTCAAACTCTGTCGCTTTGCTTGCACTTGCACACTGCTTTTGTGCTAACTTAGATACTCTCGCTGTTGTGTATCTTGCTGTGCTCCAGTATGTCAGTGTTCTGCATAGGCTCCAAATCCGTTTCGGATATAATTTCCGCCAGCCATTGTTCAATTTGCACGGGATGAAAGGCATCCTCATCGCCGCTATTCGCTTCCAATATGATTTTGAGATTTTCAAAGTTTTTCAATATCAAACGCTTGCCAGGTTGTATTTGCGAAGAGAGTGTAGATACGCCAGCATTGCTCTGACTATCGGAGACTTGTGCATTGTCTGTGCTATAAGTTGTATTGTTATTCAAGTTGGCATCGCAGCTTGAGTCTGCGGCGTGTAACACGCTGGAAGCAACTGTTTCGGTTGGCGCATTGTCATAGGCACGAACTGGCTTCTCATGCAGACTCTTCTTGATTTCGTTAAGCAAACGATTGTAGAAATCGCAGCTAACATCGCGAGTGTCCTGCTCAACGACATTAGCATCTTCATAACGACACGAATTGGTTGTGCTAGGTTGTGTGGTTGTTTCCAAACTGCTGGAGCTGGCTACTGCACATTTTGAGGCATCCTTTTTGTTGCCAGCAAGCTTCTTGCTGCCTTTCTGTTTTTTGGATTGCGAGCGAGAGCTGGCATTGCTCGAATAGTTGGAACTGGAGGCGGTGGTGCTGGGCGTGGTTTGCTCGCTGATGGTGCTTGTGTCTGCACTTTGTTGCAGCTTGGTGGTTGTTTCTAATGGTATTTCAGCGCTTACAGCTTCCTCATTGCTGCAATTGATGGTCAGGCTAGCAATGTTGCGCAGATTGATGGTGCCATTGCAATTATTGATGGTTATTTTTGGCTTGAAGCGTGGCTTGCGTGTTTTAGCTTTGCTGGCGCTAGGCGGCACAGCTTTCTGCTCCAAGCAAGTGCTTTTGGATGTTTCACCGCGGCTTAAGCTGGACACCGCATCGGCTATTGAAGATTCCAGCTCGTCGTTTAGCTCCTCTAGATTAAGCGGTGGTATGTGCGTTTCGCGCTTGAGTTTGGCCTTGCGTATCAATTCTTTGGCTTCCTGCAGTGTTATGTTTATGATGGATTTGTTTAACAGCTTGGCGCTGCTTTCCATCAGACTTTTATTGCGTGAGAAATCTACTACAATGGCCTCTGGCTGTTGCTGCTCATCCAGTTCGCAATAGGCAATCTTATCTTGTTCCAGACATTTGTACATGGTCTCGTGATCATCCAGTGGCGCTATATAATCCTCATTGCGCAGCACATCCTGCAAGGCCAGCTGCATATTGTCCAATTGAAAACGTCCAAAGTTGCGTATTGCTGCCAGCAGCTGTTCCTCATCCCCAGTGACAAAACGCACATCTCCAGACTGGTCCTGGCTATTTGTTTCGCCCACATCATTGCCATTGTTAGTAGTATCATCAGCACGACCAGTTTTTAGCATTTGTTGTTGCTGCTGTGTATTGGCAATGACCTCCAGCTGGCGCAATAGCAATTTCTCACGCATATGAAGCGCTGCTCGCACCTCATTGAATTTTTGTTGCACATTGTTTTTGACCTGCATAATGCCACAAAATGAGCTCGTTTTAATAAATGCAAATGTTTACTTCATGTACATAAGTGTGTTTGTTTGTTAGTGGGCTAAACTTTGTTAAGGGCGTGTTTGTCTGTTGCCACTGACTACCCAAACCAACTTTACCTTTTGCAAATGCTGCTCCGCATTTTTATCCATGTTCACCTAACAACTACACTAATATGCTAACACTAACGCTAAGAGTTTTGGCGTTTTAATGACTTTAATAGCCACATTTTTCACCAAAACAATTTTATTATATAGATGTATGTTGTTTTGTTGAAAAACTTTACTTGGATATCGAAAATTTGTTATCGTGCTATACAGCACTGCTGTTTAGTGAGAAGTGTGACCACATTATACACGGGAAACTAAGTTGGCAATTTTTGTTTGGACAACCTGCTATTAACATAGTTATAACAGAAGTAGCTTATGTTAGAATATCATGTTAATTTGCTGTTAACGAAGACGTTATTTTATTGTTATTGCGTATTTTGCAAAAAACTTTGGTTCTCACTTTTTATAAGATTTTACTAAAGAATTTTTACTTACTCTCTTTCTTGTCCGATTATTGAAAAGGAACATTTTTTTGTAACTTTCTTTTCGATTATTGAGAGACTTGATACTGTAAGCCACTTAGAACCGAATGGAACAAATAAATGGAAAATTCACACATGGATTGAAAATTAAGAAATACATTTTGCCGCCCCCCCCTAAAGATTTCTGCTCTTTTTACGTAGCGTTTTGAAAATATCTAAGAACCCTTGGGTGTTCGAGTTTTTTTGACCACGGAATTTACGATTTTGAGTGCCCAAACTAGTGTTTAGTATTTGTTCTCCTCGATACTAAGCGAAAAATTAGTTTTTTCCTTTTTGAAGTTTAATAGGATGATTTAGAATTTAAAACTCTAAAAACAATGTTTTGAGTAAAGTTGAGTTGACTTGTATTCATTTGTAGAGATTGTAGAGATAATATTAATGCTTACGTTAAAGCCTTCATAGCTTATTAAAATAAACCAATAAAAATTTAAAAAACAAAACCAATTTGAATGAATGAATTTACGGGAATATCCAATTTTGGAGACATTTAAAAATTTTTGTCATTATTATTTAACTAGGTCACACTGCGCAACGGCTGAAAGTGATCTGTTAAATTTAAATATTCAAAATACGGCTGTTACTCTAACAGATTTCATTTGCGCGCCCTGTTAAGTAACATGTCATATGTTACACAGTACTATGTTAGCCATAACATATGTTAAGCCATTTAACATCTGCTGTTGTGTACTGGTTTCTATATTTTTATCAAAGTTTGCTTTGAGTCACTTTCGTCTTTTTCAATGTGCGCGCTGTTTTGCTGTGTCGACTTGTGTGCGGAGTATTTAACGTTTCAATTGTCGTAATTCGTTGCGCTAAATTCGAAAACAATATTGAATACAACACTTGTATATAAGTTTCAAAAAATAATATTAATATATAAAATAAATATTTTAAAAGCATAAACAACGTCAGCAAAATAAAAGAAATATGTAAGAAATTCCAAAACACAAAATGATTTAAAATCAACGCCGCCACTGACTTCTCAGCTGCCGCGCCGCGTCAAGTGTTTGATTTTGTAATTGTTTTTGTGCACAACTTTTTTAGTTGTAAATTGTAAGACGAGTCGTTTGTTTATTTTAGCAAATATTAAAAGAATTTTATAAACTTAATAGTTGTTAAGTGTAAAATTACAAATACATTACTGCAAAAGAAGAAAACAATAAAATCTAACATAGCCGCCGCCGCAGCAGAGAGCAAGTGGCGAGTCATCAGTGCTTGTGTCGTTGTGTTTGTCGTTGTTGTGGTTGTTGTAGCCTGCCCCACAACTAATTTGAACTGCCGCTAATACACCGCGCGCGCGTGCCTTGACTTTGTTAGTGTGTTTATTGCTTTGGATTCCTTTAAAAACTGCAATTCACCCAAAAATTTATTATTGTGCATGCCAAAAGTAACAACAACAGCAACCAAAAAGTTATAGCAAAAGCAAAGAGCGCAAAAACAGTGGCACTAGCAGCAGGCAACGTGTTTTGCAAAGACACACAGCACAAAAAAAAAATAAAAAATAAAACTAACTGTGTCAATGCGGCAGTGACGCCAAAACATTCAAAAATATGTATGGCTTATTTACACATATGTATGTACAACTGTTTTGTTATGTACATATAATTTTTTTGTGCAATATTAGTATCTTGAACTACATATTTTAAATTGGATTTGTTCTTGAACTATCGTTTTGACATTTGCTGTTTGCTGCCGACGCCACTGTCGCCGTCAACTCTTTTTTTTTTGTATTTTTATTTTACGTTTTTCTTCGTTTTGCTTTGTCGCTTTGCTGCGCTGCTGCAGTGCCTACGCTTTGCTGCCTCTTCAGTGTGTTGTGTTGTTGTGTTTTGCTTTGCTTTGTGAGTGAGTGTGCGTGCGTGTGTAAATCTGCGTTTTTATTGTGTGTTTGCTTTTGCTTGTGTGTTTGCGTCGGCATGTCATTGCACGCTACTGTCGCTGTCGCCGTTGACGTCTCCGCTGACACCGCTGCCTGGCATTTGCATAATTTGTTAATAAAAAAAAAAAAATGTATACAGTTAGCCACTTTTCGCTTTCTTGGATTTGTTGCCGTATCTGTAGCTTGACTAGTGCATATGTATGTGGTTAAGTTGCTTCCTCTTTACTCTCAGCCGTCGTCTCTTAATGCCAGGTCAAACCAGTTTGCTTAGCTAAAAACCTTTTGTTGTTATTGCTTTTTTTTGTTGCTCTCTCTACTACAACTGCTACTTTTTTTAAATAAAAATTACCTCATTTTACACCTTTTTGGCACTTAAACGCTTTGTCTAGCCCGCCCCACACAAATAAACACATACGCTTAGTGACGTGCCCAAAATCGCTTCTAACGAAATTTCAACAAAACACAGCAAAAGTTAGCCCTTATTTACGTGCGCGTTAGAATTCATAGCTCTTAAATTTTTGTTTGCGATTTTTAGCACACGCTCGTTTGCCTGTTTTTTTGTGCACATTTAATATAATTGCATACTTTATTTATTAATTTTTTCTTTTGTTTTTATTTTTACTAAACAAAACGCGTGCATAACACGCATTTCCAGTTTTCAAAAATAATAATACAAATACAAAAATTCCCCCACAATAATAATATCAAATGCAACTTAAACAATAAAAAATAAAATATGTTAAACACGTTTAAATGAAATTTTGTATCAACAAGAGCAACAAAGCTGCAAAATTCGCGTTTTTTAACATTTATAAACTGAAAGAAAAAATATTTAAAACAAAAAAGAGTATTTAAGTGTTTCGAGGTCAATTAGACTACACTTGTTGTTATTGTTGGCGTTCATCGTTTAAGCATCTTGTAATTGCGGGTAAGTGACTTTTTTTTCTTTATAATAAATTGCGAATTTTGAATTATATTTATTACCCATTCATGAGTATTTTACTTTTCAAGTAGTAATCGCTAAAATTTCATGGGTCTTAGAGGTCGTTTCAGACTTGTTTGAAAATACTTTCGAGTGGCCAACAGGGCTAGGTCAACAAATTATATATTTAAATATTCATTAGACAAAGTTATAATTGCACCTAATTGTTTTACTTTCTTGTTAACAAGGTTAGTTGGTAGTTAAAGTGTTGTTTCATTGATAAATATGAGTTAATAAGCTGGGTTAATGGCATGTCAAGGTTATCTGCTTCCGTTGCCCTTATGCAAACATTTGTGGCAGAAGGCTTTTGACATGTAAACACTTTACTTTTACGAACTTTTAATGTATCGGATAAAAAAGTAACATTTTGTAAAAATATTGTTGATTTTGTGTTTTTGAAGCGTTTCTTTTATTTTGTGTGATAGAATGTTTTTTTGGAACAAGAAAACTATTTTGCGCGACTTAGGCTACATTCAGCCGCGCCTTATTAGAAACATGAACACCACAAAATCGAATGAAATTTTTGCGAATTCTAAAAGATTTTGCTCGCGTCTACATCTTCTGCAACTCGTATATAATCGAGCATTTATTTAAATTTTTTTTCGACAACAGGATTTATTTTTTAAAATTTATTTAATTTATTTTTTTAAATTTATTCAAATTTTTTGATCGATTTGGCTAAAAAAAAAGATCTTGAAATATTGTCTTTATCGAACTCTAATGTGGTTTCTCTTGCAGTCTTGCAAAATCATTTAATTCTTGTAGATTTTTTGAAATACTATTCATTACTTTTATAACTACCAACATTGTTTTCCAAATTCAAAGAATGAAACTTTAAAAACTGCTATCATTTTTTATCTAGGGGATTGCCTTTGATTCTGATATTAATAACGATATTCCCAATATCTGCAAGATATTTTTGAAGCTTCAATTTAGTTTTCACAGTTCCTGCATATATCAAAGACCGATTGAGAAATTATTTCTGAAGTGTTTACATTTATTAAGACGTGACATTTTTTTCATGTCTTTATGTTCATAAATGGAATTCAATTTAGAAGTGTCTTTATGAGCGCTTTGTTGATAATTCAAAAGATCTGAATATTATCATGTTTTGGCAACATTCCGATTAAGCCATAAACGTTAAATACGTTGCTTAAAAACTAGAGCGAGTGCGATATTAATTATTTCATAGATTACCTTTTAATGGAAGCTTTATCTTCAGTGTAAAAAAGAGGCTGTACTTTAAGCAAATTGAATAAGATATATAAAATGATATGCTTATTTAACTAAAATAATAAATAAATTATTATAAGTCGTGCTCCGGAAAACGATAAACCAAACCGAACAATTTTATTCGGATTCGTTTTTGCATGCTCCGGAAAACTAATTTTTTGTCAATACTTTCCTTTTATTTTCGATAAATTCGTATATTTCCCTTATTTTTTTTTGATAAATTCTCATGTTGTAGTACTTTGTTATTCTGTCTTTTAAATAAAATTACACAAAAATATTACATAAGCAACAATATTTATTGAAATTAATAGCAATTTTTGTTACAAGGGAAATTTTTTTTTTTTTGAACGCGCGAAGCCATTTGCGCTTATCGTCATGTGTTCGTGTATAATATGTGCACACAAAAAAATTTGCATACTATTTTTTGGGTTGAGTCGATTGGTACTACTTTAAGTTCGCATAAATAAATATAATCTAAGAATATCAGAGAATATTTAAAATATGATTTCAGTATAAAATGCGTTCTTTTTAAAGCTATTTGCTGATTCGTTTTAATTCCTCTTGCAACAAAATATTCGGTTTCAAACCACATGAAAAAATCGGTTTGGTGAAAATGGAAGCACCAAACATTAAGTTTCAAAACGAATCCGAATTAATTCTTCGGGTTTGTTTTTCGGAACATGGTAAGATAATTCCAAAAGACATTGAAAAGAAAAATGCATATAATCCAAACATGTTATAATGCCAAGTGTTTTTCAGATAAATACGGTTGTCACAAAAATTTAAATGAACAGCGTGAAAGACATGCATTTTAAGAATTTGTCATGTTGAGAATTACAAGCTTTTAATCCTGAACTAATTCTTTTATTTGTTTTTAATTTGATAATATGCATACCACAAATTAGTTTCAACATTTTGCATGCCAGTTTAAAAAAAAAAACTGCATAAACTAGACTTTTAAATTATTAAACAAATTATAATTGCACAAGCTACTATTTAAAATATATAGAAAAATGTCGTATGTTTTAGGCTTTCATATTTCAATATAATATACATTTATAATTACATAAATTAATCAACTATGCAAGCCAGAGAGACTTATTTGTGCGCACTTCAATGCAGACATGAATTATTAAATTAGTTTTAATTATTATGCAGTTATTTAAATGCAATGAAAATATCAAAATGAGAAAGATAGGCTTTAATTATGTCAATTGAAATCAAAGCCGCTTTAATTTGATTGCAAATTGCAGCGTCAACATAAAAAATTCAGCAAATGAGAAAAATCAAATTATAAAAATAAATTCTTCAGTACAAAAACACAGTGAAAATGCATGCATCTAAATTGTATTGTATACAAATTGTGTATATATAGATATAGATATATATGTATATGATAAAAATTTATTACTCAACTTTAATTAGTTTCAATTTTCGCTTGCCGTCGAATAATAACACAAACGCGCCAAGAGCAACATGGCAGTCAGCAGTTCAGTCAATCAGTCAATCATTCAGTTGTTCAGTAAGCCAATTGAACAATCAACTAATCAGAAAAATTTTTACAACATTTTTTCATAGAAATGTACTCTTGCAAAGTGTCCATAGATATTGTCAAAGTATGCAATAAATTGTCAGATCGCATTTGAGAGAGTTTGTAATTTTTGAAAAATAAGATACGTTGGTGTGGTTTTTGTTAGTATACTATACTACACTTATTCTCCCGAAAAAAAGACTTTTATTCGCAAAGACAACAGTTTTTCAAAAAGCTTCAAGCTTGACGATACATTCCTTGTTTAGGGTACAGATCTTTATGAAACTTTTATAAAATAGTCTCAAAGATATAATACTTCAGAAAAGGGAAAAAATATACAGCCGTGCTCCGGAAAACGAAAAAACCAAAATGTACAATTTAATTCGGATTCGTTTTTGCGTGCTCTGAAAAACGAATTTTTTTGTCGATAATTTCGCATTTTTCCTTTTTTATTTTCGATAAATTCGAATATTTCCCTTATTTTTTTCGATAAATTCTCATGTTATGTCAAATCAAATGTTCGGATTTGTTTTACGGAACACGGCCGATTGTTTTCGAGATTTTTGAACATCACAAGTGTACGAATACATACCTCGATATATACCTTCGGTGTTCTCTCTCATGTCTGTCACACATCTTATATTAAAAAACGAAGAGAATTACTTTTGAAGAAAAAAAGGAAAAACAAATTTTCTTTAAGTGAAATTGTTGAAGGCAAAAACGATTATGAAACTGCAATAAAGGAACATAGGATTCTTTTTTTCGCGATTGACACAATCAAAATAATAATTTGAAAAGAAAAAAATTTAATCAATTTGATTCCTTGGACATAAATATGCGTCCAAAACAAAACTTCATATAAATAAAGACGCAGACGAACATTTGCTGGCACGCAGAGATCGTAACAAACCAAAACTTTTTGTTTAGATTCGTTTTTGTCTTCTGCGTATAGGCTTGCAAAAAAATTAAAAATACTTAATTTGTAAGCTTTTAAAACTAACGTATATTAAGAGAAAAAAAATTAAAAAGCCAAACAAAAATCGAAAACGATACTCCATACGTTTTTTTTTCTTTAAGTTCTTGCAAAAATTGTATTATAATTTGAGACTTAAAAACTATTAGTTGCATGTATTTAATATTTCTTTATTTTTGAAAAATATTATATTATGTTTTTTGTATGTAGAGTATAAAAACTTTGTGAAACTAAACAGTAAATTGTTTTCATTATTTTTTTTTTAATTGTGCAGTCAATTTTGTGCAATCAATTGATATTTTAAACCATTGCAAATTTGGCAATACGAAAAAAAAAAGGTAAAAAGCTGCCATTAAAAGCATTTCGTTTAACTTTTGAACCAAATATCCTAAAATAAATTGAAAACATACATTTTCACTAAAAGGTAAATAAACATTTTGCACATAAATAGCTAACAAACTCATACAAATCGACTCACATATTTTTGGCAATAAAGTTTTTGCGTATTTTCGACTGTTTTTGCTAAATGCAGCAAAATTTTGACTTATGAATTTTTCAACTTTTTATTCTGTACTGTTTTTGTTGTTATCATGAATTTTAGCATAACAAAGCCGATTTGTTGAACTGACCCTAAAGCGCCAGTATCTTTGCATATGCAATATTTATACGATACTTGTGGTAGATTTTAATTTTTGTAAAATTGCGAAACGAATAAACCAAAATAAAAGCATTCTGGTTTTTATTTATTTTAATGTTTTGCAATTAAAGTTTATCAAATGTTGCAATTAGCAATTGTACATTTAATGCAATTAGGCCAACAGCAAAAGTAATAGCTTAATAGGTCAGAACAAACAATATAAAATACATATATAAAATGTTCAATTACATTACTAATACGCCACGTTGTGCACAAATTGTCTAACTAAGCGTGTTTGTGTGTAAGCTTAAAAATTCTTTCTCTATAATATTACTCGTTTTATATTTAGCTAACGTGCTAGCATTTCCACAGAACTCAAACCAACGTACATGCCCCTCCCAAATGAACACCCCCTTTTTAAGGCAATGGCTAATAAGCAGCTGAACAGGGTCTTAAGTTTATTTACGTTAATGCTGGTCGCGCTTTTCGTAAGTCTTGACCCAGCCTTATAAAGCCCGCAGTGTGCTTAACTTTTTTTTTTGTCTTTTTATTTTATACTTATATATATTTGTATTCCTGGCGCGCTATTTTTACCTTTTGTCGTCATCGTTTGGGCTTTTGCCATTGACACGCCCACCCTAAAGACTCACACCCTATGAGTCATGAAAAACTTTACGGTTGTCCCTTTTTTTTGTATCCGAGTTGGCGTGCTGAGCAGCTGTTACCCTAGCTCCTGTTTCTGGCAGCTGTCCCTTGCTTTGTTTTAGTGTTTGAATTATGAATTTTTTATAATAATTTCACTTGCGTTTTATTGGCCTTTTTCTTTTGTTTTCTTTTTTATATTTATACACTTGTAGTGGGTATTTTTATTGTGATCAAGTACTTGTTACTCAAAGTATGAGAAGAAGAGCATGCTGCCTTATAAAAAGACTGCGCCAGATTGTTATTGTTTAGTTTTATTGTAAGTATTCTCAGTTTTTAAGTTATGAAAATTATGCCAAAGCATATTTTTATGTCTTGTCAGTTGGTTATTAATATCGAGATTCTGTAGTACCATATCTAAAGCTCGAACTGTTCAGAAAGATTGGGTTCGTTTTTCGAACCATCTTACATTTTTTTTTAATTTACCACAATTTCGAAAATTTAAAATTGGCCTTAGTGGCCTCGAATCTAGCAAAATTAAATCGATTTATTATTTTTATAAGGCATATCGAAATCAAGCTGGTCTTGTTTTTTGAAACATGCACATAATTGTTTTCGAAAAATGGCTGTTAAACTGGGATGCTTTAAAAATCTCTAGACATTTTGAAACCAAATCTCTAGTATAAATCATAGCTGCCACAGAAATCTCAGAGATTTAATTTTTCGGACAATTGTTTCCGAATGTTTTCGCTTTTACGAGAATGGTAGATAAGAGTTGCTACTGCTCAAAAATAATTTTAGTACATTAAGACTCTTATTGAATTATAAGATTTTTAAGAGTTATTTAGGAAAACTAATTTATTATTTGATTTGTCAACAACACGGACCAACATGGCTTAGTTGTTGGAAAGCTATGGGTAATTTCCGAAGTAATTTGCTGCGTAGAATCTGAATCCGGGGCCAGAATTGGTCCATCACGTCAGGATCTTGAGATATGTATTTGAGGCTATGTACCCCAAAAACTGAGTTGATACAGAATGTCATAATTACTAGAGTTTCGTACAAATTAAAATTATGAATTAAAAAATTCGATTTATTAAACCATATACATACAGATAGCTTAAAAATTTAATAACCTTTTGCAATAAGTAATAGCTTTTTTGAGTAAAATTGGTTTTATGGGTGAGTTTTATCAAATCTCTAGCAAATTCAGCAGAAGTCTCGAAGGTGTGTCGAGGTGCACGGTAAAGAAGTATAATAAAGTATATATTGAAGTAAGATGCGTGACGATACTAGTATGTATATAAAAAAATGTCTATTAAAAAATGTAATACAGTCGAGGCAGTGCCCGACAGTAAAAAAGATTTATTCCTGCATATTCTTACTAAGAATTTCCAATTGGAACATTTTTTTTGTTGGTGCAAAACGATATTTATACCTATAAGTTCCGCAAATTTTAACCGATTTTGATAAAAAACGAAATTTACGTCAAGAAGTTATTTAAAGTATATGGGGTAAGTTTCAAGGGGATACGTTGAGGGGTGTGGGAGAAAATACGGTAAATCGATTGCGGGGGTGGGGGGGCTACATTGATAAAATTTGGATGTGGATTTGTTTATTAGAGCCACATGAATCAGCTTACCAAAATTGGTGGTTCTAGGTCATTTGTTACTATTATTGCGTAGAGTCAAATATTGACGCAGTTTATAGGCAAGGGGAGGTGAAATTTTTACATTTTAGACTATAACTTTTGTTGTAATTGTCCGATTTTGTTTATTTTTGACACACAGATGCATGTAACCACAACGCATCGCTCTGTTAAGTTTCAGATTAAAATATTAAATGGTTAGCTTAAAACCGCGAAACTCTGCTACGGGGGAACGGGGAAAGATATTGACATGATTCAACAAACTTGATCTTCTGAGGAAATATGCGCATCAGCTGGTATCTCTAGCTCTTATAGTCTTCGAGATCTAGGTGTTCATACAGACGGACAGACGGACATGGCTCAATCGCTACCCGAGGTTATGATAAGCATTTTGGTATAAAGGACTTGGGGTCTGCCACGCCTCCTTCTTGCCGTTACATACATTGCACAAATCTAGTATACCGTTTGTACCGTACAGGGTATAAAAAGTTATTGAATTTCATATTCTGAGGCGCTCTCTATTGGCGAGTTACAACAAAGTCTATAAGGCGACTGAAGTTGTTAGGTCTAGACGAAATTTCCCGTAACTTCTGTCTATGCATATCGGCCAAACAAAACAGTCAAAGATTATTTTGTTTTTCATGATCGACTGTACCGTGAGCTATCATCTCCTCGTTATAAATTGCGCTCTTCAGTTACGAATTAGAAACTCTTACTCTTAGGTTTTCAACGCGTGCGTCTCTATTTATATTTTTGAGAAGCTTCTCAAGTTAAGATACTGTTCTTGAAGTGAATTTCCGCTCTACGGGTATCAGCAGCTAGCCCTTCTAATTTGCACAGCTTTCGACTTTCGTCAGTTTATTTATTCTTTAAGTTTACCAACAAGTAATTCGTTAAGTATCCCGTCATACTATACGTTCCTTAAGTAAATTTTAACAGCTTTACTGTATGCCTTGTCTTAATGGGATTCTAAATACTCTTTCAATAATTATTGTTTGCTGAATTTCTATCTTTTATTGACTTAGAAAGTGTTTACAGAAAGTTAGATTGTGTGTGACACACATTTAATCGTTTATAAATAAAATAATAACAAAATGTCATTCACCTATAAACAAACAAAAAATATGTTGTCAAAATTCAGCTGAGTACACAATTCGAATGTAAGTAGTACATAAAATTCCATCTCACTTTACTATTTGTTTTAAAACTTGGCAGGGTATATAAGCTTCGACGTCTTTAAAGTTGGCTCTGATATATTTTTTTGGTTTCTTTTTACATTTTCTTTGTACATAATTTAATAAGTGCCTCAACCTTAAGTTTTAAACAGCTTAGGTTAGGCTTATTTTTAAATGTTTTAATGTTGCGCAGATTTGGTTTGCGCTCATTTAGGGATTTCAACTTGAACTTGATGATTTGAAGTATAGCAGTAATCCTTAATATTACCACAATCAATTATGAGTTGAAGTAAACAGGATTTACTGCAGCTGTTTGCTTTTAATCCTGCCACACCGTGCAATATGCTCTCCAAACTAATCCCTCTGAATATATGTATATGCCGGGTTTTTTGCTATCGTAAGTGGGTAACCAATACTAAAATGCTCCATGATTTATTAATAGCCACACTTACAAACATGCACATACTCATATGCGAATAAATCGCACAGCAAATATTCATACATCTTCATAAAAAGCTAAACATTTTTTCTGCACTGACTGTTTGGGAGATACTGCCATATTAAGCTGCTACAGCCAACCAACCAACCAACCAACCAACCAACCAACCAACCAAGCAACAATCGAAACTAAAAAGCAGCCAAAACCATTCCATCAATATGAACAGACTTTTCAAGTAATCTCCTTAAAATGCAATTTGTTTTGTTGCAATCAACGATTTTTGATGATGATGATGATGATGATGACCATGATGATGTTGCTGATGATCGACAGCGAGTTGAGTTATACAATTTGCAGCGTAGCCAAATAAATTGCTTGTTATTTTTACCGTTGCTTCGCCACAAAAAAAAAAAAAAAAAAACATGGCATATATACTATGCACATATATATAGTAGCTACTATGGTATGTCTAGGGTGCTTCTATGCAGCACTTGGCTCAAATTGGTTGTTGGCCCTTTCTGATGTATGGGCCATGGCAATGCGGTTGAGCTGACCGTTCAGCATCAAGCACAATGAATGAATCACAAGCATACGGTAAGAGCATGATGATGATGATGATGCGGGACGGCGGCAGAGTACATGGCCAGCCTCCCAAAAGACTAGAGGTAGGTCATGTAGTGGTGCTGAGCTGACCACTTGCACAGCTGCAATGGGCAATTGGAAAAATGCAGCAACACACCATTCCCACACGCACACACACACACACACATGTGTACACTGAAGAAAAAAACTACAAAGTTTAGAGCTAAAGATTTTCAATTTCAAGGTTTCAATTGGCTTGCAAACGGCGCACTGGCAACTTTAATTAATTTTCTCACTTTGCTTTAGCGAAATGAAACTCTTAAGTTTTAAATAAATTTACTTAAAAATTTCGTAAAGGGTTAATTTTAAATTGCTTGCTCTTTGGCTTTATTTCCACTTGTGTGGCAAGACAATTGAAAAAGAGAATGCCTTGAAAACTAGCAATCCATTATATATAATAAAAAACGACAATTGTCTCAAATCTGCATTAATGAGCTCTAAAAAAAAGTACTTAATGCATATTGAGTCATGTCTGTAAAAGATGGGCGTCTCGGGCATACAGTACTGCCACGATTTGTTGGTTCCAACAGCTTTTATTGCTGCACTTACTAGCGTAACTAACTGCCTAGAACCAATTCTATTTATTCAAAAATAATTTAAAGCTATATCCAATGGATTTCCAACTATCCAAAAAAAAACTATTAAGTTTTATTCTCCCTATCAATACATATTCACGCTACTCTTTTATCTCATCTTTTTTTTATTACTCAAAACACTTTAAAATCAAATTAATCTAAAGTAATTCATATGTTGAAAACAAAATTTAATGATTATACCCTTGGGAAAAGATTTCTAATGAAAGCATAATAATTATCCGCTTGGGAATAGATTGTAAATAAACATCGTATAAGACAATAAAAATCGAAAAGGCGCATAAAATTATTCCCTTATGCTATTATATAATTATGTTAAACGATTGCTGCATCGATTTTTGGAGTTTATTGTCATTATTTAATGCGAGCTCCTATTTCTAAAGTTTTCTATCTTGTGGGCTAGCAATTATACAAGCGTGTTCACATTGGCAAGTACTTGCATTATAAAGGGTCGTCAATCTTGTGTTTTTTTTTGATAAGGTTTTTTTTTTTGATAAATCACGCGTGAGTACTGTCAATTTGCCATGTGTTTTTTATTCAGTTTTCATTGCCATTTCATCATGGAAAGGCTTACACCTGAACAACGTCTACAAATCGTACAATTATATTACGAAAATTCACGTTCTGTAAAGAATATTTTTTGCGCGCTTAAGCCATTTTATGGAACCAATTCGGTGAACAATTAATTTCACGCTCCGGACCGATGAATTGGCCATGAAGATCGTGTGATATCACAGCGTTAGACTTTTTCCTTTGCATCTACGAGAAGTCTAAAGTGTTTGTGAATAAGCCAGCTACGATTGAAGTTATTCGCGAGATACCGCAGATTATGCTCCAACGCGTCATCGAAAATTGGAACCTGCGCATGGAGCCAACATTTGATAGGGATTATCTTTAAAAAGTCTCTATTAATTCAAGACACCACCGTTCGGATTCGGTTATAAACTCTAGGTCCCTGTTCTCTTCGAACAGTTATTAATAGAGATCCCCATTGTTACCCCCGGGGGCGACTGACTTAGTCAGTCAGGGAAATTATTTTTATTATCTTTAAAAACAGAATGGCAAGAATGGTTCTTTCTATTGATAATAAAGAAATTTCATTTGAAATTTTTGCGTTTTCTTTGCATTGAAAAAAAAAAACTCAGGATTGATGACCCTTTATATTAAATTATTGTACATTTTTTCCTTTTACACTGTAAAAAACTATTCAGAGAGTAAGGACGCGCGATAGCGATCCGGTAATTTGAATATTATTATTTGATACCGATATTTTGGTTCTCGACTAATGGTCCATCCGATACCAATTTGCTTAGTATCCGTATCGACCGAAATTTCGTTTTACATTTGGCGCTTGAAATTTTTTTTGCAAAACGTCCCTTTATTGTTGTCTATGCGATTTTCAAGTCAAGCTGGCACATGGATTGTGGGTCTGGCTGGCGCCACCTGCAACAAATAACAGAGTGAACAACACAAAAACAAATTTAAATAAGAAGTTTATATCATTCTTATTTTCCATTTATAACCCCTATCTTAATTTTTTATGAACATTAGAAAATTTTGGTTTTTTTCTCGAGCATCCGCTTCCAATTTGTTTAATTCTTTCTAAAAAAAAAACGTAAAAAACTCAACATCGATTTTTTTTTGGGAGAATCGAATCGGTATAGAGCTTTTTGGAATACTCAAAACTTCGATTCGATTATTTTGTTCGGATGCTCATCGCTAATTTGTAGGAATCACTCAATGGATCTGTGCGCCAGAGTTCAAACAGACCAAACAGCTATCTTTGCTTTGAATAGGTAGTATGTACTAGAAAATTTAGGAAAAGAAAAACTATTTATGGCCAGCTTTAAAACTTGTAAGTAGGTCGTACTTTAATGGAGAATCCTAGGTGCTGCATTCATGCCCAAATATTTTCAAAATATATGTATATAACAGCCAAGGATCGCAGTGTGCTTCAATAATATTGCCCTCATATGCACCTTAAAACTTGATGTCCTTCTTTGTCGGACATAGAATCTTGATTCAGCCATTATAATAGCATCCTAACGCCTTCAATAACTTTACATTTTTTGTTAGCCTTACAACTCTATTTGCACTATACGATTTCTTTCAGTGCATGGATTGGCTTGATATTGCGCTAACAAAAGCGCAGCTTTTGGAGCTCTTTTCCTCTTTTTTTTTATTGATGGGACGCCCCCTGATGGCACTAGGAGAATAACGTTGACGACGGCGACGTCGAGGTGGACGTGTTTGACGTGGGTCAGTTGGTCAGTGTGCTGCACTAGGTTGGGATTTACTATGGCTTGGTTGCTGCATACTTTATGGCGTGCTGCGCGTACTGCGTGTTTTGCTGTAACAGATTTGTTTGCATTTCCGTTGTTTGTTTGTTTGCCGTATTCCCTTGGAATTACCCTCTATTCTTCGCCCTCTCCGCCCGCTGCCAACCCTTTAGTTCTTCCAGCATTGCACTCGAGCTTGCACTCGTTTCGTATGCGTGTTTCAGTTTGCATAAAAAAAAAGAAGGTAGAAAGAATTTACATGTCGATTGCTTGCGAGATTGATTTCTAGTTGACTGGTTGACTATAGAGACGGCTGGTTGTCTGTTTGGCACCACGTCGCGTATACGCAATGTGCAATATTCAGTATCCGTGATGTGCTCTTCTCTTGTTTTTTTTTTCTGAAATATTTTTGCATTTTTATGCGCACATTCTCGAATTGTTTGTCACTTTTTGTTGTCGCAACTGTCAATTTGATGCACATTTGTTGATGCTGTTGCATGAATTGCTTAAATGTTGCGTGTAAAAACCATGCATAAATGCAACATACAATTTAAAACATTGTGTGAAAAGGGAAAAAAGCTGGGAGCTTGTCATGGAACAAAAACTTCAAATTGGTTGCGTATTGGCGATTCAGGTTTTTTAAGTTCTTTGTACAATTGTTATTTTAATACTGCTTCTTGATTTAACTTTTTTTAAGTGAAAAAATCCATTTAAGCAACAGCATATTTTTATATGGTTTTTGAATTATAGACAGTTTATAATAACACTAGAATAAAAGACTGAAATAAAAGTAATATAATATTTTTTTTTTAATAACATTAATTTTGATCATTGAAGTAAAGTAATTTTATATGTAATATAGATGTAAAAAGAAAGCTTATTGGATTGTTGTATTAGTAAAAAAAAAAGAAAGATTCCGTCAGGATCTTGCAGCTATTGAAAATCGACAGACGGTTTTCGGGGCAAAGGCCTGATGGATCATGACTCTTTCGTGAAGACGTTACTGTACGCAAACGAAAAACCGAGTGAACAATATTTTTTCGACCAAAAGTGTGATTGAGTCAAAATTGCAACTTTCAAATTTTTCGTACATGGTTGCATACCATCTACACTTCTTACCCGATTTTGAGGATCTTACGCATGAAATGTTCGTAAATTAATTCTCTTTCATCTCAAAATTTAAAAAAAATGTAAAAAACAAAAGAAATGTGTTACTAAAATGCAAAAAATCCAGACGGTTTTAACTATTACTGGCATGGCCTCAAGGGATTTAAGTCATATTCCACGAATAGGAACTTTGGAGGAGGATCCCTTATCGTGTGGGCTGGCTTCTCATTTTACAACAGGACCTCTTTGTGCAAAATATCATGTCGGATGAACTCCAGTAACTACATCGACATGCTAGACAATGTTCTAATTGATTTTATGGAGCATCAGCCAAGCTCAGAAACAATTTTCCAGCAAGATAATGCTTCTGTTCACGTTTCTAAAGAAAGCCTAAAATGGTTTAGAGACAAAGAAGTAAGTCTTTTAAGCTGGCCAGCACGTTCCCCCGATCTAAATCCAATTGAAAACATGTGGGGGAATCTAGCTCGTCGAGTGTATGCTGATGGCCGCAAATTTGAGACCGTGGAGGAGTTGCGTTGGGCGGTTGTTAAGGAATGGGCTGAATTTTCCCAACGCGAGTTTGAAAATGTCATTGAATCCATGCCAAACAGGATCTTTGAGGTCATCAATAAATCTGGAGGCTGAACCCATTATTAATAAACAAAAAATTAGTTTTTCCATGCTGGAATATGTTTTTTTGTTGTTAAAAAATTGTGATCTTAATTGAATTTTACCCTGTTTTTTTTAAGTTTAAATTTTTTTTTGTCAATTATCTATAAGGAAATGAAGTTTGATATTTTTGTTCACTAAGTATTATCTAAAAAATCAAACAAAAAGGATCACTACAAAAAATTTTATAAGCAAAAATGGGGGTGGGCTTAATTGAATTTCGCAGAGTGTATATATATTTTTTATTCATCATCATCGTAATCAAGCTTAAAAAAAAAGCTTTACAACTAGGGTATTCAAAATTGTGTTGTGTAAATTTTTGTTAAAGTAAAATTGAATTTTGAATTAAAAAATGTGAATAAAAACCTTAAAACTAAAAAATAAAAATAATATAATCAGCACATATCGTAAATTAGAGCAAAGAGCACGTAATATACCTTTTGACCTATTTGTTTCCCATGTCAATAAAAAATTTTGCTCACGAGACATTCACGAATAACGGAAAAAAGTTCCCAAAAAAATGTTTTTCGAAAAAATCTCGAAAAGGTTCTAAAGAAACAAATGAATGTCATTTTCGTGTTTTTCGACACAAAATCTTCGAGGTTCATTCGATGATCCTAAAAACTCTAAACTAGTGTAATAAATGGACTTGAATTGTAAATTATAAATATATATATATTGAATATAATTTCGAATAAAGTCGTCAACGTTTTTTTGCACCATGGAATATATATAATTAATTGAACATAATTTTGTGAATAAATCGATTCAAATTGACAGCTCTTTAAATGTTCTTTATTTTTGCTGACCAAACATGCAAAATAGTTTGGCGGACCTGTTGTTTTAATTGCGAAATTCCGTAATTAATACCATAGCTGCAAACCTCAGAAATTTATTGTGAGGTTTGGCGTGCGTTTGAACTTTTTGAGGGTACCTAGCTCTGAGAAACGGGGGAAAACAATGTTGGGGGAAAAATTAAAAAACCACCATGCTCACATATAAAATTAATTTGTTGCAATTCTTTGGTACTTATCAGAGACCTGCAACAGGTAGTGCCAGTAAAACGAGCTTTCCATGCAACCTGCGTCCGGTGCATAAAACCAAGATACTCGTTGCAGCTCTCTGAAATTTATATATGGTATATAAATTGTAGGTAAGAGCATGCATCTCGATAGTATTTGTAGCATTTTTATTTAATGGCATATCTTTATTATTGAAAATTATTTTAAATCGATAAAAGTCATAATTGGTGTGTCTGCTTGATCTAATCGAAAATGTTTTTTTTTTTTTTTTTTTGACTTTAATCAGACGCATCGGCTTAAAGCTGCTGCAGTCCACATGAAAAGTTAGAGAGGAAACCCAATCTGAAGTGAACTTTAGATAAATGTTAAAACAAAATGTAGGGTGGGCCATCTGTTGGTTTGGATGTTAAACACTCAAGTTTCGGAACATACCAGTCCAAGATGGAGGCGCTTCGACATATGTTATATATTTTAAAGGTTTCAATTTTAGTCATGTATCGTTTAGCAACTGAAGAACGTTCTGTGAAAAAAACATAGTTGAGGCTAGGTCGACGAATCGCCGGAACAGCGACGCATCATCGTTCGCAAGAATTACACCTTGCTAGGTGCACTTTGCGTCAAATTTTGCATGCGGATTTGCTTACAAGATTTAAATGACGCAAAAATTGAAGCCCACGAACCATGGATGGTAGAAAGAGATGAGTTTTCGTCAAAAAAATGTCCTCGAAAATTCGCATAAGAGCCTGTAGAGCCAGCCGCGGCGGCCATGTGGCCGCTATTATTTTTCATACATAAATGTTTAGTTTGCATTTGATAAATTTGGAAAATATACGAATAAAATGCAGCAAACCAACGGATGGCCCACCCTATACATTCATTTACTAACAAAATGCGTTTGCTTGAAGATTTTACTATACCAGAGCTTACAATTTGGCGGCTTTTTTTGTGTAACATTTATACATACAATTGTTTCTATAATAGTTTGGGACTTCATGAGTATCAAAAAAGTCGCTTTTCGATTAAAGTTTGCTCTTTTCTTGGCTACTAAACTTAAGGTCATTGCGTGTAGCAATTTAATTTGATTACTTTACTAAGTGACTCCATTAAGTATTGCACATTAGGTATTGATAGCTTCATTAGTGACCACATTGATAGCTTCAATTGACTGACAACTTTGCCTATTCATATTCATATCCATTTTCTTATATACATATCTATATACTTTTTTTTTTGGTTCGCAAAAAAATTAGTCACTGTCAGCAGAAGCGACAACAACAACAACAATAACAGCTGAAATAATAAAGAGACAAGAATCGTGTCGTTGGGTTAATTCAAGCGCAAGTTATTATATCTTTATGTACAGTACAATATATTTAGATACATGTAGGCTTCTTATCTGCTACCCTTACACAAACATACAAACATATACTATGTAAGTACATATATACACAGTACACATATATATGCAAACAACAATATTAACAACTTGCTTGGCTAGCTAGCTAGCTGGCCTGCTTGACTTGTTGTTATTGTTACACTTGGCATTGTTTTTGTTGCTGATTTTTTTTTTTTTATTTTATTTTGCTGGCATTATCAAACATTGCCTGAGGTTGCTGTACCACCCCTCGCTATGTATCTGCTCCCTCTTAGTGCCCAACTAATCACGGTTCATGTTTTCGCTGTTATTTAAACAATTTACTGATTAGATTTCAACATTTTTTTACTCACTCTTACTTATGAGCCTCAGTCTCTCTGCCTTTCGCTTACTCGTGTTTATACAATCGATAGCAAAAGTTGATTTTTTTTGTTTTTTTTTACAAAGCGCACTTATTTTATACTTTATTTAGCCTTGTTGTTTTTGTGTGTAAGCTGGCTTAAAGTTTTATTAATTAAAATACTTTTAAATGCAATTGTTTTGTACTTATTTTATGTTGCATTGTTTTTTATACACTGCACTTTGATCGCGAGGGTATATTAAATAATTGCGAAGCAAATAGAACTAAACAAAGCGAAAAATATTTTATACCAAAATGATCAGTACAAGAAAAGTTTGATTAAGCTATGTGCGTTGGTTTGGCTCTAGGTATAGAATGTTTTTCGAAAACAAGGCCAAGAATTTTGTTTTACTAGGATTTAGTTTTATCTATATATATATTACACAAGGCCGTTTTTTGTGACATCAAAGGCTCCTAGACGGATCGCGCGATTTCAACAAATCAGGTATCAATCGAAAGCTATTTACACCTAGGTGTGCAATTTTTTCGATTAAATCTATATTTTGGTGGATATCGCTAAAATAAAGTTTCAATCAAAGATGGTCCAATTTCAACAAATGAGGTATCAATCGAAAGCTGTTCACGCGCAGATATGTTTTGGGCCGAATTCCTGGTGAAGAAATCTTATATAAAAGCATTGATTCAGTCATCTCCGATGATGCGGATTTACACCTAAATTTCCCTACGGAAGCTATTTGTATATTATGCAATGCATTATCTGGCGATTTTCGCCGCCGGGTTCACTAGTTTATATTATTTCAAGTTACAATATTGAAAAATTCTACTTGCAATTTTAACCACAACATAGAGCTTCTTTTTTTCATGACCACACCGTGTGTGCAATTTTTATTAAAATAGTTTGAAACCTTCGCGAGTTATAGGTATAAGCTTCCAAATTGGAAATAGCTAGGTATTTGTAATGCATGCGTCAATTTTAACATCTAAAATATGATATAATAAATATGAAAAATAAGTTCAATATATCGAGAATCGAACTTATTTTTCATATTTATCGTCGTTGAAACGTTTTCAAATATCTTTGGATCTAAGAATTCCTTTTTTTTACTTTTAAAACTCTGTGAATAAGCTACAGTCACCAAAATCCAATGTCGATTTATGTAGACCAAAATATAAGCATTAGTGGCTTTTTTTAGGAGTACCACCAAGCATCATTTCCTCGCAGTAGGGATAGGGAGTATTCAAAAAAACTATCTTATCTAATCTTTATTATTATATATATGTATTCCTAGACTACTGTAGAGCTTAGTGTTGCATTTACGAGTAGTCGCCCCTAGGAGGAGCATAGGGCGGAATCTTTATTATTAAGTACATGTAAATATAATTTTATCAAAAATTAACGAATTTAAGCTCAATACCGACACTTAAAAATTGTTAACGGATCGTCGATATACATATCGAGAATCAAATAATCGTGCGTTCAATATCGACCCTAAAATACTCAGTACTCAAAATATCGTATCGATATTCTCTAAACATTTTAATGAAGCAAGCTAAAATGGGAAGAATATCTTCCTTGCCCAGTATTACCAATCCATGCCAGCCATGCAAATTTAGCTAAAATCGGTTGGAAACTTCAAGAGTTATAGCCAAAAACGTTCAAACTGAAACCGCTCCATTTACAAAAAAAAAAATTGTTTGTAAAACCAGTATATAGATGTAGCCATGTAATTTTAACCTTTAGGGAATATCAATCTGTATCCACTGTTAACCCAAAAAACTTTGCTCTTAGAATGTTGCAACTTAATGCCAACAATAAAATTAAGAGAGTACAGTGTAGGTATATTATAGTCGCTGTGCTCCGACTTTACCCTACCACTTTGTTTTTTTTTTTCATTCGCTTTTGAACTTTGTTTGTTTTGTAATTATTTGTTTTGTTGCCACCGTGTTGCATTTGCCGGTAACTCGTCTAACTTGTTTCGAGTGCATTTCATTGCACCTTGGCCGTAATCGAGGTTGTGTATTTTTCAGAGATACTAAATCTCTTATAGATGTCTGCAAGTTTACATCATTAACGTCTGACTTTTATAAACTAAGCAAATACTGTATAAATAAAAGTTTGTTATAAACTTTGCTTGTTTTAGTTAGTAAGTTTCATGGAAGTTGCCAAAGTGACATCATGCCAAGCTCTATAAGGAGCAGCACATGCATATGTATATTTACAACACATATAAGGAATGTCTTTAGTTCCATATATGCATGTTTTAACGTTTAGCTGTATATAATATAAACATCTCTCTTACATAAAGTATACAATTTTGAATCGACCATAGTACTAATTAAAATATTATAGTAAAAATAAAAATGTGAAAGTGCACAGTTATTTTTATCTATTTATTGCGACTAGGCACAATCCTATTGTTGATGATTAGCTTGCGTATAAAATTTGTAGAGTAATCTCAATTGTTTATTTAAAAATTATTATTCATCATGTTAATTGAATACGGAGTCGATTCATTGTTTAAACACAACAATAAATTAAAACGCAGAATAAAACCAATTAAAGATACATTTTACTTTGTAATACATTTTGAACTTGGAATATGAAAGTAAGAATAATAAATGAGCTGGCTATAGATTACATTATGCTCTCAGCTCTTTCAATATCATATGAATGAAATAAATTCGAATTTTAAATGGAATTTGGTGCTTACTAACACTTACTAGGTTAAATATCGTGGGTGGTATAAAGAGTTGTCGCATGGATTCGAGATTTGTCTGCTCCTCCTTACAATGAGATTCAAATTTTTTGGTGTGGAAATAAGGTGAGAAGAGGTGGCAAACCGCAGAAAACGCGGAGGGTCTGGTTGAACACGTATTTATTACGCAGAGGCACATAATTAAAGCTGTACTCCCAATGCTTTCAAGAAAGTTAATTTGTCATCTTTTGAAAAGGGCGCGCAAGAGTTTTGCTTACCTTCCATAATTTTTTGCTTCCAAAATAAGTAGCTGCACATTAGTTTTATTTTTCGCGGCAAAACGGAACTGTTGTTGATGCTGCTGGCGCCACCTAGTGTAAAATGCTCGCCATCTTGTGTAAATTGCACATTTTTCTACCAAATCACTTTCCTTTCAACAATGTAGCGACCAAGCGTTTTAAGTTTGTGCAAGCCGAAAATGTATATTTGTAACATACAGAAGAAGACATCGGAGACCCTCGAATGTATGATCAGGGTGACTAGAGAAGTCGATAGATTGATTTTTTTTTGTGTGGCTATGTTACTTAAAATAAAAAAATCAAACTTTTTTCCGAGACCAATTGTTTTGCGATTTTTTTTATGTTTTTGAAATCGTTAAATCCGAATTCAGCTCTTCAAGTTTCTGAAAAGGCTTTTAATAGGGTACAACCTTCGGGTGTGTTCATTTTGGACTCCGAATTTTTGAATTCAGAATCAGCAACTCAAAATCCTCATGGGTAGCCCAGTCACATTTGAAGTTCTCACAACTTTTTTTTTGGGCCTGTTTTATCAAAATGGACTTATCTCATATTGCAATTAAACAACGCCAATAACTCCTTTAAAATGTTACATCATCGCGTTTGTTGCCAAATGTAATCTATAAAGGTATCCATCAAGATATCCCAGCCCTAAGCAGACCATTCCGTGGATTAAGTTACTCTCAATAAACTCTCGCTAAAACTAGCCTGGGGTGACAGACATATTCTACCAACAATCAGCTGATATAAAATATTTGCAAAAATATAACCAGTGATTTATTTGGCTAGACCGATAACTTTTTAGCCTGCCCATAAGTTTAAATTATTTTCATAGTAAAGGTTCAAAGCTGAATGTAACGTCAATTTATTAGGAGTATAATGACATCAATCCGTCTTTCTGTCTGTCTGTATGAACGTCTAGAGCAACCAGATTTTCCGATAAGATGCTTTAGTATGTCAAGGGAGACAAGTTTATTTTATATTCTTGATATCGGATATATATTATATGGCTCCCATAGGATTTATTTATTAAGAAAAATAATTCATTTGTTTATAAAGATATCGCAACCAAATTTGGCACTAGGACGCTTTCTAGAGTTTCCAATCATTGTACCAAATTTGATCAAAATCGGTTGACTATATATCATATCATAGCTCCCATAGGACAGATCGGTCAAAAAAACGTTTTAAGCAAAAACTTCATTGCGTTTCGTTTGTTTGTGAAGATATTGTAACGAAATTCGATATACGTAAGTTTTTCAGAGTTTCGAAGTACTGTGCCAAATTTGATCAGAATCGGTTGACTATATCATATAACCCCCATAGGACCGATCGGTCAAAAAAAAAAGATGTTTGGTGCGAAATTCGACTGTTTTTTGTTTGTTTGTGAAGATATCGTAAGCAAATTTGGCATTCGGAAGTTTTTCAGAGTTCCCAAGTGCTGGGCAAAATTTGATCAAAATCGGTTGACTATATCATAAAGCCCCCTTGGGTCCATCGGTCAAAAAAAAGTGTTTGGTGAAAAGTTCAAAATTAAGTTAAAATTTGTATATGTACTAGTTTGCAAGTTAGTTTGGGTTAGGTTAGGTAGCTAGCTCGACTTAGGCTGAGATCACCGCGAAATCAAAAAAAAAAAAAAAAAGAAAGGTAGAAAAAGTGGGCCATGGAAAGGCGGCCGCTTGTTTTCAGGTGGGTTGTTTGGTGGTCGATATCCGAGACTTACTCGCTCTCATTACTAAACCATTTGGAGGATACGACTAAGAGAGCGCAATAGTCAACCACCCCACCCAACGCCACCCAGATTAGACTAACAAATTACTCGTTATTTGACAGTTACTGTCTTTTAATTTTGCAGGATATTAAGAGCCCGATACCGTTACTTCAGTGTGCCCTTTCCTACATACAACCTGACCACCAGACCTGGATATCGATATGCCATTAACAACATTTTCACTTGGCAACATGTAGAGTAAAAGTATTTTTGACGAAGATTAATTTTGAGCAAACATATTTTCGAACCATTTTTTGTGCCCGCATCCCCAAACGTTGCCATAAAGTGCGTAAAGGTAATATGGCATGAGTAGTACAAGTATATTAGCAGTCTTTCTTTTTTTAGCCTATACTACTTAACTCTTAATAGATTTACATTTGTCATTAACTGTCCGCCATTGAATATGGCTTTCAGTACTGGCAGCTGTTTGAAAACATTTTTGGCTAGTTGGTATTCATCATCGGTGGCAACATGTCCTTCGGTTTAAGACTACATTTAAAATTACTTTATGTACTTGCAAAGTTCTTGGGCTTATGTCCGTTTCGTTATGATGTCCAACGACGAAACTACGGGCCATCTAAGTTCTGGCAAAGTTACGTCAAGTTTTGGCAATGCGGATTTGTTTTACCAATAACTGCAGCATTGCTGCTGATATTTAAAATCTTATTATGGAATCAAACTTCCTTAGTTAGCCTGGAATTTTGTGTTATATTAGCCATCTTTGGTATACGCTTAGTAACTACTTCAATCAACAGCTGTTTGTTGTTGTGCTTTGGCAATGGACTAAAGCAGCTGTTGAACCATTTTCTCAACACGACGGCATATCATCAGCAGCTATTTGGTGGCTCGCTAAGTATACCCAGCTACCTTTTCTTTATATGTCTACTGCGTGAGCTGATTTTTTGTGGTTTTACCGGCTATTTGGTGCTAGACATGGACTGGTGGATTAAGCTACCACTAGCTGTCTACTTGGCTCATACAACGCTTATGTTCTATCTGATGGACGTCTCTATGCTGCTGCATTTCCACTTTGTCAAGGTTCTAGCTAAGTATTTGCAGACGCGCCATAATAATTTTAACTGGACACATTGCTGGAAATATTTTTGCCAGCTTTTAAGACTACGTCAATCTATACATTTCTATGTTTGGGCTACTTTTACCGGCAGAATTGGAATAGAGATCATACTGGTGTGCTTGTTAATAAACAGCTTTTTCTGGAAAACTTCAAGACGTGTAGATGCACTTAGGTTGTTGGCTATAATAGCTTACAGTGCCTTGTGCTCCAGTTTTTTACACTTTGCGCTGATGGCGCGAACTATGTATAAGCGCGAGAAGCATATTTTTGAAATACTCTATATGCATGAGTTTTTAAAATTTCTACGCAAACCACTTAATCGTAGAAATAAGCGCTTGAAAATCGTAAGTCAAATAATAGATAATAGAATTTTCTTTTATAAATGTTGCTATTATCTTTATTGCAGCTGGAATTTTTGCATTTAAAGAGCTGCATGAAATCCCAACGAGCTGTAACACTATTGAATTATATGTATACAAACAGCTCTGTGATCTTGAAAGTATTCAGCTTAGTTTTTACCAGCTCTATTTTAATGGCCAGCATTAATTTGAACAATGGTACTTTAAGAAATAAGCATAATGTATAATTTTTTATAAATGTATTTTTTATTTGGAATATATACAGTACAACCCCTACAAAAATAATACTTTAACGAATATAAATGGTTTTATCTCCTTTTTCTTGGTACATTTTACTGGGAATTCACTTCTAGTGACTAGTTTCTACGTATTTACTATAAATTTTCTTGAAAATGTGCACGTTTGGCTCTGATCACTGCGGCATACATATATTTTTGGCATTCTTTGGATGAATTTGCAGAGTATTTCCACTTGGATGTCTTTCCACGTGTCCTTGAAACACTTCCAGATATTAGGTAGGCTAGTTGACCGCAGATCACTTTCGCGTCGGGAAGCTCTAGTGGATTTGATATTTGGCGCGATACATTCGGATTTGAGCCGCTCATCTGTTTGAAGACCAACGAATTGGTGCCGATTACTTCCAAAAAATGTGCAATTTTGACGCGTCGGACCACAACACAAAATTCCATTGAACAATAGACCATATTTTTTTTGGCAAATGCCAGTCGGTTTTGTTTATAGATCTGCGTAGCAAGGTTTTATTATTTTTTTTGCAACAATTCACACTATCATTCTTTTTTCCCGCAATCTTCGTGTGAATATAATAATAATTCCCTGACTGACAATTTTTGTCAGTCGCTCCTGGGCAGGGCATGCGGATCTCTATTAATAACTGTTCAAAGAGAACAGGGACCTACAGTTTATAGCCGAATCCGAACGGCGGTGTCTTGAATTAATAGAGATTTTCTTGGGCAAATAGCGTCTTTGAGCGATGCCAGTGCTAGGCAAATGTACCAGTGCTACTGCGGGGATTCGAACCACCGACCTTCGGTTTGTAAAGCAAGTACGCTACCACTACGCTACCACTACGCTACCACTACGCTACCACTACGCTACCGACGGCCACACGTGTGAATATCCGCGCAGAATTCTGATTGGCTTCGTTCTGTCTTGCAGATCATTACTAAGTGTTTGTTCTATGTTTTGGATGTTTTTCGGGGTCATCCACGACCAGTTTGGTTCTGGCGGTTTCACAGTATCTTTACCACGTTTTTTTGACGCCACTCTTTGAAATCTTCAATATTTTGCCGATTTCGCCGTTTGACGATAATCACTATTGACAAAAAAAAAATTATTTTATAAGCCAATAGGTAAATAAAATCGTATATGTACCAAAAAAAAAAAACGAAAAAATTAAAAACATTAGCAATTTATTATAAAACAAGATGACAAAGTCGAAAAATCGCAATTTTTGTAGGGGTATCCATATTTTTAACCACTACTGTATGTCAAGGCTGTAAGGCTGTTTTTTGGCTTATATGGTAAAAATGTGATTATGCTGTTATCTATGAGTAATTGCCAACGATTTGGGAAAATGTTTTGCCTTCCTTTTATTACTGCATCTACAATAATATGGATATCTCATAGTTCTAACAAATTGTCTGTGGTATTACGCAATTTTTACAAAACATTGCGATCTTGTCGCAAGCAAAAATTTAGGCGTTCCAACTTCTGGAAACACTTCTCTACACTTGCTTGTAAGTTCAGTTTTATTCCTTCGATTTTTCTTTGGTACTACATATCCCATTGCGAAAGCTTAAGTTACATTCATTACCGCAGGTTTATGCCAAAAAAACAAAAAATAGTTCCAAAATTATGCGAAAAGGCCCCTACGCAGACACGAAAAATAAACAAAACTTCATATAAAAAAAACGCTCACAAACGTTTGGTCACAAACTGTTCTTGCAGGTGGTATTTAGACCAGTGCTGCTCGTTTTTTTGTTTTTTTAATGCCAGTAGCAAACCATAGATGGCGCACTCAGCAAAAACAGCTGTTCGGTTTTGGCGCCATAAACAAAACTTATGTGCAGCTAGTTACTTTGTACGCGAAATTTATGGCTGGTCGACAAAATCGTTGCGGATCGTTGGGAAAGGATGGGAAAATAGCTATAATAATAAGATAATTCAATTGTAACATTAATGTGCGATATAATACGTCTATGCAATTCGTCCACACTCAGATCTGTGCATTAAATATGGGTTCACCCAAGCACTCCGCCTTTTCCTGGGTTTTGCCTCCTCACATCGCTTCTTTTCCTCATCCAATAATTCAATTGCAATGCGTGTCATTATAAAAGCATTGTTTACACAAAATAGCATAAGTAATAAACGATTACGATAATTCATGCTTTTATGTTTTGTTTCGCGCCTTTTAAAAATTAGCTATTTGTAAACAAAAAGCAGCTGATTATCGATAATAATTCCGATAAAATTCACATTTTGTTACTGGAGACACACTGTTCCTTTCGTGACCAAAACAAGTCTGTCTTTTTGCTAGGTGGCTGTTTTCGTGTCTGCGTAGGGGCCTAAAATAAAAAAAAAAACAATCCAGTTTTTGGTTTCCTCAAATAGCTTGAAGCACTGCTGGGCTAGGCTATAAGTCATTGATAAAGCAAAATTTTAGTTGAAAGGGGAATTAGTATGTGAAAAATATTTCGGTTGAAGTAAGACATCCCATTGAAGTACCTACATGGTACTACAATGTAATAACTACGTTGTCGTGTCTTTTAAAGTATTGCGGCCGTTTTTTCATCATTTGTTATTGATAACATTTTTTGAGTACCTCATAGAAGATCACTCCAACCTGAACTAACCGGACGTACCCCACGAACTTCGATGTTTTTAATCGCGGTGTCCATCAGCTGCAGTTTACTTTAGTTGAAAAGGTTCTATTAAGATTAAATGCAGCGTTTTGCCCCAATCATGTAGACTGTAAAAATAGTCATTGTAAAAAAACTTTTTTTTTTTATACGGTTTTTAAAAGCTTCTTGGCTCTAAAGTCTCAACAGGTGGAATTTCACAGCGATAGCAACCTAGTTTGAGCATATTAAGTTCTTATTCTAATCGATAGATGTGATTACATGGTTGCGTTTTTTACCTCATCAATGATCTCTCTGTGCTTCTTAAGATATGTGCTACGCTTCTGCCAGCTGTTACGACAATGCACAGCTACGGCTTGGCTTTGAAGTGATAAGGTCTTTACTATTATTATTATTAGCGGATTGCGTAATAACGTTATCTTGAAAGTGTGGCAGCCTGTGTATAAAATTCTATATTTGTTCCACATTGAATAATGTTCATGCATATTTTCTAGATGTTTTCAGAATTTTTAGAAGTGATTACATTATTTATAATGTTTGGCTCCGAGTGGAATGCATACGTTCTGTATGTGCCAAAAGTTTTTTTCATGATAATAGTTAATATACTATATCGTTAATGAAAATATTTTAAGTACTGTTGAGAAACTTAGACAATTAAAAAGAATAATTTCTCTTAAAGTAAGCCTCACACTCTCTCTTATAGATTTCTTAAAAGCTTTTCGGCGTCATTCTGGATGAGGTTAGGCTACTTAGACTGTTCGGTACAAGACCAAGATCACCCGGATACCTAATGGTACATTGTGACGCCTATTAACCGGGAAAATTTAGAGAAAGGTTTGGTAGTGGGAGGGTAATAGAAGTGCTAGGTGTAAAATAGCTAGTGCGCTTACTAGCTCAGTTCCGCCTAGTCTTCCTGCTTGCTGTCATAAATGACGCCTGATTTTACTTTAAAGCACCATCAGCCTGAAGATCTGCCTGTTTATTTAAATTTTGTATGCATTGGTGCATCCTATCCACTCTATCCATAGTTCAGATACAAAATAAAATTTTCATATAAAACATATGCTTAGATTCTCTGTCGTGCCAGCCAACACCTACATTATTTAAATCCCAATTCACAGTTTGACATTAAAATGCAGAAAAAAAAAACCTTAGATGGCTTATCTGTTTGCCTAATGACAAGGTTTATCTAGCTACAACACGTATTAATATTGCTCTTTGCTATTTTATGACACGGCATATTCATAAAAAAAAAACACAAATCAGCCATTAGCAGTACCTGAGTACACCAAACCTTCATGGGAATAGCAAACACTCAAGGGAGTTCTCTGTGCCCCCGTGCGCAAATCTAATCTAAGCCACAAAACGCGACAAACACTCAAACACTTAAAGCCTAATTCACACATACACAGAGGTGTAAGAGTACTTAATTATCTATTAGATGTCATCAAAAGCTGTTGTATTTAATTCGAACTCAAATTATGCAAAAACGATGCCGCATAAACGTACGTACAAACTCTGCTGCAATCTCTAAAACAAATTTCATATTATATTATATCTAATCATTCATATGCCAAACGACATGAGTGATTATGTTGGCAAAGCAAGTATATAATATATATACTATGTATGCATATCTTCACATGGGTCGATAAGTAAGACAAATGTGCTGTATGAAATCTATAAAGCACAAAAATGAGAAATGCTTGATGCGTATACGCAATATTTTTGTTGGCTCAGTCAGTCAAGTCAACAAGGCAGTTAAGGCATACTGCCAAAAAGTTGGTCTAACATTGTCCGTCAGTCTTCGTACTGGATGTCGTTTTGGTTTATTAAATTTATGTTATAACAATTTCTAATGCATATTTTTGTTGGCATTTTGTGCGTGCTTGAAATATTTTATTTCGCTCAAGCAAAAATTTCAAATTGCTGAGAATTTTTTTTCTTTTTTGGTTCGTTATTATTGATACCCTGTAAACATGTAAGAAGGAAGGAGGCATGGCATTTCAAAAATTCTTTATTTCTTACTGTGCATCAACATCGCCGCGGTTGAAAGATGTTCTCTTTGAACACCTATATATTCGGGACCATAAGCGTGAGACCCACCGAAATGCACAAAAAGCTGCGTATTTGATCTGTTTGGATACTGCACCTTTTTTCTCTGAGAAGAATTTTTCGGCTATTAGTTACTGTTACCGCTACAAACTGCAACGCTTAAAAACTTTAGAAGGTATAGAAAAATATAATAATTGAAGACTTCCTTCCCAACAACTACATCAAACTTGATACATTTACTTGTGTGAGCCTTAACAACAATAAAATATCGACTTTTTTACAACACATTCTTCGATTCATTGCCCATGTGAACCCTTGCCCTTTTATATAAAATTGAGTGCAGAGTATCCTGTTGTCGTGCAGCGCCTTGACAGATACACATTTTTTAAGGTTTTCGTATTATGTACTTTCTTTTTTTTTTTCATTGAGGCGCATCCTGCATAATGTTTAGCCCCGTCGTGACATATTTTTGCAGGGCACAACACCTGAAACTTTTTCCTACCTTTACAGCCGGAAAAAAAAAGAAATAGCGAAAGTTTTTTTTTATAAAACTATTTTTTACATTTAGTTGTGATTTTGCTTCGTTATAGTAACTTGCATTTTCCTACTTTTTTTTCTCTGTTGCAAGTTTTGCGCTATGGCAACAATTTTTGTGCCACAAACTTGAACTAACAAACATTTTTATTTGGCTTACTATACCAACTATTTGCTGAAGCAAAATCTTTGCATGTCACATTCGTTACGCATTTGATGCCATTTTGTTTAGCATCACCTTTAAAAAAAATTTGTTACCTTCAAGGTTGAGTCCCTGCGGACAAAATTTGCAATAGTTTTGTGGCGACATATACTTATTGGGATTGACAGTGTCTCGATTGAGTCACCAAAGGTCAAATGTATCTTCATTTCGTTTTCAATTTGCCAAACAACAAATTGTTCATGGCCATTGGCCATAACACAAGTAAAAGAGAGAACAAATAACAGGCTAAAAAAAAAAAAAAAAAATAACGTCAACTGACTAACTGTCAATCAGCCTACACAAAAGTGCTTAACACGCACACATTTGTACATATATCTACACACATATATTGCATGCATGTGTGTACGGGTATTTGTGTTTGGCATCCATGTTGGCCATTATGTGCTCTAGTGGCCGCATCAATGGCTACGCTGCCATTTTCACTGTCACTTATGTGTCTATATGTACGTGTGTGTGTGTGTGTGTGTGTGTGTGTATGTTTGTGAGTGTGCTCTGCTAAAGGGTGTTTATTATGGGACTGATGAGAATTTAAAAAACTTGTATTTGTTATTTAAACGCAATCGTTTGATAAATTCAAACAACAAAAACATATACAAAAAAAAGGTAAGCCTCGCGGTGCCAAAACTTATTTCTGGGATTATTTAAAATTAGAGTCTCTAATTTCTGACTATTCGGCATAACCAGCAAAGTATATGCTCTGCCTGAGAAATCGCGGCTTTAAAAGAGAATGAAATGATATGGTTTAAAAAATGTCTGTTAGTTACGCATCATCATCGAAGTTGGATGATCTAAGTTTATTTAAAAATAAAGTCGGTTTTATGTGTAAAACCACAGAAAAATGCATTACAAGTAAAAACAACTATATTTATAAATAATTAATGTGTTATATAAGACATAAATGAATTATAAACAACTACTGGGGAATTTTGTTTCTTCCCAAAGAGCGGTGAAATAATTTTTTTTGCTTAATCGTTTATTTTTTCAAACTCGTCTTACACTTTGCGAAACGTGTTGTAAATTTCGTTTTTTTTTCCTATGAAATCGATTGGGCTATCTAAGATTCTTATCGAGCTCATTTATTATTGTATAATTACGTGTAAATTATTGGGCTTTATTTATGAATAATAATGTCAGTGCTCTAACGAACAATGCTTAGCTAATATTTTCCAAGAATTATGTATGTATATGATATGAACTTTTTTTTTTTTTTTTTCTCCATGGCTTGGAATCGCATGCTTTCCACATGAGCGTTTGGCCTCAAATTACAAAATTATTAGCGAAACTAATAGTCGGCCATGCTCCGTGCTTAAACATGTTATTTGGATTCGTTTTGAAACCGAATGTTTGCTGCTCCCGATTTCACTAAGACGAATTTTGTATGCCTGTTGCAAGAGGTACGAAATGGGAAAATAGTTTGAAAATTGTACGCATTTTAAATTAAAATAGTTTGTTAAATATTTTTTCATATTCTTAGTTTCCATTTATCTATCTATCTAACTCTACTGAGTTAATCTTAGACAAAACATTCAGTGTAAGATTCCCATCTCGTGGGACAATGGTATGCTAGACTGTAACAGCAGAATCACCATTTTTACGGATGGATCTAAACTCAAACTCAATGATCAGGTGGGAGGGGGTGTCTATTTGAAACCGTTGGACATTAACGAATCCTTCCGTTTACCAGATCATTGCAGTGTTTTTCAAGCAGAAGTCATAGCTATAATGGAAAGTATTAACATCATTAAAAAGCGCGTGCAATCCGACAGAGAGATTCACATATACTCTGACAGTCAGTGCGCTCTTAAAGCTTTACAATCGGAAAGGCTCACATCCAAAACAATGATGGAATGTAATGAGCTTCTAATAGATGCTGCAAAATTCTTTACCATTAATCTGCTCTGGGTACCCGGGCACAAAGATATCGAGGGCAACTGCAGGGCAGATGAGTTAGCCAGGCGAGGCACAACGTTATCAATTCAAACTATTAATCGATAGAAATATCACTAATAATGCGAATCACAGATGGGTTCAAACAGGAACCTGTCTTACTAGCAGAAAAACCTGGCTATAATGGAGCTTAAATAGAACCAAGCAACTTTTAAAACTCAGCAGACAGGACGTGAGAGCAACGATAGGGGTTCTTACGGGTCACTGTCTTATTGGTAGGCACGCTAGCAGAATGGGGGCGCCTCATTTTGACTACTGCAGAAGTTGTCAGGAAGTAGAAGAGGAGGAAACAGTGGAGCATCTCCTGTGTGGATGTATGGCACTATGCAGGAGAAGACTGCACACACTGAGTTCCTAACGTTACTGAACTAGCAGGAATCAGGATAAATAGAATTAATTCGTTTATTAAATCAACAGGTTGGTTTAGAGAGGATCCAGGGGAGTAGAGAGATTATCCCAAGTGGCATCACAACGGGCCTTTTACAGGCCTAGGTGTGTCGTAAGGCAACCACTTCACCTGCCTAGTTTCTATTTATGCCAATTTCAAGTTAAATAGTTATTGATTAATATTTTTATTCTGAATCGACCCAATAAATAAAATGTACAATTCAAACTGAATTGTCTTGTATAGGAAAAATTTCACTTTTAGTAGAAAAGGCATAGTCGTGGAAAGTCCTTCGAAAGTTGTAGAGCTGTATAAAATATAAGATTGCGAAAGCAAAAACTTCGGCATTGGGAGCACGCAAAAACGAATCCGAATAAAAATGTTGGTTTTTTTTTTTCGTTTTCGGGGCACGGCCGAATATTCATAAAAAAAAGTTTAACAAGTTTGTATCGCACATCAACTATACCTTTCTTTCATCTACGACAACTGTGTGTCCAATAATTACCTTAAACCAGTGCTAAATAACATTGGCCTAATAGTTAAACAGCAATAATAGAAATTGCCTTAGTTGGTTTTGAAAGTTGTATACTCAAAAAGTAGGTTTAGCAAGAAAGAGCTACGACATGTCGTGACTTCTCTTTATTAGTACTTGAACATCGTCAATTCTTTATGGCGCAAAAACAGTCTTGGGATGATCTATTTGAAAAGCTACCTGACGCCCAGGACTAAAATCATTGTAGCAGTTCTTTTTATTTGGGGCTTTCACGTTGTCTGGTATAAATGCATAATTGTAAAAGGGCAAACACTACAACCTTATCTTACAATAAAAAAAAATGGCTTATAATACCCAACACTAGACTACGAAGAATAGCTTATTCTTACTCAAAGTAAAACCCGGTTTTTTTTTTTAAATTTGAAGTTTTCTTTTGTTCTGACAAATATCCGAAACTTTACTTTTCATGCTTTTAAATTACATTGTTCTCACAAATACTATAGGGTTTTCCAATAAGAGGTGTTATTTTGGTATTCAAAGAAAAATGTCATTTTTTGAGATAAATGATCAGATGTTTATTTCATAATTAAGAGGAAGCTATGCCGTTAATAATGAAAAACAACAGCAGCCAAATGGCCACCACGACCACGCCTACAGGACCATATCCTTTTCATGAAATTTTCCAACACCAAATCGCAAAGTGGCTGCCCTGTGTCCTCGATAGGTCCAATGACCCCGCCGAACCATAAACCGCACCAAACAGTCACTCGTTGAAGATGGAGAGGCTTCTCAACAATAACTTTTGGGTTTTCCGAGCCCCAGATGCGACAATTTAGCTTGTTGACGTAGCCACCGAGGTGAAAATGGGCCTCATCAGTCAAGATGATTTTTCGTTGGAAGATTTTTACCATTTTTGTAGTGAATTTTAATAATTTCAATGCGTTGTTGAAGCGTGTATCGTTCCATTTTTAGTAATGGCGTAATTTCTACTTGTCAAATGTCAAAGAATAAAAGCTTCAAAAGTGACAGCTACCGAAATACCTTCAAAATAACACCTCTTGTTGGAAAACCCTATATATGATCATTGTAAACGGCAGCTTGTTGGTGCTCATATCGTTACTAGGTTATTCTTGCCTTTTTTCACTAATGCCTCGCCAAAAGTCAAAGTAAGACGATTCTTTGGCGATAATCAATATATACATATAATACATACCTGTGGTCACACTTAAACTAACCTATTACTTAATTAATTTAGTTCATATTCAAAGCAGACCATCATACTTCTCACCCGTAGAAGATATCACATATCACAGAGGCTTGATCGTGGACTAAACTACATAAAAGAACACCCTATCTAAAGACTGTGTGTGTGTGTTTCAACTTTTTATGTTTTTTTAATATGCTCGGAAGTATACCTCGCCGTTATTGTCATATTTTGTTCTATTCTTTTGTTTGCTTCCCTTTCTGCCCCTTCTTTCTTGACTTTAGTTTTTTTGTTCATAGATGACCACATTTTATACGGGCTGTTGTTGTTGTTGCTTGTTATGTAGTGAGGTTAAAGTTGACATCGCTGCAATGCAAGTTCATGAGGTTTTGCGTCCAAGCGCAAGTTCTGGCCTATTGTTCACTAATTTTGTCACGTTTGCAGCTTTTTGTGTTGTTGTAGTAGTTGTTCTTGCTTTCTTTTCTTGTATTTTCTTTTCTTTTAGTTTTTGTTATCTGCTCACTTACTTACTTACTTACTTTTCTATTTGCTGAACAGTGTGTGCCATTCTCTTCTTGTTTCTTTGATCAAATCAGTTTTGAGCGATTTACTGCATTTAATGCTTGTTAAGGTTAGGTCGGGGACTGTTTAGGAAGTCGGGCCGATGGAGGGGCCGCTAAGATGACACATTTGCTTGGCTTGTTTTCTTTGTTTGCCAGCTGTTTGTGAAAATTGTGCGTTATCGTATTAGCCTGTAACGGACATGGGCTGGGACTGGAGGCATTATCAAAGCATTTGATTTGATTGACTTGTTTATTTTTTTTCTTTCTTCTTTCATTTTGGTTTATTTTCTTTATTCGTATGTATCTATCTCTAAGCTGCAATCAGTGGTCTTGCTTGTCTTGGCATTATTTGCATGCACTTGAATACGACCTGCAAATGCTGAGTGCGTACTACGACTTTGTATCCTTAAGTTATTTATCAAGGAAAAAGGAACAGCATCAGCAGCAGCTTAGAGCTTGTTTTATTAATGCAGAATATATTTATCAATAGTACGAGGCTTATGCAAGCCAATCCAGTTTTGTGCTTAAAGACATTTTTAAATATTTTCTACTATTTTAAAGGGGTATACAAGAAAATTTGTAACATATAGGCAAAAGTAGAATCTAAGCAAAATAACTAGATCTGTTAAGGTTGACAAGTGAAATTAATAAACATATTGATCCATCTATAGGTGGTTTTTTTTTGTTGCTCTTGTACAAATCATTTCGCATTCAATAAACTCTTAAATAATTTAAGATATACAAAAGTTCAGCGTCAGCTTAATGAGCTGAGAGAGACACTTGCCAGACACGAATGGTATTGTCGGACCATTACTGGACCAGACCAGGGACAGGCACTGTGGCTGATCGGCCTTGGATGTGGGCGAGACAACCTCAGGGCGGAGCGCTCCTCAACGGTCTTCTTGCATGCCAAATCCCAGATCTTGATGGATGGGCCATAGGCGACGCACAGCCAGTAGCGGTTGGGCGAGAAGCACAGAGCATTGCTAATGTCATTGTGCTCCAGAGTGTACAGATTCTTCCCATCATTAAGATCCCACAACAAAGCCTTGGCGTCCTTACCACCAGAGGTGCAGAGAGAACCATCGGGTGAGACGGTCACGGTGTTCAAGTAGCCATTGTGGCCGTGGTGGTTGTTCTTCAACTTGCAGTTAGCCAAGTTCCAAACGACGATGCGATCCCAACCGCAAGAGACAATGATGGAGTTGGAATGGTTGGGCGAAAAACGCACGCAGGAAACCCAGTCAGTGTGGCCATCCTCCTGGATGGTGAACTTGCACTCAGCCAAAGTGTTCCACAGCTTAATGGTCTTGTCGCGAGAGCCCGATACAATCAGCGGAGAAGGCAACAGAGTGTGTCCCTCGAAGCGACGAGTGGTCTTACCAGCAGCCAAATCCCACAGGCGCAAAGTCTGAACCCAGGAGCCAGACAGAGCGTACTTGCCATCAGATGAGAGCACAACATCGCTGATGAAGTGGGAGTGTCCATAGAGACGCTTCTGGGGATAGCCGTAGTTGGTATCCTCATCGCGGGTCAACTTCCAGACAATCAAGGTCTTGTCACGAGACGCAGAAATGATGGTGTCGGGATCCTTGGGATTGGTGGCGATTTGGGTGACCCAGCCATTGTGGCCGATCAAAGTTCCACGTAATTGCAATGTTTCCGACATAATTAATAAATTAATTTAATTGCTACCGGAAGCGCAAGGAAACACGTCCAACGCCCTGCAAGTTAGGTAAAACCGTGAAACCCGGAAATAACCGTGGGCATAACCTACCTCCTGAAGAAAGAAAAGTTCAAGAATATGTATTTCATTTAGTACCTCTTTTTATGTACCTCTAAATCGCCACCGAGATATTTATGGGATACAAAAATCGAATGGATTTACTTTATGTACATTCTGGAAATAATAAATGTTCCAAAAATATTAAGATCTTTGTGAACACCTTAATGTTGGGTAATTCAAGAAATAATTATTTTACGATTCCCACAATCGTCTTGATTTAAGCATCTAAGCCTTAAAGTTAAACCATTAAAAATACTTTCGAAAAACTTAACTTGCCACCGTGCTCTGGCATACGAAAAAAATAAAACGAACAATTTTATTCGGATTCGTTTTTGCGTGGTACCAAATACGAATTTTTTGTATGTCGCTATCTACTCATATTTCCTTTGCTTATTGTTAGCACAGTTTTACATCATTCCAGGGAAATTATCCACGACTATGGTATTCCTTTTACGAGGGAAATTTTTTTTATGCAAGACCATATGAAAATTCGGTTTAAGTTGTGCTAGCTAGTATTTATTGGGTTGATTCAGAAAAAAAAATTATAAATATTTATCAATTACTATTAACTTGAAATTGACATAAATAAAACTTAAAAATATCAAAGAATATTTAAAAAATTATTTCAGTTTAAAATGCATAGACACAATTTCCAATTCGATTTAATTCCGCATGCAACAAATCATTCGGTTTCAAACCTCATCAAAAAATCGTTTGGGTAAAATTGAGGGCACTAAATATTCGGTTTCAAAACGAATCCGAATCGTTTTTCTGTGCATGAGCGATAAGAAATTAAATAGTTTAAACCTAAACTGACAAATCTATATAAAAAAGATTAAAAATTCGTGAAATGTAAAATGTAAAATACTGTAAAGAGTGAATTAACTTGGGAAAATATTAAATATTATTAAATATTAGAAAAAAATTAAATTTTTTTAATGTCCGAAAATCAAAATTTATCTTTGTTTATGTACTCTAACTTTATTTCCAAATACTTATCATCGTAACAAAGTTCACCTTATTAGTTATCTGCTTCTTTCTTTTACAATTATTAAATAAGAATTGGCATTTAAATATTAGCTCATAATTTTTATTTTTTAAGTTAAAAAATAAGAGTTATTATGCAATTTTGATGAAAAAAGATAAAATAATAACATCAATGCGCAGCTTTCCTTTTTCTAGCTTTTTCCCCAATTGAAAACTTCTTATTTGCTCATTGATAAGAAAATCACATTTTTCGTCGTTTTAAACAATTTTCACTAAAGATTGATTTTTATTTGTGAGGGTAAAACTTTAACTAACTCTTAGAGATCTACTGTTTTCCGGTAATCGTGGAATCTTTTTGAAATGTATATTCTTCTATAGCAAAACCTAATGGTTTCCGTAAACTCCAACGTGCTCATCTTATGTGAGTGCTTGGTTTATCGTGAAATATGCAAACTCCGCGACTTGTTTTCTAGTATATATATATAAGTTCAAAAATGCTTTTGAGTAGAGAAGTCTAGAGTTGCCAACAGCTGCTTAAAACAAAAAAAAAAACTTTATCATGCATGTTAATGTGGTTTAGCTATATATGTGTGTATGTTGGCCATTTCACGGAAGACAATGCCAGCTTTTAGCCAAAAGATGTCACCGCTGTTGTTGTCTTTTGTTGCGACAACGTGACATGCTTGGCCCCAAAAAGTATGCTACACATATTTGAGCTGAACTCCAGCGAGTTAAGCTGAGCTGAGATGAGTTGACTATGGACCTAACTTGGAGGTTTTGCACTTACCATGTGCTGCTGCATACTTTTAAGCGCATGTTTTGAATATTGCAATATTTTAACCGTGCACGCCCACGCCCTCGGGCATTTTTGGGCGTGGCTTTTGTTGAGACTGATATATTTGGAGTGAGGCAAGTTTACGAAGCTTATCTACATTTTGCTCACTGTTGGGCGGTGTATGGGGGGGGGGAAGTGGGCGTGCAAGTCAACGTCGGTGGCGCCTCCGCCATCAGCCGCAGTTTTGCAATTTTCGTTGTTAAAATTTTCCGCTGCTGCTGCGCTGCCACTTGTGAAATTTTTGTGCTCTTTTTTTTTTTTTTTAGCTGCTCTCTGCTGGCGCTTTACATCTTTTTAATGTTGAAAAGCTTTACTTACTTCCGCTGGCAGTGTCAGGAAACGGAAGTTTAACTTTTGTGCGCATTTTTTTCTCGTTTGTTTTTTTTTTTTTTTAGTGATTCGTGCTGCAGACATTTGGCCTCGGCCTACTCCAAAGCCGCAACATTTAAAACGTATTTTGTATGCCTAGGTTGCTCTTTTTCAATACACATATATATATATGTATATATCTATATATTTGAAGAGTTTGCTGGCGTTTACGTTAAGGAAGGTACAAGGTATAAGCATTTTTGTTGTATGTTAATGCTGCCTGCTGTTTTATATTGGCTGTTAACGAGAGCTGTACGTGTGTGTTGACTCTGTCAAAAAGCACTTTACACAATGAGCTCTATGCTTTTAGCCAGGTTTTAAGTCGATTTATATTTATGTGTGTTTGAACATTGCCGACAGCGACTGGTTAAACAATTTTTAAGCCTTGCAGTTGAGCAGCTTAAAAACTTTGTAGCGTAAAATTTATAATAATAACTAGAATAACTAGCCAAAAGCGCCCAAAAGTTTGGGCCAAAAGTTACAAAAGTCAGGTGAAGCAGTCTAAAACGTGGCTATTATGATTACTGTTATTGCTAGCTGATTTAAAGCCAAACTGCACAAATAGCAGCAGCAACAGCGGCATGCTTTAGGGCGTTGCATGTGCAACTTTTCAACTTTTTGAAACAAAAGTTGCTACAGATTTTCGGTCAGAACGTACGATTGCATGCCACTCAGCCATTGCAACAGTTAAGACGCCCACACGCCACTGAAAGGAGTAAAGGAAGCGCATTTTATTGCATGCGGAAATGCATTTTCAGACATCGTCGGTTGCAAAAAAAAACCAAAAAAAAAAAAGAAATAAAACTTGAGCAAGAAAAACTACTTTGGCCATTTATGGCTTACATAGTCGTGCTGCTTGCAAAAACTTAAGCCGCACATTGGCCATTTTCATTTCCATGGCCATTTCCATTCCATTTCCTTTCTCTTTTTCAATTTGCACAAAATTAAATATATTAATATTAGTACGCTATAGCACAATTTAACAAATTTTGTTGCAGCTGCCAACACGACTTCACTGTGCAATAAAAACATTATGGCAAATTGTTTTAAGCTGTGCGAAAATGCCATAAAAATCAGTTGACTATGTAAAGCAGCAGCAACAACCAAGTCAAAACGCTCTTAGACAGGCGCCACAATGCTCCAGAGCCCTGAACCCAGCTAAAAGTATCTACAAGATGCAGCGTCTTTTGGTTGCACCCGCCATCATTGTCATTGTCATTGCATTTTATGGCTTGTGTCAGACAGCCATTGGCCATTCTTGTGGCCATCTTATAAAGCGCTTTCCTCACTTCTTACTACTACTTCAATGTGCTGAACTTTAGTGGCGCTTCAAGTCGCTGTGGCTGCGGTTGCTGCTGCGGCTGTTGCTGCAACGTCTGCCATTTGCCATTCACTGTGGTCCGTTTGGTCACCAAGTTCGTGCCACATCAGTGCATTGCATTGTGTTGCGCTTAAACTGGTCAACAAGGGCAACAAGCAACCCCAAGAGTCTTGCAGCAATATGCTGCGATTGCTTTTACTATGCCAGTGCATACATATGACTGTCATCAACAGTGCAGCGTGCAATGTGTTGTAAAAAATGAAAGTGTGACCAGCGCAATCTCAGAGTTGTAGGGAGAGCTTTGCTATCTGTATGTGAGTGCAAGTTGTTTAGCTGCCATTGTTGTCTTTATCTGATGGCAGATAAATTGATATTGCAGCAACGGAATTTGGATTATAAAACTTGTATTTTCTCGTTGCATTTTTCAAGCGGAATTCTATTAGCAAATAGTATTACCTCCTCGGGGCTTTTAAATTTGTGAAAAAATTAAAATAGTTTGTTTTTTCATATTTTTCAATTGCTCAATTCTATAAATGTTAAAAAAGAAATTGAGTTTCTTTTTGTTGCTTCTTCTTAGCAAAAAAAAGTTATGCTCATTTTAGTTCAAAAATGACTTTATAACTGATGACATTATTCCATTATATGGAAATTTGTTAAAAAGTTCGAAAAATCTATAAAGGCGCATCGCGATTTTGGGAAGAATCCGTAGCTCTAAAATGAATTTCGGATCTGCCATTTTTTTTAGAATAGGAAGCGAGTTTAATGCAATATTCAAAAGTTCAAATCCTAATTGTTTTTTTCTAGCCAAATGTGTATGCAGGCAATTTGGGGTTAAGGAATCCATTTTTGAAATTATTTATTTTATTTCTTACATTTTATGCTACTGAGGCAGAGAGTAAATACAAAAAATTAAACTTTTGGTCTTAAATTGAATGAGTTTGAAGAAGTGGAAGACTCGAAATTAATTTTTGAGCTATGATTTTTTTGTTCAATTTTCTTGGAGTGACTCATAGAACCAAAATCGCTATGCACTAGAGGTGGGATACTATCGATAGTGACGCCACTCGATAGTTTAGAATTCGATAGTTGAAACTATCGATAGTATCGATATTACTATAGGGCTATGAGAAATAAGACATACTTAACAAGGGTAAATTTTAAAACAAATACCATAGAGCAAGTAGGGCCTCTTTTAATATTTACAAAAAGGATATTGTAAAAAGCAAGACAGAAACGTTACAAAACGAAATGTGTAAAACTTACATACTAAAAAGATGGCGTGCATTAAAGTCGGCCGCGGACGACTTTGGGATACCCTGTACCACTGCTTACAATAATATCGGGTATATTTCTTAAGAACACCAAAAGACATTTGATTGCCAAATTAGGTTACGATACCTTCATAAACAACCAAAAACAGACGAATAATTTTGAACCAAAAAACTTTTTTTGACCGATCGTTAATATGGGAGCTATATGATATAGTCAACCCATTTTGACCAAATTTGGTACAATGCTTGGGTACTCTAAAAAACTTCTTAATGCCAAATTTGGTTACGATAACTTCATAAACAAACGAAACACAATGCGTCATCGATTTTCGTTTTTCTTTCTGATGAATTTTCATAGAAATTCGATTTACTCAAATAGTTTTGCATAGTCCCCACCGGACTATGCCGCTTCAAGTATTTATACATAACTTCTTAATGAACAACAACACCACCAATCTAAATTTAAAACAATTGTTATTTAATATTTTTTTATTTATTCTATTAAATAAATACTATTCCTACCTTTGCAAAAACGCGCACTTTTTCCTCTGGCTTCACTGAAAGTACACTATCGATATTTTGAAAAAACAATCGATAGTATCCGAATAATAAAACTATAGTGCCATCGATAGTATGCACCAATGCTTGCTCCAGGAAACCGACAACAAAATATGTTTGAACTTTCGTAAGGTGCGCAGAATAAGTAAGTGGTAAAAAGTAAAGTAAAGTAAAAATAAATTATTTATGTTCAGAATAATTTTTTATCTTAACTTTATAACGAAACAAATATTATAAAAAAAAAACAAAAGTCTAAAAATTATTTAATAGGAATTTAAATAAAGTACATAATAATTCTGCAAAACGAAATAAGTAAGTGGTACACTTCAGCATTTTTTAGTTTTTATTTCAAAAACTAGGCGCTACCAAAATGACTAACTTAGACCTCCACGATTGTTTAACGCTTATAAAAGGCAATTTGGCATGGAGTTTCATAAATTTTGTATGATGCACTTATCTTTTTTTGCGCATTTAGCCCATTTTCGCTGTTTTCGCGAAAAAATTGTTTATTGCAATGAAATCAATGTAGGGGCGTTACATTTGCCTCAGACAAGTTATTTGTAAAATTTTAGAATTTTCTGACACCTGGGAAGGGCTTGGCATCATGTTGCGTATACGCAACGCTGGAGCATTGCTCGACAATTGGAATAGTCTAGGAAGAGTAAAGCATAATTAAAGAATTTTATCATTCATGATGATTTATTTAGGAAGGAATATATCCTATTTTTAAGTCGAAAAGAAAAAGAATTTGCATTTAGTAAATTTTAGTTTAGAGTTCAAAATTTGTCCGAAACGATGTGTGTCCACCGACGCCAGTGTGTCTGTCAGTGTGTATTTTTCAGGAGGTTGGAATAGAGAGAAGAAGGAAGCCTAAATATATACCTTTTAAACAAAAAAAAAATGTTTGCCGATACCTCACACACAAGTCACATAAGAATTTTTTAAGCTGATGTTGCGTGTACGCAACAAAGGAAGAAAATGGGTTAGCCACTTTAGTGTACTTTATGTCTTTTGGGGTACCGAATTGCCGACCATTTCTGTAAAATAGTGCTGGAGAAAGCATCGATGATCGAAGTTTAAAATATCTATATATCGATGTTGGCCAACAGAGATGTTTCTCCAGATCTTTCGCACTCATCAAATGGGTGTTTAGTAGTGCTGAAGAAACAACTCTGTTGGCCAACAAAGTTGAAGAACAAAGTATCTTATACATGTTATTGAAAACCTAATGAAGTCTTAAGACAACTCCAAATATAGCTATATTATTATTATTATCTTTTATAAGAACTAAATACCAAGCAATCAAATTTTAGTTTACTATTAAGTTACCAAAAAACATGTAGACTATTGCTTGTATAAAAGCCAAAACCGAAATAGTAGTGTTCACGCAGCTCAAGAGACTTAACATTTAAACTAAAATACGTATACGACATGTCTTAACTTGACAAGCATTTAAAGTTTCAGCTTTTCAAACTTTGCAACTTTATGTGTAACATTAAGAGCACTTGCTCAAATGCATGCACACTATCTATACACCTTTTTTATCAACCTCTCATACTCTCCCATAATTTCGTATGCATTGTAGTCCCTTTTCAATGTGACGCTCCCCTTTGTATGGCATGTGAATTCACGCGGCTGTCGTTGTCACCTTCCAGTTGAATATGCACTTTGCTTCAGGCAATGCTTAACATTTTCAAAACAGTTTGAAACTTTGAATACTCTCAAGAGTGCTCACAAATATTTCATTTCAGAAATTTCAGCAATTTTCTATACGTTTTAAATCTTCAAGGAAACCGAAGCGTCGGCAGCTGCATCTTTGTAAAAACAGGTACTACACCGATTCGCTTGTGGTACAGCAGACAGCCACAATCTTAATAACTTTTGGCCCCTATACGTATATCCAAAAACAACATATGCATTCTGATGACGAAGAAAAACAATTTTTATTTAATTTTAAGGGGAGGCTCTTTAAAATTTGGCCGAAAAGAAGGCGAAGTTTGGGGAATTATTTGTGGCATGATGAAAAGACATACAAACTTCCTGCTTTGATTGTTAAATGCGATTTTTATTGTACAATAATTGAAAATTTTTTTCTCGACAAAATTCAAAATGGCGGCTTTAAAATGGCAGCTCTTTTCTGCCTCTGTCCGTAGAACATTTTCCTCGCATTTAAGTTCTTCAGCCTTTTGTAGTGAACCGAAATGAAAAATGTTTTTTGTTTATTGAAGTTAATGAAATACTCTATGCCTTATACTAAATCAGAATGAGTTTTAACGAAAAATTAACTGAATTGTGGACGTTCAAACTTATTTATTTTTTTTTTCACTTTTTTTGTAATTTGACCTTGCTTAAAAATAACAATTTAACTTTTTTCATGTATATTGTTAGTATAAGGCAGAGGTTTAAATGAAGAGAATCGGAAGAATAGATCAACAGCTATGGTTGAAATGCGGATGAAAAACATGGTTCCGAGAAAAACGCGTTTAAAGTTTTTAGAACGTCCCTCAGCGCGTGCGAGTTAGGTGCGTTCAAGACGCTCTATTTCTATAAATACCGATCGCATCGAAAAATCCTGTCATTCAGATATTCTACGAATATGTAGCTTTCATTTTTTGTACGAAAAAAAAAAAATCGATTTTCTCGACCAAATTTGAAAGAAGCTCCCCTTAAGTTTTTAATTAATAAAGTGCTTCGTCAAGTCCAAGCTACTAACAGCAAAGCCCTTATACACTCTTTATTGTTACAAAAAAGAGTATCTAAACTTCTGTTTGTTTTTAAACGCATTTGTCTCGTTTGCTCAGAGTTTTTTTTTTTTGCGGCTGCTCTTGGCACATGCATAATTTAATGCAAATAATGCACTTCATTTCACTTTGCTGCACATGTTTTGTGGCAAAAAAAAAAAAAAAAAAGGAAAACAAAGAAAATGCGCAACTTCCACTTTAATTTGCATTAATCTCTCGCGGAGACTTAAACCTTAAAGAATATGTAGAAAAGCGTATCATGTAATTATATTCATTTTGACGCCTACATTTTGCTTTCATTCTTTTTCGCTTTTTCTTTTTGTGAAATTTATTTAGCATATTTCTCGTTTACATTGCATTTCCGCACGAAGACGTGTGAGCAAAGCAATGTCTTAAACTTAATTTCCGTTTGTCGACGTTTTCCTGCTGCTCTCAGCGCTTTGCTTTAGCGTTGTTGTTTTTCATTTTTAATTCTTTGTTTGTCGGACTTTGTTTTTGTTGTTGTTCCTCTTCTTGTTGCTTTTGCTTGTTGCAAGTTTGGTTGGTACAACTTGTAGCTGTTGCTTGGCTGTTGTCTTTTCTTTCTCTTCCTCGTCTTCTTCTTCTTCTTCTTATGCTTTGCACTTACAAGCCAACACGCTGCGAGGCGACTCATTTCAATTTAATTTCCATCTTGTTTGCTACTCCCCCGAAACCTTCAAAATGGGGAATCTCACGTAGTTGGTGGCGTCTTGTGGCATTTGCCATTTGTGGTAACACTCGACGCGAGCAGCGCAATTTTCATCATCATCAGCAGCGGCAACTTATTGTTGTTGTTGTTATTTTTGTTATTGTTTGTTGAATGTTGCTGTTTTCCTCTTTGGCGCTTGTAGCTTTTTTTTTTTGTACTACGAGTATCTCTTTTTTTAAATGAGCAAAATTACTTTTACAAGCTCGAGTTTTGGCTGAGTTTTCCTAGACTACGAAAAAAAACATTCACCCTTCCCTCCGCTACTTTCTTTAGTTACGTTGACAACGTCCTTGTTGTTGTTTTTGCTGTTTTGTTGCTGTAGCACTTGTTGTTGCTTGTGCCATGGAAATTAGGTTGTAAATTTCTTAAGTGGCATCATTCAGTGGTAGTCACTTTTCTGAAGCCTGTGCTCGTCTTTTATTTTGGCGTCGAAAGCTAGTGGATCTTTTTCTTACAAGTGTTTTGTTGTTGTTTATTGCATTCATCATGAATGAGCTTGTCAAGTATTGTGTTGTACAATAAATCAAAAAGAAATAATAGTAAAAAAAAACTACGCAGCCCACTTTGCGTATGCGCAATGCTTTAATATATACTTTATCATATTACAAATTGCTTTATAACGAGTTGATGGCACGCGCGGCGTATGCTTAATTTTATATGCATTAACGCTATAAACATCATTATCATCATCATCACTTTTTATTTTTCTGTGCAGGCAGGGATTGCAGTCTTCGTCGTAGTAAACTGGTTTTGGCAACTTTGGAGTAAGCACTTTTCTCTGCAATCCCAATACAATTTTTGTTATTTAAGAAAGTGTTTTTGTATACCGGGGAAATACTAAAACCAGTCTAAAACCAAATAACTTTAGTGGTGTTAGTATACATAGCTAGTTCTTAAGCATTTAAAGAAGAGAATGTTGCGAAGATTGAGATAAAGAAGCTAATTGACTCTGAATTGTCTTTCATATCTCTAGTATACTACACCATGCTATCTTTTTTTAAAATAACATACATATCTGCCAAAAATACCTAAATTTTCTTGTCTCAATATTTGTTGTTTTAAGCGTTTTTTTTCCAAAAGCATTTTTTACCTTTCTAAAATATAGGCGATTTATTTCAGGGTGCAGCTAATTTAACTTAAAACAGTCTTGTCAAACTTTAATTTAAGAATTTTGATAATATCGACAGATTTATCTAATCCCAAACTTTATTCTTCTCTTTCAGTTAATGTAAAATAAGTGCTACCGCCCAAACTTTGGAATTGTGTCGTGTTTGCTGTTCACGAAAAAAGTGAGTGCAAATATTTTTAAATTGATTGAAGCTACGTTTAATTTATGAGATAATTAAGTATTCTATCAAACATACTCCTTAGAAATTCTTTGAAAATCTTTTAAGACAATATTTGATTCGGAAACAAATGTGGCCATTGAGTTATTTTCAAATCTTTTACTTCCTGGACTAAATTAGTTTACCTGCATTCGTTAAATTTTCGTACTATTTGGCTCATGCTATTTTGTGCAAGCAAGAGCATCCAGTTGGAAACTATAACCTAGAATCGAAGATATCATAAAAATAGTTTGTCAACCCAAGTAACAGCTTCCATATGCTTTGTTAATCCACAAAACGTTCGCAAGCTTATTGTAATTACACCCTTGCGGCAGTTTTGTGCACATTGGCTCATTACTCATACGCCAGGTGAGCCAAAGACAAGCAGGCAACGAAGCAATTAAAAGTCTGATACAAAGCACAAACAAAAATGCAAACATTGAAACTTTTCAGCCCAAGTTAATTAAACCGCCATATTTGCATATTGCTTTCAATTCAATGGTATCCAACTGGATGGTAGCCCTCATAATGCCTAAATCCATTTACCACATAGTACTACTAACGTTTGTTTTAAACGCGTAACAAGATTGGGTCTACCTGACTTGCCTACCTAGTACATAGCGTACATATGTATGTCTATATGGGTAAATGTATTGCAAAGTTTATTGCTCAATTTCCGTTAAAAACTTTGCCATGCAAGTTTTAGCTACTGTTTGGGATACAACTTGATTTGCCCTAAGAGCCAGAAGCCGCGAATCGTTGCAGATGTGGAAAGCTCTGTCTGAGTTTTGTTACAGCTCGATAGCGCCCACAGCGCTGTAAATGTAGATAAGCCGTGCCACGTTTCAAGTCGGTTCGACGGGGGGTTCCTTCAAGTTCTTAGTTGGAAATGACTTTTACGTGTCTTTTGGTGATTTTTATTAATGCATGTCGAAAAGAAAACTTGGCCAAATAATAAAGTTCTTTAAACGCCAAAGTCTTGCTGTCAGCGGCAAATAATTTATAAAATTTAACCTTGGCCAAATTGCAGCACCTTGGTCACACTAACAGGGCAGGGCGCATAGAGGCCTAGAGTGGCCCGCCCAACATTACTGGCCAAGCTTACACGGCATTGGTTTATTGGTTGTTGTTCTGTTTGTTGCCTTTTTTGTTGCTGCAGCGCTGCTGTCCACTGTGATTTACAGCAATTGCAGCAGTTTCTGCCGTCTTGCCTGCATTGGGGCAGCTTATGTGCATCGCTTGCTCTTGCCATACCTCATTCTCTCTCTCTCTATGAATGGCAAAAAGCTGGCCACAAATGTGCGCAAAAAGTTGCCCGCCTTGCCGACCATAGACCACAACAAGGACATTTATGTTTTTTGCTGCAGGCACAGGTTATGTTACTATTACACTGAGAAAAAAAAAAATCAAGTATGCAATGCTTGAATTAATTAAAATCCTCTAAATGCCTCTCAATTAGCTTTGCGAAAATTAAATGCATTTTAATGATGCTTGATTAATAATCAACAAAGTAATTCAATGTTTTTTGAACCTGCTACCATTTGAAGATATCGTTATCACAAAATCATTTTTTGTGAACGAACTTATCTTTTTTTTAATTTTAAACTTAACGCATGAACCTAAAACAAATTTCATTTCATTTATATTCAAGACCTTTGTGATAGTCCAACAGTTGATTTAATTATTATTTTATTTATTTCAAATTTTTTGAAAATATCCAAAAATCTGAAAGTTTTTAATCGTTCTTTTTGCACCAAATTTAGACCGTATTTGTTTTAAGACGCATACAGATTTTTTTTCCAGTGTATCTACGTTGCTTGTTTAGATATAGCCCATCATATTGTTTTTGTTGTTGCTGCTGTTGTTTGCACTTTGCAGCCCACAATTACAAACTAGGCGAATAATGCGCACTTTGCAATGTTTTAAGAATTTTGCTTGCAACAACTTGCTGCAAGCTGTTGTTCTTGTTAATACCCTAAAGGTGAAGAGTATTTTGGATTTATGCAAAGTATGTAACAGGCAGAAGTAGCAGGCAGTCAATAAGCTGCTTACACTCAAATGCTTAACAGCATTTCGATATTTGGCCATGTTTCCTTGGTTTACATCTACACTATTCAAGCTACCTAACATAATCAGTAGAAAACATCAAAAGACACTTTGTTTCATTATGAATCCAGCCAGAGCCACTTAGCTTGGTATTGAGACTCATGTGAGCCTATTAAGCAAAAAACGTTGACTTTTGCCAAAAAAAAGCTCCCTATACCCTTTAAACAATTTGGCGCGAAAAAATTTTGCCTTATTTTTGTTTTTCATAAAAGTGAATGCAGTGTATTCCATTGTCGGTCACCGTCCCGACTGTTTTACATATTTTTGTACGAGTACTAGATGCTGCCCTACCCAGCTGGATCTCTCTCGCACAGCTTGCCTGAACTGTTAACAAATATTTCTTTATTTATTTTATTTTTGTTTTCCTTGTCAGTTTTGCGTGCTATGTGTAAGCCTGTTGTGGTTTTCTCTCTCTGGTTCTCTCTGGCTTTGCCATATTTATTTATTGCCATCTTATTTATGAGTCTGAGGTCATTTGCTTTGACCTCGCCATCTTTGTTGTACTTTACGGCTGCCTGCTGACAACCTAAAGCTGTAGTAATTCAGACCCTACTTTTGGGGACGTTTTGTGGGCTGTTTCCCTAATGATCTAATTGAAAATGTCACGCCTTAGTTTGGGTTTTCGGTAGCCTCACGTAGCCTAATCCAATCAGCAAGTGCTGGACACTTGAAATCCAATCGTTGCAAGCTGCCAATCATTCTCGAAATGAACTTCTTTTCGTATACTTGGTGAACACTGCAAACATCCTAAACCGATTTGCAGTTGGTCGACGTCTCTGTATCTGTGTGTGTATAGAGTTGGCCACCAAGCTGACCACAAAAGTGTTTTCCTAGCTGTTCATTTAATGCTGATGCACTTACTGCTATTGGCTTCAACTCTAACTACGAGGACCATTGCATGCACATTATTTATTTTCTATGCTCTCACAAAAGGTTACATATACTAGCTACTACATAAAGCAAGAGAATATTTTTCATCTTGCTCGAATTTTCTAGCAAATTTGTCTAAGATCTATGTAGTTTATGACATATTTGCCATTCGGACACTCTTTTAAAACTTCGACTAGAATTTAATTACATGTAATTTATGAATGTCAATACAACATCATAGTTTCCTGATGGCATTAGTACTAATTTACGGAACAAATGTTTATTTATTACCATTCACTAATTTATTGCTACAAGGAAGGTTGGACCTATATTGAATATTGTGATATATTAAATGCTTAAAAGCAAATATAGTAGGTACAAAATTTTCTATCTCTTGTCACTATCGATCAGTAAAGTTTTGAAAATTTTTACATTTTATATAGAGAAAGTCCTAAACATTTTTTAAAGTTTTTTTTTTTGCACATTTTTATCTACCTATTATTGAACAGAGTCATTTCCGAAGTATTGGGTCGTTCACTAAGTAATTTCGTTTGATGACAACAGCTGATCTTATTAAATTTTTTCGCAGCCAACTTCACTCTTATTCGCTTTATCTTTATATATTTGAACAGCTGATATAGTAAGGCTTTTTTGTAAAATATTTTGTTAAATTTTTTGCAATAGTTTTTGTTTGGTGCCCTATAGAAGATGGAAGATCGAAAACAACATTTTCGGCATATTTTACTGTTTTACTATCAAAACGGTAAAGTTGCAGTTAATGCAAGGCGAAAATTATGTGATGTGAACGGTGAAGATGTGTTGGCCAAAAGCCAATGCCAAAATTGGTTTGCAAAATTTCGTTCCGGCAATTTCAATCATGAGGAGCACAACGTCCTGGAAGGCCTCTTGAAGCCGATGTGGATAAAATAAAGTCGTTGGTCGATGCAAATCGTCGAATAACAACTCGAGAGATTGCTGAAAGATTAAATTTGTCTAACGCAACCGTTCATAAGCACATGAAACGTCTAGGATTGATTTCTAGGCTTGACATATGGGTTCCTCATGTTCTTACAGAACGAAACTTGCTTCGTCGCATTAACGACTGTGATTTTCTTATCAAACGTCAACGAAGTGATCCATTTTTGAAGCGCATTGTTATTGGCGACGAAAAGTGGGTTGTTTACAAGAATGTTAACCGCAAGATATAATGGTCTAAAAAGGATGAACCAACTCAAACTACTTCGAAGTCCGATATTCACCAAAAAAAAGGTTATGTTGTTTGTTTGGTGGGATTTCAAAGGGATCGTTTATTTTAAACTTTTGCCCGACAATACCACGATTAATTCTGAAAGTGTATTGTGATCAGCTGGATAAATTGAGTGATGCACTCAAACAGAAGAGGCCAGAATTGATCAATAGAAAAGGTGTAGTGTTCCACCAGGATAATGCGAGACCTCATACAAGTTTGATGACTCGCCAAAAGCTTTTGCAGCTTGAATGGGATGTGCTACCACACCCATCATATTCTCCAGACTCGGCACCTTCGGACTTTTACTTGTTCCGGTCCTGCAAAATTTTTTGGATGGGAGAACCTTCACCTCAAATCAGAACGTCAAAAACCACTTGGACCAGTTTTTTGCCTGCAAGGATCAAAAATTTTATGAGCGTGGAATCAAGCCCGAAAGATGGCAAAAGGTATTGGATCAAAATGGAGAATATATAGTTTCATAAAATGTTTTACACAATAAAAAAATCGTCTTTACATTGCACTAAAAAAAACGAAATTACTTAGTGAACGACCCAATAATAACCCAATAATGCTGCGAAGAGTCCGAATCCGGGGCCAGAATTGGCACATCACGTCAGGATCTTGAGATATTTGAGGTTATGTACCCGAAAAATCGTAATCAGCGAACGCGTAAATCCCTATACACCTCATTCTGTTTTTACACGCTAGATACGTTCTACAAATAACCATGTACAAAAGACATGAGTTAAATCCTTAAGCTGCTATGAAAATAAATCAGAAAGTGAAATTCTCTAGCTAAATTTCTAAAAGAAAATAAATATTTTTCATTAAAATTTCAGTCAAATAGCTTTTTTTAATCGTGTAAACAAATTTTTTTCTAGACCGTGATACTTTAAAACTTTTATACATTTTAATCAGTATCGAAAACTTTTTTTGAAATTGTATCCGCCATCTTAAATTTAAAAAATCTGATAGCTGAATTGTATTCAGCGAGCCCCATGATGATAATTATATTGCGGTTATTGCTATTTTGTCAATGCTCTTGCTTTAAAAGTTTTAATAACAGGTAACTAAATACATCATTATAAATACAACTAAATTAAATCGATTTTTTTTTTTTAAATCTCTATGTATTGCATTCTTGTAACACGAGCATTCATTATTTTTGCACACATTATTTATAATTCATGATAAAAAATTACGAACAAATTTTTCGTCCAAACTTTCGATTTTTATAATACTTGGCTGATTGCATATCATATTTTTTTATTTTAAGCAGTAAATTGGTTTTCCTCATATACATTTTCTATATAAAAAGAATGGCCCATACTCAAAGAGTTAAATTAGTTTGACCTGCCAGGAGAGTATCCGAACTTTGGCGCATCAAAGCGTTTTATTCATTTAATTATTTTTTGTATTTGTATTTGGTACAGCAGCAGAAAATAAATTTATAGCGGAAAATTAAATACCACACGATCTGCTTTGCACACTCTCACTTGGTTTGCCTCATTGCTCCCACACACCCCTTAATAGTTACGCTACTCTTTTATTTCATTTTATTTGCAAAATCTTCCTGCACTCGCTCAATCTTTTTCGCTTTGCTTTCTTGTTTTTGTTGTAGCTCGTACAGTTGCAGTTTAATTTGTACATCGATATATTTTCTTAGTTGTCAGAGAGTTGCAGCAGAGTTCCATTTGCAGACTCTGCGCTGTACTACCCCCCACACCAATGCACATTGTAATTGTCTCTGCGCTTGTAAGTGTGTGTTTATGGGTGTGTGTGCGTGTGTGTATGAGTTTCTGGCAAATAACAATAAATTCTTTGCTTGCGTTCTGCGATTGTCGCTTTGAAATATCGTTAAAGTTAAACCCTAGCTCGGTCTGTAGTCCACTTGGCTATTCCGGCGTATACGTAATATTTTTGTGCAAAACGACGCAAAATGCTGCTTTGCGCTGGTCTGGACTGCTAAATGAACAGACATTTTGCTAATTAGCTGGTCATTTAAAAGTATAACAAAGGGAACTAGCAAATTTTTGCCTTGTTCATTCACTCGTCGTTGTCGTCATGGTTCGCTGGGGTCATTTTGGTTTGCTTCGGTCTTGTTTTTGGTTTTCCTGTTTTTACTTTACTACTATGCTTTGCTTACTTGCCCCATTCATATTTCGTTTAGTGCCCGCGCATTAATCAAGTGACATAAAAGAAAAACGATAAACTAGTGCAAAAACTCTGTCAATAGCAGTGCTCCCTCCCCCTAACTGCCCCACTCGTAGAACTTGTCGTACGTCGTCGTCTTCAAAAAGAAACTTTTGAATCAATTCAAGTTGTTCAAAGTTAAATCCGCGTTGCTGCAGCAGCTTTGCACTCAATTAAGTGAGTTGCTAGGGTCGGGGTTTACACTTTTTTTTTGGCAGTGGGAGGGATTGATGTAGTTTTTTCAGCAGCACTGCTCCCGCAGCCTGGATCTGGCTACATAATATGCGTGAAGAAAAACAATTTTGTTGCAGCTAAGGAAAATCCACTTCAATGACAACATAGCAATAAGAAAAGTAGAAAAGGCCAGCCTGCAACAACAACAATAACTCTGGCAAGTTTAGTGCCAACAATTGCAGCAGCTGCCATGTCAAAAGTTGCCAGTTTCTTGGCCCACTCACACGGACGGCACTGCCAAGCAAACACCAATACCAGCACGTGAGCTGGCAAAGTTTCTTCTAACTCGTCTGTCGAAGTGTTGCCCTCTGTCGCTTCCTACTCTCTCTTCGACTTCCGCTTGATTGACTTGCATTGAGTTGACTTGGCACAGCTTGCTCTCCTCTCTGGCTGAATTTGGTCTGGCTTCTTCATAGCACTTGGCATTGGCTGCGTAAACTAATTTTCCATGTCGTCACTCAATTGTTTTAAAAGCCAACTTGCTATATTGTTGATGTTGACAGTAGCACAAAAACAACAACAACAATGGACACACACACTTAGACACGCACACAAAGACACTCATAAAATATTTAGAGTTTACAATTGGCTTTGACATGCAGTTAGTGGTCTACCACCGCCCACTTGGCTTAACTTTAATGCAGTTTTTGTGTTGGCTAACTTTGTGCCGAACCCCCTTAAGTCCATAGCTATTAAAACCAGGGCTGTAATCCGCTCTTAAACTAGAGCTTCATATTATTGCACGAAAATTAAGTGTGAACGAAAGATGTTCTCTATGTCGGGTTTTGTTTTGGAATAAAGGTTTTATCAACAGTAAGAACGAACTTCTGATCTTTTAAATCAATCGTTACAAAGCATAAAATGGTTAGATTTATGGTATGCCCAGCCGAAAAGGCTGACTATGGGAGTCTTGGGCTGGTTCTTTTTAAAATCTTCTATAAGCCGAAAGTCAACATTAATAATATCAAAGTTAATATATTTTCAAAACCAAAGGTAAGTATAGGATAATACCATAACTTATTTCGAAGTATGTATTATTCAGCCATATATAAAAAAAGACTTTTGGATGCAGAGGGCCGATCATGTTTTCATAATGTTTTTGAGGTCGCTGAATCCGAATCGAAGTTTCCAATAAAACTGAATTTTTTTGTACTTATCTCCTAACGTGCTGGGATATCCTGGACCTCGAATTTGGACCCACTGATCCCAAAAACACATAAAAAACTTGTTTAGACATCAGGACTCAAAAGAAGATTATTTTTTGGTCCTTCTATAATTGCTACCTAATCTATACATAATTATATATCACTGTAAAGAGCACATCAATACCTTTCCATCTAATCATCTTTTATGTCGATACATTTCGTTCACGAGATATTGACGAATAACTGAAATAAGTGCCAAAAAGCATGTTTTTCGAAAATATCTCGAAAACGGTGCTTAAGAAAAAAAAACGGTTGCCATTTTCGTGTTTCTCGACCCCAAATTACCCAAAAAAACACTTTTTTACGATGTTTCACTCGATGACCCATAAATTTGTAAACTAGTGTAATCTGCGCGCGTATATATTATTCTTAACTCTTTTTAGGATAACCGAAATTTTTTTTTTTTTTAAATTTCAAAAATATTTTTTAATTTCGTTCTTCAAACAAAAGAAACGATGTTTTCGGTTTATGTTGTAGAATTGCCAAGCAAAACACATTAAAAACTAGAAACCTCTCAAAAAGCCAGAAATTTATTAGCTTATAAGAAATTATTTATGAATTCCCCCCAAAAAAAAGTAATACATAAGCTATTACTTTCACAATGGTTCCAAGTTCTGAAATGATACTCTTGGAATGCCTTCGAAGTCACTAAATTGAAGCATCCCTCGTTACCACAATTGGTAGCATGGCATTGCTGACTTGAACAGGCCGTCTAATTGTATGCCACTGTGCCGTAAATCTGTTTACCATTTGCGGCTATCGTTGTCATACAGAGCACAGTGTCCAGGACGTCCAGTGTCCAGCTTTCAGCTTGTGCTACATTGAATTTCAATCAATTGTATAGCAGTGTTGCCAATGTGTGTGTGTGTGTGTGTGCGTGACTGTGCGTGTATGCCAAAATGTATTTCCGCAATGTATTTTGACTTGAGGCTTTGTCGCTTGAATGATGGAAAATGGCATTCAATTTGAGTTGCTTAAATTGTTGCTGCCAACTCGATTTAGTAAAATTCAACTCATCTGAACTCTCTCTCTCTCTCGCTGGACAACTTGGCATGTGTATTTATAAGGATTTATATAGCGTTTGTGTGTGTGTTTAAGTCGGCTTTAAATAGTTACATCAATTAATTTACAAGTCATTGTCAGTGCTGGCTGTGCATTATAAATGATTTGTGTGCGTGTATTCATTAGCGCTGTCATAGAGCAAAGTGCCCTAGAGGCATTGAACGATTGTTTCACTCTACCCGCCTCTTGCAACGTTTATGGGTCAACCAAAATGTGTGACCTCATTTGGCAGGCATATTGGTTGGCTTATTGATTTTAATAATGCTGCTGATGTTGATTTGCGGAGTGAAAAACGGTATTCTTGAGCACACTTGAATCTATTTGCATTGGTTTGCTTATTTTATGGCCAAGTCAAGTGACAGCACTGCGCCCCCACAAACATGCAACACAAGTTTGCCTAGTGGCTGCCTGGTTACCAGCTTAAATATTCATTGGCAAAAACTTTCAAGCCAGTAGAACATTGCATTGACATTAAAGTGCAGGGGCGGTTTGTACGAGTAGCAACTAAAGCAAGTCGGAACGGCCACAATGCGGCTTCAAAGTTATTGGAGCAGTAACGAAAAAACACACACACATATATATATAAGGAGGCATATATACACACACACACACACACGCGAGCGCTCTCTTTTATCAATTATCAATTAACCTAAATTTTAGCGTCTACATTTTTGGCAACATCAGCGTCAGTTAGTTATGTGCCAGTTGAAGTAGAAATTTCCAAGGAGGCACCAGTAGCAGCAGCAGCTAAGAGTATTTTTCAAATAAAAGTTGACAGTTTTGACTGTTTGGCACCTGCGCTGTTCCATGATTTCTAGCTTCGGTTATACGATAGTTTCTATGCAGGTGACTCAGTCAACTATCGATGAATCCAAGTTTAAATGGTTTTTCCAATCAAGATGCAGTCGCTATAAAGCTTTTTCATCGCGCTCTCTCAGATAATCTTGGCTAAGCGGTTGGCTTCATTATCAGTTTTAAGCATGTTACTTTCTAGAGCTGTTAGCTGTTTATCTCATCTTAATATGACTCGATTATCTTGCAAAACATCCAAACTATATATTAGTTAGAATAAGTAAATTTAAATGAACTAAGCGGATGTACTCATTTTTTACTTGGACACAACACATTTTGTCAAGGATGAGTGTTTCTTAAAACGTCTAACATAATCTTGCGTGCTACTGGGCTCTGACCTGATAAAAGGCCATAAGTATATTGCAAAAAAAACAACATTAGTAAAATAAACTCAGAAACTTAAAGAAGTCGTTCATATCTTCATAGAAAAATAAGCAGATAAGATCAAATTATTTATACAAGTACTTCTAAGAGCTCTTTACATACTTCTTTAATTTGCTTCATTCCCTTGCAGAGGAAGTTATATCATACTTTGCCCCGCACCTAGGTCATTTCTGTAGAAAATAAAAATGAAATAAAAATGCAAAGCTCTTTTGCATTATTTCAAAAGCAATCTCTCAGTTCTGCCTTGGGACGATAAAAATTTGTTGTATCAAGAAAAAAATCAAGTATACGTCTTCTGCCTAATGCTAATTGAAATGTTGCAATAGTCGAAATCATCGGCTTCCAAAATGCAGAAAAAAACATTTATTTAAAATTGAAAAATCCAAGATTTTCGAAAGAGCAATTCTTTGATATGCTTGAATATTAATCTATATAAATAATCTTAGCTATTGCTCAATGCATCTTGTTTTTAGATCAAAGTTCTGGAACTCTGGAATCCTCAAACCATTAATTTAAAAAAAGAAAACAAAAAACATATGTGTCTCTATTCGTCGGCATCATTAGATCTGAGCTTCTGGCTATTCGAGTCATTTAAGGTTCATTCACAAGCACTTAGAACTTGAAAAGTTAGTTTTAACGATATTTCTATTTATTTATTTATATTTCTATTAATAATATTATAATATGGAAAATATCTTATCTCTAATATGTTAACCCTAGACCTGTTCTTCTCTTACCCGTCCTTGGGGCACACAGTGCCCGCAGTGTATTTTGTATGCAAAAAATAATTAAATTTGAAATTTATCGGGAACACTCAGTGCCCCAAGGACAGGTCTAGGGTTAATAATGGGAGATTGATCCTACGTATTCCAATATAAAATTTAAATGCCTTGTAACATTTTTTGGTCCTTAATATGTTTGTCACAAATGCAAAATGGTTAAATCTTTAAAAAACGAGTATTTGTGCCCGACCCAGACCATTAACAATGCAAACTATGGCATTCTTGCCCAAAAGATTAAATGGACCCCATATTTAAAACACTTTTTTTTGGTTTAATATAGTGCTGCTAGTGCTGTCAGCTGTTAATAAATAACCGCGAAAACTACATTTTTTTTAAAACATAATTATGGTTCTTTGCAGTTGAAAGTTAAGAAAATATATATTGTATTGAAAAATATGCAACACTTTATCTTTTCTGTTGTTAAATGTCGTTTTTCTTACAAACAATTTTTTTAACCAAACCAATCACATTGTAGTCGGGCATCAGTGATGGAAGAACTGCTTAATTTTTTCTAGTCGTCGGGGCATTTTTGCCTTTTGCCTTTTGCCTCGTTGCTAACCCTAGCTCAAGTCGTTACTCGGGTTGTTTCTTTGTTTCTACACTTTGTGGCTTTTAAAGATAGTTTAAATGGAAATTGTACTGAAACTTCAAAATTTTTAAAAGTTCTTATCTCCTTAAAATTTAAAGCGAATTCGGAAAGTTTTATTAACACAAGGTTAAATAGCCCATTTAAGGCTTTTTAAGAAATAGCTGACCAACGTACATGAAAAATATTTTGCTAACGTAATGGGCCAACTTGTCTCAACTTTTTTTAAGGTTATACCCGTATAAACGAAATTATATTTGGAACTATTTCTTATATATAGAAACAAGGAAGCAGGTTCCAAAACATTAACACATGACGTACAAAAGACTTTTAGTTTATTCAGACATGAACATAAGACGTCACATCGGAACCCTTGCAGCGCGCATTATAGGGATGGTTTATGACTATTCTTGCTGTGTAGGCCTCAAGTGGCCTGCATATGTTGGGATCTTGCATGTGGCACATAAAATAACAAGGGATAAGCGGCCTGCATCGGAATGCGACTGTTGAGCATTCGATAATGTGTCCTAGGTCAAATATCACTTGTGCTCCCATAAAGATTGGACGGCGCACTTGACATTCTTATATACAGTTTATATACCTAGTTTTAAGTACGCTGCTGCTTACAACACAGCGTTTATTATGTAACTTAGAAATAAGAGATTAATTTGAATAAATGGAAGACCACTCGCAAGGGTGGGATCAGTACCAAACCAACATCCAACGCGTACTGTAGTGCGCCAGATCATCGAGTGCGCACAGAGCGGTAGTACAATAACATTGCCTGCTCTTAAGGTGTACATTCTTGTACTAGTTTATCGCAAAATGATGAAACGCATAAACTAAATATTCAGCTGTCATTGTCATACTTACAAACACACACTTACTTACTATGCTATATGTACGTTTGTAGTCATGTTAAACCCCATGTAAGTATGTGTCATTAGTGTGAAAGCATTTGTAATATTAACCGTAAACGACAAGCCTTAAGCTGGAAATGAAAATCAAAATTCTGTTGGCTTAAATTGCCAACTGATTAAAGCTTATGTCCAAAAGCAGGAGAAAATGAGATGGTACAAAGCGTTTGTGTCTATGTGTAGGCACAGTTCAAATGCCGAAGTATTTTCACGTTTGACCCCCTTTGACAATAATCATTTTCATTACTGTAAAATGTCAGCAGTGTCAGAGAAAACTCAAGGTTCTGCTGGAGGAGAGGATACTCTGTCAAAGAGAGAAAGCGAGCGGAACGCAAAGCACAGTGGAGCATAGCAAGCAAAGAGACATGTCCCAGAGTGATTGTAGGATATGTATCTAAAATTTGATGATACAGCGTCACGCACACACACATAAGCAAGTCTTTCATGGAGACGAAAATCTAAAACAAACAACTGGAATGCGAGGCATTTCAAGGGAAAACATTGAAGGCAATGCTGCAACGCAGCGCTAAAAACTTCTTGCAGCTACCCGGGTTGACATTTTGCAGCTACTTTTATGATACAACACGCACACACACAGAGAAATTCACACAGATACTCGTAGACAGCTGCACACAGATACAGAGTTGCTTGTGGGTGTTGCCTGTTCGCTTGGCTACGGCCCAAGCGCAATGGCGTTTGAAGGAAAGTCTATAAGAAATGCATTTGTTCAAGTGGAAATGAATTGAACTTAAACCAAGCCAACGACGGCGACAAAATGCAATCTCGTTTTGTTGTCAACTTAACCTCCAAATGACGACAACAACAACAACAACAACAGCAACAAAAACAATGACACTTTGTACCATTTGTATTTGCAGTTTTCCCGCCTTGCTCAACACTGGCAGTGGTAACTACTCGAGACGACAGACATTTTAAGGGGTTTCTCTGGGTACTCTGGCTGCTCGATTTTTAGTTTAAACAATAGATTGAGCATTTTTGATTGTCAAATGTTTGCAGAGATAACATTTACCAAAGCCGGATTTCCACTGAACCATAGAACGAGATGGCGTTTTGATGATGCCAAAAGACAACGACAAATGTGGATGACTGAGTGGGCGTTTTTGTGTTTGGATAGATTGAATTGGTCTGTGGCAGTGGCAGGTGGGGCTTTAGTAAATGCAAATGTGCGGAAGCATTTATTTGCCATGTTACGTATTATAAATGCAACATAAACATGACAACTGATACAGTTGTGCATACTGTCAGTAGTCAGTCAATTAGCTGCCAATTAGTGTAGCATACTTTACGGCATTTTATATGCAAATTACATACTAAATAGCGTTAAGTCTCGTTAATGATGCAGTAGACTTTCACTCCTCACTAATGGATGTGGCCCCGGCACATAATAAAGGCTTAAGGCATTAAGTTAGCTTTACAAATAAAACTTGTAGTTTTTTTTTTCTTTTATGTTGCTGCGCTTGTTTTCTCGGAAAACATTATAGACTCTTGTTTTTGCGTCATTATGGAATAGAAAAATGAGTCGCACTAGAAATATGATACAGTTTTAACAACCATGTTTTCGTCTAATTTGAACAACAAATCCATTGAAGACAACAAAGTTACTGACAGCTATTTTAAAAGCACTGCTATTTGAGTAAAGTATGTGCTTCTAAGAATTAGGTTAGGGTCGAAAGGACTGGTAACCGTATTCAAGTATTTAAGACTTTTTTTGCCAATGCTTACCATTAATCTGCTCTGGGTACCCGGGCACAGAGATATCGAGAGCAATTGCAGGGCAGATGAGCTAGTCAGACGAGGCACAACGTTATCACTTCAGTCTAACAAGGCGATGATACCTATGCCGCTAGTAACGTGCAAACTATTAATCGATAGAAATATCACTAATAATGCGAATCACAGATGGGTTCAAACAGGAACCTGTCTTACTAGCAGAAAAACCTGGCCACAATGGAGCTTAAATAGAACCAAGCAACTTTTAAAACTCAGCAGACAGGACGTAAGAGCAACGATAGGGGTTCTTACAGGTCACTGTCTTATTGGTAGGCACGCTGGCAGACTGGGGGCGCCTCATTTTGACTACTGCAGAAGTTGTCAGGAAGTAGAAGAGGAGGAAACAGTGGAGCATCTCCTGTGTGGATGTATGGCACTATGCAGGAGAAGACTGAACACACTGGGTTCCGAACTTATTGGAAACGTTACTGAACTAGCAGGAATTAGGATAAATAGAATTAATTCGTTTATTAAATCAACAGGTTGGTTCAGAGAGGATCCAGGGGAGTAGAGAGATTATCCCAAGTGGCATCACAACGGGCCTTTTAAAGGCCTAGGTGTGTCGTAAGGCAACCACTTCTACCTACCTACCTACCTTTGCCAATGCTTCCTTTTTTGTTTTGAAGAATATTGCTATTTGAAAACAATTAAAAATGAAACCATGTTGTGTATTTATGCAGAATTGCAGAAGTGCCATACCAACATAATGGGCAACCCTTGTGCATTATTAGCTGCCACATAGTGTGCTTTGTTTTTTGGTGGAACAATATTAGTGTAAGAAAAATGTCAATGGGAATACATCTATGTCGTTCAGAAGAATCTATTGATGAACACTATGTCAATAAAAAAAATAAAGTTGCTAATCTTCCGCTGCAAAGATATTACAACTTGAGTTATAAAACAAAATTAAACTTGTTTTGCTTATATTTGATTGCTGTTGACAAAAAGTTTTAACAGACTCTACAAGCACTAAATAAAATGGCACAAATAAAATCGGGTGCGGACGACTTTGAGATACCCTGTACTATGACATTGCAATCAAATTTGGTTTATTACTTAACTGTGCACTAAACACGTTTTTTTGTCTTCGAGGGAAGATAGAACCGATTTCAATAAAATTTTTTATAGTTCATGGGAAATCTATAAAACTTCCCAGCGCCAAACTTGGTAACGAAATTTTCTTAAACGAAACGTCGTAAAAACGATGTTTAACCGGGATCAACCAATTTCGATAAAATTTGGTACAGAATTTTGGAACTTTAAAAAACAAACAAACAAATGAATTGTACCCGTAATACTTTTGCTTTTTTCGAGGTGCTTATGGGAGATATAATTTAACCACATTATAAATAAAAAATATGTACCTCTTTCAGATCTGGGAACGCGTATGTCTAGATGAATTTGTTTTGTTCTGCTTAGCGTAGTGGAGGAAACTTTAGACGGTTTTCTATGCCTCCTTCGTTATGTTACATAATATATTACAAAATCAGCATCAATACAGTGCTTTATAATACAAAAGGGTCCGTGTCAATCAAACTATTAAGAACTTTTTAATGTAATTTGTTGTTCAGAATACTTGCACATATGCAATTCTGCATCATTTATAGGGTGGGCCATCAGTTTGTTTGGTTTGAAATACTCATAATTCGGAACATACTCGTCCGAAATGAATGCTCTTCGGTATATGTTAAGTTTGAAACTGCTCAATTTTAGTCATGGATCGCTTAACCACCGAAAATGGTACATGCGTACTATGCAAATGGACGTTCTGTGAAAAAACATATTTTAGGCCAGTGTCGATAAGTCGCCTGGAACATCGACGCGGCATCGTTCGCAAGAATTACACACATCGTTTATTTATTCAATGGATGGGAGAACAGCCAGATGAGTTTTCGTCAAAAAAAAAAAATTATCGAAAATTACGATGTTCGCAAACGGCCAGCCTCGGCAGACATTTGGGCGCTATTATTTTCATACATAAATGAGTAGTTTCAAATTTGCATTTGTTATAAACGTTTGTGCAATTTTGTTGGAAAATATACGAATAAAATGCAATTAACAAACAAACCAACAGATGGCCCACCCTATACAACAAAAGAAATAACCTACATTACTTAAATTTATGTGGAGAAATGATTCGAAAACCATTTTCAAAGTTTTTTTTAAATTAAAAGTTTTTTTGTTGCTATCATTTTTAGAAATATATATGCTATATGCCCTTCATTATGAGAAAAATATTATACAAATGTTTATAGCCGCCTTTTAATATATGAGCTTTTATCACTTTTTATTTAATTTCTTAATTTTTGATTAAAAAAAAGTAGAATGGCCCGGTAAAAGATTCAAAGCACCACAAACTAATTTTTGGCAAAAAAAATATATATATATATCTAGCGTTGCAAATGTCTTAGTATAGAAGAGGTTTATTTTTGGCAAAATGTTAATCTTTTTTTTAACAAATTTTTCGTATTGATCTCTTATACTCTTGTGATATATATGCATGATATGGAAATTTGTTGCATGTCCCTGTCTCTCATGTGCAGTAAATATGGAAATCAAAGCCGTCTGCTATCAATCCAAAAACAATTTTTCTTTTCAACTCTACTTTTTCTTTTTCAGTTGAACTGAACTCTTAGATACGTCAACAGACAAGCATATTTGATTTTTAGTTCGCATACCAAAAACGAAAAACTAAAGATGTGGTTTTAATCCATTTGGTTCTTGCAGTCTTGGTGCTTCTTTGCTTTATGCGTTATGAGTCCATTTAACAAATTAGTCAAACGTGGCTATCTCTTCTCGGTTATTTCACATATCGTCGGACATTTCTGCAAATGCATTTTACGCTAATTGAAATCGCAATCGAATTACATGAATGGACGCCCGCTGACTGGTTACGCCTTCGGTGCTGCTCCTGGTATTGCTCCTGCTGCTCGTGGTGATGTTGCTGCTGCTGCAGGCATATAAAACCCAATGAAAATATAATCACATTTATGCAGTTTTTATGCCTGCAGTGTAAATATTTTTGTTGTAAACAAGCGAGGCTTATGCCCATCAACAGCAAGGGCGCCGCCATCGTTGTCCTGCTCGTTAGGCAACAGCTGAGCAAGCACAACACATACACTTGCTTACACACATGTGTTGAAACGTATCTATGTGTAGATGTTTGGCTGATGGCTACTGCTGTGCACTTTGTGTTGTTGGCCTGGTCATCGTTTTCACTCAGTCAACAGCCCTGCTGTGCTGCAGTAGCAGCAGCACCATCATCAAACTTATCCACATATATTCGATTCCATTTTGAGTTCATTGAATTTGCGCTGATTCTTGTCTTCCTCTTGTTTATATTTTGCCGCTTTTTCATTTATGAAAATTGCATTAACAACATTTGGCAAACGCGAAAAAATATGATATAAATATATAGTGTGCTGTAAAGTGCAAGCGTACTATTCAGCGCAGATGTTTGTATACACTAAAAAATAGCAACGAAAAAATATGAATTTAAAAAATAAAAATTGGAAAAATGCATTGAAGAAACGTCAAAATGATTAAAAGCAGTTGTCATAGAGAATAGAATAAAAGCTGCTTCGACACTGGTTGTAATGTTCTACAAAAAATTGGATAAAATAATCATAAGTTTAAACAGAAGAACTGGGAAAAAGAAATCACCAAGTTTCTCAATTAAAAAAAACGAGCAGAGTTTTCGGAACTTCTTGTACAATGAACCATTTCTCCTTCTACAACTGAACTAAAAAGTTAAAAAAATGTAATACAGTCGAGGCGGAGCCCGACAGTGTAATACCCTGTACCTTTTTTCTCAAAAAAAGATTTATTCCTGCATATTCTTACTAAGAATTTCCAATTGGAAATTTTTTTTTGTTGGTGCAAAACGATATTGATACCTATAAGTTCCGCAAATTTTAACCGATTTTGATGAAAAAAAAGTTATTTAAAGTATATGGGGTAAGTTTCAAGGGGATATGTTGAAGGGTTTGGGAGAAAATACGGTAAATCGATTGCGGGGGGTGGGGGCTGCATTGATAAAATTTGGATGTGGGTTTGTTCATTAGAGGCACATGAATCAGCTTACCAAAATTGGTGGTTCTAGGTCATTTGTTACTATTATTACGTAGAGTCAAATATTGACGCAGTTTATAGGCAAGGGGAGGTGAAATTTTTACATCTTAGACTATAACTTTTGTTGTAATTGTCCGATTTTGTTTATTTTTGACACACAGATGCATGTAACCACGCATCGCTCTGTTAAGTTTCAGATTAAAATATTAAACGGTTTAGCTAAAAACCGCGAAACTCTGCTACGGGGGAACGGGGAAAGGCATTGACATGATTCAACAAACTTGATCTTCTGAGGAAATATGCGCATCAGCTGGTAAAGTTTCGTATCTCTAGCTCTTATAGTCTCCGAGATCTAGGTGTTCATACAGACGGACAGACGGACATGGCTCAATCGCTACCCGAGGTTATGATAAGCATTTTGGTATAAAGGACTTGGGGTCTGCCACGCCTCCTTCTTGCCGTTACATACATTGCACAAATCTAGTATACCCTTTGTACCTATAGGTACAGGGTATAAAAAGCTTTATGTAAATATAGCAGATTATGTACTTAACTGAAATATAAAAGAAACAAAAAATTTCATTACAGACATCTTTATTGTGATTTTTCAGTGATAATTTCGAAGGGAGTCGCCTTTTTCACCTTTTCTAAACGTTTCTGGATATGAGCAGCAACGTGCCGTGTAATCGTTAAAAATTTTGAAGGTTTTATTGAGAAAAATTAAAAGAAAATTCTTTCTTGAATCTCCAAAAGCTACAACTGTTAGATTTGGGTATGTCCAGCTTTCACAAGTGCTCTTTTTGTTTGAAACCTTTTTTCCATAAAGTAATATATTTTTGGGGTCCCGACACTAATTGTAGAAGATTTTCAGTTCAGGCTGAGAGGCAAACTTAGGTTAGAGGAATGGGTTGGGCCCATAAATTCGTACCCGCTACTCAAACGACTACATTTTTTTTAGAGGCCTGTATACTATATATACCAAAGTTTTGATAGAATGCATTTAATCCAAAGTTATCAAGTATTTGTTTGCGTTTTTGTTGCGCCTTATTGTTCTAGAAAAAGTGATACCCATGTAATCTTTGGCTTGCAAGCACGAGCAAAACTTATTTTTCGGTTTAATGCTATTTCTTAGAGGTCTAGTGCTGCTCCTTTACAATAGCGAGGAAATATTTGAAATTTTTTGCACGTCTCCTATATTGCTTAGAGGTCTAGTGCTACTCCTTTACAATAGCGAGGAAATATTTGAAATTTTTTCCACGTCTCCTATATTGCTAAGAGGTCTAGTGCTACTCCTTTACAATAGCGAGGAAATATTTGAAATTTTTTCCACGTCTCCTATATTCCTTAAATAAAATTTCCGATCTTTTCACAAAAATTGTCATATGAAATCCCATAACTTTTCTACACCTTAGAATGTGGGATAGGTTCTGAAGGTTCCTAGCGTACATAAACTAGAAAGACTTTTATTACTATATGTTAAAATCAGGATATTTTGCAGTTTGTTGGTTATTTTTCTGTACTGTGATGCTCCGATGGATTTGTTTGGAAACGTTTGAGATATGGAATTCACGCTTAACTTGGTTGTGAAATTTTAATTGAAGGTGCCTTTTTTAACTACTACTTTGATTGATACTGATTGGGACAACCCTTGAGGTGGACTTATAGGATAAAGTTTTACTATACATGCTGATTACCGAGCGCAATGAACATTAAAAAAAAAGGATTTATTGAGATGCATTTTATATGAAATTAATATTAAGTTTTATGTGACTAAAGATAAATTTATTAATATTATTTTTATTTACGACTGCCAAACATAAGAGCAAATTCAATATACTCCTTGCAAAGTATGCAATATTATATGTAGTGTGAAATTTATGTTATATGTTTTAAAGCCAAATTTATGTTTACGTTTGGCAGACTTCAAGTGTATATATTTGTGTGTGCGGGAGTGTGTGTGTATTTGTTTGTCGTTGTTGTTTACAGCATGCGCATAAATGTATTTTTCATATAATTGCATTTTCTGTTTGAGCAGCCAACAAACTCTTTGGCCCGCTGGAGCCTGCGCCCATTAGTAGGCTACAATAATTTAATAGCTTTTCAATTGGCAACATAATTGCTATTTTTTAGCAGTTAATAACACATTGACAGGCGCCAAAAGTTGTCAACGCTGTGTGTGTGTGTCTGTTTTTTTTTTTTTTTGTTGCAGCTGTTGCATTATTAATGGCCATAAAGTCTATGCACTTCCGGTTTGACTCGCTTTTGCAGCGAGTAAATTAATAGGCAACATTTTTACGGAAAATGTCAGCATAGTTGACAATTTTTTTTTTACAACATATATTTATATACTTTTTTCTTGAAACTTTTGAAATGATAAATGATGACATGATTTGTGAACTTTAATATGTAATTAATGTCACATTTGCACTATTAATAATAATATTTATTTTCCTTTTCCGCATTTCAGAGTTTTGTAACAACTACAAAGTTAAGAGACAACAAACAAAGGTAAGCCCATCATTTTGGACAAACAATTTATCATTATGTCCAGTTTATGACATCTCTTGATAGTATATCTAAAAGTAGCATCATTTTTCTAGTGACAAACTGTCAAAGAGCAAACAAATAAACTGATTAGCCATGTCGCTTTCTACATGGCTTGAGTCTAACTTTATGCCACTAAAACTGACAGACGCAATGACTAAAGTGTCATAAATCCCATAGCCAAGCGTCAACAACATCCACATCAGCATCAACTACAAAAACTAACATGAAAAACAACAAATTGTTTGTGACCTACGCGACATGGAAGTCACAAATTGCTGTTAGAGTAAAACAGACAGATAGAGAGACAGACGGACGTATTGTTGTCTCTGACTTTCTGTTCCGGCCAATGAACCAATAACCCCCAATCGGTTCAAGCGCTAGACGTCAGGCTCGCCTCGAACTCATGTCAAAAGCAGGCTCGCAGCGGACAAACTGACTAAATGAAAGACTGGCAAGCTAAAAATTCACTATATACACTGAGCGAAAAGAAGGCACAATTTTAAAATTTTTTATTTTTTGTTTAAAGGGAACAGGGGGCCGAACTAAATGTTCCGTTTTAAAGTATCCGACATTCAAGTTTAATTTAAAATTTAAATGACTATCAAGATCGTTTAAGTGATTGATAGTTAAATTTATTAAGTTTTCCAAAATTCTTGTATTCTTTCAAAATTTGAATCAGCGTAGAAAATTTTCTTTTTACTGGTTTGTCAAAAATGATGACGTGTTTCGTTTGTCCGCTAGCAAGTTGCCGCTTATTTTTGATCACAGTATATTTACGCATTTAAACATAACTAAAGTTAACATAAATTAAAAAAATAACAAACTTAAAAAAAAATGTTTTGTTAGTATAGTTAAATGAAGCAAGCTGCGAAAAAGTCTCTTTTATTGGTAAATATACAAATAAAATGCAATTAAAAAATAAACCAACAGATGGCCCACCCTATATATTAACCCAAATATGCCCAAAGTGCTACATATAGGACACCTCTTTCATGATCGATCATGCACGCAAATGTTAACTTACATTCGCATGTTAAGTGTTTCTGCACTCAGCAGAGATAGCGCAAGCATGTAAAATAAGTTTATTTATACTTGTTCTGTCGAAGTGTGCTAACGCGAATATTGAAAATTGTGAAATTCAACAAATGGAAAATTTCAAGATACGCTATGAAAGGTGAGCTTATAAAATAAAATTTTTTTTAATAAAATATTACTTTTGTGTATGGAAAGTTATTGGGATATAACTGTTTTAAAATATAGTTATGCTAGTCTCAATAGTTTTTTGTAATTAAAGGGTTTTATTTTACATTAAACATTGGTGTCCTATATATGGGACATTGGGAAAATGCGTGTCTATTGGGTATTAATTCAATTTTATTTATTTATGTAAACAGAAGAGTTACTCTTCTATGATATACTCTCGATTTTGGAAGATGACAACGAAACTTCAGAATTAGCCAAAGAAATTACAATATTTCCTTCAACAAATGCAACAGGAAATGTGACTGATGAGAATTCCGGACCCGAAGACACTTTGCAACTGGACAATTTGCCAGCTGCACAACTGCATGCTGCAGCAGAAGTGAAGTACAGAGTGCTCACACCTGACGGGTAGTCTAACGATCATTTGCCATTGAGTACACTCAAAGGTAAACTACCAGCAACCGGAAAAAGGCGACAAACAAAAAACCAATTAAAAAGAAAAAACTTTACAATTGGGTAAAATCAGATTTAACGATACCAGAATCAAACTTCAGTAATCGACGTATTTCGCCAAATCTTAAAAGTCCGATGGATTAATTTTGCAATGGAAATATGGGCGGAGTTGTTCGCTCAGATCAAAACATGAGCCTATACAGAGTTTCAATAAGAGACAAGAAATGGTATATTCCGTTGTTGATGGAATGCATCGATATGGCCCTTCAAAACGCCTGGCAGCTTTCACGCAAAGGAGGCGGAGACCAGAATCAACTGAGCTTTCGACGTAGTATTGCCATAACTTTGCTCACCCAAAACCGAAAACCCACGATTTATCAACTAGGTCGCCCAAATTCCTCATTAGGACTAGATTTGCGCTTTGACCGCTTGCATCACCTTGTGATACCACAGGAAAAACAAACACGTTGTGCATTGTGCCATCAAAAAACGACTACTAGGTGCATCAAATGCGATATAGGAGTACACACTAAGTGTTTTATTGCTTATCACACCAAAAATTAATACATTACTCATCATAGCACAAGTTCCCAATGTCCTACATATAGGACGCCTCCAAAATTGTGGATCTCAATAAAAATGTTTATTTTAAAGTATGCAATTGTTTTATTTAACCTATTTTTTAAGAGTTTAGCCAAAAAAAATCGTTTTTACTCGCACACAAACGCCTGGGCATATCTGGGTTAATTAAAAATAAAATTTTATAAAATATTATTGACAAGAGAACTAGCAGTTAGGAACGTTAACTCCTTTGGGTATAATTATTTCACTATCAAACAACAATTTTCTCTAAGTGAAGACAGCTGCAAGTGTATTTGTGTGTGTGCGTATTAGTGTTAGTGTTGGTATATGTGTGCGTGTGCTCTTTAGTTTGACTAGCACTCAAAACTGTGCGCGAGATTCTGCTTGTTGTCTGACAGATAAAATGAAGTATTATGTGTGTGTGTCCATGTTTGTATGACTGTGTGTCAGTGGATGTGTCTGTGTGTTGACAACATGAGGAAAAACAAAATGCTTTTCAAATATCAACAACAACAATTTAGCTGTGAGCGTGTATGTGTGTCTATGTTGGAATTTATCGATAAGTTGTCGTCATAGAATAACTTAAACAAAATTTCTGTGACTGCTTCTCAGCATCAGTAAAAGAAGGAAAAAAAAATAATATAATAGCGCATAAATTTCGCTTAACTCATACATGCTTACAATATATACATGCGGGCTTACACATATTTATGCATAACGGTTAATGCCTGGCTCCTGTTTTATATTAAATTTATAACTTATAATTTATATATGGAAAATCGCATATGAATTCATAAATTTTCCCCTGGAGCAGACGCCGCAACAGCAATACGCGTTGGCCACACAGATTTTTCTTTCCGAACGACAGATATTTAATATAAACGAAAGTAACAGATTTGAGTAAAAGATACGCAGCTAAAATACCCTTTTAAAATTAGTTATGCAGATTAAGATCGATGCTACATTTGGGGAAAACAAAGAAATCTTTAGCTCAATTTTACGTGTCTCGTAAATGTTATTTTGTTTTTATTTTTTCTTTGTTTTTTAAAGCGTTATTTGGGGGTCTAATCAAAAGAATAACCTGGTACACAGAAAGCTTGCTTTTATCTTGAAATTTAGCTAACAGAGCTGAAAAAAGTAGATAAAAGCTACAAAAGGTATGACACTCTACTACATAGTATGCAAATCATAACATGTGCGATATTTTTATATAAGGGATAACACTTTTGTGGAGCATGTCTTTTTAAGGTAATTTTTCGATTTTTTTTTTTCAAAGAAACTTTATTTTATATTTAAAATCCGAATAGTTGACGATATATGCATATTTTGAGCTAAAAAATTGCATTTTTCCAAAGTAATAAAAAACAAAATGGCGTCTGTAGAGAGCTATGGCTGCAGCTTTTTGAAGTCGCCATTGATCTAAAACATAAAGAAATTCTTACCTCTTACTATGGAATAAAAGAATATAACCATGTGAGGCTTTTCAAAAATCGAAGAGCTATGTTAGTTACACCATTTATAACTCAAGAACGGTTTGGCCGATTTTGATGATCTATGGTTTGTTGAATTCGACTCCGCACTGGTTAACAGAGTAACGCATAAAATATCGGAAAAAATCACATAAAAAGAAGTAAACCGTGCAATTCTCTTATGGAGGCTGGGGGTCAGATATCGACACAAATCGAAAATCTTCATCTGCGCCACTATCTATTATGCGCATCTTTTGCTAAAATTTAAGCTCTTATAGTCTCTGAGATTATTTTACTCATACGGACAGACGGATAGGCTTGCCTATACCGACGCGTTTTCGACACGCTATCGCACCACGCAATCTGGACGGCCATGGAATGCAAAGGCATACCCATCAAGATCCTCAATTTGGTGAAGGGTCTTTACGCTAATGCACATTGCTCAGTGCGACATGCGGAATGCATTAGCAGACAAATAACTATTAAGTCTGGTATGCGCCAAGGCTGCATCCTATCACCATTATTGTTCAATCTTGTTCTCGATGCAGTTATGTCAGAAGCAATTGAAACTGGACAGGGCATCGCGTTTGGACTGCAAAATAAACTCAGCGACCTCGACTATGCGGACGACATTTGCCTGTTATTACACGGTTTTGCGCAGATGCAAGGATCACTGGAAAAAATAGCCTTGCATGCTCAAGCAGCGGATCTATTAATCTACATTGCCAAAACAAAATCAATGCGCCTCAACACCTCATGCACGTCTAACTTCACATTGTCCGGTGAGCAGATTGAAGACGTCCAAAGCTTCTGTTACCTTGGAAGCTACATTACGAATAATGGCGGTAGCGAGCAGGATATTCGATTTAGGCTTGCTAAGGCAAACCAAGCCTTCGGCTCGCTTAAAAACATGTGGAAATCATCGAACATCTCGCTCAACACAAAAATCCGGCTATTCACCACCAACGTGAAGACAGTCTTGCAGAAGAAATTCTATGTCGAAAATATAAATGGTTAGGGCATATTTTGCGGAAACCGGCAACCGATCTAGCAAAGCAGGCGTTTCCGCGTAACACCTGGAAAAGACAAGTTGAAGTCGAACTGCGAAACTCCGGGAAAAGCTGGAGTGAAATCAAACACCTAGCCCTAGACAGGGTTCAATGGAAAATATTTGTAACAGCCCAATGTTCCACCTAGGAATTAAATGGATTAATAATGATGATAATGATATAAAAAAATATATATACCGACTCGGCTGTTGATGTTGATTAAGAATGTATGTATACATATCCGTTTGCACGAACGTCGCTTTATTCGGAGATGCCATGTTATTAAACGTGGAACACTTCATCGAAAACATTTCAACGTCGGAAACAAGGCAAACCGGTTCCTGGTCATCCGGATGTGCCTTCTACACATGCTCTGGGTCGTATTTACACAGTTCATCTGAAAAATTATGAATGCTTCTATTTGCTGTTGTTACTGGTTAATGTTCGTGGGCCAACATCATTCAAATTTGAATTTTTATTTTTTTTTAATTTGAATTCAATTTAATTGTAGAAATAAGACGGTTGGCGTGCGAAGAGAGCAGAGCCCCCTAGTATTATTAACTTTAAAAAAAAAAAAAATTCTTGGTCAAAAAAAATCATAAAAAATGAGTTGTAAAATAAAAAGTTTTTATTATTTTGACAATATCCTACGTGGTTTACTAGAAAATAGTGTTATAAAGATTGTGAATCGTAAATCCAATCCAATAAAATTGATTTCGGGAAAATCGCGTTTAAAGTTTTAAAACTGGCCCGACCACGCATCGGGGTGCCATGCGCCCCTCACTGCGGGACATCATTTCTAACATAATTGTCTATCAATTAAGTTTAAAAAAAATAGATTTTAAAAAAATTCTACACAGGTGCTAACCCTTAACTAAAACGTTTTTAATAAAAAAAAATCCATATCATAAAAATGATTTTATCTAAAGGTACACATTCTTTGAAGGAAATTGTAACCCCCAAAAATAAAAAAAAAATTATTTTAATTTTGAAAAAAAACATCGATGAATCAAAAAAAAAAAAAAATATATGTTTAAAAAAATTCGTCATTCAAAGAACTGTTGCAAAAAAATTTCATGCGAACTTTGAAGACATCATTTGATTTGATTTGAAAAAGAATCGCCCAAACGTATTTGGCTATAATAGTGTGGTTTCCCCCATTGCTGCGAAAAAATAACTAAGGACTCTGTAGGATATATCTTCAAAAACTTCTAAAGGTTCCAAAGATTTAAAACAAAATCATAAAACCATTTACGTGATTTCTTAGATGCCGAAAAATGACAAAGTTACGATTTGGGGTCGTATATTTGAAATTTTTGTATTTAACCATGAGACTTAATTTGAAGATAGCTTAGTAGTTAAAATAAAGACAGCATTTTGCAGTATAAATTGTCGTTTTAAAAACTGTTCAAATTGGATTCTCGAGTCAGAATCTCAAAATTAGCTGAGTGTATTAAACCTTTTGAGTTACAACAACTACTAAGGCAAACTGCCCTTCTAAGTTTTATGACCATGAAAGCTTCTTGGACACCGACCTTAATTTAATGCCCTAATTGAACTAGCCTAGATGTCTGATAAGTGAATCTTTTAAGTAATAAACTGTTTCAGCAATTGGGGTTTACTACACATTTTTGGGTATAACCTTAAAATTAGGGATTGCCTTCAGTATTCTCCCTTCATTTATGAGTTACAAATTTATGTTCTACTTCGTTTATGGGTTCCAAATATCCGATAAAATTGAGTATATACGCTGCAAGGGTATCACAAAGGCATTGACAGTTAAATGGATGACTTTGGCGGATACATTTTGCTTTGGCCTAAGAGTTCCTGTCTTTGCCATTTGCCCGTTAGGTTTTGTTTACTTGGAAAATTTATGTAAATCTGTTAGTAGTTTTTTTTTTTTTTTTTTTGTTGTTGTGGCTTCTGTTGCTGATGCTTTCATCACAAAAGTTGTCGCAGCGTAGTTTTAGTTTTTAATATAGTTGTTGGTTTTGCGCTTTTTGTTGTTGTTTTTGCTAATATAATAAATATAATAAGATTCAAGCATCAGGCTTACGCCAGGCGCAGCAGCCGGAACCAGCTTGCTCTGGCTTTAGGTTCACTCACTCACTCACTCACTCACTTATTTACTTACTCATACAAATAAATTTTATACAATAGTTTTGTACGTCCTGTTGTTGACAAGTAAAGAATCTGTTGTGGTATGCGTGTGTATCTGTCTGTGTGTGTAGGGACATTTTGTAATGGTTTTTCCCATTTTTTTTTTTTTTTTTTGTGCTTGTCTTGATGTTTTCTCGTAGCTTTGTTGAATAGCTTCATATTTATGTAAAGTTATGCGGTTTAACAGATAAGCCAAACACACTGAAAGAAGTTTTCCTAGTATGATGACGGTATGACAGGAGCAGCCACAGATGTCACAGGATATAAGCAATGACGCCTGCTGCAGTCAGGCGTCCTGGGGCCCAGCTGTGTTGCTTATTGAATACAAAAACTTATCGATATATACATAGGTCAAGCAAGTTGCAGAAGTACACTGACAGTCTGAGATTTGCATTGCTGAGTTACTTGAAATACTACTTGTTCTGTGCTGCTGTCTTGCGGTAACTTGGTTGTTGGAAAAAAAAAAACTTGCTGCAAACTTGCAGCATAATTAAGTGCAGAAAATTCTAAAGCCTGAACTTCATTTGCGGCCGATCTTTTCATTTGATTCATGCTCATTCAACTACGAGAAACTTTTAAAGCACTTACTGCTCTGCCACTCAAAAAGTCTCGCTCTTAAACAAGGCATACAAGAAATGTGCTATTATTAAAATGTAAAACACACTTCTAGCACAACACACATTCACACTCATAAACACACAGCATGTCAGCTTGTTTTACAACTTGAACTTTTTTCAAACACGCTTTACGTATTTCACATTGCGTATACGCAATTTAATGCATACAACTTTTTACTACGCCCGCTTGTCTACTTTTAAGCCACTCAACTAGACACAACTTTAAACAAGTCTACTTTAACATACATACCTATCTATTATGCGAGTATATATTGCATTTTGGTTCACTTTAAAATTATATTAAAAACTTTTGCTTAGTGGCTGCTGTTTTTATTTTTATAAGCTGGCCAGTAAATGGAAAATACCGCTCTTTAGATTAGTTTTTTTCACAAAGGCAAAACATGAAAAATGATTTTTGAACCTGCCAACCTTTACAAGCGCTTAACTAGCATGCTTATATATATGCATCCATTTTTTGCTAGCTCCAAACAGCTTTTGACTAAACTCTTGACTACCGCCACCGGCTTCAACGCCAGTTAGCATTGTGCTCTACGTTGAAAGTGTGGCTTGTTGCTTTTATAGCTTAAAGCATTTTGTTTTTATAATACTCTATACATATTTCTGGAGTGCAGAAATAGAGAGCGAATTATTATTTTTTTTTCATTTAAAATTTTGGTGTTCTGCTTGAACACCGTAGATCTTTAAAACTGCTTTATCAGAAAATTTGCAACTTGAGCCAAAGCAGACGAAATTTATACACCCCATACCCAAAGTTTCGAGGGTGTGTTCCAGATTTCGTTCCTTATCAACACCTAGAGCTCGGAGACCATAACAGCATGCTTTTATATATATATAGGTATTAGTCTTTATTTTCCGGCCTAAAGTGGCTTTCTTGAAATTATCAAATGGGTCAGTTACTCGATGCCGACCACGGTAAAGTGGGGCCTTTGCAACTCAAATTAAATTTTTATATTTTTTTAAATTTTTGTAAAAACTCTATGAAGAAAATTCAAGTTTATGTGTTTCTGGAGTTTTAATGTAGATTTTATCAAGATAAAAGTTTTCAAGAAATTGGCAAAAATAATTAAAGGCCTATGTAAAATTGGTAAAGTAGTTTTTTTTAATCAAAAAATAATGCGCACCAAACAAAAAAAAATCATTTTTAAATTAAATAGTTATGCAACGACTTCCCCATACTTTTTTTGAAATTAAAAGTTTCCCACGTGTTAATCTTTAGCAACTAAAAAAATTAAAAAAATTGTATTTCAAAAACTGAAACTAAAATTATAAATCGGCAAAAAAACCTTTATCGATCGAATAATAAGAGCCAAAGGATTTAGTACACAACATTTTATAATTTATGCGCAATTTTTGGAAACTTCTAGAGTTTTTAGAAAAATTTTCTTGTCTATAAAAAAGTTCGTTCTGTGAAAAAGTTGAGGCCAGTGTCAACTAGTCGCCGGGAACATCGACGCGCCATCGTTCGCAAGAATAACATGAGGATCTGCATTTACACGCTAAATCTATTATCAGCGTCGCTTACTCATTCAATGCATGAGAGACCAGCCAGATGAGTTTCTGTCAAAAAAAAGGCATCGAAAATTACGATGTTCCCATTCGGGCCTGTAAAGTCAGCCACGACGGCCATTTTGGCGAACATTATTTCAAATACATAACTGAGTAGTTTCAAACTTGCATACATTTGCCCAATTTTGTTCGAAAATATACGAATAAATCTAAACCAACAGATGACCCACCCTATACCATAATATACTTGAAAACTAGAGTATTAGCAACAATGGCTACAACTTAAAGGCACCGAGTTAATTCACTTCATTTAAACTTCACAATCCGAATCACAAAAGCTAGCATTACCAGAATTTTCAGTATCCCAAAATTTATTGAATAACCATCAAACTGTGCAGAGCATTGCCTGTGCAACATAGCTCAACCATAGCCATGTTGTTTTATTTTTCTCTACTTGCTTCTGTTTTGCATTAAACTGGAATTAACCCTGTAAACCATTTAACCTCCGCACAAACACCGCAACATAATGAAGCCCATGTTCGTGCCTTGACTTGAGTGCAGTCCGTCCATATTTTGCCTGCAACTAGAAGTAGCAAGCTTTTGTGATTTAGCATACGGACTGTTACGTGGCCACACTAACCACTAGTAACAAATTCGATATTTGGTTTTGCACACTTTGCTTCAGTGCCTTGACTTTGGCTTGCCGTTGCTTGCAAGCATCTCTGTGCAATGTTGCAACGTGACACTTGGATGGGTCGCTCATTTAATTTGGTCAAGCAAGCGCAACGAAAAGCGAAAAAATCTTGGAAAAACTAACAACAAAACCGGCTAGCAGTAGTAGTGCAATGAAAATGATTGCACTATGTGCTAACCTGGAACTGAGTAACGAGAGCTCGGAGGCAGGCAGTTAAATGATGTTGGGGCAACATTGATTTGTTTTGCACTCCTTGCCTCACTGGCTGTATGCGCTCAAGTGGCGTTTGTTGTGCATACAGTTTGCCTAACACACTTTTGGGCATCAAACTTAAAGCATGTTGTTACTGTAGCTTTTGTGGTATTTGTTGTTGTTGTTGTTGTTGCCGCTCTCTCATACTAGCTCTCATTCGTTAGCGTACTTGACTGACCTCTTAAATTCGTTTAATGTTTAGTTAGGTAGGGTTAAGGATGGCGCTCGAGATCCACGAACCGCACGGCCTTAGACAGGTGGGCCAAAATAGACAGACGCCAGCAGCCAGAGAGCGAGCGCCCAGAGCCAGAGTGCTGAATTAATGGCCAAGTTGAAGTGCTCTAAATTTTGTTTTACTCCATTTATTTTTTACCATTTTTGAGCCCATTTCTTTTAATGAGTTTCTGCTGTGCGGCTTTGTGTAAAGTGCGCTTGAAAATTTAATTATGTATACGACTTTGTTTTTACCAACGCCGCTATAATCTTTATGTATAATATTTAAATTTACCTATATTTTAAAGCTGTCTTATAAAGCAGTTTATTTAATATACTGGCACTTGCTATAGGCCACTGGTCACACTGCTGGCTAACAAAAAGTATGATATGCAATTAAATAGTTTCCGCCATTAAAAAACAGTTTTGTTTATTTTAATTTTGCACATGGCGTGCATAAAATTTCAACGGCTAAAAGTATGCAATGAAAAATATAAAAAATAAAAAGAGAGAGTGAAAATGCACACAAATGGCAAAATGGCGGTCATGGTGTGACCTAATAAAAAAATTATGCCAAACAAAAGCGAAAGGCTAAAGGAGAAAGCCAAATGGTATTAAAAAAATACTAAAGCTTGCCTGCTGTCCAGGGTTGCCATTGTAAAAGTTTACAGCGGAAATGAGCGTGTGAGTGAGATAAACGCCGCGCAGTGCAATGCAAACAAGCAGTTGCATATGTATGTGTGTGTATGAGTATCTGTGGGTGTGTTTGTATGGTATGCGCATTTTGCACTTATGAGATATTAAGTTGAAAACTTTGCTGCCTCCTGGCATGAGGCGACGACGACGACGACGACGATGAGGACGACGCTGCCGCCTTCTCAAGTTAAATTGAGCAAAATAATGCGGTCAATTTATAACGTGGGTGATGGTGGCATGAGCATGTTCAATATGGCCAACAGCCAGTCCAGGCTGTATGCAGCATATAAGCGTCATTATTTAAACACTTGCCACATTGCCACACCAACAAGGGCCCAGTGTCAGGCAGGCAGCAGCTTAAACAAAAGGAAGTGGTCCAGTCTGTTACTTTGTTAGTTTAAGTTGTCATTGTTGTTGTAGTTATTGCTGGTGATACTATTAGTTGCTTGCCACCGGATATGCGGCTGCATTCAATCTGCTGCTTACTTTTACCATACCCACCCAACCCAACTGCTATCATTTGGTTGTCTTTTTGGTAGCACGCAAGTTTGCAAAATTATGGTCACGACAACGAGCTGCTTGCAAATGCTGGGTAATTTTTTTAAGGTTAAAATTACTATAGTTCAAATTGCTTTTGGGGTCTGCCTCGTGCTACGTGCACCAGCCGCTTGTTTAAGAACCTGACCAACTGGCTTGCTGACTTTGGCTCAATGCTTGGCTATTGAAAGTGCAAGTATTTGACTTTTTTGATATTGGCAAGTGACCCAATTTATGAACCACATTTCGGTCAACTGTGGTGGCATACAACACTTTGCAGTCAAAGCCACACACACACACACACGGGGGGGTTTGGTTGGTGTCTTTTAGACTTGACTGTGCTGTGTTTGGCTTGCATATATTATGTGTTGCCTGCGCTTGACATGCCTTAATTTGGGGTTGTGTGACATTTGCTTTCACTTTTTAATGAGCTGCATTTTAATAGAGTAAAAGTGCATAAAGAAAATTTAATCAAATTAGTAAAAGAGCTGTTAAACGGGCGGAAGAGTAGCCACTTAAATTTTGTGAAAGAGTGCTTGAAGCAAATGAGTGCTAATAGGTTTTCTAATGGGTAAGCAGCTGTATTACCAATATAATTTTGAGACGGTTTTGTGACTGTCGATTAAACAATGCAGTTTACTTTTATACATGTAAATGATGGTTATGCTTAAGGCTACTGTTATTATTTTGTGGCAAGTGTAAGTACTTCGATGAATGAATGCTGAATTGTACGGGGGATTTTGTTTTATTTGAAATTCAAAAAAACAAACTAAAAACTAAATCTCCGATAAATATTATTGCTTCGAAAATAAAAGTTCTTAAGTATATACTTTGTTAGTTTGCTACTTTAAATATTCTTAGGCGTACTTAATATTTTAAGAAAAATTATTTTGTTTGAGATACCTATTCAAAATGTTAAATTTTTTTTTGCTTTTTTCAACAGGTGTAATGAAAGTACCTATGTATATTTTATTTTTCGTTCAATTTGCAATTTTTAAAAGAAGTTCCATGCTGTGAGTTTGTTTATTATTTTGGCGAAGTCAATTATTCCCTTTAGCGATAGGGTTTGGTAGACCTCTTCATCCAATTTGTAGCTGTTTGAAAACATTGCTCTGCGTCTAGTTAGCGCTGGACAGTTGGCTAGTAGGTGCTCCATGGTTTCATCCGCATCATTTAAGATTAGAGCTTCAAACGATTCCCAACAGGAATAAAATAAGGGTATTTACAAGTTAACCCATTTTCTTCCTTTGTTGCGTACACGCAACATCAGCTTAACAAATTCTTATGTGACTTGTGTGTGAGGTATCGGCAAACATTTTTTTTTGTTTAAAAGCTATATATTTAGGCTTCCTTCTTTTCTTTATTCCAACCTCCTGAAAAACACACACTGACACTGGCGTCTGTGGACACACATCGTTTCGGACAAATTTTGAACTCTAAACTAAAATTTACTAAATGCGAATTCTTTGTCTTTTCGACTTAAAAAATAGGATATATATAAATAAATCATCATGAATGATAAAATTCTTTAATTATGCTTTACTCTTCCTAGACTATTCCAATTGTCGAGCAATGCTCCAGCGTTGCGTATACGCAACATGATGCCAAGCCCTTCCCAGGTGTCTGAAAATTCTAAAATTTTACAAATAACTTGTCTAAAGCAAATGTAACGCCCCTACATTGATTTTATTGCAATAAAAACTTTTTTCGCGAAAACAGCGAAAATGGGTTAATATTGAAAAGCCTCTGTGGTGCATTGGTTGGCGTGCTGCACTCCCATCCCAGTGGTCCCTGGCTCGATGAAAGCTCATTGCGATCAGCGAAGATGACAGCTCCACCACTTGAACAAGTCGCATTTGGCCAAACACGCTCCAAGAGGAGTAACAAAGGGAAAAAAATGTTCATATGAATATAGTGTAAACCTTCGGTACCATACGTTAGGTGCCGTTTTGTGCCCAAAAAGTAAGAAAAATTTTTTTTTTCAAGAACTCTTCATTTATTCATCCAAATGTATTATGTTGCCTTTAAAGTAATCATCTTCGGACACAAAATCACGTATACAAAATTTTTTCCCAATCCTTCATTCATGCTTTAAAGCGCGCGTCGATTCACTTTAAATCTACTTAATCTACTGAAAACGGTGTCCCCGGAGTGGTCTTTTGAGTTTAAGGAATAGCCAGAAGTCACACGGTGGTAAATCAGGTGAACATGAAGGTTGTGGAACGATAGAGGTTTTGCTTCTGACTAAAAAAAAATGATAAAGAATCAATAAAAAAATGTAGTATTTTCGGTACCAATAGAGATTTGCTGCGTTTAAGACCCAAAACGTCTTTATAAATAAAATTGAAGGATTCTTTTAAAATACAAAATGTGACGGCTTGCAAGCCCCAAGTCTTCAATTTTTGGACGTAAACAACATTTTTCGCAAAATCTTTGCTCAATTAATTTAGAAATTTCAAAAATCGCCGAATTGACTTTTAGCGTCTGACAAAGCCAAGCATAACTCAAACAATAATGAATATTTCAATGTAAAATTCGACACGGATGTAAAGGAAGGTGTCACCAATTTAAAAAAAAAAATTATTGTAAAACTGATAAATTAGAGAATTTTAAATTGAAATTTGGTCTTAATTTTTGGACACAGTAGTGCATAGCAATCCATGCCAATACATAACATATTTAATACATAGAGTATTGCGAACATCCAAAATTGCTTGGCTTGGAACTTTTATGTTAAACGTGAAATTAGGTTCAAAGGCAGCTCTTGAGAAAAAGCGGTTTCAGAGTCGAGAATCGGTTGGGCTACTTCAACAGCTTCACAAAATGACCATTTCTATAGGTCCATACCCTATTTTTAATTTTTATATGCCAAATTTCTCAAAGTAATTCAAATATCCCAAATGTAAACTGTTTTGCTGCACCAACTAATCTTCTCTAAATGATATACAAATTAAATATTGCAACTTAATTCATTGCCAAGGAATTGAAAAATGTAACGATTTTATTACACGTCACTTGTTCGGAAACATTTCCAAATTTCTGTGTTTGCTTCTCTTGAAACTTATTTTGAACATTCATTGCACATCTTATCAAAACTAAAGTGCTCTCATAAGCCAATCTCATGACCATTGCCAAAAAGCAAACCAATCTAAACGATGCCAAACACGCTCTTCAAATTGCATTTGCAACTAAACCGCTTATAACATAATGCAGCTCAAATTAATTACGCATAAAATTGCAATTAATTTGTTTAAGGACTTTGCTAAGTTTATTTTAAAGTTTTTGCTTGCCAAAGAGCTTAAGCACTTGGATAAACAAAAAGTCGTTTCCTAACACAGACCGACCGAGCGAGACAGAGCACCAAAAGAAATTCCAAAAAAGACAATTCAACCAGGACAACAAGGACGATGACGACAACGACGGCGACGGCAAGTAAACATAAACATAGCACAGAAATTTTTACTGTGCAGCAAGTGAAAATCTTTTCGAAAGTAAAAACATCAACAAAAACAAAGAGTAAACGAGATAGTGCATAAACGTGTGTGCATGTGTCTAAGCGAGTAAGCCGATGGGTAAATGGCTAAAAACAATGGCGGACAGAGCAGAGTAAAGCAAGCGGAGCGAAAGGGCAGCAGCAATAAAAATGGCGCACAAGTTCAGCACGTAACACGTGAGTCAGAGAGCCTGAAATGTTTATTTGGGTCTGCTCGGTAATATTGTATGTGCATGTGTGTGTGTGTGTGTGCAACTGTGTGTAGGCCATGCAGCATGGCCGCATAAAACCAACAACAACGACAACAACAACAGGCAAAACAACAGCCTACTGCTGCTGCTGCTCTGGCGACTCTGTCACAGTAACCTAGATAATAACATATACACCAAAAATTTTACCCAAAATGTGCCACTTTCGCTTTGACCCAGTGTCGAGGCAATGAACGCAGCCAGTCAGCTGCTTCTGCGCTGCATTTGAGGGTCAATGTGGCAAGCATTAAGGCCCTAAGGGCAAGACGCAGACCAGCAGACCCAGCAAGAAACATTGCTCTAGTCCAAGCAGACCAAGCAGCTGCTGTATAAATTGTATAAGAAATCATGCTTGAAATATTGTGCATTGTGGTTAAAGTACGACACAGCCGGCCAGATGACACAAAATTACAGCTATATGTCAGTCCACGCACAAACGCAATCACTCACAAGCATGATAATGGGTGCCTTTTTGGCAAACTGATGGAACATTTAATGGACATAACTTTTGAACCTTGCAAATAATTTTTGTGACAATAAATGAAAGATTAAGATTAAAACAAATCTGTTGTTGACCGACTCAAGCATCCCACCTTCTTCTACTTCTTTTATTCCTTTAACTCCTTGAGGAGCATAGGGCCTCTGTAAAACATCTAAATCGTATCCGGTTGTGCCAATTGCTTCACTTCCCTCCAGGAACGTCCTGATTCTTCAGCTTCTTTCAAAACAGTTCGGCGCCTTGTTGTTCTGGGTCTCTCTCTTCTTCGGTTGCCCTGCGGGTTCCAATCAAGGGCCTGACGACAAACTTCATGTGTTGGCTTTCGCAAAGTATGCCCAATCCATCGCCATTTGCGACCTGTAATTATGTAGGATATCGGCTTCATATTGCATCACTGCATCAACTCAGAGTTGAGAATGCGTCGGAGACCGAGACATCAACAAAGGCTTGTAGTTAGCTAAGAAAAGCTTCTGTCGTTAGCCATGACTCACTCCCATAAAGTAAAATGGATAGCACATTAGACTTGTATACCTGGATTTTCGTGTTTGTCGACAGAAAATTGGAATTCCACATCTTACGGAGTTGCGCAAAAGCAGCTGTGGCTTTAGCCACTCTGGCTTCTATATCTGCCTTTGCGCCACCGTCTGCGGCTATGACACTGCGAATGTAGGATAAAGAGTCCAATAGTTCGATGAAGCATCCACCTAACCAACAAAAATTCCTTATTTTTATTAGAAATAAATTTTTATTGGTTTTTAAAGAAATTTTTGATGACCTGCTAGTACTTTGGGAAACCTGTTGTATTTTTGGTTGCTGCAGCAATTTCAGTATCTGAAAAATATATCTCCCAATTTAAAGTCTTTAAAATGCGCGACCAAGGTATTCCTTTCCCGATCCCATCAATAACACAGGTCTACAAACACCGGGGTCATGTCAGTTGTTGGAAAGCTAAGGGTCATTTCAGAATTAGCCCACAACGTCAGAATTTTGAGATATTTAAAAAAATTTCGTTTTTCGGCTACATAACCTCAAATATCCCAAGATCCTGACGTGATGGGCCAATTCTGGCCACGGATTCGGATTCTACGCAGCAAATTTCTTCGGAAATGACCCATAGCTTACAAACAACTAAACTTGTGCTAGAAAATAGAACTCTAGTTAACAACTTTCTTGACACTTATGAACAACTTTTTCTTAACATTGCAAATTAAAATTTGAATTTTCGATACCTAGTGAAGTAAGGAACCACGTCTTTAATAAAGAAATGTTAATCTCGAGACCATCGTCAATGCATTTGGATTGCACTATAAATTTATGTTAAAGATTTTAGAAAAAAGAAGGCTCGTTTCGCAAAAAATGTATCAAATTTTACCATTTTGAAGATTTTAAAACGTAAGTAAGTATTGTCTGTCTTAATGATAGAGCAAGAAACATTTTTATGTTAATGTTTGGTTTGACTTCTCTTAAAAAAGATTTTCGAATAGATACAAGTATTTAATATATGTTTGAAAATTTTTATTTGTATGTCGGTAAATAAGAGCAAATAATAAGCAAAAATTTATTTTTTTCATATAAATTTAAAATATAAATTTAAATTTTTTTTATATAGTCCTTTCAAAAATACAATATATAGTAGCTTGGGACTACGGACCTCGTTTTATTTTTGTGATAAATTTCACATTTACTATAACAAAAAAGTAGAACGAAGCGTTCGATTGCTTGGGATAGATAACCCGCTGAGCTACACATTAAACTTTGTCACTTAAACCTTAGAGACACCCTTTATAACTATATAGCTCACACATGCATTGTCATCTCTCTGGGTCTCTCTGCTAGCCTGGCTGACAAATGGTTTGATTTTATGCTCAAGTCAACGCACATTCCGCCATGTTTTGCCTTCATTCCATCTTCTTCACCTTGGGGAAATTTTTTAAAATGTAAGCAATTTATTAAGATGTCGTTTTCTGCTGGTCACCAAAGGATTGCGTTCCCACATAGCTTTAAAATGCCAAATATGTATTTAATTTTACGCAAAATTGTTAACATTTGTTGCTGACAAATTTTCCATGTCAAAGGGCAGCAATGCATGCAGCTTATGTTGGGGGGGCATAAATAACTTTTGTGGGTGCTAACAGAGTGAGGCTGATTTTTTTATAATTTTTTTCACTTTTGAAGTCAGCGATCTCCATGCAAAAAAGGGATCAAAATTAATTATGCAAAGTGTGACCTAATACAACAACAATATAGCTCGCTTGTATTCATGAGTTTTTTTTGTAGGTCGCTTTGGCTGCCTTAACCTTTTTGTGTTTTTCCCATCTATTGTGTACAATGTATATACTTTTTTTTTGCCATCTCCATCGTCGTCTTTGTTCATGGTCCCACATAAACGTGCTAAAAATAAACAATTTGCGTCGCTTTTATTGCTGGCGTGCTCTTGTTCTTGTTGTTTTTGTTGCTTTGGAAACTCTTTTCAATGTTCGTAGACTTTGTGACACTTGATGTGAGAATATTTTGTCATTTGGGCGGCGCTTAGGGCACCCTTTGATTTTTGGGGTTTTTTGGTTTGGCAATTAGCAAAAGCTTTTTGACGTGTTTGCACAAGTTCAATAAATTTTCGCCTGATTTTTCAGTCATTATGAACTGGGACAGTGTTGTAGGCTAGGGTCTTGTTAATTAAGCAGACATTAAGGAAAGGGCTGTTTACATTTGTGCTGTAATATTTTTAATGAATTTTTTTAGGCAACCATAAAAGCTTGTGTAATCGAAGGAAATGGTAAGGATTTTTATGCATCCCTTTAGGGTAAAATTTTAACACTGCTTTGATATTTGATGCTGAACTTTGAATTTTTTTACAAAATTTACTACTAACAATTTATTATTTCGTGGTATATGCTGCGTATGCGTTATATTTTATGGGTTTTTATTTGCTGTGTATACGTTATATTTGTTTGCATAGAAAACAGTTTGTCAAAGCAAAAACATGAAAATATATTAATTTATAAACAAATGACAATGTTTAAATAATGCTTAGTAAAAGCAAAAACATGAAAATGTATTAATTTATAAACAAATGATAATGTTTAAATAATGCTTAATAAAAGCATGTGTTGCAATTTTGCTCTACTGTGTGGAACACGGCACAGAAAGCACAATTTAAAACCCCGCGAGAAGTTCTGCAATATTTATTTAAAAAAAAAAAACCGTCCTCGCATATGCTGCGTATACGTTATATTGTTTGGGTTTTAATTTGTGCGTACGTATGCGTAATATTTGCTTGAATAGAAAACGGTTTGTTAAATTTATTTGATTAATAACGTGAGTCTCCACACCGCCAATTTTGATTTTACTATATATCGCTAGTGCTTATCTTTTGCAAAAAAAAAGTTGCGGTCTATGACGCCTTCGCATCTGCTTACGAGGTATTTAAGCTTGCTTTAAGCTTCATAATTTAAGATTTGTCTCATTTACTGCAAAAGTAGCTGTCTGACGGCTTTTATCATTTCACGCCATTTTTAACCACACCAACTTTTATCTTCACTAAACCGCATTTATTTAAAACTGTCACAACGGTCCAGCAGCTACTTACTGTCCACACGACACTCATGCATGTCAACAAACCCGGAAAAAATGGAATTTCACACTCTGAACGAACTGCTTTGCTCTTTGACCAGCATGAGAGGTAAGCTGAAATGTCATGTGTAATACCGCAAAAGTGCCAAAAGCAGCTCCAGAAGAGAACACTCCACACAGCTGCTAGCAGAATTGCCAACCTTGTCATCATCATCATCATCATCATCAGCGACAGCGTTGACTTAAAAGCTGTCTAGCATTCGCCCACGGGCCAAAACACTTTGCATATCACTTATGCTCCTGCATATCTCGTTTTGGCCAAAACGTCAGCACACAAGAGTGTCAACATTTTGTGGCACAAAGGGAAAATGAAAGCAGTGGCTGATAGTCATGTAAATATTCAGTTAGCGTTGCCACACTTTTAATTTTTAGTGCCAGCGCGCAAATAATTTATCTACGCTTATTTGTTAACCCTGGTAGTACATAGTTCTACTTAAACATTTCTTCTGATTGGCTTTTATGTGAATCCATGTGTTCCCTTCCAAAGTGACGCCTTGAAGTGTGCTATAGCAAAAAACAAATAACTTGATTGTTTTGCTACTTAAACTTTCGCTGTTGGAATTCGCCATGAAGCAGCAGCAGCTGCTTGGCCCAGCTCCAAGAGAAATGCGAACAACGAACAAACAATTGAATTGTGCAAATGTCTGTCGCAGCATGGAACGGGGACTGGCTCCAGAAGGAGACACATGGCGTAACAGTCAACATGCATTCAAGATGCGCTTGCTGCATATATGTATAGAGCCAAGTCAAGTTGAATTTATTGGATTTGTTGTACAAAATTAAATAAAAATTGAATTATTTATCTATGCGAGATGGTTGTCTTTATTTTTGTTGTTCTGCTCGTTCTGCACTTTCTTTTGGATATGTTATGTTAGTTTTGTGATAGCGTTTGTAGCACACGTAATTTTAAGCAATGTGTTTGTTCAGCGAATAAACGCTTAAGTTTCCATATTGAGAAATAAACGTTGTGGGATAACACATCCTATTGTAGAATCAGTCGCCGAAAATGGCCTGAAATCGACCCAAAACTTTCCGCCAGACTCTGTGAACTCAAACGCTCACAGTGCTCGTCAGTTGTTAGAGCGATCACCGTTCACTGGCTTGTCGGAGCACATGCGACCAAAATGAATGCTCCGGGCAATGACTTCTGCAGAAGCTGCAGAGACGAGGAAGAGGTAGAAACATTGGAGTACTTCTTCAGTTCCTGTGAAGCTCTATGTAAATTATTTCCTCAATAACCTAGAGGAGCTAGGTCCTATCTGTCCGAGAATGATTGCAAGCTATATCGCAGCAACTGGCTAAGACTCCTTTTAAGAACACTTACCTGGAGAAGGGGGCTTAAATTGAGATCCGAGCGGTATCACAACGGGCTTGTATAGGCCTAAGTGTGCTGGCTTTTTAAGCCAGCTACCGCCATAACTAACCAACTAGCCTACGCCTTTAAATTTGCTTCACTGAAATTCTGATTCACTTTTCTCTTTGGTTGCTGATTCGCCTAATATAGACCTCGATCGCCGCCAAATCCTAGTATTGCCGTACCCTATACTATCCCTGTTGCCAACACCACACTCAACTTAAGCAACTGTACTAATGCCCTACGCACCAATACCGAACAATAATACTTTTACTAGTAGGCGCACTTTCACTGCTTCCGTCACCAAGCAGTTCAAGCAGTTTACCTATTGGACTTATTACATATTACCTTTTTTCAGAAGTCAGAATAGTCTTAACTTAATTTAAGCTCTTCTTGTTTTACACAATTTTTTCTTCTCTGCATAGCTTTCAAAGGGTCGCATTGCTACTGTGGCAACGATAGATTGATAAATAGGTAGCGATAAAAATGAAAATGTAGACGAACTGATTTGCTCCTTTACTTTTACAAATTTGATTAGCCAAAAGCAAAATGATTTCCATTTTTTATTTGTTTTCAGCAGTTTGCATCATTCGAAAATAAAAATCGTTTTTTTGTTTTGCTTTATATGCAATCAATAATGACAAATAGAAGTCAATTTTGAAAGCAAGCAAGAGTGATTTTTTATGTTTTATTCAAAATGAGGCTTACCGAATTAACCTAGGGCGAACTTAATTTTATGAGACAACGGCAATTAAAGTTTATTTTTGGAACTTTAAGTAGGTATAACTCAGAAACTGGAAAAACTAGAGCAAAAATAAGTGCAGTATCGCCAACTAACCATTCAAAGAAGGTTATTTTATTTTTGCCAATATTTTTGTAAGACGAAGTATTTGGTTCATTTCTTCGTTAAAAGGAGCTGAAAAATTGTAAAAAATATGATAAATAAAAATAAATTTAATAAATCAAAACACATTAAGGTACTTCTTCTTATATACTTGTGCTATAAGTGATGCAGTGTGTTTTGTGGTGCTTAAAAAAATGTTGGCCATTAAGTGCTCCAAATGCTCTACGAAAAAACAAAGATAAAACTAAAATTAAATTAGCTATATTAATGCATAAGAAATATTTTGGCAATAATAAATTGAAAACGCTTTTCTTTAATTATTATATCGTTTTGCTATATATGCTCATACCTTTTTGTGCTAGTGTTGGAACACGTATTCTAGTGCACAAAACGGTCTACAAAAAACGAATGCAAAAAAAAGCAACATGTTTTATTGGTTTTGTGTGAAAATTGTATTCTAGGGGGAACACAAAAAAAAAACACAATAGAGCATCTAAATTTTTGAACATTGATAAGGTTTTTCCATTGTTTGTTGTTGATTTTTTTTTTTGTTGCTGATTCCATAATAACGCACTTTGCTTGCTGTTTGTTATTCATTCGCTTCTCTCTCGCATTTTCTCACTTTGCGTGTTTTTCTTTTATTTTATTTTTGCATAATAAATTGCATTTTCCATGCCAGTGACTCGTTTGCTCTGTTTGTTTGGCAGCAAAGCTTGACGTGTCTCCGCCCGTAAGTATGCAACATGTCTTGCCACCATGTTGCTGTCTTTGCTGCGCTGTTTTGATGCCCCACTTCTTTCTAATTTCCACCCTCCATCAATATTCTTGGATTAATTTAATTTCATTGCTTTAGTCTTTGGCTTTCTCGCTTTCACCCTTTTACCCACCGCCTGGCACAAATCTGTGTCATCCACAAGTTCTCATTCCCATTCCCGCCACACTTCAGTTGCACAGGCTAAATCAATTTGCCGCTTAAGCTGTTGTCGATGAATGCAGCAGCTTTTGTGGCGCACCTTTCTGGCTTTTCAACATGAACGTCAGTCAAAAGGAAAATGGCTGCCAAGAAGACGTCAGCTTCGAACGCGCTGGCGCCAGCAGCAAAGCAGGGTTTATTTTTTTATGGTTCTTCCTTTGCTTTGCAACTTTTACGTGCAACTCTGTTAAGTGATTTTCATAAGTTAAACGAAATGGCAGCTCCTCAGACCGAACGTGTCTCAGTTGGCGATCGTCATGCTTGCCACGTTCTTAGCAAGCAACAACTAAATATAAGCAGCATAAGCAATAACCCAAAAAATATACGCGATTTCTTTTACTGAGCTCTTTATATATTTTTTTGTCTACTTCGTGCCTTTGACTAAATCAATCACATACATAGTTTATGCGTGAGATTATTGTTAAGTTCTCAAAATAATGATGTTAATAAGGCAAAGCAGAAAAAGAAAAACATTGCTTCAGACTTGGCGAGAAGACTGTATAATGACGAAACCGATTTACTTTTTAACCGCCCAATCAAGCTTTTATATACAAGTTTTTTATGCTTTCTAATACATGTCAATTACTATTAGAATACTTTGGCCCGTATATAATTTTTTGTTTTGGGTTTTATTTTTAATCTGCCTAAAGAAAAAAGTGGGTAACATGATTATTTGGTTGGTCAGGTAGGTCTAGAGGATAAGAGTTTCGCAGAATCATTCTATCTTTAAATATCATTGTATCTTTAAAATCAAAAACTTTACGTGTATCAACAAATTTTCCCCAATTTTCTTGTATCTTAGCCTATGAAGCTTCATTCAAATTTCCACTCTTACTTATTAACCATTATTGCTCTTATCTTACAGGTATGTACAACGAAGCCGTTTAAAGAACACGCGTAAGTTTTAAATAATAAACAATTATAAAAAAGTTCAACATGTTCGTTTACACTAGAAATTTGCTTTTATTTAAATTTTAACTCATATATGATTAAAACGGTCTATAGATGAACCAGACAGATTTAAAGCACTACCTTGGTGGGTCAACTCGTCCGATATACCAAATTAAAGCTAAGCTGCTATGCCGCAATTTTCTAGAATTACTGATTTCTTCTGGCCATTATTAATTTTTTTGATATGACCATTGTTTCAAAAATGATGGGGTAAATCCGACCGCCTATTTTTTTGGCTGATTTAGCACAGATATGATCTATGTTACATGGTTTTTTGATTGCAAATCAAGAGAGCATGTTATTCTTTTACAAAACTGAATGTATTAATTTAAAAAAATCGTAATCGTAATAAAGGCAGATTGGATTGTATAGCTAACAAATTAATCAGAGTTATTTGATTTTCTATCCAAATAGCTTGTTTATACGAAATTTCGAACCAATCCTATTCATGCACTATATAGGTGTTTGTTTTTATTTTATAAACCACTTATCGTTTTTTTTTTTTATCACTTTAGTTAACAAGAAAAAATGTGTAATCATTCACAAAAATTAAATTGAAAATCGTAAAAATGTACAGACAACTGTTATGCTACCATTTTGGTTGTTTTTAATGCTCTTCACGACGACACTAATATAAGCTCGCTCAGTATTGCAATTTTTGAGAAACAGTGGGGGGCCGGGTTTACCCGCACTGTCGGGTTTGCCCTCAAGTTACTTTTATCCAAACCAAATGCGATTGAATAGGTATAAGGGCCCACAAAAATTATGATTGAAAAAACGAATTGTTTAACTGAGCCAATACCGTCTTACGTTTCTTCACCAGAATGTCCCGAATCTTTAATATTAAAATAATCAAGAAAATACTAATTAAATTAAACTGCACCTTAAAATTCACTATACTCTTTAATTGTTTTAATCATCTAAATTGGTTTTTATCTACATGAGAGCCTTAAAAACAAAGTTTTGTCCATAAAAGCTTTTAAAAACGCTCCTTTTGACTGCATGGTAAATTTTAACTATTTTAAAAAGAAGTATATTTCACATACAAACACTACATATTACCAATAATAATATATCAAATACAACACTGTGTTGGGCAGAAGTGCTCTATTTTTGTGTTCAAAGATTTGGGTTGTGCAGAAATGCAAACATTTCGGATATTTCTGCTTTTCTGCCTTTCTGGACTTCTTTGCAGCCAAGCACTGGCAAGACTGCCCCGTCGACCGTCTCAATCGCCGTTTCGAACACTCATTATTTGCAAAAAAAAACACATTTTTATTTTTACTTAGTAAATTTTTTGTATGCTGTTTAAAACTTTAATTTGCAGTTAACCCACTTTAGCAGCTAGTCGATTTATAATATAATTTTCTTTTATCAATTTAAACTTTACTAAAAATTATCTTTTCGAATTTCATAAGATAGCTATATGAATTTATTTATTTTTAAATCATAATTGGCCACGCATAAACACAGTTGAAACAAAAAGAAGAGAGTCAGCCAGCATCGTTCATGCTTAAAAAACTTTTTCTTTGGCAGAGCGTACATTGCGGCGTACCCAACAATGGATTTTTGAAAGTTGTTGCTTTGTTTTTGCCATTTTATTGCGCAGCGACGCCAGCAAGAAGCGACAACAAAAACAAGAATAAACATACACAAGAATAACAACAAAAACAGAAAAGGAGTTTCCCGGCTTCAAAGCGTTGCCCTTTTTTGTTGCTCAGTTTTTTGTTTGTTGTTTTTGTTTTGGTTCTCTATCTGTGCGTCGTTTGATGCGCACATTTGAGCAATTTTTTTGTTTTTGTTGTAAACGCGTAGCTGTTTTTGTTTACACAGTGCGTGTATCTGTATGTGGTCATAAGTATCTGTGTGTGTGTGTGTGTGTGTGTGTGTGTGTGGCGCGTGTTGGTTAAACGTGAGTGGCTTTCACTTGCCGCTCATCTAACTGGCTAAAAACCTTATTGCCTGGCTGACTGCCCGGCCTTTGCCGCATCGTTTAGGCAAATTAGCTGCGCATGCACATTTTGGTTATGTGTGTGTGTGTTAGATTCTATTGCCTATGTATTTTAGTTTTGTGGGCATGTAAATTATGCCACGACCCAAAATTGTTGGCTATATTTAAATAGGCTTGGTTTTTGGGTCTTATTCTCATCAAGCCAAATGGGCCAAACATAAATTGGCTTAGAAACTACAAATCGCCAGGTCGTTTATATTAAGCAGCTCATAAGCAAAGTTAATTTTGTGCGCATTATGATGAATTATCTAACATTAACTGCCTGACTGCCTGTCATGCCTATTAATGATTAATTACTTGTCCAACTATAGCATACTGTTGTGGGCTGGCAACTCAATTAGCTGACATATTGAGGCCATTGCGGAAAAGCTGAGACAAAAATGCTGCTGCAATTGTTTACACTTGGACGCTAAAATTATATCGCTCAAAATGTTGTGCATAGTATAAATACAGGGTGATTTTTTTTGGTGACAAACGCGTAATCGCGACATGTTTAAAAAACAAAAGACTTTTTAAGATGCAATAAACTAATAACGTTTACAAAAATTCGTTATTTATGAATATTCTAAGAAAACTGTATTTGGGAATAAATCTGGGTGCATATACAAAAACAACAACAACAACTGCTGCTTTTACTTACATGAACAACTTGTGGTACCCCGAAAATGCATTGTTTAAAGCGGTCCGTACTGAGTCAATTTTGAAATTTATGTTGTTTTTTTTTTAGCATGGTAAACCAAAATACCTGCACCGATTGCGACATAAGTTTGGTAATCATATTTGAATTTGCCGCCGAAATCGTGAGATACTACTACTTTAATTATTTTCTTCTGTGGTCTCTGAGAATAAAACAGCGACCTTGGAAAACAGCACTACATGAGATATCAGCTTAATTCCAACCGAAATGCTCAAAATTATTGTTTTTTTTTTTCAAAGTTTACATTAACTAATCTTCGAATTACCAATTGCCAAATTAATTGAGTTAGGAATTCATCCCACATTTTGGACCAATGAATTTCGGGCCTATATCGTGAGCTGTTACGCCTTTTAATCAATTTCTTAAGGCGGGCAGCAATTTTCTGTGCGGATAAATCAGCTTTGATTTTGGCCTAAGAAAATTGAACCTAATGGTGAGCGATATTCTACCAAAAGGTGACTGCAAAACATTTTCGTGGTCAGCAGTTACATAAAACAATTTTTAAAATATGTGCCTTCGCCCCCTGCTTGCTTTGGTCGCTTAACTTTGTCATGTTTTCTCCCTGCAACAATCGTGCCTGCTCGACTCTGAAATACCTTATAACAGCATAGATTAATGCCGACTAGGAATAATTATATTTAATAAGGTTTGTCTCGCTTCCAACTGATCGTTGCTTGCATTTGCATGCACTTGGTATACCTTTTAGTACCTTGCGTGCAAGCTTTGCCCCTGGGGGAAGCATTGGGGATGTCTATTTATAACAGTTCGAAGAGAACAAGGACCTACAGTTTATAGCCGAATCCGAACGGCGTTGTCTTGAATTAATAAATACTTTCTTGGGCAAATAGCGTCTTTGAGCTAGCGATGCCAGTGCTAGGCAAATGTACCACTGCTACTGCGGGGATTCGAATCACCGAACTTCGGTTTGTAAAGCGAGTACGCTGCGCTAAACAACTGATTAATTGTGTCAATATCTTTCGTTTTTAAAACTTTAAAATTAATTGCTTAAAAAATCACCCTATATATTTATATATGTAAGCGTATATGTTGTTACAAATTTGCATACTGTGCACTAAAACAACGCCAACAAACAAAAGCTGGAAAAGCGGCAACGGCTGCTGCTGCTGCTGCCATTGTCAACAACAAGTTGCTGAACAAAAGACGCTGCTTGTCCAATGCACACGGCTCGGCCATTTCATTGTGTGCCACATGGAAAAGACACGAGTTTTAACAAACAAGCCGACACGCTTACACAGATACACACACACAAACACATACCCATACTCGTATATACTTATGTATGACAAATAGCGCTTAGTCATAATGCTGCTGCGCTTAGCTGTCACAGCTGGTGGCGCATAGGCACACCAACACATGTTTATGTCACTCGAGTTGGCTTTATATTTCGGTTATTAGGTTTATGCCATAGACTCATCATGGATTTGTAGTTTTATTTTTAAGCCAAAAATTTACTCTTCTGCCTGCAGGTAGACATAGAACGCACAATGTGCAGTTCAATTCAGTGCTTACAAACTGGTAGGACGATAACAGTCAGGACATACGGAATAAAATACACCCTATACTTTTCTTTTTATCGGTTTCCTATAAATATATGATTCGTATCGCACATGCTGAGTTTAAGCTTAAATAACTTTGGTCTATAACTCCCAAAGTTCTCAAATGATTCTCATCCGCGGAGGGGAAAACAAAAAAGGAAAGTCTATGTCAAGTTTCAACACATTGAGATGTTGATGTGGTTGCTGCTATGTGTGTTTTTTTTTCCCCCAAGGGGTAGTGTCAAAATTTTCAGACACTTAATTGAACGTACCCATACTACGTGACCCGTTCAGGGGGAGGGGGATCTTTGATACTACGCTTGGTCACAGGAGCGGAGGGCGTTTAGGATTTCCTCACGTAGTCAATATTCTCAAGGAAAACATCGCGCTTCTTTTTTTAGATTATACCCTTATGCCTTCAGATTAAACATTTAAACATATCAAAGTTAAATCCTTTAGTGTCCGAGATCTGTTTGTTCATCGAAAGCAAAGATTGCAAACTATACTGAAATTCTTAAATAATTTCTAAAGATTAGCAGAGCTGCATAAAATTTAAGCTGATGTAGTCAGGGTTGGCTCATCTTGACTCTGTGGGGGTTTTCAGATAAGATTATGGGAGCAGCCGCTGAACATGGAAAACTGTTTTAAATTATTTTGTTACTTAAGCTCATCAGTTTGGTTTTCTTTAGAAAATGCTGTCTTAAGAAAGTTGTAGGGTATATTTAAAAAAAAAAAATTTATATAAGATTACAAATGGGGGGTGACAAAAAACTAATTTTTTATATAATTAAGATACGCAAAAGTCTATTATAGGGCTAGCCCTGACAATTACTTAAGTTGTATTCCATTTATTTAAAAAAAAAAGTTATTAAAGTAACTATTTACTTTGATATTTTTAATATTTATTTTCGCAAATAAGTGCTTGCATAAACGCTTTCGGCTATATGTAAATATCTCAATGTGTGTTTGTGCTTGCTTGGCTCATAAAACTAAATTTCTAAACAATCTGCGTTTTGGCAATCTTATGAGGATGCTGCCAACGTTGCTGTCGCTGCGCAACTTTATTGAAATGTTTGGCACTTTTTCGTGTCCTGCTCAATTTGTGTCACAAAACACAAACACAGCCACACACACACTCTCTCATACATAGCTATTACATAGCGTTGCAATTTTGATTTTTGTAGTTTTGGCATAGCATACTTTTTGGGGCGTACTACTGCTGCAATGCATGTAAAACAAAAGTTTTTGATTACGCCACATTTTACTTTAGTAGCTCAGTTGCCAATGTATTTGGTTATGCCTGTCTGTTTTATTTTTGTATTGTTGCTGTGTGCGTAAATCGATTACAAAGACATTGCAATTATATTGATTTTTGATTGAAATTAAATTGAAATAATTCAAATACATAGCACTAAAATAGGTCTATATCAATGCCATTAAATTAAAGCATTCAAGCATAAAAGGGTAGCAATTTCCAAATTCCAGAATATATACGCACAGGCATTATATATAAAAGAAAAGTTTTCGCATCAAAACATGGTCGAATTCAAGAGAAATACGAGCTTCAAATAAGCAATAATAATATAAAATATATATGTATGGACAGTCTGCTGCGCAACCATACAAGTCGTTTATAAAATTCGGAAGAGCTACAGGCTAAGTTGCAAGTGTTTTGCTGTACAGTGGTTGAAATAAGAATTTACTACTGTAAATTTAGTATTCAATTGCTTTTTATACTTTTTGCATGTGGATGCTTTGAATCTCGAGCTATGAAATTTAAATATTTCTCAAATTTCACTATCTGAACCACTTTACTTAGGCCTAGGTCGTTTGTTCTTTCCAAGCCATGTAAGGCTCTTTCATTGCCCATTGAGCCACTTGAGCTGCGTATGATGTGGCAGCAGTGGCACGAACAGCAGCAGCAGATAAGCAAACAGTCCCACGGCCAACTGCTGAATAAACATTTACACATAATAGATATGGGCGTCGATATATACCATATGTATTCACTACTTTAATATAAGTATAACGATACAAACGTATATGTGTGCGTGTGTAATATAAATAATACTTTGAGGGTCGTTTGTGCCAGATTAAAAAATATATATCCCAACACGCATATCGCCCACAAATATTTCATATATCGATTTTAAGCCATTAGCCACAGGACCCTCAATAAGCTAGGCAACTCTGGCAATTTATGACTGTCTTAAACAAACTTTTTGGCCCAGCGGAAAACAAAGCTAGGCAAAAAAGTAAAAAAAAAAAAAATTTAAAAGAAAACTGCGAACACTTGCACTTTCTTTGCCGCAAAAAGTTTTCCAAACTGTGTCTGGCATATTTCTTGCACAGATTGAAATTCAAGCTTAGGAAATGGAACGCAGCTGCCTCAAAAGTCTTGCTGCGTCTGCTTTGCTCTGTGTGTCCTGTGCACCTTAGCTAATCAATGAGCAATATGCCAAGCTGACAATCTGGCAATCCATTGAGCAATTCACACATGTCCCCAAACGCATTAGCATAGAAATGATCTTTGTCAAAACTTTTTCAAATTAGTTGCAGTAAGGATAAAAGCGAACTTCATATCACATAGCAATAAAACCTGTCATTTAATACGAGGCAAGACCATGAACACCAAAAAAAAAAAAAAAAAAAAAAAAGTCATTCAAACTTGAGCAGCATTCAAAGCAAATGACAATTAATTTAATCCGCTTCAATGGATACGAATTGCAAATAAAACAAACTAAACGCTGAATGTTGAGTTTAGTTCATCATCAGCAGAAATTGTTTTCTGCACAAGCAAAAATCAGGGAGCAGACAAAAGCAAATGGAGATTACAAAATGTTGTCCATGTGCCAAATGGACAGGAATTTAGAAATTAAAGCAAAACAAAGCTCAGTTTAACAGCGCATACCAGTACACGAAGAGAAATAGGAAAGTCTTTGATAAAACTAAGTTAAAAATCTAAACAGAAAAATAAAGAATTGTTTGGTACAGCAGGGTCTCCGTTCTAGGACGCACTTTGAATGGATTGGCAGCTCTTTTTCAGCCCATTTTAAGAATACATTACTTATACGACACGTTGTATCTTAATCCTTAACTTATCTAATCATATCTGCGTAAAAATCTTTTTGTTATTTGCAATTATTCCTCAAATATTTTTCATTTATTTCATGCTTAGCATAGAAGCCGCCAGTGCATTACCTTACGTTTATATAAGACTTTGGCAAACAATTTTGAGCGCAATATGGTTAAGTACGTATTATGACTTAAAGCAAGATTCGCAGAAGAATTTACAAAGCCCTCTGGTACATGCATACTAGGGACACGGAAAGAGACTTAAGAATTCATAAAATGCATGATGATATATGATCGCATGCCAAAAAAAAAAAGGGAACACCTTAGCTTCAGCACGCTTGGGTGCTAGAAAAAGAAGACGGAAAAATTGGCATATAGGGATACTGGCTAAGAGAATCCTCTAATGTATTTGATGAATTGCATTAATATGTATAAATTTGTATGTCAATATGTTTATGTTCCTGCAAATAATGTGCAGTTGTATGAAAAGTAAAATGGTAAAATTTGAATTTGCAGATTTTGCAAATTTTGTAGCATAGCTTTATGGGCTGCTGTGTAAATTTTTATTTACAGATTTTGCAAAAATCATAGCATAGCTTTAGGGGCTGCTATGCAAAATTATCTCAGCTTGATATGATGATGTCTCAGCAACAGCTCAAACTACAAAAAAAAAATGGGTTGGCCGGTGACATGTATTGGATTTATTTGTGAAGCTTTGTTGATAAAAATGTGTTAGATGTCGATTTTATTTTTTAGAGCAATTTTTTAATTCTCAGCGATATGTGTCTATCTGACCAAATCACTCGTTCTATTACTACTGTAAATTATTGAAAACCATTTTCAAAAGTCTTTTTGCTCACTGTGTAGATTCTTCCGAAGAACCTAGAAGAACAATATATAAATAAATTTTTTGTAATTTTAAACAAATTCAAAAATATGTGTTAAAAAAATCTTTTCAAGCCAAATTATTATAACGCCGATATTGCTTACTATTTCGCTAAGTGCACTTACACCCACGTAAACACATACATACATGTTCATATATTCATCCAACCAAGGATTCACTAACACATTTTCAAGCTTGGAAATCAGCGCAAAACAAAACAACGCATAAAATTCACTAGTGAAGGCAATGGCGACTACAGTTGGCTAAATCTTCGTATGTGTATGTATGTATGTGGGTGCGAGTGTATGCGTATTTGTTAGTTTGTGCTAGTGGAATAAAATATACAACAAACGTAAAACAAACTTGGATGGGTTTGGCGACGACGATGACTACTGCGTCGAACCATGACGAGACATTATGGAAGAGGGTTAAGGGAGCGTACATAAGTATGCTCGTATAGTATCTGCGGCTAACGTTAACGGCGTCTGCAGCGACGTAGACGGCGACAACGATTACTAAGACAAACTACGACAACAACAATGTGCGTATGCGAGTACATGTGTGCGTGTGCGTTTTGACGTGCGTTTGTATTGCAATAACGGAAATGGACGCCATGTCGGATGTTTAAGGAAATGTTTGTGTTGTTGTTTTGTAGTTGTAGCGGCAATGTTGAAAATATGTTAGCATTTTAGTTTCTCATTTTCTATTCTTTTCTCTTAGATTGTTTTTTTGTATGGGCACACACACTATGTCTTGCTTACTTGGGCATATTAATGCAAAGTGTTATATACCAGTTAAGAAAAGGGTGAAATAAAACAAAACAAAAAAAAAACCATTGCATAAGCAAGGGCGCAAATCATATTTGACTCTTTCTTCTATTTTTCTGCTATTTTTTAAAACTTTGTAAAATGAAAAAGTGCCAAAAATTAAATATTCTTTAATGATATGAAAAATGCAAACAAAAAAAAGTGGTGTGAACTTTATATGCCACAGAGCATAGTCCGGATTCGAGGATTTATTGAGATGATTTCAGAACCCTTGGTTTCTGGGGGTTGTTTGGACCACGGATACGGATTCAGCGGAATCATCTGTTTTTCAACTATCTGATCTTAAATTGCTTAAAAAAAAATTGTGAAAATACTTACTTGATAGCCTGTGTAAGGTGCGTGGTGCACATAGCGCATGCTCTAATGATCCCAGCTCGTTTTTTTCAAGTGATGTTTTAAGCCTTTTTCCTAATGGTGTAAGGTGTGCACCCATGCCACTTAGCCAAGATGGGCAGCTGAGTGGCATGGGCGAACTTTTTCTGGGATCGCAATTTTATTACTCCCAAGTTCCTAGTTTTTCCATTCTGCGTTATTCATAAGTAAATTCACGTCGGTCTGTTGACATATATATTTCTCAATCGCAGCTCATTCATATGTCGCTACAATAGCGGCATAATTCGACCTCGTCGAAGCAACAACAACACTTACCATCGACAACTCACACACAAACACACTCACTCACTATTCATATGCAGGACAAACAGGCTATCCAACTTGACACACACACTCACTCTTGTACCCCCTTAACCGTGATGTTGTTGTTGTTGTTGAATGAGCGAGTGGGTGTACTGCAAATGCGAAGTGGGCGTGTTGTTGCGTAAATGAATGAGCTCAACTGTGATTGTAAGTTTGTATGCATATATGTGCTATATAATGAATGTACACTGGTGTTGGTGTGCATAAAGTGAGTGTTGGTTGTGTGAATGTTAAGAGTACTCGTCATGCATGCGTATGAGTAACGAGTATATGAGTAAGCCAGCAATGCCCATAGCTATCCCACACTCTAGCGCCGAGTGAGCGTGGATAAAGCTGAAGTTGAAGCAGCCTAGCGTACACTAGTGTTTGGTATTCAAGTATTTGATGTATTACGAAATATATACATACTGCACATAGCCGGCAATTACAATGCCAAGTGTATTGCATGTGCGAGTTTAAGTGCAAGTGTGTGTGTACGAGTGTAAGTGTAACTAATGTCTGTTTGCCACTGAGTGAGTTTGTAAGTGTGTGTGAGTATAATTTAATAATGCAAACATGTGCGGTCTGGCATTTTGTTTTTATTATATTAATAAACATTAAATTGGCATAGACTATGCGCAATTGTTTGCATGTGTGCCGACCATAAGTACTGGTCCACAATAAAATCAACACGCACAAGCATATACAAATATGTACATTTGCACATACAGTAAACGCTAAGCAGTGAGAGCAGGCAGGCAGGCCATAAAGGGAGTTCTATATGAGCAAGTTTTTGAAGTTTAATTTTATTTTTTAAGGCAAACAGAAACCGAGGTGGTTGTTGGTTACAGTAGTGACAGTCTTATAGAAACATGGCATAACTGCGAGTATGAGCAGTGGGTGGTTTGACTAGACGCAATTGGATTGCAATGTTTCGGGCAACGCGGTATCCATTCAAATGCTATGGCGAGTGATTGAGAAACAAATGCTTGGCTTAGATGACAATAGCCGATCCTATCTAAACAACTATAATGTGTCGCCTTACCAAAAACTTTATAAAATAACTTCTTATCGTGAGCGAAAGAAACAGCGAGCCCTTGTTGGATTTAACACAATTTCAATTACAAGTTGGCAGTATATTGCAAATACATATACGCAACAATTACATAAACAATATTGTAGAATAGTCAAATGCCAGCCTTACTACTTTTCAAATGTATGGTTTTGTTAAGGTAGGTGGCATACGACCACGGCCATTCTCTGAGCATGTGTTAAAGACATAGGGTATTCACGCTTGCTGTTGAATTGAGGACTTGAAAATTTGCGTACTTTTGCAACAGCAAAATGTACAGGGCTGTGTTTTAACTGTCAACTCAACTTTTAGTCAACTCAGACCCTATTCTATTCAATAACTTATAGTTGAGTTGAGGAGAAAGTGTGGCAAAATACTCAATTTGCGGCATTTTCAACACTTTCATAAATTAGATTAGCTGAATTTAAAAACTGAGTAAATAATGCAATTAATACTTTACAGTGCCTAAGATAACATCAATGGGGCTTAGGTCACAAAAGTGCTAAATTAAAAATTAATAAATGTAAACAATATATAGAAAGAAAAAGCAAAAACTCGTCCACTCAAATCATGAACTAACAAAAAAAGGGTGTTCACGCTTTAGCTAGTTGAGTTTTTGCGCAACTTCCCAGCAACTCAACATCAATCTTAAATACCTTAATTAAAATATTATTATATGCAAGTTTTTTTTTTTATAAACGATAACAATTACAATATTGTTTTGTTTTTCACATTTTTTAGAGTGTGTTGTTTTATACCCTGTACCGTATGGTACAAAGGGTATATTAAGTTTATGCAAGCCGAAAATGTATGTTACATACAGAAGGAAACGTCGGAGACCCCTCAAAGTTACCTAAAGTAAGATCAGGGTGACTAGAGAAGTCGATATACCTATGTCCGTTTGTCCGTCCGTATGAACGCCTAGATCTCAGAGATGGTAAGAGCTAGAGCAACCAAACTTTCAGATTAGATCCCTTATTAAACCATAGGAGACAAGTTTATTTCATTTTTTTTATATCGGCGTTACATAGGGATGTTTCAGACGACCTCGAAAAAAACCAAAAGTTTTTGATGGGTAATTCGTTTGTTTATAAAGCTTTTGTAACCAAATTTGACAGTCAGAAGTTTTTTAGAGATCCCCAATTCCGGACCAAATTTTATCAAAATTGGTTGACTATATCATATAGCTCCCATAGGAACGATCGGGCAAAAAAACGTTTTTTGTAAAAAATTCGTTGTGTTTCGTTTGTTTGTGAAGATATTGTAACCAAGTTTGGCATTAAAAAGTTTACCAGAGTTGACTATATTATATAGCTCCAATCTGTTTTTGGTTGTTTATGAAGATATCGTAACCTAATTTGGCAATTAAATGTCTTTTGGTGTTCTTAAGCAATATACCGGATTTTATTGCATGCAGTGCAGGGTATCCCAAAGTCGTCCGCGCCCGACTTTAACGTACGCCATCTTTTAGTAATCGAGTTGTAGCTTTTTTTAATATCCTATATATTTTTAAACTTTAACATAACAATTTTCGTTTATTAATTAGTTCAACGGAGAAGAGTACAGTCCTTTAAATGAACTCCCCAAAAATTCAGATTTCATAAAGTTTATACTTTTGAACGTCTACTGTAACTTATACATACAAAACCATATTTAGCAGCACTTGCCGCATATGCGTTGGTTCGCTCAGCTACGTCTCCTGCTATTCTCTACACCCTCTTTCGCACCGCTACGCAACGCTTTCTCGCACTCTCCCACTCCCTTTCCTTGTTTCACTTTTGTCGCTCTTGTGCTCTATTGAATTGCCATAAGTGGCCATTTATTTTGCATATTTACGTTGAGTGTGTAAAGGATGGTAGAATAAAGTGGGCGCAGAGAAGAGGAGGCGTGGTAAGCGCACTTCAATGTCGCTTGACTGTTACTGTTTTTGTTGTTTGTTTTTGTTACTGTCGCTGCCTCTGCTGCTTTATTGTTATTGTTTTGTCATACTTTTAGTCGGCTTTTTGTTGTTATTTGTTGTTACTGGCACACTTTGCAGCATTTTATGCAATTTATGAGTTTATTGAACAAAATGCGTTTATTGTTAATATACCCTGTAGCTAAAGGGGCAAGGGCATTTTAGATTTATGCAGGCAGTTTTGATCAGTTTTTACTTGAGTAACAATTGAGCCATGTCGGAACAGCAAAAACTCGGAGATAATTTTTCTGTAGCGGCACTATAAAAACCGAAACGACATATTATACAGCTGCTTATAAAGAATACTATTCTCTTTCCAATAAAATGAAATAATGCTCTACTTTCTTATTCGAGCCTATTTTAAGTCACTCAAGCTTGCAAGCCCTTTTAAAATACTCGTTTTAAGCCAAAGGATTTTGGATGAAAGGATATTTTCACGGTTCGGTTATGATGTCTCGAAAGGCAAAAAAAAAGGAGATTGCTATACTCAGTCTTTTACACCATCACTAATTCTAAGCTTAAACCTGGATTAAACGAAAATATAACAATTATGACCTTCTATGTAACAAAATTCTTTCTGTTACAAATTTTTTGTAAAAGATTTATTGTATTTTGCTCTCCTTCTGATGATGTAGAGAAATTTTTTGTAAAACTAACAAGTTTTACATGCCATTCTTTTGCCTAGATCATCACACTCAGCAAGTATTTAATGGAAGGTTTTCGCCTCAATTTTACAAAACCTACAGGTGATTGAGTCGCTAGAGCCTATTCCAATAACCCAAATAATAGAAACCAAGGAGCTGTTGTTTCTCTGCCTAAATCAAAACAGAGGTAAGGTGTTTCGCAGCACTAAGTCTCGCTAGCTTGTCATTTGTTTCGATTTCGAGGATTTTTTTATGGACAAGCAGCCATGTAAGCTTATATTTTTCCCATTGTACTAGATGCCAACTTGTTTACTCTGGCTTTTCCAAACAATTGAGATCTGTAAGCTAGGACCAACAAAATTGTATATGTGAACTAGTGTGAGCCTAATAAACAAAGACGCTATTTGTAACTATTATTGTATAGTTATTACCTTTTTTTTTTGGACGGTGCGTACAGGGTATCCCACTGTCGCACAGCATTACAGCAAATTTCAAATTTTGTTGCTACTGCTACTGTTTTCATTATTTTGTTATTTGTTTTTGTTTATAAAGCGAGCGGCAAGCGCGTGCTTTCAATTGCCACTTGACGCTTTACAACAACTGGCTGGTCATGTCATCAGCTGTTGAGCTGTTGTTTCCATTGTTGTCATCATTTTGTATTGACATTGCCAATGCATATTTTATGCAAATAATAATTGTAAATCTATTAGAGAGCAACAGAGGGGACAAGTGTGTATGTTAGCTAGTGTCAGAGTCGTCAATTGTTCTACTGTAATTGCCTTGCACAATTTACATAAACATTGCGTCATAAAACGAGGCAGCTTTAGCAGCAATTGAAATCGCATTGCAAAGGAGCAGCAGTTAGAGCCAAAACAACAGCAGAAACAACAACAACTACTACAATGGCGTTCATATTGCTGTGGCCCGTTTTAATAGGCAACACGCGGCGTAATTAACGTAAATTAGCAACGGAAGAAAGTAACGGCAAAAGCAGAGTTGCATTTCCATTCCCTACTGTTGGTTTGTTTGTATGTACTATGCATGTGTGTGTTCTCTCTTACTGCCTGTTTTTACTATGTGTGCGTATTTGCTAGTTTATTGCATCTGTGTGCTTAAGATAACAGCGAGTTACACTCTTAGTTAAGTGCAGACAGTTGGCGACTGGCACAACATGGCGTATGGTTAATTTTATTAGCGCACAAATTAGCTAGCATGCTGAAATTGGGAAATTATTCGTTTATTATCTTCATAGTCGTTTTATACAGACGCATGTGTGTACGTTTATGTGGATTATGCTTAATATTTCAGTTGGTTTATGCAAATAAACGTATAGATTTATGGTAGCATAGATTTAATCATTTGCTTGTGTGGAGCTTTAAATGCTGTGCTGAAAGCAGCTCAGCTTAAAAAGGCATAAATTTGCAAGAATCTTCGTTCATTCTAAATACATAAATGCATTTAAAATGTTTTAGATTAACAATTATTTGGAGCAGATTGTAATTTTGAATTATATCATAACAAAAATTGGCTAAGAATCTATGCAAAACCAGTAACCAAACAAGGCTAAGCTTGTGCAGTATAGGAAATGAAATTGTGCCTAAAAATTACATTAAAACTGGAAATCACAACAAAAAAAAATGACTCGCATTGCTTTTAGAGAAACGTAGTAGAGCACTGGTTGTGGACTGTACAGCATAGGGTAGTTTTTAATATTTTTGGTTTTTGTAAAGACACATACTGACAGTTTAATGCTACTTTGACAGTTGTCAGCAGTTTTGTGCTTAGTATTGTTACTCATTTAACCAGAAGTACACTCCATTAGCACTTGCATATATTGAGAACTTTTTGTTTAAGCTAGTACGCTGTAAAAAATACGTTTATGGCATTGCGTCCATTTTATAATGAAGCTGCCGCATCTGTTGTGACAAGTACCCACAAGTCATCCAGGAACAACGAAATATAAACTTTTGCGGTTTATTAAAAATGAAGTTTAAGTGCTTCAAAATGTTACCTTTTTTGTGGCCAGGACATAATCTCTCGGTAATGTTGAACCTATGCTCCAGTGGGAGATACAATGAAATGGAAATGATGATAATGCTGATTGTTGTGATTGGAAAAAAAATGAATAAATTATAGCTTGCTTCAATTAACAAAAAAAAAAAATTTTTAAAAACAGCATATGCATCAATTGATATTTTGATGATTTTTAAATTAGTCCGGGCTGTGACGTTTTTGCATTACTTTTGACTTAAATTCGCTTTAAATATGTGTCGGTCAAAAACTTTAATGGGAGTTTTTTAAAGCTCTTTAAAATAAGATTTAAGAAGCTTTCTCATATACAACTATGCTTGAAGCATTTAATAAAAGGTTTCTCGTCCATGTGCTTCTGAATAAGTTGCAGCTTATTTTCCTCAATGGCTTGTAGCTCCTTATCAAGCAAACCCCCATGCTAAGTTCTACTTACCCTACCCTTTGTTTTTCGGCAGCTATATACTGTAGTATAGATTTAAATAATTTTTAATTTTCAGCATTTTTCTTTTCAAGGATATATATATAAAGGATATAATCCTACCTTCGAATTTTTTTTTTTTTTTTGCAATTTCATTTTTCTTTCGTAGTTAAGAAATCTATCGTTAAATAATTGTCCCTTTATTAAAAAATAATTCATTCAAATTGGAATCAACGTAAATTAGAGGGAAAAAAGTAATTACAAATTTTTAATAGCATAATTTGTGCGATTTAGCCATTACAACAAGAAAAAAAACTTTACCATAAGGACAATTTAATTGTTCTGGCCAATAGAGAATAATAAAATGAAGTGATAAAAGCCGAATCGAATAACAAAGCCACAAGGTAGTTCATTACACTGAGCTAAAAAATGCATTTTTTCTGCTCTATTTAAGACCAACATGGGTCACAACATAGCCTTCATGGGAAGAATTATGATTTCAAAAATTTGAGACTAATGTAATCATCATCACTACCTTTAAAGTCTTGGGCAGACCAAAGCTTCCGCAACTATTCCTCTCCATGTTCTTCGATCGACCGCTACATTCCTCCAGTTCAAGACACCAATAGAATGAAGATCATTTTCCACTACGTCTAGCCACCTTTTCTTTGGACGTCCCCGTCTTCTTCTTTCAATCGGCTGTCTGTGATATGCTACTAATTACTAATGTAATGAAAATGATTAAAATTAAATTATTTGTATCTTTTTAATTCATGCAGACAAATTCATTTGATCTAAACTAGATATTATGATGAGGTTTTCTTCTAAGTCTGTTGTAGCCAATCAATATCGTAATACATGCTTATATAGGGCGTGCCATCTGTTGGTTTGGTTGTTAAACACTCATAATTCGGAACGTAGCCGTCCAAAGTGAATGCTTTCCACATACCTATGTCAAGTTCAAAACCGCTCAATTTTTAACAATCGAACATCGCGTAAAAGTGGTACAGGCGTACTATAAAAATGTTCGTTCTGTGAAAAAAAGCATAGTTGAGGCCTAGTAATGACGAGTTGACGGAAACATCGACGAGCCATCGTTCGCAAGAATTATACCTTGCTAGAACCACTTTGCGGCGAATTTTCTAAACACACCAACAGATGACCCACCCTATAGTTTAGTCTTTAGCTTACCTTCTAAAAATTATGTTTTAGAAGTAGGAACTTTCAGTTCAGTTTCGGTTTTAATTCAAGAGACTCACACGTTTCAAATACTTAAGCACTTTGTGGCCAATCCTTTTTTTTTAAGTGTAAAAATTAAAAAGCAATAAGCAACCAAAATGGTGTGAAAAATGTAGAAAATGAAATTTTAATGAAAATGGAGCTGCAAATTTGTTCAAAAGAGAGACAGAATGAAGAAAAGCAGTAAAAATGTATAAAAAATTAAAAATATTTTTAATAACAGCGAATAATAATTTTCAGTTTTGTATAAAAAAATTAAAATTTTTCAATAGAGGTGCTTATGCACAGCGTTGAAAAAAACAACTGGCAGAAAAAATTATTTTTACAAAATTGACAAGAAAATTACTCGCACTTGAAGAGCAACCAATTGCAAACTCCATCTGTAATCAGTGACAGGCAAAAAAAAAAAAATTACTTTAAAACTTTTTTTTTATTAAAAATGAACTGGCAAGTTTGAAAAGAAATGCCGTCTTTTTCATATCAAATTTGCGAGCTACTTCCGGCTAGCCAGTTCGTTCGTCCGTGTAATTCTTATTATGCGCACAGACAGTTTCTGCTTATTTTTTATGCTTTTTTTTTTATTTTAATTTTTTTTTTTGGCACTTTTACAAGACTTCTTAATCAAAATGAGTTAATAATTTAATTTTTAACTTAGTTTCTTACTTCCACTTTTGCTCTACTCTTTCGCAGACTATGCCAGGACTACAGCAACAATAACAATGTCAATTTTAACTACTTTTCGTGGAGGATAATTGAATCATAAAATCTCGGAACGAAGCGCACCAAAAGTATAAACAAGATTCGAGCGTGTATAAACCGAAAATCTGAACAGGCAGTTTGCACATATGAAAGTATATATGAGCGTATCTGTATCTGTATATGTATGTGTGTATATATGTAACTGAGCAACGTGCGTGCGCCTGAGTATCTGCAGTAGGAAAGGAGATGTTAACAAAGCCAAGTAAATAATTGCAAAACGAACCAGAGAAGACACAACAAACGAAAAGTAAAGGAAATAACAACAATAACAACAACCACAACAACATTGTTAAGAAGCAACGGAGCCAAGAAATGAACAAAACTGCGCAACTTAATTAAAGTTTGGCGCGGAAGGAGGCGCGAGATGCAGGCCACAGACAACGGGCCAAAAGTAAAATTTTATTATTATTTTTATATATATATAACATAAAACGGTGGCTTTGTATATACTACATAAAAAAAAGTAGAGTATAAATGTAAGGAAATTAAAACGCAATGTGGCCAATGGATACAACAAAGTGCTGCACGGCAATGATATTGAAACAACGCGAACGATTATTGAACGAGCTGCAACAAAAGCGACAACAACAATAACAACAAAAACAACAATTGGGAGAAATAACCAAAAAAAAAAAAAAAACATAATTTTTTATTACTTTTTTACAAAAGCCAAGCAACGACGACTGAAAAAACTACACAAACAAAGGCAAAAAAAAAACAAACACAAAAGATACAATATAGTATATAACGACTAAAGCAATATTGAGGCAAAGTTTGGGCCAAATTTTAAATTATATAGTCTACCATATACAACGTGAATTAACGAGAATAACAAGCACATTGGGTTGTTATAGCCACAACAACAACAACAAGAACTAGTTCATCAACAGCTACACATGAACACGTCGCTGCCGTAAACTGTCATTGAAGAAGCTACCAAGGAACCGCACACAGATACACACACACACAAGCGCGCTGCTGCTGCTGCCACTATCTCGTTACTTGGCTGTGTGTGTGTGTGTGTGGGAGTCTGTGTGTGTGTGTGTGTGCCAGCCAGCTAGCTCATCAAGGCAACAAGGTTGACACCCACCAACAATTACACAAACAACAACAACAATAGCCACAACATCCAAACTTGGTCCAACATCATCATCATCAACGCAGCCAGCCGTGCAACTTTAGAGCCAGCAGTCGCCAACAATCTACAGTACTCATCATAACACCCTTCCTTCCCTCTACTACTACTACTGGCAACCATATACCGCTTGAGAGGAAACTCTCTTGTACCAATGAATCTGCTGTGCTGTTGTTGTTGCAGTAACATGGCACCGAATCAACGCGTCACACGCAAATGGGAACTATTTGCCGGACGCAATAAATTCTACTGCGATGGATTGCTAATGTCGGCACCGCATACGGGTGTCTTCTATTTGACGTGCATTCTAATCACTGTCACCAGTGCGCTCTTCTTTGCCTTCGAGTGAGTATTTTGTAAAACTACATAGCACCGTACACGTATAGCCTAAATTTTGGTTTATGGGAGCGCATTATGTGCCAGCTTCATGCCCAAAAAAATTTAATATTTCATCCAGGTTTTGTATTGAAAATTTGATTGGTTTGGGCGTATTGTTGTGAAAGTTAAGGTATGTAAATTGGTCAAAAAAAAATAAAATTTGTTTTTTTATTAGGATCACAGACATAACATATTATGTTCGTCTTAACGTGTTCGTCTTTATAACAGATTACTACTTCTTCTATGTACAATGCCGGGCAAAAAAATCATCGCTTTAAAAAAAAAATAATTTATTTTTCGACTTTTTACTTTTGTTTCATGTACAATGTTAGTTTTTTTTTTAATACATTTGAGTTGCATAATAAGTATAGAATAGAAAAATAATAGCAAGCAAAAACTAATTGTTGGTCCAAAAGCGAACCGAAATTCCCATTTTCAGAAAAAGCGGCAAATCCCGCGTATTCACCCGATTTGAACCCGATTGAATTGTTTTGTGAAGAAGAAAACTTCGACCAACAAATAAATCCGATCGCTGGATCAATCAGCGTAGAACAATATAAAAGAATGAAAATAGTAGAGAAAACTTGACGAAAGAATGCCAAGAAAGTGTGTGGCTGCCATAAAAGCCAAGTAGGCTTTAGTGTATTGACCATATTTTTTTCCAATTCTTTTTATCATTTTTATTAAATATGTAGTTGAAAAGCTTAGATAAGCTTGTAAATTCTCTTGTAAATTGTATGAATGAATCTAATACTGATGTGAAAAGTCTAAAAATTGTTTTTTTCTTCCTCGGTCAAGTTTGTTTTGACCGGCTGTGTACAGTAAGTAAAAATACAATACTCCTTAGGCTTTAAGATAGGCCTTTATTTGTCTAAAAGTCGCAAAATTGATTGTTTCATCAGCGGCCAAGTTTTTTTGACCGGCAGTGTATAGTACATAAAAATGTTATACTCCTTAGGATTTAAAAATAGGCCTTTATTTGTCTATAGCTTTTTCATGCAAATTTAGGCGAATCCTTGTAATGATCTGGCACAGCTGCATTTATTACTTACACAAGATGTGGATGCGTAACTATTGCTTTGAAATTTTCTCTTTAATTAATTAATTAACTAATTTAACCAAACCCAACTAGAATATTTTTTTTTTCTTCTATGATGACGTAAATAGCCAGTCAGTTAGCTTTACCAAAAGCACCCCCTCTTGTAAAATGTCTAAGCTATTTAGTTTTATCACCTTGGTGATGGCCATTTAATAAAGTTAAAAGCTTGCTTTTCTTATTCTTAGGCCACCTATAGTTTAAAGCTACCCTATTCTATGATATTTTATTCTTCTATTAGTTGACGTCATTTACTTAAGCGTTGCTTTTAACTTGTTTTTACGGAAAAATAAACACTAAGAGCCACAAGAGTCCTATCAGCAAGCAGTCAAAGTTGTCCTACGCGCTACATAACTTTTACACAAGATTTGTTAACGCTCTGGCTACATCTACTTTTACCTACGGCTACATTGCGTATACGTAATTGTTTTTTGTGATTATTGAGGCAAAGTTACGTGATTTCTTGCTAAAACAACCAGCTGGTTGTCAGGGTTTGCTTGCTTACCAAAATTTCATGGTTGTCTTCATATTACTTTCATTTTATTTATTTTATGCACACTTAAATGAATTTATTATTATTAGCTCATGAAAATTTTCATTTTTCCCAAAAAAAATTACAATGGCAAGTTCGAAAAATATTTACTGTCTAGATCAAATCCAACTTAAAACTTTCTGTCCTGTAACAACTGTTGGGTCCCATCGTATAAACGCTACAGCTGCAGCAAATTTACATGCACTATCCATTGTTACCATACATACACATACATTCCTTCACTCCCACCCAAGGATAGATACATTCCATCATGCAACCGTTTCAGTTGCAATTTGTGTGACAAGCGCTGCTAAGTTTGTCGCCATATACTGGCCTGGTCATTTCTCGTACTTGTGGTAGTTTCATGTCGTCGTTTGCACTGCCTGTGGCTTGCATTGTTTGTAAAATGTATTCCTTGCTAATTAAGCATGGCCGCAGCTCAGCCTGGTGTCTGTTCTCTGCTTTGGTCCATTTCTAATTACGCCAACATTAATGGTCTACTCAGTTTTTGAGATACAGTCTGTTCTGCAGCCTACGTTTAGCTTTGATTCTGGGTGGTTATCCAACGGCATGTAATTATTGCTAGTAAAGCTGGTGCAACGTGGCGTATGCGTTATGCTTGACTTGGCAAAAAGACAAATTCATACAAAATGGGCCAGCAACTTGGTCAAAAAGTTTTCTTGTTTGTTTTTTTAACTTTGGTTGGTTTGGTTTTTGTGGCTTTTAGATTGGGATTTCAAAGAAAGAGTTGACCGTACACCATTTGGCTGCTAAAGCTTTGCAACTGTTTGATTTGTCAATTTCAAGCAATTTGAGATATATAGGAATTTTTTGGATGAATTCGAATATATCATTTTGAAATTAAATTGACATAGCTAGCTTATGTTTTGGTATTTATGCTTTTATGAATATATTTAGGATGCTGATTTTTAACTTCAGATGAATGTATATAATTTTTATTGAAGCATGGAATAACTATTTACAAAGAATTTAATTAACTATTGCTTTTTTCAAGAGTTTTTGTTTTTTGTATTGAAAGCTCATCTCTTTCAAACAGTTAAGTTTCAGATGTGTTACATTTTATTTGACTTAAAACTGCACATACATAACAATGAATATTACTATAAGATTCAGTAGCTAGATCCTTGCAAAGTTGAGAAAATCCAAATATGCAACATTTTCATATTTCAAACTAAAAGTTTGCAATGCAATTTTCAATTTGTATTTGCTTACAATTGAGACACAAACTTTCAACAAATTCAAAGCCAAATATATGTTCATAACGAAAATAATAATATTAATATTACACATACGCCATGTGTCATGTGCGTTTTACCTGCTAGTTAAATAAATATCTCACGTATGTGCCATGAGTCTGTGTGTGAGTGTATGTATATATATGTGTATACGAGCACGCTGTCAGACGCTCAACACTTTCATGATGGTATTTTCTTTTTATGCCATATTATTTGTGTGGTCTTTGCTAGTATTTAATTCACTTCTCTTTAGTTACACATGGCGTATACATAATAGTTACATTGCTTATGACAGCTGGCAAATAACGTATACGTCACGTAACACAAATACAAACGCATACAAATAAAACATGTTGCTTAGCTACTTTACTAACTATGCAATCTACAAATACATTTACTATTTAGGGTTATCCAAAACTAGGCAGTGCAAAAACTTGAACATGCTGCACGATTAGAAAAAATTATGCTCAAAATTTTCTGCACGAAATCATTTCAACACCGCCAAAAGAGATTGCAATGCATGTAGATGATACTAACTTCTACATATACATACATATGTGCATATATAAGTATAAACGAACACCTACAACCGCTATAAAGAAATGAAATTGAAATTCCCGGCATGTTGGTCTTGACTTGATGGCACTAGCGTTGCACAGTGGTTCTTATCAAAAATAAAATTTATGAAAATGAAAAGAAATATATAAATTTTATCAAACATTTATTATTTTAATGAATTTTCGCTACAGTAAATCGAGTATTTTGGATCACCGTGCCAGAAACGTATTTTTCATGAAAAGTTGGAAAAAGTAGTGGGGCAAATCGGACCTAGTAAATGCTTATTTGACATAGGATCAACTCGTCCGATATGCCAAATTAAAGCTTGCCGCAACTTCTTCTGACCATTATTAATTTTTAAGATATGACCATTTTTCAAAAAAATCAACAAATAGCATTATTTTTAAAATATTAAAAGCTTAAAGGCAGATCAGCGAAGCCTTTTGGCTTTTGGCTTATTTTAAGATTATGAACATTATAAGGTTATTGATTTATTTAATTATAATAAATTATTTTTATTTTTTTTTTTTTTTTTTTTGGAATAAAGCGAAATTCAGTTCTGCTGGAATGTATATTATTTCTCTATAATAGTATAAATACAAAAATTTTTAGTCTTCTTCCATTAAGTATTTTGTTTCTTGCCGTCTTTTGCCAAACATTTTAAACTTTTTTGGACTCCCATATTTTTTACTCCCTGTCTTGAACTTTTTTAGAAATTTAAAAATTTTTTTTCCTGCTTTCTCGATTTTTTTTTTTTGAGCGAAACTGGCAAACAGACTATTTAAAAAAATAAATACAGTCTTAGCACAATTTAATATTTTAAAAAACTAATTATTTCCACATAAATAGATCGTATCGACCACTGTGCGTTGGCTGCATTACACTTGCAAGCCAAAAATTTATGCGCTGCTGAAAGGCGATGCCAGCAGCGCAGTCAACGTCAGCGTCGACAGCGACTGCACGGCACCATTTTGCCAACTTTGGTGCGATTTTATTTTCATTGCTTGCTTTATATTAGCGCACAGTTGAGCTAGCTGGCAGGCAGGAGGCGCAGGAAAGCCTGGCAAACTATTGGGATTACAATATCTTCTATGCTTTTGAGTGCTCGCATAGTTATTTTTGTGGATCCCCACACACACACACGGCAACACATCTATAGGCAGCCACAAATTGTATTTCGCTCAACGCGTTCGAAATGCTTTTTATGCACACGCGACTGACTAGCTCTAAAATAAAAAAAATAAAAATGAGTTTAGAATAAAAAGGTAGCAGGATACAATGCAGCACGGTTTTTATTCTTCTTCTTGTTCATACACCATTGTCAGCGATTTGTGTTGAATACAAGAAAACAATTTTTTTGAAACGTTTTTTGTTCCCTAGCGGCAAGTGTGTGTGCACATTGCCATGACAAATGTATTTAAGTATATATTGTATTTTTGGTTGTATAAAACGCTTACACTCTCATAGAAAGTATATAGAGGTACATTCACCCACACACACGCACACACACATTTTGACTGGCCCAAAATGATGCAATACAGTTGTGGGACTTGTCACACATAATTTTCATTACACTGTGGTCCTTTGTGTGTTAACCGTTGACTTGTGTATGTGTAAATGTGCATATAGATGTGTGTGGGTGTGAGCTGTGCTATTCACAAATCGTTGGCACGCATTGGGCATCAGGCGCAAACCACAACTCTGCTAGGTCCAAAGTCAGAGCAAGCAGCTCCACAGCATACATCATCCACTTAAAGGGTGCATATCAAATAAAATATGTAACTTTGAAGAGTCATAAAGTTTTGAAAACTTTTTAAGAGTACAGACACGATTTTCATTAAAACGATAATGTACGAGCATAATTGATACGTGTAAGGACAACTTAATATTATGATAGCGTCTTATCACAACGATTAACAGCGATTTAGCATGATAGTTATATTTTGGCAACGTTTAACATAATGTCATAAATGCTGTAAACTGTAAAAAATTTGTTTAAAACTCAATTCTTGGCTAAATTCTTAATGCAAACCATAGAATGCAAATGATGGTTTGGTTCATGATGGTATTTCTTGTATTCACTTGAATGCTGCTGTTCAGGATTTTTTGGTACTTTCGGCAGGCTTAGGATCTAGTTACAGCTGCACAGTTCAACAGCCAATTATATAAAGGGTTTACCAAAAGTGATGATAGGATTTTGACAGCTCACGACGGCCATCTTTGTGAATGAGTTTTGGACATCTCATGTCAGTTATTTTCAGTAAGGCTTGCCATATTTCAGCCGATTGCGATTTTCATCGAAAAACCATCATCTTCGATGAGGCTCATTGTCGATATTGGTAATTCATGAAACACCATAACATCCCGAAAAAATCACTGGTGCGGTTTATGGTATGTTGGGATCATTGGACAGTACAGCTTCAAAAATGAAGAAGGACGCAACGTAACTGTGAAGGGTTAGCGATTTTTTTTTGGAATTTAATGATATTGAGGCTCACTTGATAATCAATTAACAAGGCCGTCCTTTTGGCATCCTATTACGGTGCCTTTTGAGTCTATCATTGTAGCGACTAGTATGTTTATTTATCTGTAGTTCAACGGTTGCCAGGTAAAGGTCATGGTGCAAGGTCGAATTTCTTACGTACCAAATACAATTAGTCATAAGAAGCAAGGTCTTATTTTGAAACGTTTGAATACGTGAGCGATTAAAGTGAGCAGCCATACCCCAGATCTGGATGGCGTATCTCTACGTTAGCGCCACTATAACGTTGTAAAAAGTCCTTTTGCGAGGATTTATAAGCCAGAATATTTTAGCTAAATTGAGACGACAGCCTTTTACGGTTTTGTCGATATGTGATTTGAATGTCAGCTTCCTGTCCAGGGTGACCCCAGGATAATTGGCCGCATTTTGCTGGGTTAGTGAATAATTGTCTAACCAAAGAATTAAACCTTAAAACAGTACAAAGCGCACCGTTTACAAAAATTACATTGTGATAGACTTCGCAAATAATTTCCTCATACAACTTGGTCAAAAGGTTATGTCACATTTGGTGTGATTTAAACTGCCCAAGCTATCTTTCAGCTACCAAAACACGCCGAAAAATTCCTTGTTTTATTAGGTTTTGATTCCTGTGAAACGAGTCTGCTATTAATATTATAGTGTATGAAATCGTCTTTCATGCGACTTTGTTTTTGTTCCACAATTTACTTGGACTAACAAGATCCTGTCATTTCAAGGCTTTTGAGTTTAAGCCTAAAATTGTAGTCGTTCATTGTTGGCCAATGAATAACAATAAGCTTACTTTACTTCTAACCTGGGCGTACAATAGAAATGGTCTTGCAACACAAAATTATAAGTGAGAAATACCAATTTTCAGATATACAACATAATGGAGGTTCGGGACTCGCGATTACTTATACAGATATATTCGTCCACACCGAATCCCCAACTATTTGTCACACACAGTCATATTTCCATATTCTGTCTATGCTAAACTTTTATTTTTGTTTTTTTTTTCTTTCAATTATATTTTCAATCTGTCCTTAAAACAATCAGTAAATTATATAAAATTAATTAATAATAATTAATCGCTGGATGCTTGAAATTTTTCCCATACATGGCTTTGGTGGAGAGCTCTAAACGTCGTTGAGCCATATATGTGGGCTCAACATAGTGTCTACTGAAGATCCCCTCAGATCTCTGGCAATAATATCAAAAATTGCGCATTTTGCCCCACTCTTCCCTATGCTAAACTTAAAATCAAAATCAATTATCTTTACTGCAGAGTCATTAAGAGCAATCAACTTACCCTTAAAATACTGTCTTTCATTTTAAATCTTTTAAAAACAGCAATCCGTTTAAAACTACATTAGAATATATAAAGCTTATAATTTTAAAAGTTTAAGCAATAACATTTCTTAAATGATGAAATACGCTTATTTGCATCTATGCATCTCTCTTATTGTTCATACTAGAAGTGTCATCACTCTCTCTAAAAAAGGCACCCTATTTTAATTCAACAGCATTATCATTGTACTCACTATTATCATCATCATCATCTTCATGCTATAGCCATCATGGTTGTCAGTCCCGCTGGGTTACATATGCTTTATGCTATAGTTTGCTTATTTTTGCCGCTCTTCTGTTGAGACTTGCTGCTGCTGCTGCTGCCTTTGAAAATTCCCTTGTTGCATATTTGTGCGGGTGATAGCATTTTGGGGCAATGCCAAATCGCCGGAGACATTTGCATGCATTTCTGGGCAAAATACTTGAGCAACGTACACAAACAAACACATTTTTGTAATATGGAGCTTAAATGCACTTTATATTGTATATTCTAATTGTTGCATATGCTATTTTATCTTTTATTTACATTGCAGCTGTCCATTTCTGGCAACACGCATTAATCCTGTAATACCAATTGTGGGCGCCATTTTATATTTCTTCACAATGAGTTCCTTGCTGCGTACAACATTTACAGATCCTGGTGTTATACCACGTGCCTCCAACGATGAGGCAGCCTATATTGAAAAACAAATTGGTAAGTAAATGCAGTCAAAAAGTAAATATGCATGTATATAAATAGAAGTATGTATGTACTATATACAAGGTCGTTGCTCACAGAAACAGACACACATATACACTACGATTGCACATATTTGTTTTCACTTCATTAAGTTTGTTTGTGTGTGCAAGTATGTGTGATTGTGTGTGTTTCTGAGGGGCGCGAGCGAAACATCAAAAGTAATGAGCATAGCATGACATAGAAAAAAACACAGAGACGGAAAGAAAAAAAAAAACACAGGGAGAGATAGAGAGAGAAGAAAAAATGAGAATTATGCTTGTTTGTATAGTATAAAAATCATCATCAAAGTCAACGCAGCGCAGCGTTTATACTAATGAGTTCTTGTTGTTGTTGTTGTTGTTGTTTATGTTTCTTGTTGTTGTTGCTGGCAGCTTAATAAAAAATATAAATTTAAAATGAGAAAACTTTTACTCTTCATTTTACTTGCATGTGTCAAAAACATTGCCTACGCTACGCCTACTCTCTCTGCTGCCTGCCTTCATGTTGCTGTTACCGATGCCGTTGCTGATGCTGCATTTCCGCTGCCACGTACGCGGCGCATATCCGTTTCCGTTTTACATTGATGCTGTTGCTGCTGCTGCTGCTGCTGTTGTGTCGTTGCGTATGCGGTTGCCTACCTGACTTAAATGTGTGCGTGTTTTTGTCACTTGGCATACGTCGGTTTCATCTGACTCGCATCTTAATGAGCGCAGAAGTGCCAAACTCACTCAACAGCCCAACATATCGACCGCCACCGCGCACAAAAGAGGTGCTCGTCAAGGGACAGACGGTGAAATTGAAATATTGTTTTACCTGTAAAATCTTTCGACCGCCACGCGCATCGCACTGCAGTTTATGTGATAATTGTGTGGATCGTTTCGATCATCATTGTCCATGGGTAAGTTGATTTGCAAACTCTTAATACAACTCAAACAATAAAAATGAATCGAGTGGATTGAAGATACTACAGACAGAAGGGGGAAATTAACTATTGATATATAAAAAATAAAAAATTTATACAAACTATTGGAGTAATTTATTTTGAAAAATATTTACGTTTTCTCAAATTACACTACAATTTAAAGGAATCAAAGCTTTTAGCTTACCGGCACGTAAAGATGCCAGCTATACGCAAGGATTAGCCTTGTGAATCGGAAATTGAATTCGTGTAAACTCAAATGGCATATCGGTTGAGTTTATGGCAATTCCCGAAGTGAGAATATCAAAATAACTAGCAAGCCTACCTTTTGTTGCAAATTGTGCTGTGGCAAGCCAGTAGTTAAAAAACGCAGTTGTATATCGTCGATAGATTTGAAACAATGCATTGGACCAACGATTTGATTTAGAATTGTGAAGTTTAAATGATCCACATCTTTGTTGTTTTCCGCACTCAACCAACACACACTTTTGCTTAAAAAAAAAGTTTAAATTTTTCATGATTTTCACAACTTTTCGGCTCAATTCCGATTCGTATTTATTTATAGTAATTCTACTGTCTGGGACGGAAACAAACCCAACAAATCATAGAACATAAAATTCGATACAGTCGTTCTTGACTTTTTATTATCATCGCCTGAGGTATGCACTGAAGCATGTCTGCCCTGGATCTGGATCTCATACTTCATAAACTCTGCAAAAAATAAAATATCACCAAATACGAGTGACAGTGATGTTTGTCTATACATTTCCCCATTCCATACTATTATATGGATCATACCGTGACCTTATCAATAAAAACACAATACTCTAAAAAAATCAGTTCTAAACTTTAAAAGACATCGACAATAACGTAGCAATTTCCGAGTTCTCATGAAACTGCCGCAAAATTTAAAATTCGCAGTACATCCACGGCCCCGTCTGTTTTATTTTAAAACAATTTCAAAATAAGTCTTTTGGCAAAAGTGTAAGCTCGATTTATAACCAAACAAAATTTTTCCTATCAACCTGTGGAAATCATAAAAAAAAATTTCTGCAGTTATACAAAAACTTTACGGCTTTAGCGTTTTCGTTCTTTGTCAAAACGTTTTTACATTAAAGCCCTCTTATAAATATAAACATATATTTGTATTTGTACTTATATATAGTATGTCATAATTTTAATGAGTATTCCAGTTGAATAAGTAGAAATGTACGACGAATGAATAGAATGACATTGAGCTGCCTTCGTTGGAGCCTAAAGCAAATGTGGGTCGCTCGACCTACACACAGACGCGAAACACACACACACACACACACCCACAGAGCTACACGCAAAAACAACAACTGTCACTTTCAACGCTTGGCAATGGCAGCCGTCGGCCATTGCTGCTGACTTTAACCCAATTCCTCGACAAAAACCGCTGAGGTTGCTAATTTTTTAGCAAAAATAATTTCAGCAAAAAGCGCATGTCACGTTCAAACTGCATGCTGTCAGACCGCCCTCCAGCTTTATAGTTTTTTCTCCCCTATTTTGTTTGTTTTTTTGTCACATGTAATGTAAATTTCCCGCGAGCGCCTAAAAGATGCAACAAGATGCGGCAGCGGTGGCGGCAGTGGCAACCACATCAGCTGGCTTGGCGGATATGCGCAAGGCTTGGTTGGCATGGTCCAAGCAAACAAGCCGCACACGAACACAAAAAAAAAAACACAGACACACTTACACACATTAAGTAGCCGCACTTGAATATGTGTGTGTGCACTGAAAAAACAAAGTGCATTTTAGTGTTATAATAGTAGGGTTATGATAGTACATGAAATCGTTAAGAAAATTAATTCTTATAATTTTATTAAATGATTTTTCTATTTCTGGAGGTAATGCTACACGGAAGGGATCGCTATCTGACACCATCCTTTAGGGTCACAAGCACGTTTCTGCTCGTTTTTTATTAGTCATAAATTATGTCATAGTGATAGTATATATTTTATCTTTACGTGTTTACAATTTTTAGTTATTTAATAGTTAGCATGCAATAGGTAATATGTTCATGCGTGAACAACAGGTGATGTGCGAAAATGTTACCGGGTTAGAAAATCAAAACTAATATGTATATATGTATTGGGTCGTTCACTAAATAATTTCGTTTGATGACAACAGCTGATCTTATTGCATTTTTTCGCAGCCAACTTCACACTTAACCGCTTTACCTTTATATATTTGAACAGCTGTTATAGTAAGGCTTTTTTGTAAAAAATTTTGTTACATTTTTTTGAATAGTTTTTGTTTGGTGCCCTATCGAAGATGGAAGATCGAAAACAACATTTTCGGCATATTTAACTGTTTTACTATCAAAAGGGTAAAAATGCAGTTCATGCAAGGCGAAAATTATGTGATGTGTACGGAGAAGATGTGTTGACCGAACGCCAATGCCAAAATTGGTTTGCAAAATTTCGTTCCGGCAATTTCGATCTTGAGGATGCACCACGTCCTGGAAGGCCTCTTGAAGCCGATGTGGATAAAATAAAGTCGTTGGTCGATGCAAATCGTCGAATAACAACTCGAGAGATTGCTGAAAGATTAAATTTGTCTAACGCGGCCGTTCACAAGCACATGAAACGTCTAGGATTAATTTTGAAGCTTGACATATGGGTTCCTCATGTTCTTACAGAACAAAATTTGCTTCGTCGCATTAACGACTGTGATTTGCTTATCCAACGTCAAAGAAGTGATCCATTTTTGAAGCGCATTGTTACTGGCGACGAAAAGTGGGTTGCTTACAAGAATGTAAAGCGCAAGAGATCATGGTCTAAAAAGGATGAACCAGCTCAAACCACTTCCAAGGCCGATAGTCACCAAAAAAAGGTTATGTTGTCTGTTGTAGTGTAGTGTTCCACCAGAATAATGCGAGACCTCATACAAGTTTGATGACTCGCCAAAAGCTTTTGGAGCTTGAATGGGATGTGCTACCTCACCCACCATATTCTCCAGACTTGGCACCTTCGGACTATTATAAAAAACACATGGCAACTTGACTCACGCGTGATTTATCAAAATAACCCTTTTGAAAAAAAAAATCCCGATTGATGACCCTTTTTTAGAGAACAGTAACCATTTTTTTTTTTTTTGCAAAACTCCGATTATTTTCCGAGTTATCGATAACTGAATATTGGTTTTTTTTTATTTTTTAGCTTTTCTTTGCCAAACCATATCCCCTAAACAAATAGAGGAAACGATCAATGAAAAATAAAATCTTGAATTTTGAAGATAATAACTTGAAACTTTGTATGAATATTCGTTTTGACATATAAAGACAGCTTTTGAAAATAGGAGTAAATATCAGTAACGCGTATCAAGATCTGCTAACTAAAATTTCAGCCTTAAATTTCTGCTTACTCTCTTTTTATACCCTGTACCGTATGGTACAAAGGGTATATTGTGTTTGTGCAAGCCGAAAATGTATGTAACGTACAGAAGGAGACATCGGAGACCCCCCAAAGCTACCTAAAGTATGATCAGAGTGACTAGAAGAGTCGATATACCCATGTCCGTCTGTCCGTTAAACGCCTATATCTCAGAGATGTTAAGAGCTAGAGCAACCAAACTTTCAGATTAGATCCCTTATTAATCCATAGGAGACAAGTTTATTTTATTTTTTTGATATCGGGATTACATTATATAGCTCCCATAGGGGTGTTTCAGAGGACCTCGAAAAAAAGCAAAAGTTTTAGATGGATAATTCGCTTGTTTATGAACATATCATAACCAAATTTGGCAATCGGTAGTTTTTTAGAGACCTCGAGCACTGTACCAAATTTTATCAAAACCGGTTAACTATATCATACAGCTCCCATAGGATCGATCGGTCGAAATAATGTTTTTTGTACAAAATTCGTTGTGTTTCGTTTGTTTGTGAAGATATTGTAACCAAATTTGGCATAAAGAAGATTTTTAGAGTTCCCAAGCACTGTAGCAAATTTGATCAATATCGGTTGACTATATCATATAGCTCCCATAGGACCAATCGGTCGAAAAAACGTGTTTTGTACAAAATTCGTTGTGTTTCGTTTGTTTATGAAGTTATCGTTACCAAATTTAGCACACGGAAGTTTTTAAGAGTTCCCAAGCACTGTACCAAATGTGATCAAAATCGGTTGACTATATCATATAGTCCCCATAGGACCGATCGGTCAAAAAAATTGTTTGGTGCAAAATTCGACTGATTTCTGTTTGTTTATGAAAATATCGTAGGTAAATTTGCCGAATAAAATATCTCTTGGAGGTCTTAGCAATATGTCGGACTTAATTGCAATGTGGTGGTACAGGGTATACCAAAGTCGTCTGCGCCCGACTTTAACGTACGCCATCTTTTTTTAATGTATTTTTATTTGCAATCTGCCAGATGAGACAATCAGCTAATTTTATAGATGAAGGCCTATACGCAGTTCGAAAAATTTCGAGCGGAATGACAAAACTTCATATAAAAAAACAATTCCAAATGGGATATACCAAAAAGAATTTTTTTTTATATGAAGTTTTGTTATTCCGCGTGAAATTTTTCGAACTTCTTATATTCTTTAATACAAAAATGATATATATAAGGACTTTTAACACTGCTTGTAGAAAGCCTTAGCCAAAGCTCTTGTAAGTTTTGTGCTCTTTATCTTTCAGTCCGAGAATAAAACATTGGCTGACTGGTCCAAGTGTCTTTCTCAGTAGGTATAAAAGTATGTATCCCAATGGCAGCAGTTAATACTAACAAATTAGTAGCCAATAAATTAAAAGTGAAGGCCAAAGAATTTGTTTGAAACGAGTGCAGTTTTGATAAGTCAGTCGCGTTTTAAATAAGTTTTTTTTTTTAACAATTAAGATATTTTAATCTCAAAATAGTTTGCTATTTGTTACACATATGCAGACCAACTTTTTCCTATTCTATTATTCCTGTCAAATACACTCCCCGAAATTCAATTAAGAACACCTGTTTTTATTTAAAAATATTAAGTTTTAAGTTATTTCAAAAGCATTTGTGACTCAAATAATATTTTTAGCGTTAATTTATTTCGAATGAACTAAAAACTTATCCTAAATAACCAAAAAAACGCTTGAAATTTCAAAAAGCATTTAAAAAATTAAATTTATACTGCGAAATTCAATTAGGAACACTTTCTAAAAAGGAACAAAAATTAAATGTTTTGTAAAAAAAGAAGGCAAAAACACAAAGCTAATAGTTAGTCCAGGCTGCCGACTTAGTTAGAGTTATAGCCTCGAAAATTCGGGTTGGCATCCAATGATCCACCTCCTGAAAATCTGAAATTGAGATTTGAGCCCATTCTTCGGTAGCAGTCTTGCGTAGCTCCTGCACCGCCTGAAATTTGCGTTCGCCAGCCTAGACACGACTGGACAGGTTCCCCCACGTGTTCTCAATGAGGTTCAAGTCCGGCGCGCGATGTTTTTGTCCTGGAACCCAACCACGACTGGCCGTTCAGACGTGGATCGGAGCATTATCTTGCAGAAAATTAGCATTTTGGTCAGCTTGGTGCTCCAGACAGGTTTAAAAGCAGAAATAAGTCGTTAATAGGCTGAAATGGAGAGTTTAGTAGATGCTACTGAAATTTGTAAGATTTATAAAGTTCGCCTGATGCCAAGATTTCCACTTTATGACTACATTTTGTAGTAGGAAATATACATAAGGCATATACTTATGTTAACATACAGCGCCTGCTGATGTTAACTCGCTCTCTATTGTAATAGGAAATATACATAAGGCATATACTTATGTTAACATACAGCGTCTGCTGATGTTAACTCACTCCCTATGTTAACCACTAGGCTAAGTGTACATGTACTTTAAGAGTGAGAGCCATTCTGTATTATATGTTGGCGCAGCTATAACGATCACGGAGTTTAAAGAAATAAATAAATTGTTAAGTACGCACTTAGTGTTTTTGTTAAAGATCAGTCGCCTACCACAATTTCAGAAGTGGTCCTAACCCAACAATAAAATTAAAATGGAAAATCAAATAAATTTTGCCCAGTTTGAGGAAGAGCAAGTGGTAAAGTGGCTAAATGCATTACAACTTTCAACCGAAGGCTCAAAAGAAGAACAAGTGATGCGTCTAAGCAACCATTTTATGCAAGCACCAAGAGATTTTCTTGGCTTGGACGAAAAACTAAATGAAAAATTGTGCGAAAATGACGAAATGACCACAGAAGTCTCACAAATTCAAAACGACGTAGTTATGTACGAGCGTCATGCAGAAAAAAATGATATCCCCGTTATAAAGACGCCGTTGTGTGGTGAAATTCAAATGAACCAAGAGACGCCGCAACAAGTGAACACGCAAGCAACTAACGCCGTTGGAGTGAAGCAACAGCAAGAGTCTAACAACATCATCATGCAGGAGTCAGCGTCTGTTTCGCTTACTCTCGCTAAAGAAGCTTTGGTGGACTTTGATGGTAAAACGGGTGCGCGCGGCTGGGTTATGCAGTTAAAAAACATCGCAAATGTGTATAACATCAACGACAACTGTTTGCGTATGTTGCTTATATGTAAACTGAAAGGCGACGCGCAGCGTTGGCTGCATGCAAACTCAACACGCATTATGGAGCCAATAAATCAATTGTTAGACCAACTGATTATGGCGTTTGGCGAGAAATTACCCAAAATTGAAATGAGACGCAAATTTACAGGCCGTAAGTGGAAAACTTATGAAACATTTTCCGCTTACTTCGATGAGAAAATACAGCTGTCTGGCGATCTTGGTATAGAGGTGGATGAATTGATCGACGAAATCATTGAAGGCATACCGCAAGAGGCATTGCAGATACAAGCGCGTATGCAGTGTTTTACTGAGCCAATGCAGATGCTTCGCGCGTTTGCAAATATACGTGTTTCAGCGGAGTCCACACCAAGCAGCACCAAAACGCCGCATAAGAAGTATGTTGACGAAAACTTACGCTGCCGCAACTGTAATTCAAGAGGTCACTTTGCTAAGGAATGCAGGAAGCCAAAGAGGGAACCAGGATCCTGCTATGCATGCGGCAAATTTGGGCACCTTATTGCACAATGTTCCGAGAAAAAAGTTCGCAAAAGAAGAAAATTACGTAAGATATTTTAAGATTTATTTTAAAGAAAATTCAAAAACACCACTAATTACAGCGTGCCTAATAGACTCGGGGAGCCCAATTTCATTTGTTAAAATATCATCAGTTTCAAATCAAATAAATTTAAATCCAGTTTCAAAACCTTATTTTGGACTTAACAAAAGTCGCCTTAATACATTTGGAAAATGTTTATGTTTTATATTTAAAGAATCATTAAAAGTACATTTTAATTTAATTGTTGTTTCCAATGAGTCTATGGGCTACGATGTAGTGCTGGGCAGAAATTTTTTAAAAGCATGTGGTTTGAAATTTGATCCAGACATTTTGAGGCTGATTACGGTAGATCCTATAAAAGAAAACAATGAATTATGTGATAGTTCAGAAATAGTATGCAACGAAGATTTTAGGTGCATAGACAAGATAAAAGTAAAGACAGAAGCCAACGATCATTTACGCTTTAGTGAAAAAACGTTAAGTAATAGAGCAGAGCAATCATGTGTTAATGCGAAACTACCAGACAAAGAAAATGCCAGCAAGTCGGTTTTAAAAGAGTCAGACCAACAACTTTTGGGATTGAATGCTGCTAATTCAATTGTAAGCGTAAAGGAGAAACTGTTAAATCCCAAAAATGTGATAACTGAAACGGCTAAAGATCAATTGTTAGAAAATGCTATTACCGAAATACTTCAAATAGATTGTGCAGAGGAAAAAATTGAGCTCAATATTGGTAAAAATATTAGCTATAGTATACAGTGTCAATTAAAAAAGTTATTCGAAAATGCGTATTTAAAGGCAGAAAGACCAAGCTCACCAGTAACAAAGTGCGAAATAAAATTGAGCCTTGAAAACCCAAAACCATTTAGTTGCAGACCAAGACGTCTTTCATACGCGGAAAAAGAAAAATTGCAAGTTTTATTAGACGAATACAAGACAGAAAAAGCCATACGACCGAGTACGTCAGAATATGCATCGCCAACCGTTTTAATCGAAAAGAGAAAGGACAGAATGTGTGTAGATTATCGTCTGTTAAACAAGATTACCAAAAAAGATAATTATCCTCTTCCTCTTATCGATGATTTGTTAGACAAATTAGAAAATAAAACTGTTTTTACGAAACTTGACTTAAAAAATGGATTCTTTCATGTAGCTGTACATGAAGACTCTATTAAGTACACTTCATTTGTCACTCCACTTGGACAGTTTGAGTTTTTGAAAATGCCCTTTGGATTAAAAAATGGCCCAGCTGTTTTTCAAAGATTTGTCAACACAATTTTTGCGGATATGATTAAAGACAATAGGGTCATTATATACATGGACGACATCATGGTGGCGACTAAAGATGTAGAAGAACATATGAAAACATTAAAAGAAGTTTTTGATAAGATTGTGCAAAATAAATTAGAACTACGTCTTGACAAGTGCGAATTTTTGCAGCCTAGCGTAAAATATTTGGGATTTTTAATAGACAAAGATGGAATTAAAGCTGATGATAAGGGAATAGAAGCAGTCAAAAATTTCCCTATTCCTGACAAAGCACACAAAGTCCAAAGTTTTCTCGGTTTATGTTCGTACTTCAGACGATTCATTAAAGATTTTTCAACAGAAGCAAAACCGTTGTACGATTTGCTTAAGAAGGACAAACAATTTGAATTTAAAGAACAAGAGTTAGACTGCTTTAGGAAACTTAAAGAAAAATTAGTTCAAGCACCCGTATTGTCAATATACAATTATAAAGACGAAACCGAGCTACACTGTGATGCAAGCTCACTTGGTTTTGGTGCAGTTCTCATGCAGAAAAAGGAGGATAAAAAGATGCATCCGATATTTTATTTTTCAAAAAGAACTACAGAATTAGAAAGCAAGTATCACAGTTTTGAACTAGAGACTTTAGCAATAATTTATGCTTTGCGCCGATTTCGTATTTATTTACAAGGGAAACATTTCAAAATAGTTACAGATTGCAACTCTTTAACTCTTACACTGAATAAAATTGAGTTAAATCCCAGAATTGCTCGTTGGGCTTTGGAATTACAGAATTATGATTATGAATTAATACATAGAGCAGGTAATAAAATGCAACACGTCGACGCACTAAGTCGAAACAGTAATATAATGATAATAGAAACTAATAAGTTTGAAGACAACCTAATTATATGTCAAGCAAAGGACGAAAAGATACGAAAAATAAAAACGTTATTAGAAAAGTCAGAGCATAAACTTTATGAAATGAGAAACGGCATAGTGTACAAAAAGTTAAATGACAATAGACTACTCTTTTATGTCCCACATGACATGGAAGATCATGTGCTGTATAAATACCATGATGAAATAGGCCACATAGGTAGAGACAAAATGATAGATGCTATTTCAAAGACTTATTGGTTCCCGAATTTAAAAGAAAAATGTGGTGGACACATTGACAACTGCTTGAAATGCATCGCGTTTTCACCAAAAAGCGGAAAAGAAGAAGGGTTTTTAAATTGCATTCCGAAAGGAAATAGACCATTTGAAATAATACATATAGATCATTATGGCCCGGTTGATACAGGAAGATCAAAGAAACATATCTTAGTGGTTGTTGACGCGTTCACAAAATTTGTTCGGTTATACACAGCGAAAACAACAAAAACAAAGGAAGTTTTACAATCATTGAGAGATTACTTCAGAGCATATAGCAAGCCAATTTGTTTAATTTCTGATCGCGGAAGTTGCTTTACGTCAGGTGAATTTGAAAATTTTATAGCCGAAAATAATATTAAACACGTTAAAATCGCGACAGGGTCTCCTCAAGCTAACGGTCAGGTGGAACGCATAAACAGAAGTCTTGGCCCAATGATAGCAAAGTTGACAGAGCCAGAGAAAGGATTACACTGGGATGTTGTTGTTGAAACAGTTGAATATTCCTTAAACAATACTCAACATAGGAGTATTAAACAGTTCCCAAGTAAGATGTTATTTGGCATACATCAAAAAGGCCATGTAATTGATGAGTTAAAAGAAAAGCTAGAAGAGGTAAATGGTTTATGTAAAACACAATCTTTAGCAAGTATTAGAAAAAATGCAGAACAAATTCAAACAAAATCACAAGCTTACAATAAATTACAAGTTGACAAAAAAAGGAAAAGCCCAAAGCGTTACAAGGTAGGCGATTACGTTATGGTAAAAAATTTTGACTCTACGGTGGGAACTTCTAGAAAACTTATTCCAAAGAGCAAGGGACCTTACATGATAACTAAAATACTAAAAAACGACAGGTTCGTTCTTAAAGATGTAGATGGCTTTCAGGTTTCCCGTAATCCGTATCAAGGTGTCTGGAGCATTCAAAATATTAAGCATTGGATAAAGGGTAAACAAAAATGTTAAACATAGAAACTTAAGCTTAAAAATGTATTCATAATTTAAGAATTCAATGTATATTTAATTATTTTAAGTATAGATCAGGGGATCTTACCGTCAGGATGGCCGAGTTGTAGTAGGAAATATACATAAAGCATATACTTATGTTAACATACAGCGCCTGCTGATGTTAACTCGCTCTCTATTGTAATAGGAAATATACATAAGGCATATACTTATGTTAACATACAGCGTCTGCTGATGTTAACTCACTCCCTATGTTAACCACTAGGCTAAGTGTACATGTACTTTAAGAGTGAGAGCCATTCTGTATTATATGTTGGCGCAGCTATAACGATCACGGAGTTTAAAGAAATAAATAAATTGTTAAGTACGCACTTAGTGTTTTTGTTAAAGATCAGTCGCCTACCACAATTTTTAATATGAGTTGGTTTTAATGTTTTGGTTCTTCTTAATTTACACATCAGAAATGAACATTTTTTTGTGGTCTAAGAACAGATGTGACTTAAGACATGCGCATTTAACTGAAACCCACTATTTTTCTGCAAGTGTATTTTGCAGTGTGCTTTGTAATCTGCTTGCTTGCATCAAGTGCAGTTTGCCTTTTTAGACAACATCGCCATCACCGTGGCCAACATTACCATCGTCGCCGCCACTGATGAGTGGGTTTTGAATTTTTCATTTTGCTTTGGCGAGAGCATTTTTTGTGGGTGAAGTAACGGTGGGGGTCCCCAAACGCACCGAAAAGCAAACCCAAGGCATCCCGCCACGTCTCCGCCGCTCTCATTAAGAGTTGCGTCTGTCTGCCTGAAGGTTGCTTTACTTTTTTGTTTTGGTTTTTTTATATTTCTTTTTTTTTTTTTTTGCTGGATTCTGTTGCTTTTTCATTTAAAGCAGCTGCTGGCAGACAAAATTGAGGCATTTCAGAAGGGTCCACGTGTGTCTGTCTGTGTGTGTGTGTATTGGCTCTGTGAGTGTGTGTGGTGTGTGCACACGGCGCGTAATTTCATTTTAGCGCCCAATTATTTTGCCTGAGCAAACGCTCATTATGTTTGCAAGCGAGGATCTCATCAAAAGGCAATTAACCTGATTGTCCTGATGTTGCTAGCATTTTGCACACCAACTACAGAGTACATACTATATAGATACATATATATTCTGTACATTTTGTCAAGCATTTTTAATCACATATTTATTCTTTTTGTTCTCTTTCTTCTATATACCAACAGGTGGGAAATTGCGTTGGCAAACGTAATTATCGGTTCTTTTATTTGTTTCTAGTCTCATTGGCATTTTTAGCTGTATTTATATTCTCATGCTCTGTGACGCATTTAGTTTTATGTAAGTATTATATACTATGTGTATGTATGTAAATAGCTATAAGCTCTTAATAAGCTGTTGGCTTAACATTAAATACTATTGTATCCTTTGCAGTAATGAAAATGGAACAGGAGGTCATCGAAGTAATAAAGAAGGCACCGTTCACTGTGATTGTTGTGTTCATTTGTTTCTTTTCGATATGGTCGGTTATTGGGCTGGCTGGTTTTCACACATATCTGACCACAAGCGATCAGACAACGAATGAAGATGTAAGTAGCAATTACTTGTTAATACCTGATTATTTCTGTTAATTGGAATTTTATACAAAAAATAAAACTTTTAATTTCAACTGTTGAGAGTTGAGTCATTCATATATGTAATCAGATTAAATATGTATATGTAGCATTCCGATTAAAGCAACAGTTGTGCTATTTTTGATTTATCCTTTAATGACAAAAGTTCCTAGGCTCAAATTTAAAAATTACACTTAATAAAATTTCACATTTTGTGATGACGTTTTTCTGCATTGGTTCGGCTGTTATCATTTCAGTCAACTTCAAAGGCAACAGCAATTGTTTTGGCAAAGGGCTTTCAAAGTTCGTTACAAAAAATTTGGGACGAAGGGTTTACAAAGTAACAGAAGCCTTTTTGTCTGCCCAGAAGCTATCACTGTCTCTTTGAAATGCATTTACACCAAAAAAGTCGTCTATTTGCACAGAATGTATCTGAAAATTTTAGGATTACGCCACAAAAGCTTTTGACAGAAGAATTTTTTAAGAGACTTAAAATAGAATACAAATTTGAGCTTAACATTATTTTTTATTTTAATCATTTATATAAAAAAAGTTTTTTACTTTTCGTACAACCAAATTGTGCTAGAATACGAAAAGTAAAAAAAAAATTTGTTCGATAAATGATTAAGTTAACATATCAAAGATGCCTCTTGGCCTTAATAAAACTCTTGAGGTGAGGTTCTTTCAAATTTGATCGAGAACATCTATTTTTTTTTGTTTACTAAAAATTAAAGCTACATATTCGTAGAATATGTGTATGAAAGGATTTTCGATGCGATCGATATTTATAGAAATAGAGCGTCTTGAACGCACCTAAGTCGCACGCGCTGAGGGACGTTCTAAAAACTTTAAACGCGTTTTACTCTGAAACACGTTTTTCATTTGCATTTCAAGCATAGCTCTTGATCTATTGTTCCGATTCCTTTCATTTAAACCGTGTTTAAAAGGATATAATTTTTCGTATGCCTTATACTAACAATATACATGAAAAGTGTTAAATTCTTATTTTTAAGCAAGGTCAAATTACAAAAAAAGTGAAAAACAAACAAAATTTTTTTTTTCGAACGTCCACATTTTAGTTAATTTTTCGTCAAAACTCATTCATTAGTATAAGGCATAGGGTATTTCATTAACTTCAATAAACAAAACACATTTTTCATTTCGGTTCACTACAAGAGGCTGGAGAACTGAAATGCGATGACGATATTCTGCGGGCAGAGGCAGAAAAAAGCACCTTTCGAGGGAAATTATACACGACTAGCTATTCCTATTAGAAGGGACATTTTTTTAATGCATGACATGAACTATTTAAGCAAGACATGAACATTTTTTCAGGCGAGACATTGACCATATATATATTGGTTAGATTCAGAAAAAAAATAATTGAAATATTTATTAATAACTATTTAACTTGAAATTGGCATAAATTAAATCTAAGAATATAAAAAAAATAATTTAAAATTTAATTCTGTTTAAAATGCGTACACTTTTTAAGCTATTTTGCCAATTAGTTTTAATTCCTTTGGGACAAAACATTCGTTTTCAAACCACATAAAAAATTCCTTTTGTTGAAATTGGGAGCACCAAACATGTAGTTTCAAAACGAATGCGAAAATTTTACTTGTTTTCGTTTTCCGCAGCAGGGCCGAGTATCTCTTTGTCTATAATATCGTTAAATTAATATCTTTCAATATTTTTTATAAACTATAAATAATCGATTTCAGCTCAAGGGCTCATTTTCCTCAAAAGGCGGTCCACGCACCCAGAATCCCTACTCGCGTGGCAATATATGTCTTAATTGTTGTCACATACTCTGCGGCCCCATGACGCCCTCGCTGATCGACAGGTTTGTTAGCCAATTGACTACATAAGGCATATAACATTTTCTTGCATATCTCTACCTTTAAATAGACGCGGCATAGCCACCGATGAGTACATACAACAAATGCAGCATCATTCCAGTCCGCGTCATCCGCTCAGCGATGTTATGAGCGCCACACATGTGAGCAGTGGCGTCACCACTGCACAGCCCATGTTGGGCGGCATTGGTGGCGCAGGCGGTGGCATCAGCATAGGTGGCGCAGAAATTAAGCCGCGCTTTTATGATGAGGTAAGCATTTGACTTGATTGGTTTTCATTTAACAACTGGCTCTCTCACTTGAATCACTTTGATTTTTGCTAACCAAAATACTATATGAAATCTAAATGTAAATCAGCACTGTGCTTGCTTATAAATAAATCTTATACAAGAATTTTGATGCACTTAATTTTGACGCTCTTTTATGGTTTTTTTTTTCCTGTGTCTTTTTCATCTTTTACTTTTTGGATACTTTTTTTTGTTGATTGCGTGACTAAAAAACAATGCGACTCACTTAAAACACCAATAACTACAACTACAACAATGAACCACAACAACTCATCAAAAAACACACAACTACAAACTGAAAGTCCAATCCCTCCTCCTCGACATTGGAGGGCAATGGCCTGGCTACAAGCGCCGCTGCAGCCGTCAATGGTCATCATGTTGGCAACAATGGCTTTGACAGACCGCCACCCAGCTATGATATGTTACAAAATGGTAAGTCCCGCAGACAGCAGCATCAAAGATGCTCGCTGCAAACCCTGCTACCCGCTAGCGCACAGCAACAGTTTAAAGCGAACAAACACAAGCAACTAAAACAACAAAAGCAACACAAGCAGCAGCTCATTGCCGCCGAGCTGCAGCTGCAGCAGGAGACGCACAGTGGTTTGGGTACACCCAATTCGCTGCTGCGCTCGCCGGCTACCTCTTCGTACCGTCTGAATCTTAAGCGTTCGCTGCATTTGCCGCTAACGCCTTCCTATAATGATGCTAGCAATTCGCCGCTGCCGCTGCTGCATCATCATGTGCATTCGCAGCATACCACGGCCATAGGCAGCGTCTCGGCCAGTGGCGGCGGTGGTGGTTCGTCTTCCTCCACTACGGCGCCCACATCGGCTTCCATTGCAACCACATCAGCAGCGCCACCACCCACAGGGCCGCGTCGTCCCTCAACGCTGCAACTGCAGGCCAGCGCAGCAGTTTCGGCCAGCCAAACCACGCTGACAACCATACACACCTCGGGGCCACAGCCGCCAGCGCCCGATTTTAAGTACTATTCACCGCAGCGCCACTCGGACACCAATCTCATGCGCAAGTATCCCTTTCCCAAGCAAGCGCGTAGCATGAGAAGACAATCGACGCAGTCGGTGGATTCTCAGAAAGTCAACATAGCTGGCTATCATCCGCTGCCCATGCGCTCGCGTTATAAACATCAGGAGGTTATGTTCGAACTGAAATCACCCACTAATCGACTGACCATACGCGAATGCGATTTTGGCGGTGGCGGCGAACCCTGCGACGATGATCAGTCGATAAAGGACAGCCAGATCTTTCGTGTTAGTAAACGAAATCTTTATATGAATCATAGATCGCCATGGAAGGAGCGCGATCGTTACTCGAATCTATACGAGTACTCATTTAATATTGATCTCAATTCGATTATTGAGGATGCGGCGGGCAGCGATTCATCATAGTACGCAGCTCAGTCAGAAGCAAACACTGCCGTTGGCAGCATACCCTGGACTAGAGTACCAGAGTTTGCTGTTCTTGTTCACTACTTTGATTGGTTGTTAAATGTTGTATATATAGGACATAAATCATATAAGATATGGCATAAAATAATGCTGCAAGTAGCAGTTATATAAAGAGTATATACTATTCTATATATATATATATAGAGTGTAATGAAACACATTTGGCTTCCATAGAAAGATGTTGAAAAATTTGTTCATTTCGTTTTTTGGTTTTGCATGTAGTAATAATTAGCAAGGATTTAATTTTACGTTACTCCAAAATTTGAAGCCCATCATATAACATGCACTGAGAGAAAAATAGAGGCACAAAAACGATAATTGGCAGTCAACCAAAAAAAAAAAAAAACAAGTATATTTTGAAGCCTATAATTTCTCTCGGTGTACATAGAACCGCCTGCGTCCTGCCTCCTAGTATAAATTTAGCGTAATGTAAAACCCTACAAAAGTTGGTTCATACAAACTTTTGCGTTTATTTAGCACCTGCCGCTGCACCTGTTGCCAGATGCCCAGGCGCATCGTGCTGGCACTCTGCGTGCCCCATGTGGCACACAGAGCACCAGTGTGGTCAATTATATGTTTTCAGTTGTAACTACGAAATCCTACGCCGCCACCTCCAATAGCTACAAAGTAATATAATCCAGTACAACGAATTGAACAACAACAATAGCAACTAGAGCGAACCAAAAACCAAAAGTATTTTCCCATAGTTTTTGTTGCATGAAACCTTCTAAAATGCGAGTTTTTTATTTTAAACTTGTATGTAGTACCTACTATTAAAAATTAATTGCTTTACTCTCGCTGCGGCAGTCACTTGTGCAATTTTGTTTGAAATTTAATTTTGAAGGTTTCAAAGAGAGAAAATTCGTAGAAAAACAATAAAAATGCATAAAAAAAATGCATTTTGCAAATTAAAAAATAAATTAATAAAAAAAAAATACAATAAACTTAGCAAAAATTTACTTAAATAGCCGAAAAACTGCCATCTATAAAAAGTGAAACCAAATTTTGTTAGAAGTTTTTTAGTTTTTTTTTTACAACGAAAAGTACTTACATAAAAAAATCTACACAAGTTTGATAGACAAAAGTTTTAAGCAATAATTTTAATTAAAAAAAAAAAGAAGAAAGAAAGAATAATTGAACTAACTTTATTTGCTTAACTAGCAAATATTTTACAATGTCTGCAAAATTTGCCAAGTGACTGCAAATTGGTCGTAAAAATGTGTAACAATAAATTTAAGTTTAAAAAATTATGCAGAGTGCTGTTTCGGTTTTCGCTTTAAATATTTAACACAAGTAAATGCATTAGAAGTAGTTGTTGCTGTTTTGGCAATACTTAGAATAAGGTGGGGGCAAATCCGACCTAGTAATTGGTTTTGGCTATAAAATGCTTATTTGACATCAGATCAACTCGTTCGATATGCCAAATCAAAGCTAAGGCTTTGCAGCAACTTTCTAGAACTGCTGCTTTCTCATTTTTTAAAAAAGGCAATTTTTGTAATTTTTAAAATTGGTGGGGTAAACCCGAACGCCTATTTTTTTTGGCGGATTTAGCACAGACATGATCTAAATTTAATGATTTTTCAACTATAAATCAAAATAACATGTAATTGCTTTACAAAACTGAATGTATTGATTTCAAAAAAAAATCGGTATGCTTAGAGCATATAAATCGAAATGAAAGTTGAATGAATGTCAATAAAGAATGATTGTATTTAACAGCTAAGTTACTTAGGGTTATTTGATTTGCTGTCCAAATAGCTTGCTGGCGTAGTTTTGGTTTGAGCTGAACGTCTGGTTGGCCACACCATTTAGAGGTCGGGTTTGCCCCACTGTATTATTTGTCATGACGAGGGGAATAAAAAACAATTATTTGAAATTTCTAAGCGATTAATGCTGGAGAAAACATCGATGATCAAAGTTTAAAATCTCTATATATCGATGTTGACCAACAGAGATGTTTCTCCAGCACTTCTGCTCTCATCAAATGGGTGTTTAGTAGTGCTGGAGAAAAATCTTTGTTGGCCAACATCGATATATAGAGATTTTAAACTTCGATCATCGATGTTTTCTCCAGCACTACAACCGATACTGTACATAAGTGCTGAAAAAACATCGATGTTATAACGATGCATCGCGATGTATCAATGTTAAAAATATCTGTATATATGAATGTTGGCCAACATCGATGTTTGTCCAACACTTGTAAACATCCATTTGATGAGTGCAGTATTGCTTGAGAAACATCTCTGTTGGCCAACATCAATGTTTTCGATATTTTTAACTTCGATACATCGATGTATCGATGCTTCCAGCCCTACTGTACATGTCTATGTTTATTGCATATAATCCACTTATCGTTTTTTTTTCGATCACTTTATTTAACAGGAAAAAATGTATAATCAAATATTCACAAAAATTAAATTGATAATCGTAAAAACATGGTACTTCTGGCCTTTTAAGCATATAAATGTAAACTGACAGACAACTGTCATGTTACCATTTTGGTTTTTTTTTTAATGCTCTACACAACAACACTAATATGAGCTCGCTCCGTACTGCCATTTTTGAGAAACAGTGGGAGGTCGGGTTTGCCCCACCTTACCCCATATTTTGACCAAGGAATGCTGCAGACTAATAGTTTCTAGTTCCAAAAAGAATTAATGAAATTTCTGCGCAAATGTATTGTAATTCTAGCAAAAATTTGTCTAAGAATTAAGTGGATTAATACCAAATCTTCTAAAAGTGCGTAGTTATTGCCATTTTTTGCCACACACCTTTTTAGTAAAAATTTTTCTGGACTGATTAACTTCTCAGTCGGCCGTATTGGTTTTCGGTTAATTCCCGCGTAAGGTTTTCTAATAAAGTATTTTACAATACTCGATTCTTCTCTGCCTATTTTCATGTCGTAAAATAAAAGTGAAAACCGAAACAATTCTCAAACTAGTTTAAAACAAATTTGAAGCGAAGCTTAAAGCGGGCTTAACAGAAATGACATAAATGTGGTGAAGAAAAAGTACTTATATTGTTTGTGAATTGGATTTTAAATAAAAGTAAAACGACATTTATGTATTCATAATGTAATTAGAACAATAAGAGCAAGCTTAATATGTGTCTGCAGTGCAGTCTCAAAGGCTTTAAATGTTGCGCATTAACAATATTATGAGTTCCTTTTACATACATCATAATTAGCAACAAATTATAAAAGAAGAACACAATATATAGCTTAAGTATATAAAAAAGTTATGTGTAATTAATGAAAACTGCGTGTTAAATAATAAAAAATTTATATGAATATATATATACATAAATGTTGAGCACAATTGCATATACTAGCATATGTTTAATATTGCATAAAATGTTAATTCATGCATAAATAATTAATAAACCAAGAAGCTATGCAACTAAAGCAAGAATATATATACAAAGCAATGAGCCATGTTAAATTGAAAGGAAACAATTCGTATTAAAATTAGTATAAACATTAAATACATTAAAAAAAAAAAAAAAATACTATATGGGAGCATATTGCTGAATAAATTGCATTAAAGACTTACTCAGAACTCACACACACGCACAGACACAAAACAGAATTGAATAAAAATAAAAGCTATGGCCGCCTGCCGCCATTTTGTAGTGCGCTTAAGCGCTGCAATGCTGCCGCCATTTTTTTTTTTTTAAGCCAAAAGCTGTTGCTACTACTCAATACTACTATATAAACAATGAAATGCAATTTAGTTTTGATTTAAAATTTTTCTTTGGTTTTTCCAACACTAATGCCAAACTCTTTCTATATCTTTCAATACACAACTTGACTATGGAATATAAAATGAAACATATTGTGTCTAAATAATATCTTTCTTGAAAATTTAACAATTTTTTAACTGCAATTGAGCGAGAGTATTTAACGCAAATGCCGCTATATAAGAATTATAGTTAACTATGCATTTTAAGCCTCAATTGGGTGAGTTCTCGATGAAAACCAAAACAAATTACTACTATTTATTGTTGTATGCAAATACTAAATGAAATTTTAAATAGATTATACGCCTTAGTAAAAGTAATATTAATATCAAAAGCGTATATATATTTCTTTAATGATTTTTGCGCATAGTTTAAATTGCTTAAAATGCCAGTATTAAATGCAAATCTAATTTTATTATTTCAATTTTAGTTTGCTAGATTACAGCAACATATAATTTTTTGTTTACAATTAGGGCTTAAAATCAATTAAAGCGTCATATTTATAATAAAATATATAACACACACAAGACTTACACTATGAAACACATTTACACGAAAAAAATGAACAACAATGCTTTAAATGTTTTAATAGAAAATCTATATAGTTTATTAATAAAAATTTTTTAACATTTCTCGTATCATACATATATAAAAAATTGTTGCAGCATGCTTTTGAAATTTCTGTATGTGTTTCAATTGGCACTAAAAATCATTTACATTGCTCAAAAATTACATTAATTTTATTTTATAATTTAAATTTATTTATTAAGTTATTAATTTTATCGAATCAAAATTTTTTTTGAAATTAGAAATTCACATTACACAAGCTGAACTCTTTCTTAGTTGTATTTTATATTGTAGCTTTGTTTGGTTACAAGAAGGTATAAGATCCCAAATCTTTCCCCACCTAGAATAAACGATTCCTTCTTATCTTTCAGTAACAGTGCAAGATACTTGGGGCTTGTACTTGATAAGAAATTAAGCTGGAATCTATAATAAATATAGCAGAGAGAGTACAAAAAGCGAATACAGCGCTCTTTGCCTGCAAGAGGACAATAGTACTCAAATGGGGTATGTCCCCCCAAGTAGTTAGATGGATCTATACAGCCATAGTTAGACCTATACTCTTATATGGAGTATCCACTTGGTGGCCAGCCCTAACAATACAATCAAAACTTAAAGTACTAAACAAGGTTCAAAGAACGGCACAACTATGCATCAGCGGTGCCCTAAGAACCACTTCTAGTGAAGCGCTTAACGCCATCACCAACATATGTCCCATCCTTTTGATGGCAAAAGAATCTGCCACTTTAACAGCGAGGCGCCTCAAGGATGCCAATTGCTGGGCAGTCTTGAGATATGGACACTCGTCCATCTTAAAAGAAGACACAAACGTGTCAGTCACAGACTATTGCACACCCTTAGAGCATTCCTCAACTCTATTTACAACCTCCATTCCCTCTAGGGAATCGTGGGTGGTAAGTCAACAAGGTCAAAGCGACCGCATAAATTTCTTCACAGATGGCTCCAAGCTCAACAACCAGGTTGGGGGCGGGATCTTCTCGGAGCAACTAAACATCCGGCAGTCTTTTCGACTTCCGGACCACTGCAGCGTCTTTCAGGCGGAGATCCTTGCCATAAACGAGGCTCTTATCTGCTTACGTAATGCTGGTCTGGAAACCGGGAAAATAAATATATACTCCGATAATCAGGCAGCCATAAAGTCACTACGAGCGATGTCTTCCAACTCGTTGACAGTCAACAACTGCCGCAAATCTATTCAAGAGATGGCACAGCAGTTTGTTATAAGCCTAATTTGGGTGCCAGGGCACCAAAATATAAATGGCAATGAAATAGCAGACGAATTAGCCAGACATGGCACGACCATTTCCCTCCTCCCGAATAAGAAGGATATTCGTATGCCAATGGCTACTTTTAAGCTACACACAAGGCAAAAATTCAGTTCCCAGGCACTAAAGATGTGGGAAAACACATCCCACTGTAGAATCAGTCGCCAAACATGGCCTAAAATTGACCCAAAACGTTCCGCCAGACTCTGTGAACTCAGCCGCTCACAGTGTTTGGCAGTTGTTAGAGCGATCAACGGTTACTGGCTTGTCGGAGCACATGCGGCCAGAATGAATGCTCCGAGCAACGACTTCTGCAGAAGCTGTAGAGACGAGGAAGAAGTGGAAACAGTAGAGCACTTCTTCTGTTCCTGTGTGGCTCTGTGCAGGCGCAGGAAGAAGTACCTGGGAAATTATTTCCTCAATAACCTAGAAGAGCTAGGTCCCATCTGTCCGAGAAGGATTGCAAGCTATATCGCAGCAACAGGCTGGGATTCCTTTTAAGAACATTCACCTGGAGAAGGGGGTATAAATCGAGATCCTTAGCGGTATCACAACGGGCCAATCTAGGCCTATGTGTGCTGGCTTTTTAAGCCAGCTGCCGCCATAACCTAACCTAACCTAACCTTGGTTACAACACCAAACCGCGTGCCTAAATGGTTAGAAATTTTAAAATGAAATAAAACACAAAAAACATGAAAATGTGTTTTAAAACAGCCAAGTTTTGATTTTTCTAGTCCAAATGCTTTTCAAGTAAATATTTTATTTCTATATTTAAAAAAAAAGTTTTTCGTAAACAGTATTCCCATCGGAATTCATTTTTGAATATGCTGCCTATCTTGCAGAGACCATTTTAAAATAAAGTTTTATTGCGAAATTTCGATTATTTATCAAGCTATCGATAACTGAATATTGGATTCTTAATTTTTAGACTTTTTATTTTTTTAAAAAAATTTATTTTTAAAATCAACTTTTTTTGTTTTAAATTCAAAATTGTATCTTTTTTGGAAAAAAAATTTGCGTCGATATCTTTATTTGTTTAGGAGATATAGCTTGCCAAGAAAAAGTCTAAAAATGAAAAATCCACTATTCTGTTATCGATAACTCGATAAAAAAAATGGGAATTTTGCAATAAAAATGTACGTGGTTACTATTCTCTAGTTGCTCTGTTACATATGTAAAAATCATCAAAATCGAAGAGGTCGACAAAAAAAAGTGGCCAGCTTTATTTATTTTCGCCGATAAGTATGTATAAAGGGTGTTTTTTTAACAGCGTCCGGATTTCCGAAAGGGAAACCAGTTGTTACTTTTGACAAATTTCAATTGCATTTTATTCAGTAAGGGCTAACAATTCATAATGTTAAGATTGACACCACAACAACGTTTTCAAATCTTCGAGATTTACAATCAAAATCAGTGTTCTGTTGTAAAAACTTATAGAGCTCTTCGTACAATTTATGGACCGAATAATCGTTCATAAGAACGTGCTATTCGTCGTGTTCTTGATCATGTACGAACTTATTTGACATTCCACGATATCTGACCACCAATCAGAATGAGAACAGCACCGTCGCTGTTGTGCAGGCCAGTGTAGACGAAAATCCAAATTTTTCGATTCGCAACGTGTTACTGTCAATGGTGATCGATACAAAGCGATGATCAATGAATATTTGTTTCCAAATTTACATGAAGAGATCTGGTTTCAACAGGTTGGCGCTACGTGCCATACGGCGACCGCAACCATTGATTTACTGAAAACTCAATTCGGTGAGAAAGTTATTTCAAGAAATGCGCCTACCAACTGGTCGTGTGATTTGACCCCTTTGGATTATTTTCTTTGGGGACACGTCAAGTCGTTGGTTTATGTAGACATGCCGGCAACAATTGACGACTTGGAAACCAACATTAAACGCGTCATTACTGAAATACGGCCCCAAATGCTCGATAGTGTGGTCAAAAATTTGACCCACAGGTTGCGCTTTGTAACTCGTAGTCGTGGTGGTTACATGCCAGAGATCTTTTTCAAATATTAAATAATACGAAATTATCTATCTAATAAAACCTTATTTGGGGTCATTACATTAATTTTTCTATGTTTTATTTAAGTTTGAATTCCGGACGCGCTTGAAAAAACACCCTTTTTATATAAATATATATGAGGGAAATGTTATTTGGAAGAAGACATTTAAAATCGTAAAAAGTGGAACCATTGTAGTACTGAGCATTTCCATATTTTTTTTGTTTCTTTTTGTTTACCTAATTTTGTTTCAGGCTCAGATCATATTGGCTCTCGTCTTATTTTAAGTATGCCTCTTAAAGTTTAAGTTCTTATTCAATTTTTTAAATTTTGTATACCCCCCAACTTATATGCTTTCGTCTTCCTATGTGTATATTGAGGCTTGAAATGCTGTGCTGCTTTATACTAACAACAAAAACACAAATACTTTTACACAGCAGCTTTAGCAGCTTTCAAAATTTCTGAAATAACACAGCCCAAAAACATTTTTCATTAAGTATATTATAGCAAATAAATTTTACAGCCATTTATATGTTAATTTAACATTTAATCAATTTTAATTTTATAATTGAACATTTTTATTTGCCGCCTTTTACAGCATTGATTTTATATATATATTTAAAATGTTTGTTAAACCAGCAACAAAACAAACCACATCAGAACAAACCAATCAACCCACCCAATACAAAATGTTATTACCAAAAGTACTCAAAAAATGCGAATTTTTAATTAGTTGGCAAATTTATTGTAATGAGAGTTTTGAATATTTTAAATGTTATGCATTATTTATATAATTAAAAATGTATAAAATATTTTGTCACTAATCGCATTGTTTGTCTGTTTCTCTTTTTCTACCTCTAATCTCTCTCAGGTAATTCCAATAGTTTAGCGCAGCTGGTGGATAACGAGATACCCTTGGCTCAAATGGACATGCCCGCATATAGCCAACAAACGGCCACTCAGGCACGTCAATTCCGGCATCACAAGCAGCGACAGCTTTCCAGAGATGCACCAGCAGCCAGCACTGACTCGGCCTATGAGAATCAAATGGTCACAGCTAGCAGCGAAGATGAGCTAGACGAAGCGGAAGTGGTGGTGGTGGGCGGCACGGAAGTAGTGGCTGCAGTGGCAGCTATAGCGGCCAGCAACAAGGCGCGTGAGCTGCGTAATCGCAGCGGCAGCTATAACAATTTGTTTGATGAGGAGTATGAGGCAGCAACAGGCAGTGGAGTCAATCCTATTGTGGCAGCTGCTGCCGGTGAGACTTTCAAGCCATTGGCGGGTGCCGCTTTATTGGCAGCTGCCATAAATGGCGAGTCAACGCTGCCCAAGTCAATATCACAGACTGAAAATATGTATAGCAATGTGCCGCCTACCACGGACACCACATTGCATGTCTACTCCAATCTTATGGATGAGCAGCAGCTGCAACAGCAACAACAAAAGCTACAAGCCACTAATGTGTTGTCATCAACACTGCTAAGCGACGATCTGGATCTAGATGACCCAGTGAGTGCTTCATTTGTGGCAAAGACCACATTGCGTGGCAAGCAATTTGCGCCACAAGCCAAGTCAGTCATGGACAGCAAAGCTAGCAGCAAATCTGGGGATCGTTTGCGCATAATGCATGATACAACCATGATGCACACGGCCTTGGATCTAGACAGCCTGGACAGCTCCAGCATGGGCAACAATTCACAGACCTGTTTGGTCAAGTCCAGCAAGACAAACTCCAATGCACCCATTGTCTGAATGCAATTTCATATGTCTTAAATGTATATAACTTCTGCTATGTATTAGTAATTTAGTATTAGTAATTTAAATGCTTTTGCTGAGCTTTTTAAGCAGCTCTGCTAAAGATTTCGAAACTAATTTTGAGCATAGTAATTCAAAAACTGATATATGTTCAACTAAATTGAATTCGAGTTCTGTAGCAGGCCTGCATTTATAATTAAGATTTTATTAAATTAAAGCACTGATCAGACTGCGCACAATATTTGCCATGTCCGACCAGTGTTGTACAAGGCTTTTAAAAACGAAAATTGAACGTAAATGTCTTTGAGCATGTGTGTGTCCGTTGAGAAAAATTAAAAAACGCAGAAACAATTGTTAAAATGCAATTTGACATTAAAAAACAGATATTTAAACTAAATAAAAGAAAAGCAACTAAAATATTACCTTAAAGCGTTACGCATTTAAAATAAAGGAATTTGAGCAAACAAAAAAAAAAAAAAATTGAGAACATTAAAGCGTTATGCATGAAATTAAAAAAGATATTTAAACATAAATACAAAATGTGGTGAACAATGTTAACAATTCAAAGGCATTAAAAATAAAAATAAATAAATAAATTATATATTTAACAAATAGTATATATATATACATATAAAACTGTTTACACAATACACGCATGCATGTCAAACAAATATATATATATACAGACATAGTTAGTTATAGTATATAATTTTTTACATTTAAGTTTTTACAATGATGAGCCTGTTTCTTTGTTTTTTTTAGACGTTGACAACAGATAACAAGCAGATGACTACATATAATGAGTAATAATAAAATAAAAAAAAAAACAAAAACGTTAACAGCATAAATGGTAACAAGATAAAAAATTAAAACAATGCATGTGTATTAAATGTTTATATAAATTAAATTAAGTGTATTTGCGTGGTGTAAAATGTTAAAAAAGTGTATAAGTATGAGAAAATGAAAACGAGGTAATTACAACAATTCGATAGCAATAAAAAGCAACAATGTTAAAAGTATGTTATGCGAAACTAACAAACTATAATAATACAAAGAATTAAAAAGTATAAATAGATACAATGAATTTAAATCTTTTGTGTATTATTTGTATATAATGTTGTGATTTCCTTCTTCAGTTTTGGTTTACAATTAATTCGTCTTAGTTTTTGGAATTCAAAGTAACAATAATAATGGATGTCTGTTAAAGCGCTCGGAAGATAATTTGAAGATCTCTCAAAAGGCTTAAAAAAGGATTACCTTGGGACCGTCAATTCTGAATGGTATAAGAGCATAAATTGTGAATTGTTGGGAAGAAACAACCTAAAACCGTGACATGGAGATGCCAAAGATTGAAAATATGGTCGATGCGTTCATAATCTTTTCTTAAGTGACAAAAATATTTCATACTGTTTCAAGCGAACGCAAATGGATTAAGAATATTTTGAAAAGCATTTTAACCAACTTCAATGAAAAACTGATTGTTTTTGTTCTAAGTATATTAACGGCTACGAATATTATAAAGCTAAAATATCTTTTGCCAAAGTCAATTCTAACTGGAATACCATGCAAAATGCAAATTACAAATATGCCCCCAGAGATATGAAGCAAAATAAATTTTGTAACTAAAAGTATGCTATACATTTTTACTCAATTAAATTTCATTCTTTTCTCGGAAATAAAAACCTGTAGCATACTTTTAGTTGCATATTTAATTATTATTGCCTTTAAAAGTAAATAGTTTTCTATATTATTTTGCGAATTGTTGTCTATTGCTTTATATATATTCTTGGTAATTCAGCTATACTATTTATTTAAAAACAAATTTGTTAAAAATTTCAACTAGCAGCGCTCTAACGTCACACGATTTTAAATAAATCAGCTAGTGGCGCCATCTTGTGCCTAGTAGAGCAAGATTTATTTGTACAAGCTCACGAATTATGCAGAACCTGTTCATTTGAACGCTTCAAAGTTCCGGCAACTGTCTAAAGGCGGCAGATTTAATTTATACAATTTTGCTGCATTTAATAAAAATTTTCGTTTTTATTTAAAATTTATACGACATTTATTTCGGGTTTGTGGTATTATTATATAATATGCCTTATATATATTTAAGTTATGCATATATGCAGAAGACTTTTGCAAGAATTTTCAAAAAATATCTTTTCACAAGTTTCGTTTTTAATTACTAAATTAGATTCTTGTAATTTACGATAGCCATTTAGTTGTGCAAAGTTTGTTTTATAGTAGATAAAATCAAATAAATAGGCATAACTTAGGCTTTAACATGAATATATTTTGCCTATAAGTAAGGCAAGTGTTTGCTTATTTTGTTGTGTTATATTGTATTTGGGTTTCTTTGTGCTAATTAGTTAACTATATGTGCATTATGTCTTTGTTTTAGTAGCTTTTGTATACATTTTGGTTGATGTAATCGTTTAAAGTGTTTTAAATTTGAGTTCAAGTACATATTTGCATACTTAAAATTTAAAATGAACACAAATTGTTAACCAAACAAGAATCAGGGACAGAAAAAACTAGTATTAAAATATTTGGAAAACATGAATGCAAACTTTTTAACAGTTTTTATTATGTTAGTTTATAAATAACTGTAATGCATTTTTTTTATTTTAGTAACTAAAGAAAATATTACGTTGTCATGCAATTAAGCCAACTTTTAGCTGCCGTATTTAAATTTTGGCTAAAGTGCCTTTTAACTTTGCTGGCCCTAAGCTAAATAATGCAAATAAACTCTACAAGTAAACTAAATAAAAAGGATATTTGTATTACTGTGGTATAACAATTTTTAAACTGATATCTTTCAGCAGTTACGTCTTCTAAAAAAAAAAACGTTTCATTTGAGCAATTAAGCAAGTATCAGCAAAAGATTAAACACATTAGGTATTAAAAAGATTGTTGACGCAGCTTTTTGCATCATGTCCTTATGGAATACGATTACAAAATGAATTAATTGCATTTAAATAAAATGTAAAAAAAAGGCAAACGCTTGCTTAAATTTAACACTGAAGCCCAGTGTGCACGACACAGCTATATCTATGTACGCTCCAATTTATTTCTATCTTTTTCCGTGTCGTTGATATTGATGTGTACGTAGCCAATGCGCCCTGGGGGCCTGTTGTCCTGATTTATCGACGAAAGCGTCCCAAGTACGCCTTGCAGTTGGGGCACGTGTGATGCACATCCATGCAGTCATCAATGCAGCATGGTATTAGACAGCAGCCCAACCAGCAACTGTAATCAAAAATAACTCACTATCAAGCAAACTGAGAAGGATGCATTAATGCCAGAGCACTTACCCAAGCAATGCAATTACAAAACCAGATAGATAGGCAATCATGCCTGGCTCCGTGCGTGTTGTTGTCTCAATCTCTGCGTGACATGACGGACATATCATGTGTGTCGATGTGCGACTAATGGGTACCACTGTCGTCACAATCGTTGCATTTGTGGCCACCGCAGCAGGCGCTGGCACTGGCGTATACGGGCCCACAGGTTTCACACCGCCCATGGCTTCCTGATAGGATGGCGGCGCCGATGGTGGCGGCACATACGTGAACTGAGGTGGTGCATTTCCCGTCGACTTACTCATTGTTAAGCTAGGCTAAGCTCTAATAAATGCGTATTTGTATGTTTAAGTTAAGCTAAAAATAAACAAAAATAAGACAGTTAAAGCTAGGTAACGTAGTAATTCATATAAATTTACTTTTACAATAATATTTGCTTAGCCTAAATAATGTATAAAGTAACAATACGTAAAAAAATTAACTAAATTAAAGTCCTTTATCAACTCTCAGCAGCTCTGATACGGAACCGAAGCAAGCACTGCCAAAGCCCCCTAGCATACATAAAAACAAACAACATTTTGACCAAAAACAAATATACAAATTACAAACTTATAAATAACACAACGCCGCCAGTGTAGTGGAAGCCTTCAATGATGACTCATTCTTAGCGTAAATTATGTGGTTTTTCTTTTTGGCATGTATGTGTATTTTGTACATATATAATATATATAAACAGACAACATTGGAAATCAACAGAGAGTGAAATCTTAAATGCGTGCAAATATTTGCTTACAAAATTAAGCTACTATGTAATATCTATTGTATGAGCGGATGTTTACCACTAAAGGAGGGCATTGTCTGGTTCGAAGATTTGTCAATATGTGTTTGTGTTACTTAAGGCACTAGATGGTCACATGCCAATTTCAATTGAAACTCTGATTGATGGCATAACCATTTAAATGGAAATTGCAGCAATTGTAAATACACATGAGCACGCATGTATGTGAATACAAAGCCATATGCATATGTTATTTTGACGCCAATTATAGATATCAGCAATTTAAGTCAACTTGTCCTGATAAACTTGAACAAAAACTTAGATGCAACAATACCGATAAGATATGAAGTAATGGAAAATATAAAGTATGGTGTAAACTCCCACAAATTTCGTAGAAAAAAAAAATACGAAAAAGTTCTAGGCTTCGTTTAAAAAAAACGAGATGTTCATATTTTGCTGATTAATGCCCAAATACTTCAAGCTTGTTTACGGTAGACAAGAAAAGCTTTTAGTGAAATACCCAAGCAGAATCCGTCAACGATCTACAACTGAGCTGTATACTAAACAAAGTACACCCATAAATAAGCATTAAAAGTAGACAAGAGAGTTTTTGCTTAGTTTTTCCCATCTCGCTTTTTTTCGCAGGTAACTTTTGGAAAGACAATTGCTTCAGTTTGTTGTAACGACTATTTTCATGATTGCTATATTAAGCTATTTTAAAAAACATTAATTAAATAATTTATGAAATTAGGAAAGCTTACAAGTAAATTAATCTAGTAAATAAACACAATTTAAGCCATCATAAGAACTAACGCAAAGTTTATTTCATAACTTGTGCCGTCAAACAATCCGAGCTTCATACTGTAGATACCAACGTTTATGGCCAGCTTCAACGCAGCTACTACTTTTGAAACACATGGAAAATCTTTCAATTATCTAGATTCTTTTAAATTGTCTTAACGAAACAAAAAGATATGACGTCAACCATGCTGCAATAACTATAAGAGTTGAACGGATGTGACCCATAAAAACCGCGCTAATTTTTCGCATAGCACTTTAAATGCGTTAATTTGTGCAGTCGTATAAATTGAATCAATTCATTGGCAAAGATGAGTTTCTTTCCACAGAGTATGGCAAAAATGAAACAGCGGAATATGAAGACCTGAAACATGTCATTGTTAAGACATAACGCCCCCTTTGATAAGCCCAGGCAGGCAACTTTCACCGCTCTAAAGCCAACGTCAGGCTTATGAACCATAGTAGGAGCGGCTGTGTTGATGTCTTAGCCTGCTATGTAGCTATAGGCTTGGCTTGCCACAAACAGACCAACAAAAGACTACTTTCGGTTTAAACAAATACAAAATACAGACCGCAAAGTGTCAGTTGCAAGCGGAAGTACTGTAGTGCTGCTAAAAACCAGATCTGGATCTCAGTCATAGAACAAACAACAGCTAACTAACTGGCCATGACAACTTGCCACACTCACTCCAAGTGTTTGGTCTACACGTTGCAATAAACGGAAATAAGTTGCGCATGTGTTGGCCGAGTTTCTCAGTTGGCTTATTGCGCTGTTTCAATGTAAGTGTAGGCGAATCTCAGATATACAATGAGAGTGCAATTTCATGGAAAACTGAATGAACCCACGTAGCGCTAAGCTGGTTCTAAAATAGCTTGGCAACAACAACAAAAGCTCTGATTAAATTTAACAAATTTTATAATATTTTTGTTGCTGCCTGAAACGTGTTAATATAATTAGCAGTGGAAATTTATTGTCATTGCGTTTGAATCTATATACACTAGGTATGAGTACAATTATAATTGATTTTTAAATAATATTTATATAAAAAACAAATTATCATTAGGTTTTGTATGTGCATGTGCGCTATATTTACTACGAGTATAACTCAATTAAAGTGCATGATAATCACTAATAAATAGATATGTTATTTGGAGTAACCACTACGACATACTCTAAGCTTTTTAACATAGCTATTAGGTGGACAACTTTGCTTTCGCCGTTTTTCGGTGGACGACTGTAGCAGCATGTGCTAGTACAAATGCGTTAATTAAATGGGCTCCAAATAAGCTTAGTCTTCTGCCAACATAAGGACATAACCAAATCAGTAAACTTGTACTTTCATTAAAAATTTATTCCTGATCGAAGATGCCAGTTTTCGAGCCGAATTCCCGTCATTTGCGGCAAGTTTTGATTTTCTGCTACAATTTAAAGAAAACTGCTGCTGAGGCTCATCGAATACTCATACTTATAGTGCGATTGCTCTAAGGGATCATACATAAACTAGGTGACGCTAATTTTCGTCAAAATAGACCAAGTCTTCGTACGAATTGAAACAGAGAGATGTTGAGCGGCGTTTCTTCACTTGTGAACAGCTGCTTCAAACACACAATTGGATGGGGTTTGTATATGGAATTGTGAACGGCGACGAAAAATGGTCAACTACGATAATCCCAAGCGCAAAAAACCATGGGAAATGTCTGGACATGCCTCCACGTCGACGGTCAGACCTAATATTCACCATCACAGCAGATCGACAACGAACGCTGTTAATGCGTTTGAGCCATGCATTGAAGGAAAATCGGCCACAGTACCAAGAGAGTTACGACAAAGCCATCCTACAGCATTACAATGCTCGGACACACATGTCGCCAGACCGTTCAAGACATAAATGGACAGCATTAAATAGGATTACCTCAACCGCCGTACTCTCCAGATATTGCTGCTTCGAATTAACATGCATTTTGATCCATGGAAAACAGTCTAGCTGACCAGAAGTTACACTCGTATGAAGAAGTCAAAAAATGGAGCGATCCGCCTCAAAAGATTCATAGTTTTTTCGAAATGGTATCCTACAACTAACTGAAAGATGGAAAAAGTAGTCGCTAACTACGGGCAGTACCTTCAAATATATTACCAATTTTTTACAATGAAGCCTCAAACATTGAGAAAAAACGGCGGAAGCAAAGTTGTATACATATATATATTTATCCACATACCATGACTTCAAAAAATCCAAAATAAAACAAAAGTAAAGAAATTTAAAAAAAAACTAGAGATCAGCATGAAAACATGTAAAACGGCGTTCCGAAGCACAATGCTCTTTTACAAGCATATAACTTATAGTATTTCGTCCTACAGACATTTATTTTTTATGATACAACATATTCGTTTACTAGGAGTTATGAAATAAAAGACACCAAAGTTTGAATTACTCCAAAGTTGGCATTTGTATCTTTCAAGCAGCAAGTTAAGCCTTCAAAACAAACTGAAACTGATTGTGTGTTTGCTTTAACTATATAATAACAAAAATCATTAGTTCTCTGTAAGACTGAAACTTTAGGCCAACATGCGATTTTTTTTCTATCAAACTTAAGAAGACTAGACGAATAGTATGTAATCAAGCACATTATGAAGAAAAAATGAAAAGTTTTTTTTTAATTACTTCATTCAGATAAGCTCATTAAAAAAACGATTCACTTCAGCTAAAACCATTCTACTAAGGTTTGGCCATTTAAATAGCAAACGTGAACCTTTTTTTCAAGCTTTTAACATTGTAATAATACTGACAAATGAAGAAAAATGAACTTTGTTGGTAGTAAGTTTTTGTTGTTATTTATTAACCACTTTATTTTAAGAGCCTTTAAGTTTTGTTAATATTGTCTTTACACTGTACGATAATGAGTAGAAAGTGGTATACACGAAGTTTATTGCAGTCACGCCGCAAAATATTGGCAATTGCATTGAAAATATTGATGAAAATTGGGTCAAAAAGAGTTCAAGCAACATTAAGCTGAGTTTCTCTAAAAACGCAATATTTTATGAGAGGTACAGAAAGTCAAGCTTTTTGGGGACGAAAATAATCTAACCTTTATAGAGTATAGCAAATAATTTATAGAACGAAAGGATATAATTATAAATATGTGTACATTAGAGTGATTAAACCAGATTAGTTGAGCGTGTAGTTTTTTGTTATTATTGTTGATTGCCTATTGAAATGTCAGCTGTGTCTAGTGGCAAATTAAATCATAAAAGCCATAATAACAATGGCCCCTGACAACAATATACAACAGCAACAATCAAAAGCGGCCAACGCAAATAAGCTTATAAAGAAAACTCACGCTATAGATACAACTTAGATATACATTTTTATGAACAAGTTTGTATGTATTTATGCGATTTTTGTTGCTGTGACGTCACGGAACTTAGCAAAATAAAATAAAAATAGCTTCAAGCATAGATATTAAAAACAAAAAAAAGAGAAAAAATCCATCATAATAATGACAGTCTATGAGACTATAAAACACATGTTAGCTTAAAGCTAAAATTAAAGAGAAAATCGGCAAACTTTCAACGTGCTGTTGTACTTCATTTCGAGTTGAAAGTTTAAGCTACACGCTGGTCATAATTTCAGCGATAAGCCTGCTGCTAATAAGTACCTAGTTGAATTTCAATTCATGAGATAATTGGTAATGCATAAAAAACGTATGAGCTGTGTGAAATACGTTTAACAAAATCAATCGAAAGATACATATTTCGCGCGAGTTTGGTAAGAATTTAATCATGACGAAATCAGCATTAAATACAAACACTAAATATTATTCTCTTTGCGTTTTCTTGTTATTGAAACAGCGCATCAAAAAGCTTGAAAATGAAATAAATTTCAATACAGATACAGATACAAGGTCTCTGGCTCATTGTATCTGTTTTGTGCTCTGCGATCATCTGTGCTAAGCAGCGCGTTTTTATACACTAACAGAGAGTATAGTAGCAGTAATGAGTTTAGAATTGCTAGAAACTTTAGAGAATAATTAGAAATTCTTCTGAAATTAATAATGATAAAGTGTGTTTATAAAAGCAAGCAAATTGCAACAAAATTTAGGCAGAAATGCGCACAACTTGAAAGCGAAAATTTCGTAAGTTTATGCATAGGGTATATGAACTTTGTCTATGCACAATCAGTATTTTTTGCTGGTTCTCGCATACACAGCATATATACATATGTGAGTGCTTAGGTGTATAAACACGGACTATGTAGATCAGACATTATTCCACAGCGTTTTTAAAAGGCATTAAAATTATTCTCTTATACATTTTTATGCGATCAATTTTGATGTTCATCACAGAGGCGCATATACATACATACATATATAAATTTGTGTATGTTATATGCGTGACTGCTATTATATAATTTAAAAGATTTAATTGAGTTTCAAAATTGACAAGTACAATGGAAAAGACAGGCAATGTCTTGGCTTTTTTTTTTAGCGTTTACAAAAAGTAAAGTTTCCAGTTTCATACATACACAGAGCGACGCCTAATGAATGGTCGGCAATCTTCAAAATGAAATAGCTTGTCTATCAGTCGGTCTAATAATAGACACGTATCAAACAACAAGCATGAAAAGTAAATTACAAACAAATTGAGGCACCCAATTTATAAAACGCTCGAGGCAAAAAATGGCCAACTCTCATTTGAGATTGGAAAAAATGCGCAAAGCTTTGTGATAAGCTGATTGGCAATTGCCAAAGTTGAAAATGTCCCATAAACATTTGTAAACATCTTGCGACCTTGGAGAGAACACAGAACTCTGTGCCCTTTAGACGCGACTTAATTAAAAGACAACAACGATGGCAATAAAGGGGATAACAATGTGAAAAGTTTAAATTTAAAACAGATGCTGCTCGTATGGTTGGGTTTGTTGCTGCTTTAAAGATGACGTAGTCGCACCAAAATTGGAATAGAACGTGAAATTGTTGCGATACAACGCTAAGGTGGAGGCGGGGCTCACACAGAAGACACACACACCTTTTGAATTAAGGTGTTGTTATATGCCGCACACACATTTTTTTTGCAATTTATTGACGCAGGTGTATAAAGAATATTTGTCTATATGTATGTGCGAGTGTATAATATTCATATACATATACAAATGCTTCAATATTTATCAAATACATTCACTTTAATGCACTTTAAAGTTTAGCTAACTGGCACTGCAAATCCGTTTTCACAAGCTTTTAGTTATTTTTCGTCATGCTTATTTAATTTATTTACAAGCCGAGTTTTTTGTTGTTACTAAAATAACGCGGCGCACTTTCAAGGCACTCGTAAATAGCACATACATGCATATGTACTAGTTATATATATACATGCATATGTATGTATTTATTTATGTGGCAACATTAATGCACTTTCGTACCTTTGAAAACACAAAAGTAGTGTTTTATGATTGGTACGCTTGAACACAATTAATTCACTTTTGTTTAAATTATATTTTAAAGCTAATTTTTCGCAAATTTATGCTAAAGTAGTAAATTTTTCTCCTCGAATTTTCGAGCGTTCGAAACTTTAATGTTGTGAATGCTGTGAAGTGTGACCGCACAATGAATTTAGAAAATACCCCAACTTCGTATTAGCGCATTTTAAAAATACCAGCTAAGTTTTTGGTAAATACTATAGCAATTCAACACTATAAATTAAATGCATTCGCATTTTGCGACAGTTTCAAATAATTTCTGTTCGCTGTTATTTCATAAATAGTTTTCATAATTTTATTGAATGCATTGACTAGTACTGCATTCGCATGGTATTTTATAAACACCGAATAAAAATATCGACGGTCTCAATCTATCGAGCTACGACTACTTTTAAGAACTATCGATAGCTTGTTTACATATTTTGACGAATTGCTGCTTTCACAAAACTAACTTGCCTTAAGTTTTCGTAATTTAAGAAATACCTAAGGTTTAAAAGCACCTTGCATTATGGATTCGCAGGATGATAGTCTTTTGATAACTCCTCCCGTATGGGAGCTATTACCCGACCGCGAACATCAGTGTGGCCAAGAAGGCTGCTCGCAAGTTTTTAGCAACCTAAGCCACTTAAGCATGCATATGCGTAAATTTCACAAATTAGCGGTGCCAAAGAAGTCGAACCAAAAAGAGCTTTATTATTGTCCTGTGGAACGCTGTTGCTATCACATTAATGAAAAACGTCCACGTAGCTTTAAAGGCCTACAATTGCTTCGACAGCATTACCGAAAAGTGCACATGGATAAAAAGTTTAAATGTGAAACATGTGAACAGAAGTTTACTTTGGAGTCCCATTACAATGCACACAAATGCGAGAATTTTGAATGTCCAGTTTGCAATCTTACTTATGGTAGCAAGGCTGCAGTCTTAACACATAAGCGGCGCAAGCATTTACTTATGCGCAACGATAAAAACCAAAATAGTAGTGTACTCAAAGTGGCTATACCTAAGCTTAAGGCACAGAAGCAAGAACCAGCAAGCCAAAGCCAAAAGATCAAGGCTATAACGTTCATACCCATAGTTACTACATTTGAAATAATTTCTGCGCCTGTAAGTAAAGCAGAAACGGAAACTTTATATAACACGGAACCCAATAATTACAGTCCTTCCCTGCCAAATGAGCGATATCGCCATGAAGAAGGCGTTTACAGCATAGACCCCAATCATTATAGCCATACCTTGCCAAATGACTCAGAACTGTTGGAGGAGGTCTTGAATCCCGCTACAAACAAACAGCAAGAGCAAGCAGATAAGTGTTATATCGAGAATTGTATCAGCGTTTCACAGAGTATTAAACAAACCATGGAGGAGTGCAACAATAACATTTACACTAATGACATATCAATTCCAAGCTTTTCTGCTGAAATGGTGCACGATACGGAAACTCAAACGGAGGAAATAAATTTCGGGACAATAGCAGGACTGGCACCTTTACTACGCAATGAAGAAACCCAAACACTGGAAATCATGCGTCATCAAAGCACCATGACAGAAAATCACAGCGAGAATTTAACTAACAATAGCATTGTTTCTTATGAGGAGCCTATGTTTGGTACGCAAACCTCATCGCATATGCACACACAAACATGCGATGAACTGTTCGAGGAGTTAGGCTTGTCCCAAATAAACAATCAAACTCAAACGGATTGGGCGGACGATTTACAAAACACTCAGTACACACAGACTTTGGATGAAATATTTGATAACTTCCAATCAACCTACACCCAGACAAGATGGTTGGACTGGCAGGAGACAGAGGATGCTAATCACTAATGTTTTTACACGAATCTGTAATCTTTTTTTTAGTAAAATGTGATATTTTTGTGTATTATTTGAATGGTTTAACTTCTCTGTTAGGTAATCTCTATCTTTCAAATTTTGTATTACCTTTAACAAATATTTATTTTATGTGTAGTTTAGATTTATTGTACATCAGGCAGCACTCACTCATACATATGTTGCTTATAAAAAATATAATACATGTTCAATTAAATTTACAGTCTTTTTACAAAATTAATTCTATTTAAGTTTGTTTTTAGTCTTAATTAAGAACATTTCGGAACACTGAAAGAAACAGTAGCTGCAAAAACACAGCGCCATATAGTTGCCCAAGCCACTGAGGTATGCGCCGCGCATCAAATAATCTCCCACCTCCTTTCCACCAATAAAGTAAACATTTGAAAAGGCAGCTGGAATAAAGAGTTGCGTAGCTAGTAGGGCGTGCAAGCGTTGTGCACCGCCTGCTCCTAAATGGCGCTGCGTCCAACTTTGATAGGCTGGCATAGATATCAAGGTTCTATAGACTTTTTCTGCAGCCAAGCAGAGAAAATTGAGAACGCTCCAAATTAAAATGTAAGTGTAACAACCATGCCATACAAAAACAAATCCGAAAGTAAAGGCAGTGGCTCCAAATTTAGCTAACACAGAGGATTGCCTGCTGCAAAGCTCCGCGTAAATATGCTTAAAGAGAAACTCGTAAAGACCCTCATCGAAATACTTCCACATGTCGGAGTAGAAATGTATGCGCCCAATGCAACGTGGACGACTTGGCGCTGGAATACCATCATGCTCTGCAAAGGCGATTCCTAGTCCGTAGGTTATTACATAGTAGAGAAAAAAGAATTGTCCCATAAAGTAGCCAACGGCATGTTGCCAAAATATTGAATCCATCATAGCGACAGTGCTAACATCACGTGCCATATAATGTATGTAGAAATAATGCAGTGCACCCTGCATGAAGAACCACCAGAAGGTCACTCGCAGTAGGTCAGTAATAAATCTACGCCAAGCCAGTGACTTATTTGACTCTTGTCTATTTGCAAAACGTTGATAGCTTATAAATGGTCCATATGTCAGGCAAGGAAAGTACATTGTATAGCCCAAATACTGTGCGAATGTATGATCAGTATACTTGGCGCCATGTCGCGTTAGCGCATAGCTACATCCGCGCAATAAGCTCCATGAGAGTGTCACTATAAGCAGCACATATTCCGTATAACCTATGCGCGTAAGCCACCATTGGCTCTCTTTGATCACATTAATGGCTATCACCCACAAAGCAGACAGCATCCATATTAGCCGCTTCGACTCTCTCTGAGCCACCAGATAATAGCTGCATAATAGTGCTGCAAACATTAGCAACGACGCCCAGTGCAGGTTTACACACAGCGCCAAGGCACAAACAGCAGCATATGCATAGCACTTCCATTTCCAGGGTCCTACAATGAAGCTTACAAGTACATGCAACAAGTAATAGGGCCAGTAAGTGGTTATAAAGCCGCTGAAGTTTTCCAATTCGTCATTGCTGTCATCGCGCCGGCGCCGTTGAAACAGTGACCAACCTTCGGCAAATTGGAACTGAGTCGCGTCCAAAATGCGATCTCGCAAGGCATAGATTTTATACAAGCCAATTACTATGTAGACTATGTAAACAGAAAAATAAATAAATATTTCACATTTGTTTATAAAAGTGCGACTCCGACCGGCAGACATTTCGATAGCGATATACGCACAAACATGGTTGGAGGGAAATCGATGTTTGTTGCCGCTAATTAATCAATCAAGTGAGGTAAATTTAAAAAAAGAGATTGATAATAAACTTTTTGTTGACAAAAAAAATAATGGCATTCCCAACTTACATATCCAGCGGTGGGCACGAAAAATAACGGAAAGAGCACTACAACAACATCAAGAAAAAAGGTCGAAAAAAGGATGCTCGAGTAGGGCCATAAAAATCGCACAATGTGTGTATTTTGTTTTTGTAAGTTGCTGCGAGTCAAGCGAAGGCACACATTGTGTGTATTTTGTTTTTGTAAACTCGGCGCGTCGCCGACGATCTGCTTGTGCGTGTACACTGAACGAAATTTTGCAACACATTCAAAGAAACAGAAAAGTCATATGAGTTTATATGACAATTTTAATTTACCAAAAAAATTACTGGGTCTTACAGTTGCCAAATTAACTATATTTCTGTGCTCAGTGTACTTGTGCGAATTTTTCGTCCGCGAGCACTAATAAAAACTACCGTTACGGTCTAAAAAGGGATGCTCGAGTAGGGCCATAAAAATCGCACACTGTGTATATTTTGTTTTCGTTAAATTCTGCGAGTCGAGCGAAGGCACACATTGTGTGTATTTTGTTTTTGTAAACTCGGCGCGTCGCCGACGATCGTAATAAAAACTACCGTTACGGTCGCCTACGCATCCTCGAGTAAGGCCATAAAAGCGCACACTGTGTGTATTTTGTTTTTGTAATATTCTCGATTTTTTGCGTGTGCGTCTGGCTGGCGCCACTGACAAGACATAACGGAAAGAGCACTCGGTGCAAAAAGAGCCAAGGCGTTTTTTGTACCAAGTGCTCTTTCCGTTATGTCTTGTCAGTGGCGAAAGATAGGCGCACAAGCAAAAAGTGCTCTTTCCGTTATTTTTCGTGCCCACCTCTGTACATATCACAACGAATGTCTCGGTTGAAACTGAATTTGAAATTGTTTGCAATCTCGTACTAATCGAATTAAGTATAAATTATCGTGTTCTTTTACATTTTTCAAGATTGGCTGTATATAATAAAAGACCCGAAGTTAACCTTAAACTAATAACAAAAGTTTATTGGGATTCTAAATTTAAACGTCGGTTTAGCAAAGGCAATGCCGTTTGTTACTCTCTGTGATTAATATAAGCACTACCGAAGCAGTACAATTATCTGATTCTCTCGCTGGGCAGAGCAACTTACAATGTTTTTTTTTACATTTCGACTGTTCTAACTTAATTTAATTGAGCATCTCATCTTCATCGTCTTGCTCCTCCTCCTCACGTTTTACTTTCTGTCCCGGTTCGGCTACACGCCGCTGCAAGTGTCGCCACAAAGTGCTCTTGGGAATTTCGAAAAGATTTGCCGCATGATTCTGTGACATTCCTTCGTTTAGACAAGCATGTACAGCTTTGGCGAGCTTGTCTCGCAATTCATCTTTTGGTGTGGTGTCGCGTCGTCGACAGGATACAAAGTCCGGCAGGCGGCCTTGCTCGGCCAAGCGAACCTTATGGCGATGTAATGTAGACATAGGAATTTGCAGATCTTGGCTTATATTCTTCAGTGAATCGCCGTTTTTCAATCGTTCATAGGCCTCCGTTAGTGCAGGCTTTTCACGACTGTGCTTCATATAATCCGGATTTGTACGGACACGTCGCCAAAGAACGGTTTTAGATATATCAAAACGATCGGCAGCCTTTTGCAGACTAAGGCCCTCATGGAGTACAGCCTGAGCCGCTAATTCAAGTGCATCATTTCCGCTGGCAGTCTTAATTTCGCTTTTGAGCGCAGTAAAATGCTGTTGCTTGGTAGTAAGCTTTTTCATCAATTTACGTACTCTCAATTTTAACTCGGATTTTCGCGGCTTCATTTCAAGCATACTGTCATCAACATCACCTTCTGGCATGCCATCATCATCGTTGCCTATATCAACTTCTGTATGCATATCTATAAGAGGATCAGACGGCGTAATATATTCTTCCTCGATAAGGGGAATATTTGATTCCTCTACTTCTTCGGTGGTTTCGCCTTCCGCTTCATCTTCAACCATGCCTTGTGATACATTGGAGTGTCCAACTTCCGATACAGCACCAGAAGAGACATCCAATTTGGTCACGGGTGTAGTTGATTGTGTGATTGTGAAAGTGCCTGTGTTTTCGGTCAGTATATATTGGTTGCCATTTGGTGTGTCGCTCATATGTTCAATGGAATAGGTAATTTTTGGCTGGTCATTGTAAACATCAATATATTCTATTGCACGCGTTGCTTGTGTCTGATGTATTTGCTGTTGGTCTGACAAAACTGAATTGGAAACCGCCAGTTTGGCTACCACAGCATTAGGGTCCTGCTCGTCCTCCTCCAGTAGCTCAGTTTGCGCAATTTGCAAGCCACTAATAGACTTGGCTGCCTCTATAGCCACGTTACTGGCAACGACATTTAAATTAGTATTAGCACTTGTGTTGCACTCGAAACTGATGGCCGATTTAATGCCCAACAAGCTTATAGCTTCAAGAAATTCTGTGAGACACGAGGAGGGTAGACTAGTCTCACCCATGTAAATAAACGATAACATGCTCTCCAAAAGGCTTCCACGTATATCGGGTAACACAATGGTAGCCTCATGACCTGTTGGCACATCGACAAGCAAATTCCGCATTAAATCGCTACAAGTGCTTAGCACAAATAGGTGAGCCCGTACATTGATGCCATCTTTTGCAACTAGCGTCACTTCGCAAGTTTCGTTGTCATTGCGCAAAGCGCGTTGTATATCCATAATGGTGGATGAATGGCCCATCCATTTTAAGTGATTCTATGCGTATTTACCGTGAAAATATGAAGTTTCAAAATGTAAACAATGTTGTTTGTTCCGAAATTCCATAAACTTACCATTTTACCAGTTGTTGTGTTTAATTTCCAGATATTCTGCACAAATTTTGTTTTCAATTCCACATACGAATGCGAGAACAGAACGAAACGCGATGAAATAGCAAATGGAAATGAAGCGAACGACAGAGAATGAACAGCGTTAGGGTTGCCACACAGTTAATATTTATAGGGCAGAAATAAATTTTTATATGCGAAAATGGCTTAAAAATCGCATCGATAAATCAAAGAATTTACCGCAATATTATAAAATATTTTTTGTGTGCTAAATATTGATATAATGTGCAACAATTATTAAGAAATATATATCAAACAGTTTTGGCAACATTTGGTAACTCTATGCTGCATTGACGTTTTGTTATTACATAAATTCTGACAAAACTTGGAAATTATTGTATTTTAGTTTCAATAATAATAAAAACGTGCTTATGGCAGCCTTAATCAGAACTCTGGGCGCCAGAATGGCATCCGCCGGACTTGCGGCTAAACAAGGTAAACACAGTTTCCTTCTGCATTGTGTAATCAAAACTTATTACAGTCCTCCTTTTTTATAGTGCTGCCTGTGTGCAATATTGCTGCAGTGCGTTTGTCCAGTACAGCAGCTGCAGATGCCAAAAAAGAGGATAAACGTAAGTAATAACTTTGGTAGTACTTTATAAGGCAATTCCAAACTGAGTTATCACGCTTTTAGCCACTATACGTAAGCCAGACGCTGCTGCGCGCTCTAGTCTTTCCGATTTCGGTCGTTATGTGGCCGACTGTCTACCCAAGTACGTGCAACGAGTTCAGTTGACCTCTGGTGATGAGTTAGAAGTGCTTATTGCCCCAGAGGGTGTAGTGCCTGTACTTCAGTTCCTAAAGGACCATCATCAGGCACAGTTTACCAACTTAGTGGACATTGCTGGCATGGACGTCCCGTGTCGCCAACAACGCTTCGAAGTAATCTACAATCTGCTCTCGCTGCGCTTTAATGCACGCATACGCGTCAAGACTTACACGGATGAGCTGACTCCCTTGGACTCGGCATGCGAGGTTCATAAGGCAGCTAATTGGTATGAGCGTGAAATTTGGGATATGTATGGCGTGTTCTTTGCCAATCATCCGGACTTACGTCGCATTCTCACCGATTATGGATTTGAAGGCCATCCTCAGCGTCGCGACTTCCCCTTGTCCGGTTATGTAGAGTTGCGTTATGATGATGAAAAGAAACGTGTGGTGTGTGAACCCTTGGAATTGGCACAGGAGTTTAGAAAGTTTGATTTATCAGCACCTTGGGAGCAATTCCCCAATTTCCGTAATGCAAATCCTGCAGCGGAGATTGTAGAGCCTACAGCAGCTGCGCCAGCAAAGAAGTAAAGAGTCAAATTTGTTTAATATTTGCTTATAAAAAGATGAATAAAAACCTTATGTTAAAACAAAAACGAGAATATTCAAGAATTTCAAATTAAACTGGAAGAAAGGGCACCTTAAAAATGTATATCTAATTACGGGGCAAGATCAGAGAAATTTTATTTTCAACTTTTTCAAAGTTTCAGTTAATTTTATAATGTTACTACTGCCCAAGTAAATTCACAATAGTATTCACAATTATGGTATGAATATTTTTGAGCTGATCAAAATAGACAATCAATCGTTTAGTAATATATTCCTCAGTTCGTTTTTAAAATACCAAAAGAACACTTTCTGAGAGTTCCGATGTATTTTTAATAAAAATTTGAATGAACGCAGCATAATTTATTAGCTGAAAACATAAGTATAATACAGAAATCAAGCTGTAGTCGTTAAGGTTTGAAAAAATATTAAATTACAAACAGATTTCATACATTTTTTGATTGTTTAGAAAACATCAATAGTCATAAAATTTTATTTTTATATTATTTTCATGTTTTTACACACTTAACGTTCACAATTAATGCATACACAATACACATACATAAGTAAATTGGGTTTCCTTACTACACGTATAAAACATTCATTAAAACAGAGTCACTTTACCAGGTTAGCTTATAGACATATCGTGCGCCTGCGCAGCGGTGCCTGGTAACCAGGATGTGCTTGTGTAGATTGGATTGAGAAAAATTTTAGATCTAACAGTATGTATGTTCAGTATAGGCCGGCATTCGTAAGTAACCTTTAGGACTACACAAATTGTACTAACAGTTACATGCGTAATTTGCTTAAAGCATTCGAGCTTTCAAAAATTCTACACACCTTAAAACCGCACCGCTGGCAAAATATTACAAATTTTTCGTAATTAAATTTTAATTTCTTTGAAATCTAATTTTGTATTTTTTTTTTTTGTTTTTGTATAAGAACATACACATATAAATATATTTTTACATTTAGCTCGATTATTTTATTTTTAAAAGCTCTTGCGCGCCATTTGCTGGACAAACGCTACTAAATTTTTTATTTTAATTTACAACAAACTACGCTCAATATTTTTGCGGAGTTTAAAAAAAAACAAATTTTCAACGCAACATTTCGTGCGTGAGCAGTTCATGTACACGTAAGTCACGTGACAGCGGATCTGCGACAAATTAAATAAATTTCAATGCAGGAAGGCAATTTTGCTGCACACGCTAGCTAAATGACACATTTGTATGTGCATTGTAGTCGTAAGCGTGGCAACGCCTCCTGGCGACAAATTACAAATTAACAGACGGCTAGTCTTTTGTATGAACAAAACCTGCCGCTGTGCCACAAATACAAATAGGCGAATGCCAAACCAAAACTCAATAAAGTTGATATTTTTGCCTCTTATGTTGTTTCGGTTTTGGTATAGTGGCGCGCCGCACCACCGCTTGCCGAGACGTAGGTGGATCCTTTACTGCTATTGCTGTTGCTGCTATTGATTTGGTTCTCACTGGTGCCTGCAGCTGCTTCGCTATTAAGCCGTTCGTGGTACTCCTGGAAGCAGGGCACAATACATAAATTCGTTTGACACTCTGGACAGTGGTATTTGGTTTTGCGACGCAAAATTCTACCATGTCCATCAATGGTATTCCAACAGAAATTACAGCCCAATGCCGGTCCGGGTCGTATGACGGGGCAATGACTAGAACGCGGATTCTCCAATGTAATGATTTCGCGTTGGGTCTGCAAAATATATGTATTTGTTTTCTTTAGTTTGGAAATTAAGGCTTTTGATATATAGAATAAATTTTATTTTTAGCAAGGTAGCAAAACTAAACCAACAGATTTCTTGTCATTACCTGAGGAGATGAAACGGACCGCTGTAGTTCCTCGTTTTTCACGCGCAGTGTGGGCAAATGCTCAAATGAAACACTTGTTGTCGGCTGGCCAGGATGCAAGTGCGTGCTGCTGCTTACCCCCGACGTTGACTTGGAGCTCCGCAGTTTATTTGTGCCAACTATTGCTCCACCATTGGCACTTTCACTCTTTCCAATACGTTCCAGCATTTGCGGCGAGTGCGATAAACGATTATCCGGCTCTCTACTGCCGACATAAGTAGGCGATAGTGAATGCCGATTGCTGCAATTAATGCCAGATGAAGGTGATGTTACTACTGACACCACTGTGCTAACATTTGTGGGAGTAGCAGCTTGTTCGCTAGACGCGGCGCATGCCACTACGCGCGTCGGCACTAGGTACTGCGATGAACCGGCTGGTGGCGGCGAGCCGGATGCATAAATCGATTCCGGCAGCGAAATATGATGTGGATGATGCAAGGGTGCTGGCTGTACATAGCTGGCATTGTTTGTATTTGATAGCGGATGTGAGTATTGACGGTGCAGCGGTGCAAAGGGGTTAGTGCCACCCGTAATGCTGCCACTGCCAGTTGCATGCAAAGAGTGCTGTCTGGGCAGCAATGGATCCGAGTGCTGTTTTATAAGATATGGTGTGCTGTGCGGAACTGCGAGCAGATGCGGCGTCGAAGAAACCAAACTGGGCGCCGGCTCCGACGCATGGCGTTCAATGCGTGGCGGTACTGTCAACAAATGGGGATGATGCTGGTGCTGCTGATGATGAAGCTGATGATGTAGACCCGCTGTCGAATAGTCAGTGGCGGTGGTAGCCGTATTAAAGTGATCAAAGTCTAGCGTCGTTGCGGCTGTATCTGGCGATATTTGGTTGGTCGATGAGAGACTGTCGCTGTCACGCTTGACTCGCGGTTGTCGTGTAAGTACACGATGACGTTTCGAAACCATTACGGAGGCTGATTGCGAAACCTGCAAATCTGTGACGCCATCGGCTTCAATAACTGCGCTGATGCTGGGCGAGCACTCAAAGCTACTGCTATTGCTGCTAGTACCATGCGTTGCAGCTAAAGAAGGATGCGCATGGGCTATGCTAGGTTCTGTAGAAAAATAATTAAAATTTTCTTTATGTAGAGGCATTAAAAAAGGTTGTTACATTATTGGTTCTGATGAATTAGTCAATGAATTATGGGCAGTAAATGATTTCAAGCGTTTGTACGTTATAATTTTTAAATTTTATTCGTTTCTTGCACATCGAAGCCTACAGTCTAAAATGTTCCTTTCTTCATTTTGAATTATACATACATATATAACTTATTATACATTCGTTCCTTTAATTTTAAATATTATATTTTATATATATTTAACACACACAACTACCATAGTTATTGGTACTTTGCAATTTTAGGAAACAGAGTTAGTTATACTTATTGTTTCTGCTATTTTTCATTTTTTTTTTTGTTTTGTTACGGTTTTTAAGCCATATTGCGTAGTAATAAAAAATTCTTTTTATCAAAGTTTCTCATTACGGTTCCTATGACTTCTAACAAATCACGCTTTGTTTTTAGTATGCCTTGCCACAATATAAAAAAGTTCTCTATGTATTAGTTATGTTAGTTGTAATAAAAACTCACTATGTATTTAAATTTACTTCTCATATTTACTTGTTGCTTTAGCTGCAGTCTCCATTTAGGATTTCGGGTGGTTACGATTTATTATTTTTTTACTTTTGTATATTGCATATATGGCTTGCCCTGTTCTAACCTATAAAAGTATCTATATAGTCGGCGTATGTACAAAGAACTAAAAAATTAAAATACGTGCAAAGTTTATTTAACTCAACTGACAACCCATAAAAAATTAAAAATTTGTTTATATATAGATACTTAAAACCCGCTTGTAGATATGTATTATGTGTCAGAAACTGTAACTAGATTTTGATAAATAATACAATAATATTGAAATGATGGAATTAAAATAACTAATTGAAAAATCTCGTATTGCCGGTTCAAAGCTTCTTTTACCTCAAATTTACAATCAATTTCCAACAGTTTAAGTTTAAATTATTCAAACAAAAGGCAAATCAGGTTTATGCATTTACAAAAATATATGTATAGGTTATATTAAAGATTTTTTACAAGCTTATCAATATAATCTTAAGCATTATTGTACGGATTACACTCACATAGTTATAAGAATAATAACGAATATTAAGCTTAGTTTTATCTGAGTCTATATTGAGCTCTCTTTTAAAAAACTAAACAAACACAATTTTGGTTGAAACTAAAAACCAAACCGATAACCTACAATAAGAAACTTAGTATATATTTACTTGAATAAATTGTATATGGTATGTAGTACTATAGCTATAGTAAGTGGTTTGCTGTTGTAACACGAGTGCCTGTTAAGTGGATTAAATAAAAGTTGGTAAGCTGGCTTGGTTATCTATTGCAAGAACTCTAGTGTTTTATCTGCTGACTATATAGTTTTTTCACTTTTCTCTTCACAATAAACTCTAATAAAAATGTATAAAGTTATTTACAGTCGTATAACTAGATCTGTACTACCGATTTCTTAGTTAACAATGGTAAAAATGTATGGTTCAAAACATTAAGCTTAATTTATTTAAATCTAAGTGTTATTACAAGTATTGCCGTTGTTCGCGTTTTGATTAAAAAACGAAGCTACTTCGACTTTGATTAACCTACGTATACGAGGGTTGATTGATAAGTAGTCGACCGTGGTATAAACACAAAAAGGATATTTTGATTATACTTTTTACCTCATGTATGTCTTTAAACACGCATAACTTTGAAAATTCGTATTCCCTTGCCGAAAGTACATTTATTTTTGGTTAATATTAAAATTACTGTACCGTAGGATTTAGAACAAACTATTTTTTGTATCATTTAAACAATTCGGGTCAAGGATAAACTAGGTTTGTGCAATGTATGTAACAGACAGAAAAAAGCGTCCAAGTTCTTTAGACGAAAACATACTTATTTTTGTTTCATTAATAAACAAGGTAGAGCCATAAAATTTAATATTAATTATGGGATCCTAGTAATAAACACAAACATCTAGAGTGATAGAGATCTCTGTACCTGTACCGGCAAATCCTTCTAGGCGACATACGAGTTTCGTTTTTTTTTTTTTTAATGATTAAATTTTTAACAAATTAAAACATCCTTTTTGAGTATGTAGGTGCCATTAGTTGTCAAGGTCGTGGACTTATCAGTCCAGCCACGTATGTTCAAGTGGGTTTTGGTTGCTGTTGTTCTTCTTTAATAACTGCCCTTATGCGTAGCCATACGCTCTGCGTCGTACGGCCCACATAGTACACTAGTTGCTGCTGTTCATCTAATACCTGTATCGTTTGAAAGCGTTAAGTGTTGCCTACGACTTGTGCAAATATTGCAGACCCGTGTTGACCATAGGCGCTGCAAGCGAATTGGTCACACTGGCCACCAATGGTGGAGGTGGTGGCGCTTGCACCGTAACAAAGTTATTAAAAATAAAAGCTGTGGCCGATGCGCTGTGCGCAACGCCCATAGCTGAAACGGGCACGGTTGATATGCTCATTGTGTCTGCCTCGCTAGCCGCCATAGCAGCAGCTGCTTGTAGCAGTGAGGTTGACCCAGCCGCTGTAGCGCCATTACAGCTAGCATTCATTTGATCCACTTGCAGCGGTAAAGCTGCGGCAGCAGCAGCAGCAACAGCGCCCATGTGGCTTGAAATTGTATTCTATATTGAGTTAAAGTTAATACTTTGCAGATTCATTGCTGCAGTCGGATTGACATTAATGGTGCCCGCAGATGCAGAGGCGCCCGCGCCACCTGTCGCATCGATATAACGCTGCCGCGACATGGTATGCGAGTCCATATAGCGTGTGTCGAAGAGGCTCATCACGCCAATCGCTGGATGTGCACCCGCACCGGCAGCTGTGCCGGCTGCACTGGCGCTGGTATGATGTGGCGTGCACATCAACGAAGGCGTTGGTGTCTCCGCTTGCGGTGGTATTTGCATATTGAGCGCGGCTGTCTGTGCTGCGGCCACAGCCGCTGACAAATGTTCATAGTTCTCGTTGGTTGCATCGTCGCCGGGATTTGTTGATGGTGTAGGAGAGGGCGACAGATTAGGCTCTTGCTTGACCACGCGCGCTTTAATGCTGGGCCGGGATACCGGATAGCCGCGCTTCTTGTACTCCAGCCACAAAGTTCGATTGTTTACACCATATAATCGCGCTGCTTTGCAGAAACCAATGCCACCTGTGCGTACTGCCTCTAAGGCGCGAATGAAATTCTCATCTCCTTGAGGATTAACCGAACGCTTGCGCTTGACTACTTGACTACCTGCAGCAGCACTACTGCTATTGCCACCGCCGGCGCTGCTTGCGCTTCCGCCTGCGCTATTGCTGCCAGCGCCTCCACCACCCACTCCTGAATGTACTGGTGACTGCGTAGGCGTTGGTCCTTGACTGTAAACCGATTGCACCATATTGGATTCGTTGGGCGATGTGGGTGATAGGTTTTGTGCTGCTGTGGCATAGCCGCTGACTAGGTTGTTGACGGTTATGATTTGTGATGAGTACGCCTGACCAGCGGCGCCTTGCTGTTGCTGCTGCTGTTGTTGTTGTTGCTGCTGTTGCTGTTGATAATGTAGCTGCTGAATATGTTGCTGTTGGCTAGTGGCCTGCTGCTGCGCATCGTGCTGCTGCTGGCGCTGATCGCTGGTGTTGCCAGTGGCTACGCCGCCGCCGGCGCTATTAGTTGCAGCGCTGCCCTGATTGCTGCCGCCGTTTCCAATCAAGTTGGACTGACAAGCGGGCAGCGAAAAGCGCGGATAGTTGGAATCAACAACTGTCCATTGCAGACCTGGGAAGGGGAGAGAGAGAGAGACAGCGTATGAAAGATTGGTTTTGAACCCTTAACTTAATTGAAATTAAGTTTACTAAGAGGGGGATGCTGCAGATCAGACGAAGCCCCGAGAAATGCGCATTTAACTACTTTATCTGGGAGATTGAATGGGTATGTTAAGCCATAGTTAGGTTGAGTTTATACAGCAGATCAGATAGATTTAGAGTAGTAGAAAGATTGCTAATGCTAAATCATTGGAAACGCTTTTAAAAACTTCCCAACAAAACAATTGCAAATAAAGTTTAAACGAATTGAGTATAAACAAAACAAAAAAAAAGCAGTAACTAAATCAAATTAAATCATAATACAAGTATTTAGTTTTGGACTCTGTGCTAGCTCTCTCCCGTTCCCAAGTTCAGGCAGGATTTGGTTTTATTTTATTTTTTCTTTGTTTTTAAACAGAATACACAACAATAGTTAAACATACAAAAATTTCAACAGTTTTGAATTTTTACACATTTCACTTTGCACTTAATCGATACGCTTATGTTTCATATTTAGCTTTAGCATTCATTTCTCCAAGCATTGCCTTATTTATAATAATTTTTTGGCTTTCATACTTTCCATAGCTTAAAATTTAAGTGCTTTAGTCTAGACACAATGAATGTGTATGAAATGTAAGATGGAAATGGGAAAAAGCATAGTGACAACTTAAAATAAACAAGACATGTGAGTAAACAAAAGTGTTTAAGAAATGATAACAGAAACCCCAGTGAATAACTAGTTACCTAACGTTCCCAACGATTTCAGAACTTGACGAACCCCCAATGAAGCATGATGACGAATTATGATTGAGTTGTGGAGTTAGCCTAATGTCAGTGTAGTTTTTAATGAATCTGCTGAACTTACCTGAATGCGACGACTGTGAATTGGGTGCATCATGTTCCGAGGGTGTTGTAGCCCCAGAAATATCCAAAGGCATTGACTGATTTACCCCTCCAATATCCACTTCAGGTTTCTACAATGTAAAGACCAAATACACAAGTTAGACAACATGCCAGAATTGCAAACCACACTTGACGTGACCAATTTCATTACAATTTGCATATGAATGTGTCCATGTCCATCGTCCAAATCCGAATCCTGCGGTTGTGCTTCCAATTCAGTGCTGGCCGATTCTTTAAGCAGTTTAGCAGCATGCAACGAATGTCCAGCCAGATTACCTAAGCCGGTAGCCGTATTTCCGCTGCTGCCGAAGGACATTTGACTCATTTGCGCGAGGCTTAAGCCAGCGCTGCTAGCGGCACTTGCTGCGTCCATAGAGCTATTATGCTGCTCATCTGAGTTGTTGCGTTCCCCGGAGCCTGGTAAAACAAATATTTTAGTTTTGTTTTTCAATGTCTATGTATATATACGCTAGCCAACGATGCTTTACCCAACTCGCACTCACCGTTGTTAGAGGATTTTCGCAAACGCTTGCGCCGCGTGGCTGGCGATGTACCTGCGCCCAGCGGTGACGGCGTTCTTCTCAGCTGATGATGATGCGTTTGCTGGGCCTGCGTTTGGTTGCCTGGCTGCGCCTGTTGTTGCTGTTGTTGTTGCTGCTGCTGGTGGTGATGATGATGATGTTGTTGCTGCTGCTGCTGCTGTTGTTGTTGTTGTTGTTGCTGCTGCTGCAGCTGTTGCTGGTGGTGATGATGCTGCTGTTGTTGGGCCTGCTGTTGCTGCTGTTGTTGGGCCGCCTGTTGCTGCTGTTGCTGAAATTGCTGGGCTTCACTGCTGTTCCAAATAGAATCGCTGACATTGTTGGCACCGGGTGCAGCTAGGCTGCCCGGCGCTGGGCCAGCGCCTGCTGCATTGGCACCAGCTTGACCCACAAGCTCAGCGCCATCGTTGGATGATTTGCTGTCCGACTTGGTGAGGTTCGCTGGATCTGTGGGCATCTCAGCCAGGCCTTTGATTTTAAGCATTTCGGCCGTTTTGAGTATATGCGGCAGCTGCTCCTGTGACACGTTGACCTCGCCATAGTACATAAAGTCCACCATTGTTTTGAGATCATCGTACTGTACGTCCTTTAAGATAACTATAGGATGCTGGCACGGATTCGTTGTAAACAGGGCCTGTTAAACAAGGTTAAATGGATATTAGAGAAATGATAACAAATAAATTAAGTGTAATATGTACTCACCTGAAAGTACGAACTGCAAGCAGAGAGCACTATTTTATGCGCCTGCAGCTGCCGCCCCTCCGCGGCCAGCGTAACATCCACCAGCGTGCCATTGTGCAACAACGAGGAGCACACTGATATAAAATTTGGCTGGTGATTGTTCCAGCGGAGGCAAAACTGTTGCACGGACATTTTTTAAGGTTCTGCTTTAAATTTGTAGTCTTTGCCTTCCTTGTTGTTGGCAGCGTCGGCAAACAACAATGAGCGCTGCCGCTGCTGCGGCTGTCGCCGCCGGCGCGTACAATGACAACAGCAACAACAACGACAATGCGTGGTGACACGATGAAAAAATACCAACAGCAACGACTTCAGTACGAAAGCGAAATGACGAAAACACGCTGATAACAATACTTTTTTTATCGCTTGGGCGGCCGCAGTTATTGATTTTTATTTGTTCTAGCTGTTCCGTTGTTGTTGTTGTGTTTTTTGCTTTAATTAAAATTTATGTACAATATTCTTTTCGTGGGGGCGCCTTCAATTGTTGTTGTGGCGGCGCTTATGTCTTTGTTGTATGTGTGTTGCGAGTGGCGGCGACGCTCGTACGTTTCTATGCCGCAGCACCGTAAAACACATAAGCACGCATCTTATATATATACATAGTATATATGCTGTAATCAAACAAAATATTTGGTTTCTTCATTAGAACTTGATTTGGTAAAGCAGAACAGTAGAAATATTAAAGTGATGTGGTTGGATTTATCTGTATTTTTTATTTTTTTATGGTATTTGTATTATTATTTTCAACGCGCGCGCTCTAGTGCTCGTTTTCTCTATCACTGCGTTGCGCTCTCACTCTCGCTGCTTACAAAAATAACAACAACACGCATGTAATTATACAGTCGCGAAAAAGCACCAACACACTAACGCATCGCGCACACACACACACACACGTATATCGTAGGGCGCACACAGGATTTAATGCAAAATGTATGTACATACATACATATGTAGTGTTTTGTGTGCGCTGCCCAAAGTTTTATTTTTGATAAAAACGTACGAAATCTAATAGCTACATGTCTGTTGTGCGCTAGCGAGACCTTGAATTTTCTTTGATTCTTATGACGTAATTAGCGCGTCTGACCCTCCGTCACTGCCGTTGCTCTGCTGCTGCTGCCACGACCAAAAAAAACCAACCGACGACGTACTAATCGTTGCCTCGTTTATTCATCGTATCGATATTTTCAGTAGCATTTATTTTTATGATGTCGCGCTTTATTTTTTCTACGTAAAATTTATGTCTAGCTAGCCAGCAGCGAGGCACATGCCCGCCTATGTTTTCACATTTAATTATTTTGCGTATTTAGCAATTAAAAGTTTTATGTTTTTTTTTTTTGTTTTGCTGCGGTAAGGCATATTATTTTGCACAAAAGAAAACACGGCTGTAGTCAGTCCAAAAACAAAATGGCGCGCGCTTCCACAAAATTGTTCGTTTTGCAAATGCTGCAAAAAACAATGCTAATACATGGTATTCGATTATATTATGATTTATTACACTTTGTAGCACAGTTATTTACACTTTTTGCATAGTTTTCATGCGTTTTGTTTATGCGAAAATTAATTAAAAATTATAGCAATTCTTACATCTTGGATCTGTGCAGAGGGATGGGGAAATAAACAGCAATGCATGCAAGTTATCGATATAAAGTGTATATAAAATTAGTGCGATAACAAAAACGATAACACTGTCAATGCGCCATCTAGCGTATTAAATTTTGATGCGCCATCTTGTGTTTATAGTTTTAACTATTTCAAATTTTATTGAAAGTTTGTAAAAATACATTTATTTACGTATTATAATGTTGGTAAAAATTTGTGCTAAATTACTGCTAAAAGTCTATATATATACAATTTTCTAAAAAAAAAACAAAGCTGTTATGTGCTTATTTCTTTAACTGTATCCTGGTAAATGGATGCTCTTCAATGTATCTCAACGATCTTAGTATATAATCCGGAATTGGTGGCGGTGTTGGCAAATGGTCACCTTTTGGTTGATATCCATGCTCATCAGCAGTATACTCCAGCTGTATAAGCTGTCCATCGGGCGCAACATAGTGATAAGAACCTGCTGCATAGGCACTGCCTACACCACTCTCCTTGGCCTGTATGTTGTTAGAGGTCTCGTATTCATAGTTGTAACTGCCATCAGTCTTAATTTCGTTCTCGTACTTAGTAATTACAGCCTGGGATTCATCAGCGGCTAGGCAGTGGGCCAAAAAACCAAAAGCGACAAAAATGAGTGCCTAAATGCAGTAAAGTAAATCCTTAGTAAAGATCATTAATTTTTAAATTACACTCTTACAGTTTTGAACATTTTTGTAAGTTTTCTTAGAATCTTGAAGCGTGTTAATTTGCTTTGCCTTTGCTGAGGTAACTAATTTGAAAACTACAAATTGGTTGCTTTTATAGTAGCTGCACAGTATGACCTACACCTACAACATACAAATAAATATGAATTTCAAAACAGCCTTTTTAATAGCTTAAAATTATTAATTTGCACATTTCAAGTATAAAATTGACCGCGTTTTATGAACCAAAGTTTCTATAGACAATACCTATGCCTGACCTGGCCAATGTTTACGCATTATAGTTTATGATGAATGCGCATTATGTAGCCGCCATAAAAAAAAAAAACAAACTGCTCAATAGAAGTCGTAAAAGTTACATTCTTCTCTATAAGCCGCGCATAAATGCAACAACAATAAGCCCAATATTATTGTTTCTTATCTAATCTTGACTTAAATTCATAATAAATGCATGAATAGTTATTATACAAATTATGTATACGCACTGTTTATTGCTCTTGTGCGCTCAGCTACCGGCATTTGTTGTTACAGCTGTTATTGTTGTTGTAGTAGTTGTTGTTGCCGTCAAAGCTTGTTGTTGTTGTTGGCTCTTAATGAAATGCGCACAAGTCTGGCCAAGATTTTAGACATGAAACATATTAGCGTGTCATCGTAAATTTTTCTAAAGTGCTGCTGATTAGTACGCAAATTGTTTCCACTGTCAAGCTGAGAGACCTCTGAGACCTGCGAGACCCCCAGCTTGTTGTCTCCATGACTCTATGACAGTGCTAAGTCGCATCTTTTGTGTAGTTGACAGCGCGTTGCGAATTTAATTATGATATTGGTTTTGTTTTAAGTCTTAGCCAAATCAATGCACAAACTTTTAGTTTAAATTTTGCTGCCGTTTTGAGTAGATGTCAAATTTTTTATAAGTGCAGGAAAAGACAGAAATTAAGCAAAGTTCTGCTTTTGACTTACTTGTAGAAATGAAGAGACTTTTTCAATTCATTATTATTATCAAAATTGGTTAGTGTCAAATTAATCAAGCTAAGTTCTGCGTTTGAGCTATTTTAACAATAAAAGCACTTTTTCATTTCATGATTATCATCACAATTGGTTTATTACAGAAAAAGCTCCAAACAATAATACATTTTTTCTGGACTCCACAAGCTGTTTGGCTCCAACTATGGCTAACAATATAAAATGGTAGTTAATTTGGTTTAACCGCGGAATGACTGGAAACGTTGCTGGCTAGCGGGAGCACGGTAAGACTGCTGGCGCACGGCACGCTCCTCGTATTGTGGATGAGTGCGAATGTATTCCAAAGAGCGCAGAATGGCAGCTGGAATTGGTGGTGGAGTTGGCAAATGTGCGCCTGAAGGCTGGAAACCATTCTCATCAGCCAAGTAGCTGACCTGAATAAGTTCACCCTCTGGAGAGTAGTACGCATAGCCGCCAGTGCTGTGATGTCCACCAACGCCAGATTCTTGAGCAGAAATGCCATTGCTGGTCTGCAAATCCCACTGATAACTGCCATCCTCGTGAATATCATTGGCAAACTTCAAAGTCTCGGCATGAGCATCGCCGGGATTGCTGCGAGCCTGGGCGCAGGCAAAAGCCAGAGTGGCAACAAGCAGCTTTAGAAAACAAACAAAACAATATCAGTTAATAAATACATCCTTTGAGTTCCTTGGCATCAAAAGCAAACTTACAAAGCGGAACATCTTTGGGCGTTTGAGATTGTTGTGTTTTGAACTGTAATACCAAATGGTGTTTGATAACTTTGCTGCAGTTCGCCAACTATTTTATACCAAAATTTTATTCTCAAAATTGTTAACCGCGCTTGGTCAAACAACTTTTACGTCAAACTGAAGGAAATTAATCTAAATAACAATATACAAACAAAGTCTACCAAAAATAGTCAGTTTGTTTAAACCAGAGCGACGCGTGCGTTTAACTCACTCATTAAATAACTTCACTCAATCTGTCAGTCACTCAAGCGAAATATAGATTGCCACACTGAGAAAAATAACTTACTAGATGCAGCTTATACGTTTCGTCAGTACAATTTAAAATTTGATTCGTTCTAAAAATGCATGAATTAGGCATGCATTGAATTTTTATAAAATTGGAATCGAACGCTGTAGGGTAACGAGTAACTAGACCTTAGACCCTATCGTACGCAGTTGTTAGATTTCCTTGTCTATTTTACAGATCTTAAGAAAATTAAATATAGCCTCGATATTGGTTTTGTTTACAATTGCAAGTAGTGACGATGGTATTTTATTTGGGAAAAGAGATTGCCTTATATTGTCAAGTCCCGGGCAGATGTCAAGCAGGTGGACTGTAGTAAAGATCTGCCCACAGTGTTGGCATGTTGGGCGTTGATCCCCAGAGGGTAAGTGGGCGTGAGTTTTATGGCAGTGTCCGATACGTAGTAAGTAAAGCGGGCCACTTTTTTAGTCGACCTCTTCGATTTTATTTTTTTTTTTTTAAAGTGAGAAATCACTTAAATTTTAAATTAAAAAAAAATTGTTAAAAAAATAAAAAAAATTGTTAAAAACAATTAAATTGTTAAAAAATTAAAATTTTTTTTAATTCAGTATTTTATCCATCATGGAAAAATTTGTGTCAATATCTTTATTCGTTTGGGAGATATGGAGTCTAAAAATAAAAAATCCAATATTTTGTTATCGATAGCTCGATAAAGAATCGGAATTTTCAACAAAAGTTTACGTACTTACTATTCTCTAGAAGCTCTATCACATATGTAAAAATTATCAAAATGGAAGAGGTCGACTAAAAAAGTGGTCTGCTTCACTTATTTACGCCCATATAAATATTTGAGCAAAAAAAAAATTTAAAAAAAAATAAATTAGCAATACACCAAGTCTTTTCTCTCAGTGCATTAGCTTTTATCTTGTGTGGGCTTTGGCCCAGAGTCAGTAAAAGAGCAAAAGTTAAAAGCATCACCACATGCGGCAATGTCAATGTCGAGCCAGTCCCTGGACGGAATACAATACTAGAGAAGAGGCACACCCAAAAAAATTAAATGAATATGATTAAATGCATTTTAAATATATATCACATAGCACTAATTTCGCATAATTTATGGTCTAACTCACTTTGATACACTTTTATTTCTTTAGTTTCGGAGCCGCTCTTTAGGCTTTGTTGTTTTTTTGATGATTAATTGATTTAACTTGCGGTTAAATTAAATGAGTTTGAGTTCTTTTGTTTTTGTTATAGCTGTGCGTTGAAATTGATTTGTTGAACAAATTGCTCATAAAATTGAGTTAAAAACATTTCGAACACATCGAAACAGGATTGACTTGTTGCCAAGTGAGAAATCTGACACGCTTCACTGACGCCTCTTTAAGCTAAAGATATGCGAGTACGGATCTGAAATTTAATACCACATTTAGAGTAAGGGGGGATTCTAATTGCTTTTCATTTAGTAAAATAAGTAGAATCGATTTTATCTGATCATGACCTTGAGAATTTCTGGTTGCTGTGAAAGTGAAAAAATGTTTAATGTGAGACATTAAAATAAAGTGCTAAGTAGCAAATATATGCCAGGGATGCTGTTTAATCAAATTAAGTTTATGTTTAAAGATGGCAGAGACACAAAAATCTGTGATCTTGATGCTTAAAATCCTTGTAAACTCGAGAGCAATGTTTACAAAAATTTTAGAGTAGGAAAAACAGCAACTTCTCTTATTTACGATCATGCTGCAGAAAACGAGTCCAAACATTTTATGCGGATTCGATTTGAAACCGAATGTTTGGTGCTCCCAATTTCAACAACACAACAATTTTTATATGGTTTGAAACCAAATGTTTTGTTACAAGAGGAAATAAAACGAATTGGCAAAATAGGGTTGAAAAAGTGCGCAAATTATACTGAAATAATTTTTTTTAAATATTCTTAGATACTATTTATGCCAATTTCAAGTCAAATAGTTATTGATTAATATTTTTAAATATTTTTTTTATGAATCAACCCAAAAAATAATAAGCACAAATCCAACCAAATTTTTATGTGGTTTATGTCTTGCTTGCAAAAATGCTCATGTATTGCTTAAATAGTTCATGTCTTGAGTAAAAAAATTTCCCTGTTAATAGGAGTAGCATAGTCGTGGATAATTTTCCTCAAAAGGTTTAAAGCTGTACTAAAAGTGAGCAAGGGAAATATGGGTAGATGGCGACAGCGAAAAATTCGGATTTGGCAGCACGCAAAAACGTATCCGAATAAAATTGTTCGTTTTGTTTTTTTTTTCGTTTTCTGGAGCACGGCAGATTGTTTATTTTTAGGTTTTCAAAATATAGTTAATATATGTTTTTTTTCTACGAATTTGGTGGGAATTTAATGTGGTAATAAGCAGGTAATAATTATGTATAATAGTTATTTTGCGTATTTTAATGATTTAAAATATAATGGAAATGATAGGATCTACCTACCGATTGATATTGAACCGGACTGGTGCAATTAAGCTGCGCGCGTAAACCGAATCGGTAATTTTTTTTCTTAAAGGCCCATACGCAGCATGCAAAAATTCCGCACGAAATGTCAAAACTTCATTTAAAAAAAAATTCCTTTTGGGATACATATGAAATTTTTTCATTCCGCGCGAAGTTGCGACAACTATCATTAACATCCATTTTTGAGCGGGATGCGATAGTTAGTCTATTTTTGACAGCTGTTTGTTTACGACGTAAAAAGTCGTGTGTACGGCAACGGAATCATTCAAAGTGTTACAAAAGTGTTTTGAGGACTCTACTCTATCAAGAACGCAAGTATTTGAGTGGCATTAAGCATTCAGTGAGCGTCATACAATCTGTTAATGACGATAACATCGAAAAAGTGCTGGAAATTGTGCTTGAACATCGTCTTGTTGGCATTATAGAGATAGCAGAGTTACTCAAGATTTCTCATGAAACGACTCAACACATTTTGGTTTTCATTCATACAAAAGGGGGTTCATATAAAAAAAAATTCCCTTTTTTGGGATATTTTTTTTTTATGAAGATTTGACATTTCGTGCGGAATTTTTGCATGCTGCGTATGGGCCTTTAACATGAAACAAAAGTTATCGCACAACCGCCGTATTCACCCTGTACCCGTTGGCACCCTGTGACAATGACAGTGGTCCAAACTAGGGAAAAAAAATGTACCGATTCGGTTTACGAGTTTACTGAGTTTGGTGATGAAAAACTATATAATCAATAACAAGAAAGAAAATCCAATAATTAAACAAAAAAAAATGTTAAATTGGTTTTTTTTAATCTACAGGTGTCTAAGAGAACTTTGGGATCGTAGTGAGTACCTCAGTTTCTCACATGCTGTCGAAAGGAATGAGCGTAAGCAATAAGTTTTTTAGTACTAACAAATATGCTAATTAACCCATGAAATTTCGCAAATAAGGCTTTTTGGTGAAAAACGTGAGATACTTTAAAATAGTCTGACTAATTAGCGGAATAAGCTTAAACCCTTATATTTTGTCTTTTATAACATTCAAAGAAATCGAAAAAAATTTTAAATTTCTTGAAAAATTTTCAAAATTATTTATTAATATTGAATTATTTAATATTTTTTTTTTCGAATTCTTTGAACTTTAAGGCCCATACAAATTCATATAAAAAAAAATCCCAAAAAAGGGATTTTTTTTTTTTAATATGAAGTTTTGACACTTCGTGCGGAATTTTTGCTTGCTGCGTATTCGCCTTTATAAATAATTTATTTATTTATTTATTTATATCAGTAGAAGACACCGTTTTATGGAGTAAATAATTCAAAAGCAGCTTGTGTTGGTTCTATTAATGCACTACAACATGCGGTAGGGTTCGGCCAAAAAAGAGCTTTTTTATTTATAATTACAGTAATTTTTTAGCTTCCCCCACTCCTGCCGACAAGCTAACAGGTGCCTCAAAATACTTTTCGATCTTTACTCCATTTGGGTTCGATTTCCTGCCTTGGTAGTGCTCTGCATAAGCAATTAAGTTCTAAAACAAAAATATAAACCCAGCTCAGAACTTTCAGAAATCGAATTTAGAACTTAAGAAATGGTAACCAGATCTTTTGCTGAACTTATTTACGCTAGAAACCAATTTAAGTTGCATGTGTTTAACCCAATTTCACCTTGACAGAAATTGGATCATATTTGACCTGTTTTCGAGGCCCTGAGAACAAGTGCCATTAATCATGCTGTATTTAAAATGTATTTAAAAATTGAGTTTAATTTGTCAGCGTGCTTAATAGGGGCTGCTCATTAGGCGCTCATATAGATCAAATATGCAACTTTACGATATTCAGAAATGTGGCTCAGACGCGTCTTATGTTAATGCAAATATTATAAGCTAGCAAACAAGTTTCCGAATTAAAAGGAAACAAACGAAAAAGAAAAAAAAGCTATAAATTATTTTCTTTTATTTTTTTTACTTTTATGTATTAATAGATATTGTATTTATTTATTTTTTTAAACTTTAAGCAAGTCACAATAGGCAAATTTGTTTCGCATGATCAAATGCGTCAGCATTTTGATGGTTAACATAATTCACACTAGTTCTGGGGGTTGCTCCATTAGCATATTGAACATTTATGATGTTACTTTGTGCTTAGGAATGGCGCGAATATTCACACGAGACTGCACAAAATCCAAATCCAATAAAGCCAAACAAATGTCTTGCCAATGAGCATAATTATACAAAAGACTTATGAATATGAATAAACAAATCCCCCGAACAAAATCGAAATCAAAACTTGTAGTAGATATAAATGTATATAAATGGCAGGGTTAGTTTGATTTATATAATAGACATGTGTGGGATATGCGACTCTTGACATTTAAGCAAACTGCTGCAGCTTATGTAGGGAATCTCACAGCTCGTTGAGCTTCCGGGCGCGGACATATGTATGAAATGTTGCTGGCACAGTTTTTATGAGTTTTTTGAAAAGATGTTATCTGGTGGCACGGTAGTGCCCCCGCCAAGACGAGCCAAGCGAAGCGAAGCGTAAGGGCACTACCTACCTTTTCTCGAAGCGCTTCGTCGTTTTTTTGAGCCCTTATAACTTTGGTTAGGATTATGCTAGATCAACCAAATTTTCGGGATATGTTGTCAATAGCGGACTTATTAAACGTATAAAGTTTTAATTGCATAGCTCCTATACTTTAGATTTTATTGACATCTAAAAACGCTGATTTCGTCACTGATGATCATCAAAATTCTTAGGTATTTCCCAATGTCCTAGAAAGCTGAAATTTTGTATGTAAGCTAGTATTAGCACACAAACAACAACAAAATTATAAAACTTGTAACTTTCATCCCCCAACCCCTTAAACTTGGGGATGCAGTTTGTATGAGACCTGCAATTTTCAATTTTGACGCTAGAGCAGTGGTCGACACAAAATACACTCACATTTTTTTTTGCGTATGTATTGTACGTTGCTAAGCAACAAACACGCAGTTGATGGTGCGTGGCTTCGGCTCTTGTTGTTGTTGTTGTTGTTGACGTCAAGCAACGTCAGCGTCGCAATACGTCACTGCGGCAGAGAAAATTTTAGTAGTATGTACAAAAAGCACGCACATAGTATGCATGCGTTTTGTGTATAACCAAAGAATATAGAACTGTAGTTCTGGTATAACACATGAAGTGTGTCGACGTCGCCTTAGCCTATGCGCCAGAGATAGGGCCGTGCCGACCACTGCGCTAGAGGAGTAATCTGAACTGAAACTTGATGCCCCCAGATATATACATATATACATATATAAAGAGGCTCCTTGTTATTATAAATTATTATTTTAAAAAATAAAAACCAAAAAAAAAAATTAAAATTAAAAAAAAAAAAAAAAATTTGTTACAAACAACTTACAAAAAGAAATGAAATCCCACCAAAAAACATTTTCATGTAAAATGTTGCCAAGACGAGAACATATAACTCGCACTGTCAAAAAGTTATCAGATCTCATATAGAGCCAAGCTTCTAGCTCTACACGCCCTAACTCTACAAGGCCTAACTTCACAAACTCTACACCTTAGTCAAAATATGTGGCTTGGCCGTTCGTTACAAGAACTATTGTATAACAGAAAAGTAATAAACAGTGAATTAATTTTTCACCTTACGCCTAACGCCTTTGTGAATGTAGCGAAATGGCCAAGCCACATATTTTGACTAAGGTGTAGAGTTTGTGAAGTTAGGCCTTGTAGAGTTAGGGCGTGTAGAGCTAGAAGCTTGGCTCTATATGAGATCTGATAACTTTTTGACAGTGCGAGTTATATGTTCTCGTCTTGGCAACATTTTACATGAAAATGTTTTTTGGTGGGATTATTATTTCTTTAGATTGCCTTAAATTAGCTGCCTGTGTGTGTGTGTGTGTTTTTTTTTTTGTTGTTGATACTGTATATGATACAATAGACTGCTTCGTTCTTTGCATAGGAATGTGTAAAATGAGCTTTATGTATGCACAGCAAAACAGATTTAAATTAAAATTCCTTTAAAATTTCAAAGGACGATATCGTTGTTGTTGCTGCTGCTGCTGCTGCTGATACTGGGGCTGCTGCACATGCTGCACACTTTGCTGGGATTGCTGGTATGCACCCTGACGTTCCTCCTGATGCGGATGTGTGCGTATGTACTCCAAGGCTTTGAGTATGGCAGCCGGAATGGGTGGCGGCGTGGGCAAGTGCTCACCGCTGGGATGATAGCCATTCTCATCGGCCGTATAGGTCAGCTGTATTAGCTGACCATCGGGCGCATAGTAGGCCGAGGAACCGCTGGCATAGTAACCACCAACGCCCGTTTCCTGTGCTGCAATGCCATTGGAGGTCTGATACTGATAGTTGTAGCTGCCGTCTTCCTTAACATCACTCTTGTAATCGCGTATTTCGGCCACAGCATCGTAAGCATCCGGACGTGCTTGAGCACTGGCCAAAATTGTGGCTGCCGTCAAAATGAACTGCAAAGACTTGAGTTTATAACTTTATCCAGATTGGTTTTTCTTGGATTCTTTGTACTTACAAACTTGTGCATATTGGTTTTTTTTTTTTTATAGTGTCGAGTCGGTCCTGTTGTTGTCACTTTGAACTCGCAATGAGAATGAATACGGCCAAAATGTTATGTCGACGCATTTATAGCAATTTGCAGCATCAGTAAATTTTTTGGCAACTGCCAATCTACAACAACTCCAACAACAGCAACTTTTATAATTTGCAGCATTGAACATTGAACTGATCTTGAAATGTATCGTCGCCGTCACCGTCACCGTCCCCGCCCCTGCTGTGCACTTTACATACACATAAATACTTACTACATGCTGGACCGGACGCAAAGACAGTGCCAGGCCAGACTTTGATCTCAGCCAGAGCCTCACACAAATGCTGCTGGCCTGTTTGTTGCCCAGTTTTTGGCAAGTCGGCGCTCATAAATTTAATGTTGATTTCGGTTTTTTTTTTTTTTGTTTGGTTGGTTACCCATATTCTGCAATTTAAGGTTTCCCTGTTACTCTTTTTTGTTTGAGTTATGAAGCAGAAGGGTACATGAACTTTGCCATGAGAAATGTATTAATTGGCCGAAGAAAATAAATCGAATTCGGATACGTTTTTACGTGCTCCCAAATACAAATTTTTTGCTGTCGCTATCTACTCATAAAGGGTGTTTTTTTTCAGAGCTACGAAAGTTTAAATCATAATCAAAAAGACGAAATACGAAGACTAAACACTAGCTACGTGGAAAGGCTACATAATCATTCGAATGTTTTGGCAATACAATACAGCACGAAGACTAAAATGCAATCATGTCTTAGACCTGCCATATTCAAATTAAGCTTACAGAACTTATAAAGCAATAGTTACTACTCATGGGAGTTTAACTTTTTCTACTGTTAATTTATAATTTCCAAATCATTTGCTTTTTGTCTTAGGGATAGATTGTAAATAAATTATATAAAAAAAAAAAAATTTTAATATCAATGAAACGGACTTTATTGGATAGAAAATATTATGTCATTAATGTTTAAATATGAGTTGGGCCGTGTGGCCGCCACGGCTGGCACGTACAAGGCGCAATCTGGAACACCAATTTTCACAAACTTTCCGCAGCATTTGCGCCCGTATTTCGCCAATAACTCTTCGAATGTTGATTTCCAGATGTTTAAATGTCTCTGGTTTATCGACGTAGAAAAGTGACAGTAATTTTCTGTGGATGTAATGGTGTTTTGACAATAACTTGCGGATTATCCTCACTCCAAATGCGACAATTCTGCTTATTTACGTAACCCATTCAACCAAACACTTTGAATTTTGAATAAGTTTGACGAACGGAAACATTATTTTGATAAAAAATTCAAAAATTCGCAAACATTGCTCTGGTGTAAGTCTATCCATAATGAAATGTCAAACCAAACTCAACAAAAAGCAACTATCAGCTGTTAAATGGGTTGTCAGATAAACCAGTGTTGCCAACTCAAAGTTATGAACCTCTAAAAAAAACACGCAGTATTTCCCTTACTTATTGTTAGCACAGCCCTACACCTTTCGAGGGAAATTATCCACGACTATAGTATGCAATTCCTATTACAAGGGAAATTTTTTGTATGCAAGACCTGGACCATATAAATAATCGTTTTGAGCTATGCTAGCTATTTTTTAGGTTGATACAGAAAAAAAATAATTAAAAATATTTATCATTAATTATTTAACTTGAAATCAAAGAATATTTAAAAAATTATTTTAGTATAAAATGCGTATAATTTTCAAACTATTTCGCCAATTCTATTTTGTTCCTCTTGAAACTAAACAAACGAATCCGAATAAAATGTTCACCGGTAGACTTATATTAATAAAAACAATACAAATATTATATTTTAATGGGTGACATTTATTAATGTAGTAGTTGCGAGATCTTTAAAAACACTCCAATGAGGATGACGTATGCGCTTACAAAAATTAAGTCTCTAAAGATCTTAGTGGCACTGGGCCACTTACTTACTTAATTAAAAGTAAAAAACTGAGTTCGATTTCATATTTTGTAGTGCATACAAACTTCGCTATTTAAATAAAAAAATGATGCTCTTCACGCATTTATATTTTTGCCGGCTTTACGGCTGACTGCCTAGCTTATTGAGCTGCGAAGTTTATAATTTGATTGTATTCTCTTGATAATTTTTCATTAGCACCTTCTTTAGCTTTATGAATGGCTTAAATTGTTATCCAAGTCTTCATTTCATTTAGTTAAGGTCTGACATAAGTTGGTTGTTATGTTTTCTGAAGCATGCAAATTAATTTTTCTACTCTTAGTCATTTTGCAATTCGACAAACTGTGGGGATTCCTACAGGAAATTAGCTTTTTGTGGGGTGAAACTTAATTTGCATTAATTTCAAATTTATAAAGACACTTAAGTGTTACAGCTCAACATTTCGGTGCATTTGCATTCAAGTGTTATGGGCAATTTATTAAGGTAGACACTAGAGTTCCGGCGAATTTAAATAACTTTTGTACAAATTGTCTGTAAAACTTTATAATAAATTGTTTAAGAAACGGAACAAGTAGAGGAAGCGCAACATCGATTAAGAATTTCGTGCACACTAGGTCAACGCATTCATTTATTATTATGTCTGCGAGAGTGGCCTAAAAAACAAAAAATACTAAGAAAAGAAGATAAAAATAAAAGCGCATAACCTGCAACACAACTTTGTGGCAGCTAAACGACCTTGCCACAGCGGTTTTTGTCTGCCAAAAATAACTTAAGACAGCAAAAAAAAGCGTAAGCATATAAAGGAAAAAAAAAACAAAATGCACATACGCATATAAATGGTACTACTATGTATTGTAGTATAAATGTGTGGCGTATAAACTTGTATTCCAGTATTCTGATAAGAAAACGTTGTGATTGCGATGTGCCACAGCAAGTGGCGTGACTCACGCAAACAACTTGGGGGAAAAACGTATATGGAGTAGGACACGCATATAATTAATTTTTAACAAGTTAAGATTTAAAATTTATGAGATGTTGTTGCTTGCTATAATTTAAAAAGGGTATGTATGTACTTTGAAAAATAAATTTAAAAAATAATGAAAAAGATTTAATTTAATATTTTTTAAACCATTGTTTCTTATAAGTTAGTAAAACTAGTATAGGGTGGGCCATCAGTTGGGTTGTTTGTTAATTGCATTTTATTCGTTGATTTTTCAAAAAAAATTTGGCAAATGTTTATACCAAATGTATACTATTCATTTATGTATGAAAAATAATAATAATAACTTCTACAATTACAGAAGTTAACGATTTGTTATTATTATTTTTATTTCACTTGATTAAGTTTGGGATTTTTTTTTTATATGAAGTTTTGACATTTCGTGCGGAATTTCTTTCCCACCATTTGGGATTTATTTTTTTATATGAAGTTTTGACATTTCGTGCGGAATTTTTACATGCTGCGTATGGGCCTTGATAATAAAAACGAACAAAATATTATAAAAATGTATTTAATAGATGCTAACGTAAACGACATTATTTGACCGTTTCAAAATTAATTGTATTTATTTTTTATTAGCTTCCATAATTTCGTCTTTATTAGCGCTAGGCTTATTTTTAATTAAGGCCCATACGCAGCATGCAAAAATTTCGTGCGGAATGACTAAACTTCATATAAAAAAAAAATACCATTTGGGATATCCTATTTGGGATCTTTTTTGTATGAAATTTTGTCACTCCGTGCGAAATTTTTCATTCTGCGCAAGGCGTAGACTTTACCAAAAGAGTAAAAGCTGCATTAAATAAAAAACTCAAAACTGGCAACATTCAGCTATTTTGAGAAATTAATAATTTTATTATTAATTATTTTATGCCGCTTGTTTACTAAGCAAAATCAAATATAACACAACTTAAATGTTTATTGCTTATTTAGCCAATTTTGGATTTTTAGCCAAAAAAAAAAACAATTTTTGTACACAAAAGTAATTAAATAAAAAAGTTAAAAAGCCGGCATATTTCAATAATTAATTCAGAACTATTTCAAACTTATGTTTTTAATTTGTGGCGCTAAATTTAATAACTAGAAATCATAAAAAAGTTATAAAATAAATGTCAAAAGGAACAACATTTAAAAAATAATTAAATTTTGATTTTGGTTACCAGAAGTTTGTCTACTATTTTGTTTGGCAGTAGACTTTGCCAAAAGCATAAAAACTGCAACTATTACAAATGTCAAAACTGCTAAAATAAAGTTTTTTGTAGGTAAACTTAATTAATTTTATTACTAATTACTCTATTCCGTTTGTCTATTATGGAAGAACTTTATAATCAAAAGCAATAAAAGCTCTTTAAAAAAAGATACAAAAATTAACATGAGAATTTTAGAGAGAATTTCAATCTAAATAAAAATTTAATTATAAACTTGAATACAAAGTTTAAATACTTAGTAATTTGCTAGTAATGATTTTAAATTATGTATCTATCGCCAGTTTTACTTTCCTATGTTTATCTACATTTTGCTTCAGTGAGTTCTCTTTTGCTTGCCGTTTTTCTTAATTCTAGTGAAAATGAAGTTATCGCAAATGGATGAAAATGATTAAGCAATTTGCTTTTCAAAGAGCACATAGCCAAATCATGTTGATACGTCATATATAAAGTAGCATATACAGTGAGACCTAAAATTATTCGGACACCTTTGACTTTTAAGTTTAAATCGCTATAGCTAAGCATTGTGCAATATCCCGAAAAGTGGATGGATGATTCCGATGCTACATGTTAGTAAGTATTTATAGCACATCTTAATCTGTTTTTACCAGTAGACCAGTTCCAGAAAAATCCGTGTAATAAAAACCGCATCAAAAAGACATGACGTACGTCCTTAAGCTATAATGAAAATAAATTAGAAGGGAAATTCTCTTACTAAATTTCGAAAAGATTAAGTTAATAAATATGTTTCTTTAAAATTTTAATCAAAAAGCTTTTTTTTTTAAATCAAAACCGTGTAAAAAAATACCTTTTAAAAACAAAATTGGGTGTAGCTAAAAAACTTTTGTGCTCAGAGTTACTTATACCCTGTACCGTATGGTACAAAGGGTATATAAAGTTCGTGCAAGCCGAAAATGCATGTAACATATAGAAGGAGACGTCGGAGACCCCCAAAGTTACCAAAAGTATGATCAGGGTGACTAGAGAAGTCGTTATAGCTATGCCCGTCTGTCCGTCTGTCTGTCTGTCCGTTCGTATAAGCGCCTAGATCTCAGAGATGGTAAGAGCTAGAGCAACCAAACTTTCAGATCCCTTATTGTTCCAAAGGAGACAAGTTTATTTTATTTTTTCGATATCGGGGTTACATTATATATCTCCCATAGGAGTGTATTTCGTTTGTTTATGCAGATATCGTAATCAAACCTCACATTCGAAAGTTTTTTATAGTTCCCAAGCACTGCACCAAATTTGATTAAAATCGGTTGACTGTATCATATAGTCCCAATAGGACCGATCGTTCAAAAATCATGTTTAGTGTAAAATTCGTTTTGTTTCGTGTGTTTATGAAGATGTCGTAACCAAAATGGGCAAATAAATATCTTTTAGAGCTCTGATATACCGGATTTGATTGCAATATGGTGGTACAGGGTATCCCAAAGTCGTCCACGCCCGACTTTAACGTACGCCATCTTTTTTTTGCTTTTTGGCGTTTTTTTAGATGGTATTGTTTTGTGTACATCTTTCACAAATCACACTAATCTTTTAAATATGAACTATGTATTGTTGGAAAGAAAATGATGGCATAATAACTTTTTGAAAAAATTAAGGTAAAATTGTATACAAAGGCGAATATAAGTAAAGGGGGACATTTTTCAGGTGCATCTTTCCGATTTTTACAATAATAATATAATAATTAATATTTCAATTTTTCTTCTCTTTGATTTTGTATTAAATTATTTAAGATCTTCACATTTATAATAGGCTAATTAGCCTGCAAACGAACATATAAATAGCCAATAATTAATCTCGTATATCTTTTTGAGCAAAATTCCGATTATTTCTCGATTAATCGAAAATTTTTTTTTGACAAGCCAATAAATAAATTCGCAAGCAAATAAATTTGAACAAATTTTTTAATCAATGAAAGCTAATACTTTGAATTTAAAAAATTGATTTTTTTTTAAATTTTTTGACAATATTTTTTTTTTTTAAATTAAAATTCAAAAATGATTATTTTTTTTTAATTGGTTGCAAATCCTTAGTAGCTTGCAATATTTATTTAAGCAACTTACAATTTGATAGCATTACATAACAATACAACAAGAAATTAAACTTAACATCAAAAGCTGTGCGAATAATTTCAAGTCTCACTGTATGTACATAGTTGAAATCATAAACTTGGGCTGCTTTTTAAGTGAATGAAATGCGCATCACTAATGCCAAAAAAAAAGAAGAAAAAAAAAAGGAACAACAACAATAACATAAAATACTTATATACAGCTTTAGCCCTTGTAAGATTTTTGTTTAATTTTTATAAATAGCTTGGCAACAACAGACGTACCCAAGCCCAGTCAGAGCCGTAGCCGTAGCCGGAGTCTAACTAAAGTGAATGTGTTAAAGACAGCCAGCAAAATTTGCTGTTGTCTTCTTTATTGTATGCTTTATCTTCTGGTTTCTTTTGTTGACTTTTTTTTTTATTTTTTGGTTTTACTTAGCTCTTTATGCTACGTATTTTTAAATGATTTTATGCCCGAAAACGAGCGTTGCCAGGCGCCCCGCCGATTCATCTTGAAATAAAACAAAAGTTGTTACATTTTGTTGGCATTTCCTTTTGGCTACGGCCCGTAGACGCTACTCCGCTTCCACTTTGTGCATTGTGCATTGATGGCTTTAGGCCCTGGAAAGACAGGAAGACAGGTTGAATGGTTTGGTCCAGCCAGCAGGCGGTGTACTGCTTCCGTTGTTGTTAATTCGTACAGTTGACTGACATTTTGTTGGCTCGTTGCAGTCTTCATCGATGGCTAACTAGTAAACCCGTTACTGTTGGTACTGTTGTTGCTGGTCTCCATTAAGGCATCAATCCATCTTCACGCGCATTAAGCTTTTAAAGAAAAGGGAAGCTGCAAAAAAAAATCCAAATAAATGGTGCATGTGGCACATGCTTTACTTGGCCTTTCGTTGTTTCTTGTTGCTAACCTGCCCCACAGTAATTGACCCAAATTCAAGATCTGCGACAAGTTCCGTTTCAAGGTAGTTCGGGCGTATCAGTGGCTGTATATTTTATTTGCTTTTCAATTTCAATTTTGTTTTTTTTTGTTGCTGAACAAAGCAGAGCACTTTCAATTTAAGCGCATTTTTTTTATATCTGTTTTTTTTTATTTTATTCTGTTTTCAAGTTTTAGTTTTATGCCCTGCACATGAAGTGCGTTGAGTTTTTAAAGCAGTTTGCAATAAACCAAAGACTCAATATAAAGTGGAAAAGTGGAAAATCTCACGAAAAACCTAAAAAGAACTTTAAAATGATAAAAATATACAAGAATTTTGCGGCTTACCAAAAGTTAGGTTAATTTTGGATAGAAGAATTTTTAGTGCATGCTTTTAACTTCAATAATATAACTTTTAAGCTCGAAAAAATTAAATATAATTTTAAAGAACGATAATTTTACTGAAACTTGTGCTTCATTTATTTAAAAAAATATATTTTTTTTAGAGCATAAAAACACAAATACTTATTTATTTTATGTTTAACTTTCGGTGCAATAAGTATTTTTATAATTTTTCTATTATAACTTTCTAATAATAATTATAGCTTTAAGGTGTCTACGCAGTTCGAAATATTTCGCGCGGAATGACAAAACTTCATATAAAAAAAAAGTCCCAAATGGGATTTTTTATATGAAAAACATCGAACATCGTAATTTTCAATCTCTTTTTTTTCGACGAAAACTTATAGGGTTGTTCTTCCATCCATTGAACGAATAAGCGACGCTGATAACAATCCGTGTGTCATTTGAATCTTGTAAGCGTGTAAATGCAGATCCGCATATAAAATTCGACGCAAAGTCTAAAGCATCCACTTTAGACGGGTATGTTCCGAATTATGAGTGTTTAACAACCAAACCAACAGATGGCCCACCCTATATTATAATTTTTGAAGTTAAAAAAAAAATTATTTTCGTATAGTTAAAAAAAAAGACGGGGTGATTCACATAGTTGAAGAAAATATTTAAAAAAAAAACCAAGAAAGTTTCATATTTTGAACAAAAGACAAATTTAAGCAACAATTTTTTAAAGATACTTTTTGAAAACTAAGTTCAAAAAAAGTGGAGTCACAAATAAATAAAAAGTTTAAAGATCAAATTAAGCCGAAAGTTGACTGTAATATCAATATTAAGCTACACTTCCTAGGCGTAAATTATTTTTTCATTTTTTTTTATTTTTGTTAACTTATTAAAAATAACACACGAGTAAACCTCTTGCCATAAGGCTACTACGATATGGCTCTTACCAGGCCAACTTAAAAAGAGTATTTAGACGTCGAAGCTAGTATATAGCATAAGATCCATTGTCTTTTTTTATAGTATTTATATTTTAACTGTCAATATTTGACTATGTATTTTTTTTTATGTGCTCCTCAATCCATATTTTGTCAATTTGTTATTTGATCTATTTGCCATAATTAAATTAATTAATTCATTTTGCTTGAGCTTTATTAATTTGACTTTGATTTCAATGCACTTGTCTCTGGCCCTCATTGACCAAACTTGGACAGCCACAAATCCAACTATAAACCATTTTGTTTAACTCGTATATAAAGATGTTGCTCTTGTTTTTATTCTGACCATATTTATGATGGGTTTATTTATGCATTTATTCATTAAGTTGTCTCATTTGCTCTTTGTTAAGCATTGTATCTGATTGCTGTTTTGGCAATTTAAAGACTCATTTAAGAGCATATCCATTGAGCAGTTCCCATATGGACGAGTCTTGCATTAACAGCCAATTTATATGCATATCTGCAGACGCATCTGCAACATTCAACGGAGCTCAGTTGCAAGCTGTTTAGAGGACTGTGGCACGTTGCCAGCTCTCCCAACTGAATGTCTTGATGTCTGTAATCCCATAAAGTTTATTGATTCGGACAGCCAGCGCGACAAACAATGTCAACGACTTTCGAAATGGGTTCGTAAAGGGATTGTATGAAAGTGTGTGGGTTTGTATCTGACCTTCATCTAATAAACGAAATTCAATACTAATTGTAATTATTATTTGCCATTTACAAAAGGTCATTGAAAGTTGCATTCATATTTTGTTTTTGATTGTTAAACATTTACTCATTTTTTTGTGGCATTTTTCAAGTACTCTTCGTTTTGAAAACAACTCTTATTTAAACGCATCAGCTTAACAATTCAATTAGTAAATTCTCTACTTTTTTGTATTTAAATTTTTATGTAAATATTTTTTGTGGTTTTTGTTTTTATTTTTACATTTTCCTCGTTGTTGCTTTAGACGTTGATGGGTTTTTAATTAGTTTTAGGACCACAAAAATACATTAAAAATAAAATGCTTTTTATTTGCATGTTTTATTTTGTTTCAACACTCTAACGCCCTTAAAAAAAACAAACTGTTTTTTTTTCTCTCTGTTCAGTTGGCCAAATTCTGAGCTACTAACATAGATTGATTTGTTTATTCGTTGACTGCTCTTGAACAACAAAATATAAAAATAAAATACATGCTATAAAACTCAACACATTGTTTTATGTTTTTGGCACAAAAAGATACATAAATAACATCTGTTTTAGTTTTTATGAACCAACCAGCTATAAATCACGTTTTTGGCCAGATACTTTAAACTGGTCCAGGCAACGCCTAAGCAATTTAATAAATGAAGAGCGTTTGAAAAATTTGTAAAATCCAGAAGCTTTAAATATTGACATGACCTTTAGATTTGTGGCAGATAACAGCAAGAGATGAGATGAATTTATCAGTGTATATATATTGTATATCGTTTGTTGGGAAGTTTTTTAAAGCTCCGACAGTGTGAGAAAAGTTTATCTGCAAATCTTAACTGTTTGCACTTATTTAAAGCCACAACAGCTTACTTGCGGTTAGTTTTTAGTTAGTTTAGTTCAAGTAAAGTTGGTCTTAGAAGTATTCACTCAAAAACAATTTTAATCAGTTTATGGAATCTCTGCACCAACATTTTCCCACAACATATTTATTAGCTGCACTCTAATGGTATATAGGTATGACCATAAGAGCATTAGTTGCTTTTCTCTTCGTCATGTCGTCTGAATTTCCGTCAATCTGTCTGTACTGTCACTTAGATTTCGGTACTCATAAGAGCTAGTGATACCAAATATGAACGCTATATACTACAATAATATTTCAATTTCGTTCATAAATATTGAAACTGATCGTATGACGTATCATGTGAGCCTAATACATAAAGTACTTTTTATCTCTATAGCGCGAAAACCATTATTCTTAGATACCCTTCAATCCCGAAGATCAAAAAGAGGGTATAGAGTAATCCACTGCTGGGCACCACTTCGACTAATTCAAAATATGGCTAACTTAAAAGTCGGCCATGACTGACTTTAAGGTACCCTGTAATATCATGTCATAATGAAATTTGGGGGTATTCACGCTTGGTGTTGAGGAATTTAAAAGTTGCGCAAAAACTCAACTTGTGAATTCCTTTTGGTTATTTTATAAGTTAAATTGTTAAGTTTGCGCTTCTTTCCTAATTTTTTGAATTTTAATAATGTCACCTTCGTTCCCTACTCCGGTGTTGATTTGATGTTTTCTTTATTGTTTATTATACTCAGTACCGTAAAAGGTATATAAAGTTTGTGCAAGCCGAAAATGTATGTAACATACAGAAGGTGACGTCGGTGACCCCCCAAAGTTCCCTAAAGTATGACCAGGGTGACAAGAGAAGTCGATATACCCATGTCCGTCCGTCCGTCTGTCCGTATGAACGCCCCTATCTCAGAGATGGTAAGAGCTAGAGCCACCAAGTTAACACCTTAGATGCGTAATTATGTCAGGGGAGACAAGTTTATTTCATTTTTTCGATATCGATATCTTATCGATATATAGCTCCCATAGGGGTGTTTCAGAGGACCTCGAAAAAAACCAAATGTTTTAGATGGATAATTCGCTTGTTTATGAAGATATCATAACCAAATCTGGCAATCGGAAGTTTTTTAGAGACCCCCAGCACTGTACCAAATTTTATCAAAACCGGTTGACTATATCATATAGCTCCCATAGGATCGATCGGTCGAAAAAATGTTTTTTTTTTAAAAATTCGTTGTGTTTCGTTGTTTGTGAAGCTACCGTAACAAAATTTGGCATTAAAAAGTTTTTAGAGTTTCCAAGCACTGTTCTAAATTTGATCAAAATCGGTTGACTTTATCATATAGCTCCCATAGGAACGATCGGTCATAAAAACAGTTTGGTGCAAAATTCGACTGATTTCTTTTTTTTTATGAAAATATCGTAACCAAATTTGCCGAATAAAATATGTTTTGGAGGTTTTAAGCAATGTGCTGGTACAGGGTATCCCTAAGTCGTCTGCGCCCGACTTTAACGTACGCCATCTTTTTGTATGTATGTTCTATAAACATAAATAATCAAAAAATAAATTTTTATCAATCGCAGTTGTTTAATTTTTGATCGCCAATGCAGCCTGATTAGCTGAAGATATCATAAAAGGGGCCATAGCGGTGTACCCATCAGAAGGCCAAGAATTGGTCAACATTACTAGATTATTAGAACATTATTAGCTTCAGTTCATATCACGTTGAATCAGGTTTTTAAAACTTCTTTTTTTGATCTTTCGTTAAGTACCGCATCGTGTCCCATCTCAGATATCTTCTGCTCGATAGGCTGGATTGGTGATTTCAAAATAAGAAAACTGCACATGATAAGAATATAAGTATATTTTTGAAAATAAATAAAAAAATATTTTATTTTATTTGTTGCATTGTTAAAAATTCCGCAAACAGGGTATTTTGCAATATTTTAAAAAGTCAAATTCGCTCTGGGTTAAGGAAAAGTTGAGTTGATAGTTTAAGCTCAATCCTTTAAATTTGTTGTTGCAAAAGTTTTCAACTTTCATATTCCTCAGCTCAACAGCAAGCGTGAATACCCTAAATGTAACTATTGCATAAAAACAACACCTAAACAAAAAAAAAAAAAAGAGAAAAAAAAGTGCCTTGACTGGCTACGGGCTTTTTAAGCCTTGAGCCCAACACTCTAATAACCCAGCTACCCATACTTTGTGAACGTGATCTGGCTGGATAATAAACTTTCCAAGTTTTAGGCGTTCACAAGAAATCACACAACTTGTTGTAGTAGCGAAGACTACCAAGTAAGACCAGCTGTTAAAAAAAATAACTTCGTTGAATTTTTCAGTGATAGGGGTATGGTTAGGTTAGGTTATGGCGGCAGCTGGCCAGCACACATAGGCCTAGATTGGCCCGTTGTGATACCGCTTAGGATCTCAATTAACCCCTTCTCCAGGTGAATTTTCTTAAAAGGAATCCCAGCCTGTTGTTGCGATATAGCTTGCAATCCTTCTCGGACAGGTGGGACCTAGCTCTTCTAGGTTATTGAGGAAATAATTTCCCAGGTGCTTCTTCTTGCGCCTGCATAGAGCTACACAGGAACAGAAGAAGTGCTCTACTGTTTCTACTTCTTCCTCGTCTCTACAGCTTCTGCAGAAGTCGTTGCTCGGAGCATTCATTCTGGTCGCATATGCTCCGACAAGCCAGTTACCGGTGATCGCTCTAACCTGTTAAGGGGTATACGCAGTTCGAAAAATTTCGCTCGGAATGACAAAACTTCATATAGAAAAAAAATCCCTTATGGGATATCCCATTTGGGGATATTCCACGGCAAATTTTTCGAACTGCGTATAGGCCATGACATTTTTCTACATAAGCGGTGACCCAGAGAGCTGAGATTGGGGTCCCGAGTTTTGACTTTTGCACAGACTCCATCTGAATGCAGGATTTCACGACTCAGACTTAAAGTTTTCAACAAATAGTTTATAGTTGCCGACATTGCACTTGGAGCACACTTGGCATCCAGATACGATTAAGGGTTTATTTCTGGCATCCCAAAGTATGAACTAAGTATATCAGTAATACCAGTGTAGAGAATTAGCTAGGGGTAAGGATTACACAAACAAATATCAAGAAATAATAGCAAAACCGACTTAAATTTGACTATTCGCTTTTCTTTATGACTTTGACCTGCTACAAGTTGAAATTTTTTTTATCAAATGGCCTGATAGTAAATGTTGATATTAGATTCTACTTTGCTGTAGAATATAGTCACTTAACTTGTATTTCTTTTGACTCAATTGAGCTAATCATGTGCTTCTGTTTATTAAAAAAAACCATAATAGTTCATTTAATAGCAATCAATTGGATGTAAATTTATCTGTCAACAAATTACCTAGTCAAGTATCTGAAAGATTTAGTCATGACTAATTTATGTATCTTTTACATCAATTAAAATAAATGAAGATTTTCTGACATCAATTTACAATTTCTTAAGCTGACAGTTTGGCATTGTTCAACACCCAATTTAAATCAATAAAAGGTGTTTAAGCCACTACAATGGTACATAAAGCTAGCTTGCTGGGGATTCAATAATATGTAAATGCTGTATATACGATAGATCTGTCAAAGACTTTGTAAAATAATTAAAGGGGCGCATGTAACTTGACAAATGATCAAAAAGAAATTATGAAATATATGCAAACTTAAGTATATACTATATGTATAAACATATAGCTGTGTATGTATACCATACGCGTATGTATATAATTAATGAATTAACACATATATTTAATTACAGAGCGCAAGCTAAAAAGCGTTGAAAGAGTTTCTTGAACCTCAGGCGCTTTGCTTAATTCCAGTAAAAACTGTTGGTTATCAAATGGTAAATGGTCTCTTGTCAGGTCAGTTGGTTAGTTGCCCAGTTTCATTTTCATATGAACAACAACAACAACAAAACAAGCAGAAGTGTGGCCAACAACAAATACAGTGGCAATATATTAATGAAAATGTTTGTTGATTAACTCAAAAACTGAACTTAACCAACTTAAGCAGACAATAGCGCAGATAATTGGAGTGGCAACTGTTTTGCTTGTTGGGGCCAGCATCATTATGGAGCCATCAGTGGGTCGACCTATCTGTTATATGATTTCACATATGAATTTCCCCTGCCACTTTCCTTGGTCAATTTTTGAGTATCGGACAATATATAAAACGTCAAACGCGACATTGGCGAACATCAAACACAGCTTAGCTCTTAGGGTTATCACAACCAAAAAAACAAAAACTAACTTACCAAAAACTCCCAAAACCCCAAGTCAGGCAAAAATGTACAACTTTGTAAGTTTTGGGCCATCAACAATAAAGAAGCGTTTAGTGCTAACAATTTTGTATCTTTTATAGCAACTGCTGGTATTTGTTGTAGTGGCCGCTGCCGTAGGCGCCGAGTTATATCCGGATAGTAATGCAAATGGAGCAAATAGTGGCAGTGGCTTCAATAGCTTTAGTAATCCCGATGCGCATGCCGAAATACGCAGTCTGACCAACGAGCAAAAAGTCGAGGATGGCAGCTACAATTACCAGTTCGAGACCTCCAATGGCATAGCAGCACAGGAGCAGGGCGTGGGTGGCTATTATGCCTCGGGCTCATCACAGTACTATACACCCGAAGGTCAGCTCATACAGTTGACTTATACGGCCGATGAAAATGGATTTCAGCCGCAGGGTGAGCACTTGCCCACACCGCATCCAATTCCAGAGGAGATTTTAAAATCACTCGAGTGGAATCGTAATCATCCTGAAGAGGAGAATGAAGGCTATGACCAACATCAGCAACAGCAGCAGCAGCAGCAGCATCATCATCATCATCAGGATCAGCAGCAGCAGCAACAGCAGCAGCCTTTGCAGCCCAACAAACAGTATCTAGCGCCTGATGCGTTCCAGGCGTCGGCTGGAGCTGCTGCTGGACCCTATGCCAAGAAAATTTAAATAATTGCAACATGTTGCTGTTGTTGCAACATATTGTTGTTGTTGCAACTGTGTTACAATGTGGAAACATGTTCACTCCATTCATCTTGCGCTTTATGCTGCAGCTTTACCATTTGCCTTCTTGTCTTCTTTATACATTTATCGTCATGTTCGCCATATGCTTCAATGCGTGCATACATATATGCGTATGTGTAGTATATATGTGTACATAAGTATTTATGTACATGTGCCCCAGTGTCCCAGTGTCTGCATGTTGTTTGCATAGCCAAAGCAAAAGACAGCAAACAATCAGCAGCAAAAACAACAAGGAAGTACAAACGCAACAACAACAATCGACTGTAACACCCACACACACACATATATACATATGTACATAAACACACTTCACAACTCTCCATATACTAGAGATACTCGTAGTACAATGCTGCTGTGTCCTTTGTCGGCTCGCTGACGTTGACATTTATTGCCAGAGATAATAATAATAATGTAATAATAAAAAGAAAAAAAAGTACAATTTAATATTGTTGTTTATACTACTATAAATGCCGCTTTTACCCACACTGCATCCACATTCACATCCACAATAGCGTGCTCCACTGCCCACGGCCATATGGCTGCTCCTTCGCCTGCTCCTCTTGCTGCTGGGCCATAAATTTTTGCACAGACTTTACAGCTGCTCCAATTTCACATGGGGCTCCAAGTTGCCAACTCACACATACATACATATGTACAGCATATAGTAAATGTTTGCATATGTGTTTTTTTTCTTTCGGCAAATTAAATTAAAAACTAATAAATGTTTAATATGTGTTTTTTTTTGTTTGTCGTGTTTTTGTTGTTGTTGTTTTTATGTAAATTTAGGGCTTGACAAAAAATGTGCACAAAACAACTTGTTTTTAAACTTATTGTGCCTAAATTTCATTAGTTTGCTTCATTAAAAAATTAGTCATTAATGTTGCAACTTGCAATTTGAAATTTTAACTTTAAACATAATATTTTAAATAATTTAACTTGTGCGGTTAGAGTATGTGTACTGAAGGACAAAGATTGTAATGCACCTAAAATGTTTGTTATAATACTTCTATTTAAGTAACCAAGGCACTCATAAAAGCAGAAAAAGTTCGACTTTGACTAGGAATATTTTTACTTATAAATTTTATTTTATATTTATTGTATAGTGCAGTAGTAACAAGAAAAGTCATGAAATATAAGCTTTAGATTCTTAGATCTTTAAAATCGGGTAAGAATTGTAGATGCTATGGAACCAAGGTTTTGTTCGACTTTGGTTGCTTGTAACTTCAATAATTTTTACTTAATCTCTACATTTCATATATCACTGTAAAGAGCACATCACATACCTTTTGATCTAATAATCTTTTATGTCGATACAAAATTTTGTTCACGAAATATAAACGTATAACTGAAAGCAGTGACCAAAAACATGTTTTTCGAAAAAATCTCGAAAACGTTGTTTCTTGACCTAAAGTTACTCTATTAAAAAACACTTTTATACGCAGGTTCATTTTGCGTGTAAGCTAGTGTAATTGTTAAATAAACCAAAAATTCACCTTTTTCATGGTATACTTAGGTATAAACGTCTGAAATCTCTAAATGGTTTTTGGCTTATTTTTAACTAAAATTTAAATTTAGGGGCTTTATTTACTTTTATTTTTTAATTAATTTAATTTAATTTAATTTAATTTAATTTAATTTAATTTAATTTAATTTAATTTAATTTAATTTAATTTAATTTAATTTAATTTAATTTAATTTAATTTAATTTAATTTAATTTAATTTAATTTAATTTAATTTAATTTAATTTAATTTAATTTAATTTAATTTAATTTAATTTAATTTAATTTAATTTAATTTAATTTAATTTAATTTAATTTAATTTAATTTAATTTAATTTAATTTAATTTAATTTAATTTAATTTAATTTAATTTAATTTAATTTAATTTAATTTAATTTAATTTAATTTAATTTAATTTAATTTAATTTAATTTAATTTAATGTCGACATACAATAATAAATAAATACTATTTAACTTGGGGTAGTGTATTAGCGATTCGCCATATGTAAATGCTTTCTTTCCCAGCAGTGGAAGTTGGAAGTCTCTTCTATTTGTATCCAAACTTTGCTTGTAATCGGGTCAATGGCATGGTCAAATGTTTATTCGCATTCATGACTTTTTAATATTGGGTGAACGAATGCCAAGACTTAGGCGCGTCTCTTAACACCCTTCATTTACATATGCTATAAAAAGATACACAAAAGCGCATTCGATTGGCTTTTTCTGACATAAGTATAAATGTTGTGGCGCATTGCGTGAAGTGTGTCAGTCTAGTGTCAACTTATTCCAGCTTCACACACTCCACACGCTTAAGCTGCTTCATCGTCATGCACAAACTTGTAAGTAACTAGCCATCTGTTGAATGTTGTTTATACATTAGTTCAATCTAATTAACTAAGTTGGTATGTTTGAACACAGCTGGTCTTTGCTGCCCTCTTGGCCTGCGTCGTGGCTGCACCCACAGATATCACCATCACACACTTTCTGTCCAATGCCGAGCTGGATGGGTCCTATGCTTATGAGGTAGCTCAAGATAATGGCGCCAGCTTCTCCGAGCAGGGCTTGGGCGGCGTGGAGGCACATGGCTCGTACTCGTACATCTCACCCGAGGGTCTGCCAGTTTCCGTAACTTATGAGGCTGATGCGAATGGTTTCCGTCCACAATCGGATTTGTTGCCCACATCACCACCAATTCCAGAGGCTATACTCCGATCCTTACGCTATATTGAGCAGCATCCCACACCCGAGGAGCTGGCGGATCGTCAAGTTAGAGCGCAACAAATTTAGACAGCTATTATATAGCTTTAAGCTTAGACTAAGTTGTTAGTGTATAACAAGCACATAACATGTACATACTACATACATATCTTGTATATATAAATTCCGTTACTAATAGCGACTGTTAATTGAAGTGATTTGCAGTCAAATCCAAGTTTCGCAAAACTTAATTAGTGTGTACTTTATTAGGCCAACCAAGCAGGATATGCGCCAAAACAATGCCTTATACGACTTATACAAAAGTACAGGGACGCATATATTTAATATGTAGAATGCGAGGCAGCCAAAATATTCATTAACATTTGACACCAGACAAGTCCTAGAACTGCCAGTTATTTTCCCTGCTTTATTTTTGCGTGGAAATTCAACGAGCTCTTTGTGGAAATTCATTAAGACACTTGAACGCACACATACGCGCATACACACAAAAACACTCACACACACTCTTGTATTATTTAACGCCATTGAAGCGTTTGACAGCGCACGCAAAAACACAAAACACATACATATACTCTTATGTATACACATTTCAACATATACATACATATAAACAATGAAACAAACCGCTCACAAGGCATACTCATATCAATTAGGCACACTTAGTAGCGGCTATAAGTTGTATGTAGTTAATTAAAAAGATTAACACGCATAAGAAATTTATGTTTTTATATAACGCACACTTGTACATATTTACAAACGAACAAACAATAACATCAATTGGTGTTTACTCCAAGGATCGTTTGTGAACCGAAACAAAATGATGGTTTTTCCGCAACCCAAACCATAAACCACTAGACAGCTTCCAAGAAAATGATTTAATCAAAGCAAGCCGCATTTAGTACAAACTACTTTAACGTTCAAGCATTAACCATCAAATGAGTTAAATATTGTTAGAATAAAAAAAATGTAATACAGTCGAGGCGGTGTCCGACAGTGTAATACCCTGTAACTTTTTTCTCGAAAAAATTTTAGTCCTGCATATTTCTTCTAAGAACTTGCCAATTGCAACATTTTTTTTTTTTTTGTGTGGTGGGGAGTGGGGGATCCGCATCGATAAAATTTGCATGTGGATTTGTTAATTGGAGCCACATGAATCAGCCTACCAAAAATGTGATTCTAGGTCACTTGCTGCCATAATTACGTAGAGTCAATTATTGACGCAGCTTATTGGCAAGGGCGGGTGAAATTTGTACATTTTTGGCTATGTACAAATACAATATATTTGTTCGATTTTGTTAATTTTTGACACACAGATGCATGTAACCACCACAAATGCATCGCTCTGTAAAATAAAAATATTAAACGGTGTGGCTAAAAATCGCGTGAATCTACTGCGCGGGAACGGGAGAAGATATTGACATTATTCAACAAACTTCATCTTCTCAGTTTGTTTCTAGCTTTTATAGTCTCCGAAATTTAGGTGTTCCTCCAGACGAACAGACAGACATGGCTCAATCGCTACCCGAGGTTATTATAAGCATTTTGGTATAAAGGACTTGGGGTCTGCCACGCCTCCTTCTGTCCGTTACAAACATTGCACAAATCTTGTAAGCCCTTTGTACATATGTATGTAGGTACAGGGTATAAAAACTGAAACACAAAAATTTATCTCAGCTAATTTTACTTAGTGTTCATATTGGCTTTGCTGTCTGTGAGCCACTGTACGCTAGAAAGCAAAATACAAACAGAAAAGGCAATAGCAAATTCAAGTACCGGTAAATCAAAGTAAAGTCGGGAAATCCCACTCATTAGCAACGAAAATCAGCAACGAAACAGTAGTTAATCACAATAAATGCAATTTTTTTATTGTAAAAACATTTTTTTGGCAAAAGGCCCATACGCAGCATGCAAAAATAACGCACGAAATGTCAAAACTTCATATGAAAAAAAAAGTCTCAAATGGTGGGACTATTGACATTTCGTGCGGAATTTTTGCATGCTGCGTATGGCCCTTAATTGTATACAGAGAATGAAAAAAATCAGCACCTGATTCTTTACTACGCATTGCCTAAAAAAGGCGGCTCGTCATCACATAGGATTGCCAAAACTTACTATTGCTTGCTTTTCGGCAACGAAAATCAGCAACGAATCGGCACCGAACACCGTTTTTCAGTTTTCGTTAAGGCCCATACGCAGCATGCAAAAATTCCGCACGAAATGTCAAAACTTCATATAAAAAAAAATTTCCCAAAAAAGGGATTTTTTTTATATGAAGTTTTGACATTTCGTGCGAAATTTTTGCATGCTGCGTATGGGCCTTTAACGAAAACGGCTTATGCGAATTCTCAGCTTAAAGGCCCATACGCAGCATGCAAAAATTCCGCACGAAACGTCAAAACTTCATATAACAAAAAATATCCCAAAAAAGGGAATTTTTAAAAAATATGAATCCTAATATCCCAAAAAAGGGATTTTTTTTGACATTTCGTGCGGAATTTTTGCATGCTGCGTATGGGCCTTAAGCGCACAAAGCATTTCGTCATTGTGTGTGTGCGCATGGCAACAGACAAAAAGTTGACGCTGCAATACACACATACAAACAAATAGCCAGGTGAAATTTCAAAGGAAAAACAAAACGCGTGATGCCAACGCACAGTGGGCCATTAAATTGAAAACGGTTGTAAAATTAATCATATACGGTTTTTAATATGAGTATACATTTCTTTCTAATAAAATAAATATTTTGGACGGTTTTTTCAAAATTACTCCAACGCATCAAGTAGCTATTATATGTATTAGTTCCATATCGTCAAGTTTTTTAGCAGAAAAATATGATTAAATACTGTTTGGTGCAGTCATGTATATATGTGAATAAATAAAGAAACTTTAAGGTAACTTAAGGGTGGAAACTATAAGGTCATGTTGTAGCCCACTCCAGCAACATTGTGCACATGTCCAATAGTAGGCTGCGAAAGTTGCCATTCGTACCAGACCTTTTTAGGATCAACGCGGCGCCAGAACTTAATGGATATTGTATCCCCAGCTTTGACAGTGCACGGATACTGCAAGCAATATATATGCTATTAAATAAGTTAAGCCTATTATTGCATATTTTGAATACTTACTAGGGGAAAGTACATAGGAAACCACGAGATCATGCCTTCTGTGTGTGCCAATGGGCTTATGCTAAGCTTAATATCATTGTACAGCACTGCTTCAAAGTAGCCACCTATGCCATGAATTACACAGTTGGCTTTAACCTTGAATGACAGTTCTTTGTAGCGCGAATTGTCTACAACTGCATCCAGGTTAGGATGCGTAAATTTAAAGAGAGCCTGTGGTTCGTCAATATGATATATGTTTTTTAGTAGTGTTACGTAGCCCTTGTTAAAGGCTGACTGATTCAATTCGGAAACATTACTATGTAATACCCCAGACATTAGGGGATTTATCAACGAGCTTGATTCGCACGGTATGCTGATGCCATCGGGCTTGAGCAGCTTTGCAGTGCAGTCAAGACATTCCGGTGAAAGCATATTATCACCGAAGGAGCCTAGCAACTCGGAAACAATTATATCAGCTAATTCGGGTGGCGAAAAGAAGCGCATATCTTTCGATACTAGCTGCACATCTAAAAGAGCAGCAATAAAAAATAAAAACTCATGAAAATGCAAAACAAATATGATACAACATATTAAACTGCTTACTCTTGTCAGCCCACAAAGTTTTTACCATGCTAGTAAGCGTCCTTATAGCGCTGGGGTTCTTTTCAATAATGTATAGACGCACTTTGCGTTTCGCCAAAGCAGCTGCATTGAATACGCACCTGGCCAGCGTTCCACGTCCACCACCTAGTACCATTACAACCGTCTGAAAATCAAGTTGCCGCATAGATCCAAAGTTAACACTCTAAACGAAGTTTAAAATCTTACCAACTTGGTATCAGCTTCAGCATCAGTTACACGTTCAAGAAGCGCCTGTTGTACGGCTCGCTGATAAGCCTTATATTTAACAGGATCTGTTTCAAGTATTTCGTAGGCTTGAGTATCCAAGTTATAAGCGAGTGGTTGAATTGGATCTTGCAGCACATTTTCGTAACTAAAAGCAAAAGCGTTCTAGTTTCTGCGGATTATTTCAAAATGAAAGCACTTACGAGTCAAAAAAATGTTTCTTACAAACGTCGCCAAACAAAGTTTTTATATCGTTTGCATACTGCGACACGGCGTTGTCCGTGGGATCAGCTGATATTATAATGTTGGCGCGTACATTCATAAAATGACCAACAACGACACGCCATTTTTCTTGCAAAACGTACTTACTGTCATCGTTTAAAACAAATAATGTGGACGGAATCAGAACAGCTTCAATGGGTTCGCCAAGCCAGCGGCGCACACATTCACGATTAGGACGTTTGGAACTGTTCAAGTTCAAAATAACTTTTACTTTGGAACTATGATTAACAGCAAAACGTAAGCTATTCCACCAGCTCCACGTGTCTACCGCTTGGGCATCAGATTTTTCAATCTCCGTGACATCTGAACGATGCTCAAATGTGGCCAGTTCGGGATTCTCAATGGGCACATTTATGAACCAATTGCCTATATAAATGAACAAGTTGCATAAATAAATTAACTTACGAAAACCATTCAAACCCACTTTTTGCTTTGATTCTTATAATTCCAGCCAATTGGGTATTTTCTTGACCATGTAGACGCGTCATAGCCCGTCCGTAGCCGCCTTGCAGGTGCTCTGCCCAAGAAATGTCTTGCAATAGAATTCTCTTGGCATTCTTTTGTAATTTGGCATTACGCGAATCAACATCGACATCGGAAAGTACCAAAATTACTTTGTTGCACCAGGCAGAAGAGTGAAGGCAGGTGGCGGGGTAGGCGGGGTCGCTTTCATATCTTTCAAAAGGCTGCATATTCGCGTTTATTGAAGTAGCAATAACAGAGTAATTTTCGGAATTAGCTCTCTTCAAAAATGCATGCATACTATTAATGCCTTCTTGATACAAACAAATGTAAAACGACATGTTTTCCGTTTATCTTAATGTATACGTTTTAATAATCAGCAAATGGAAAACGTGTACAGACTGCACGGAATTGTTGGAATGAATGTTGACGGAACTAGTTCACATGATGCAATCAGTAATTATCGAATGGATATCGATAACAGCCGCAACATATATATATATATATAAACGACTTGTGTATATTCAGGCCCGTTCTAGATTTCGACTCGTTTTGAAAAGTCATAACGAGTGCATTCCGACAAATGGTGTTCTATATTTCGACTGAGTTCGAATCGTTTTTATTCAGGCCAGAAAGAGTTGTGTTGTTTATGCTTGTTTGGATGTTCAGTAGAAGTTGCCTTATAGTTTTGGACATATGGACTCGACTGAAACCTAGAAATGTCGACATGTTGGTCTTCTGCCACAAAAACAAGCTACTTGAAAGATAATTTTTTTATGATTGCTTTTTGTGGAATGGACAGTTTTTGGTTTTTAAGATGGGATCATCCATCCCCCTCCGCCTCGTGACACAGTGACGGAATATTTTTGAAGATTTTCCATATGATCGTGACGCTTCGCCAGTATTAGTTTTCATTATACTTATATAAAGAGTGTGCCCTTTTTTGTGTGCCATATTTCACTGTGTTCGATACTACTATTAGAGGTGGGATACTATCGATAGTGCCACCATTCGATAGTTTTGTCATTCCGCGCGAAATTTTTCGAACTGCGTATAGGCCTTTAATCTAAAATTCCGTAATTCTAGTTTAAACTAAAAACTTATCTTACCACTGAAATTTAAACCGTCAAAGCATTGCTTTAAACAAACATTTAATTAATGCGATTATACAATTAAATCATTAATCTGGAAATAATTTGTTATCCATCTACTATTTAGACGAAATTGGAAATTTAATTTGTTGGCGCCCCTAATCTGCATAGTCAGCCAGCACTTGTGCGAATCTGCTAACAGCAGGCGCCACTTAACAAACTATATCCGTATACAAAATAAAACAATTTTAGCATAAATTGTTGCCACAGTTTTAAGCGTTTTGGTCTGTGTGGTGCGGCCACAGTTATAGCCACGTTCACAGTTTCAACCGCTACAGGTACCCAACTGCCGTTTCGGTTATTGCCCTTCCTCTGCGCTGCTGCTGCCGCTTTGGCATTTTTCCGGCCCCGGTCCCGGACTCGAACCCGAACCCGGGCGTGGGCGTAGGCGTTGACATCGAGCTGGCTGCTGACAATCTCTTGTTGTCGTTGACAAAACAAAGCTTTGCTGTGTAATCAAAAACTTTTATTTAACATTTTGTTTAAAATCTAATTATGAATGCGCTGTGTAAATGTGGTTCCATTATGCTGAGCATTCTCTACACGTTGTGTAGCTTTATGTTGCGTATTTTTCTGGCACAGTCTGGAAATTTAAACAAAAAAAAAAAAAACAACCTTTTGGAGTTATTCTAAACGTAGAAACTAGGTCAAGCACACATGTTAGCTAAGACCATATTAGTGTGTATTATGTTCCCAAATTATATATTTTATTGTCTAGAAACATTTACACCATCGAAGCTAAATTAACTTGAAATGGAACGTAAAATAAACCTACAAACTTTGTTATAGTAATTTTTTTTTCATTTCCCACAATTTAACCAAATTTAGAACACGTAAGCTGATACTATATGCCTAGGGTAGCTAGTCCATTTACCAACACAATCATACACACATCAACATAACTTAAACATATATGTACACATATATCCCTTTTGTTAGCATTCAAATGTAAATAGTACTGTAAAGCTGCTAGTTGCTGGAGCAACCTTTTCCTCTAGATTTAAGGATAGCAGAGTGTATTAGCTTTATAGCAAAGTTTGGTTCGTAAGGAATGTTAAAAAAAATATGTTCCTGAAAGTCGGTGTGCTTAAGAGGGTACTGATATTTAGCAAGCCATTTATTTTATTCAGTTTGAGAGCTTACTGCATTTAAAAAAAAAATATTTTTTAAGCTTTTGTATAAAGGCCCATACGCAGCATGCAAAAATTCCGCACGAAATGTCAAAACTTCATATAAAAAAAAATTCCCTTTTTTGGCATATTTAAGTCCCCATGAAACTTTTTTAAAAAAACCACGATATAAATTAACTTTCACATGAAAAACTTATCCAATAAATTCATTTTTATTCACTTTTTTTCTATTTAAAACAATGACGTACGTTTTAAAACTTTTAAAAAATCAACTAGGTGAAAAAAAAAAAAAATGTATCTAAGATAAATCTAACTATGCCAAATACTTCAAGAAAATTAATAAATCTTTAATTTAAAACCAATGACGATGTTTAAAAAAATAAAGTAAAACCTAAGATATTCGGTCGTGCTCCGAAAAACGATTACGCACATTTTATTCGGATTCGGTTTGAAACCGAATGTTTGGTGCTCTCAATTTCACCAAAACGAATTTGTGATGTGGCTTGTAACCGAATATTGCAAGAGGAATTAAAACAAATTGGCCAAATAGATTGCAAAGCGTACAATAGAAATAATTTTGTAAATATTCTTACATTCTATTTATGCCAATTTCAAGTTAAATATTTATTGATAAATCAAACCAAACAATAGATGCTTGCTTTAACAGTTTATGTCTTGCATAAAACAAATTTCCTTTGTAATAGGAATAGCTTTAGTCGTGGACAATTTCCTTCAAATGGTTTAAAACTAGGGTAACAATGAGCAAGGGAAATATGAGTATTCGCGAAAAAATTCGGATTTGAGAGCTCGCAAAAACGAAACCGAATAAAATTGTTCGTTTTTTTTTCGTTCTCATGAGCACCGCCGATTGTATTTTAAATACACGATTACACAATTTTTAATTTTTAATACTTTTGTTTTTTTTGCTCCAGTTCCGTTTAACTTTTAAAAAATATACTATGTGCCGTACAAAGTTACGCTATTTCAAAGTTTTTTTTTTTTTAATTTTAATTGGATACCTTGTAGGAAATTACTATAAGTTCTTTGGAGACTCTAATTCTTGTAGCGTAGAAACATAAAACTAAAGTCGACCTCCAAAAATTATGAAGCAATTGTCTTACAACAAAAAGACTATCCAGTTTTTTTAGAGGTGTTGACCCTTTTTTGGATACAGTCACTTTTAGCCAAGTAGATTTGTTGGTGTACTGAGCGATCTGATTAGCCTATCTAAGTAATGGTTTTTTAATTAACGTAAACCGAACTATTTATTGAAAAATAATTTTTCGTTCGTTTATCAAACTCTGTTAATTGCGGAAAAACTTTCCTAAAATAATATGAATGTTCAGGTCGGTTAGAGCCTATAGTGTAAGCAATTGTGTTAGTTTGACAAATTAGTATCGGAACTGGGCATAAGTCTGATTATATATAATTTTTTTTTTTCACAATTGGGGTGCGCTTTCATGTTATTCTTACTGATATGATCTTATGGGTTGCAAGGGTATGAAAACTTTGACATACAGACTTTGAGGTTTCTGCCTTTTTTTTGTGTTTGCTTGAATGTGTTTTGTGTTTGACCCAAACCCCATATGTACATATTTAAATAGCTGAAAAAAAATGACTTTGTTTGCAGCCTGGGACACGGTCACGTAGCCTGCAAATATGCTAGCAAATGCTCGAATGTGACATGGCCAACATAGCTGGCATGTTCTGCATGGCTGACCAACTTTAAGTGGCCAGAAGCAGCAGGGGCAGCAACAACAACAACAACGCCAACTACATAACTCCAAAACGCACATTTCAATTAAGCTGAAAGTATAATGGTTAAAGAATTATGCCACAAAAAACACAAAACAAAAAAAAAAGGCAGCACAAAATACCAAAAAAAAAGAGCTACAAACTACTAAGTTTACGCTTTGTAATGGTTTGTGTAATTTACAGGCTGGCATTCGAAATGAAATTTCTTGAAATATAGTTTGGGATTCGTAAAGAACTCGTTTGTATTTCATACCTTTCACTTTTCATTGGGTGTGCAATTTTTTACTAGCCAGTCAGTAGAACGCAGCTAGAGCATTAATAATAATAGCGCTATATACTACGACTTTTGGTGATTTGAGAATGAGAAAATAATTTCAAGTAATGAATGCCGAAAAAATAAAAAACCAAAAAAGAGAAGGTAAAAAAAAAAAATCCAAACAACATGAAGAGCTATTGAGAAAAAATAAACTATGCGCTATATATATAGTACTTACTCGTACAGTAGTAGAGGCAGACAAACGAAACCAATTTATTTCGAAGTAAAAATCAATAGAAAAGAAATGGCGACGGATGGCCAACTAACACTCGCCCTCAAGTGGGGCGACAAAAATTTTTATATTATATATGTATGTGTGTTGGTGATTGGTGAGAGGCGTGTCTAAGTGTGTGTGTGTGCGCGCGTGTGAGTGTGTGTCTAGGACTATGCCCATCAACATGTGCGCGTTCTCTTAAAGATAGCAAGCCAAAACGTGTTGGCGTTTTCATTTCGTTTCGTTTGTTTGCTTGTTGTACGTCCGTTCGTCCATTCAGATGGTCAAAAGGTTCGCCGCGCCGGTCAGACAGTCAACGAAATGCTTTTTCGTTAACAACTGTAGATGACAAACACGCACACACACAGACACACAACAAGTTAATGGTAAAATATGCATTTGACATGCTATGAAACACAATAACAATAAGCGAGCTAAACATTCTCATTCTATTTAGCTTCTCCTGCGGAGAGGCCATAAATTAGTGTGCCATTTGTTTTAAATTTTCATTCGTTTTATGACGCACAAATTGCATTTGGTTCAAAGTTTATGGTTTTGTTGATATTGAAAACAAATACACTGAGCGAAAAATATTTTGCAATTAAACTGCATGCGAACGATGGAATAGTAATTTTACTCAAAAATTATACGCCTGCACTTAGTTCCCTAACAATACGCTGTATTTAAGGGAATAGGTTTGTGGGGTTAGACGCCTGGGGTGACTTGAAGGCTCACATAATCTACATAAGAATTTTGATAGATCATCTTCATATATCAGTATTCGCACGGGCGCAAGAAACTAGTTTGTTACATAGAAAATTCGTTATATGTTTTTCTATCTATACTTCCGCTTCTCATACTTCTCAACAATTCATAAAAAAGAACCCATTCTTATGTAAGCAACATCTTTTCAGCATCATCATTACGTTCTTGTTTATTCACATCAGCGCTTTCTCCAATGAGATTTTTGAACAATACCGTGAATGATTTTTTTTTGAATTTGTCCAACCATCATGCTTTAAGTTCTTCGTGCCCCAACAATTGCTTTTTGACTTATTTGTGGCCTAGATTTGAGGAAGAGCGGCTGTTAGCCATAGTAGCATTTCCCCATCATAGAGACAGTCTTGCAGTCTATCCGTTTCATGCTTCATTCCTCGCAGTGTACGAGAAATTTGAAACAGCTTTGCAAAATCTTTTTGGTACTGCTCCGTTTTTCAACCTATACTTGTTAACAATATTTTTTTAAATGAAACTGCTTCTCTATGACATTTTCACTGAACAATAAAACCCACAGTTAAAATGTTAATAATGGAACTTTGTTCTTACTTTTGTAAAATTTTCCTCAACTTTTTCCCATTATGAAATTTAATTCAAGTACATATTGAAAAATTTTTCGACATAGGTAATTTTTTATATGTAGAGCTAAGACCTATAGAGTTTCACTTTATGAAAAAGAATTTTCTTGCTATACCCTAGTACGCAGCAGTGTAAAACTGCCTGAAAGAAAAAAGTGCTATTTATTTAGTGCGCGAAAAAAATTTTATGGGTACAGTTTGTAATCAAACAGTGCTGCCCATGTATGGGCCATTGACATGTAGATGGCGCTACTAACAATAATTGGCGCCAAAAATTAAATATAAAAATCAGCTGTTTGTTCAAATTGGTTGCAAGCGTATAAAATAATAAAAAGGCCAAAAATGAATTTCCATATAAAAATATTACTTAATATTTATTATTATTATTGCCATTATTGCCTAGTTATTTGCGAAACTCCAGAAAAACAGAGTATGAGGGTAAACTCACATTTAATACACATAGCATATGTGAAAAATTTTGTAGAGATCTACGAATTTGAAGTGAATTCAAGTATTACAATTCAAATTTTTACATTTTGCAAAAAAATTTTCGGTTCAAAGCCATGATACAGAATCCGGCAGCATTTTCGCAAAATTTGCACATGTCCTCGGATGTTTTCAAGACATTGTTTGCGTTGTTGGAGCCCTACATGATCCCTTAACGACAATTTTCTGCTCTTTAGTAAAATTTGTGCACCTATTTTGCATACGCAACATTGTTTCTGCAATCAAAATAAGTTGCAGCACATTAATGTTTTGTTTTTAGCGCGCAAGAAAAAAAGCTGAGCTTTTTGCCGGCGCCATCTACATGTCAATTTCACGAAAAATGGGCAGTACTGGTCCTGCGTACCAATGAAAGAATTCTTGGAGCTAAGAATTTTGACAGTGTTTTTTTTTATATGAAGTTTTGTTTTCTTTCACGCGGATTTACACTGCTGCGTACCAGGCTTATACAGAAAAATAGCAGTGCACTTAAAAAATTCATTATAGATAAATATTCATTGTAGAAGAGTCTTTACAGAGAGTATAATATTGTTGAAAATTAAAATTAACACATTACTGGCTCTTATTTTTTGCAGATTTCATCCAGATCTCAAAAGTATGGTGAATGGGACAGTCGTATCCGCTTGGAAGCATATGCGGGAAATTAAAAAAGTTATCAACTTATCATACTGCCCTCGTTCAAACAACAGTGAGTAAGAAAAAAGCGTTAATTATAAACGTGATACATGAAACTCCATCTGTGTAATCTCTTGCGCAACTCTTGTTAGCTCTTAAGAACGAACAGGACAGTTGGTATGCTATCGATGCTGTTCATTTTAGTGTAAACTAGTTGTGGTCTGCCTCACCTTTATCTGTATGCTACATACATGAGATAAAACTAAAATTCCTTATATATTTCTTATATTTAAGTTATAAAGGAAAGGTAATGTAAGTTTTATAACTTTTAAAGTTCGAAAAATATATGCCAATATGTACGGAATTACTTTAAAAAAGATTTTAATGATTCATGCTCGATTTTTTAGGTTCCTTGAAGAATGTCTGAAATGAATTATTATTTATTTATAGTAAGTGTTTGGTCATTCCATGAGCCCCCTGCTAACTACACACATGTCAATGCTAATCACACTATGTTACTGCTATAAATGTTAAACTCTCTGTAATATGTTAACGCTCATGTTATGTTATGTTAGGCCTATGCAGGCGCTTTATGATAATTAAATTTTTACTCTCCGTTAGCCTCGCTCACAGCCAAGATCATCATAGTTAGTCCACGAATAAGTTGTCGCGTTTGAAACAAACGATTATACGCGTATTTATATACATATATAACAATTAACATTAAACAAAGTTATACAAAGAACGTCTTATACATAACATTTAACATAAACTGTATACAAACAACACTGAAAATACATTACAACATTCAATTTCAAACTACACTAAAAACACTTATAAATTACGCAAACATTTTTGGCGCCCCCGGGTGGACTACTATAACTAAAGTGATCTTGGCTCGCGTGTGTAAAAATAAAAAGTTTAAATATTCTACTGCGTATTCGTGCTCCTGCTGACTGACTGGATTTACAATCTTCAACATTGTCTAAAACATTGTCGTCGCTGGAGAAATGTAGAAATATATATCTGTGGCCATCTATACTTTATTCTGGACATGAGCTGATGCCAAACTGTTACTGCTACAACTTGGGTAATAGCCCATGCCAGGTAAATATCCGCCTAAATTAATAAAAAGTGAAGCCACTTCAGCTCATTAACTGTGTACGTGTGTCATATGGTGAACCGGCATATGTAATTTGTTTGCATCTACACTTAAAAAAGTAAAATCTTAATTTTAAAAGTTAAAATTGATTTGCAACAGTTTAAACCTTAAACTTAATTATATAACGTAAAAATACAAATAAATAAATTAGTAATTGATGCAAAACTTCGATACAACATACGCAAATTCATGCAAAACAAAATACATTTAACATATGTAAGAGGGTTACACATTTACACAAACATATAAATCGTATATGAACAAAAACGACACAAGAGCTGCACCAACAAACATAACCAAAAAGTGGTAATTTGTTGGCAAACAGATATATACATACATACACATATCTATTTAAACACTAACCACACACCATATTTAAAACATTAATAAATAAAAATTCTACAAAAAATCGCATTTTAAAAAATAAAGTGAACGGCTTGCCGCTTATTTACATAAACAAAAGCATAAATATTCTTACATACATGCAATATCAACATATGCATTTGTGAAAGCTGGCTTGCCGCTAAAAATCAAAAGTATTTACATATATTTTATATGTACATCTGGTGCCATTTCTTTGTACAATTCGAAAGTTTGCTGTTAGAAGTTTTGGCGGCACTTTCTTTACATAAAATTCTGCCATAGCGAAAAGAAAATTGGAGAGTCTCTTTCTCGCTTTGCACCCAACCTTGTTCAAGCCGCTTCGTAGCTGTAACGCTCAGTGCACGCTCAGTAGATCTCGCTCATTTCTTTGACAATCTACTTTGTAGTTGCCGCACTCAGTGCCCGCTCAGCAGACTTGTTACATACGCCCCCGCTCAGTCTGCTTCGTAGCTAAGCTCACGCTCAGTAGATCTTCGCTCATCCCTTTGACACTCTACTTCGTAGCCGCGCTCAGTGCACGCTCAGCAGATTTGTTGCTAACTCCCACGCACTTGTTCAATAATGTTATTACATTAGATTGCGTGCGCTCTCACGTACGGTTGCCGCTCAACTCTGTTAACACGGTTTAACAGCATATCGCTTACACTAACAGCCAGCCACTCTGTTAGCTTTATATTGTTACACTGCTGCTGCCGCCTGGCCTGTTATCACTGCAATTGCTTTTATTCGGAACAAACCAACTTTAGGCATCAAATTTGTTTGGATACTGCTGTTGTGTGCAATATAGCCACACTCACGCATATATACTAATTTGGTGGTTAAATATTTGTTACCATACAGCTACTCACGCCATATCAACGGCTATTTTTAAATTCTAAATTAACATTCTGGGCCACTGTCAACTCTCACTTAACATTAAGCTTCAAGTTGGGATAACAGTGATTGATTTTACAGCCGGGTAACTTAACATTTGTTCCCATTTACATTGTAAACATATTGCCTATTTACACTGACCAACATATAAGCGATTCCTTTTATTCCTTTTGGTCATAAATCACACTGTAAGCCTGTTATTGTGGTTTCGCTGCAAAATCATTGCACATACAATTACAGTGCGCTGCCGTTAAATAAAATAAATTTAGAAAATAATAAAAAATAAAATACAAAATGCCTTCAAAAAAGCAGTTGCATCGTCAAGCGTCATCTGACACTTCAAATGCCATGACAACGCTTCATCAGTTAGACACTGTAAAGCGAGATATTGCCCGAATAAAAGATTCCGTCCGCAAACAGTCTATTTCATTTAACGCTGTGGAGTTAGAATTTCGTTTGGACATTCTAAACAATTACATTTCGAGAGCGTTCCAACTTCAGATGGAAGTAGATAATTGCAACCCAGACTTAGCATCTCGCGCTGAGCTGGAAGATTTATGCGTATCTACTAAGGCAGCGCTTATTTCGGTTGGAGCTCGACCTCACACACCTAGTGTGAGCGACACAACTTTAAACACAACAGTCTCCCACACACGGCACTTGCCACAAATGAAACTTCCCAGATTTAGCGGCAAATATTCGGACTACAAAAACTTTATTGGCCTATTTGAAAGTCTCGTTGGCAACGACCCAACACTCTCAAATGTGGAAAAGTTCAACCACTTGTTGTCTTGCTTAGAAAATGAAGCACTTGGCACAGTAAAGGCATTCCAAGTTACTGATTGTAACTTTCCGAAGGCACTGGCCGCTCTCAAGCGAGTCTACGACAACAGTTGCCTTATATTTTTTGACAGCATTTCTCAACTGTTCAATCTGCCTGCCATGCAAGAGCCGTCCGCTTCCTCGTTGCGTTCGCTCATAGATACAGTCACTGCTATCTATGAGTCCCTATTATCACTTGGAGATGATACGAAAATCGCAAACGCCATGATAATACATCTGGCCATGTCAAAAGTTGACCAAAAAACGCGTTCTCGTTGGGAAGAGAACCTCGACTACAAAAAAATTCCTTTGTGGAGCGATTGCGAAGAAGCACTTAATAAGCGGTATCAACACCTTTCAGCTGATGAAGTGACATCAAGCCATTTAAAACCACATAAGGCCTCTCATGAGCCAACTCGAAAGCCCGCAACTAAAACGGCATTAATTTCGCGGCATACAAACTGCCCGCAAGATCCTAAATGCCTATTCTGTAAGTCCGATGAACACTATATACGTGCATGCCCTTCATTTTTGGCCACTTCTGTGAACAATCGTTTTGAATTCGTAAAAGGTTTCCCATTGTGCATAAACTGCTTACGAAAGGGTCATACCGTATCTGCCTGCAAATCGTCACTGTGTAGAGTTTGTTCGGAACCTCACCACACGATCTTGCACCAATACGTAGCCCATACACCCACAACACATTCAAACCAATCGACATTGGCACAGCCAGCAGAAGCACCACAGAACATAAACACTGTGTCTTCTGTTTGTCACACCTTGGCTTCAGAGACCGAGCAAGTCTTGCTTCCAACTGCTGTAGTCAATGTTTTCGGGCTAACAAACCAGCAAAGGCCAGCACGAGTGCTTTTAGACTCCGGTTCTCAGGCTAATTTTATCACTCAAGAGTTAGCCAAGAGTCTGCAATTGAAACGGCAATTCAGAAATATAACTGTGTCGGGCGTAGGAGAATCTGGTCTGTCCGCCACCCATGTCGTCACGGCAACCATTGGCTCGCGAAGCCAGCCATTCAAAATAGCAACCGAGTTTGTGGTACTCGAGAAAATATCCTCAAGCCACCCAGAGAAAGAACTTCCTGCCAACGCACGGAACTTTCCTGGTAATGTCGTCCTAGCAGATCCGTTGTTTTACGAACCACAACGAGTAGACTTACTGCTTGGCGCAGGTGCCTTTTTCGAGCTATTGATAAATGGCCAAATCAAGCATGGCAGAGAGGCACCCATGCTACAAAATACTGTGTTCGGCTGGGTTGTAACTGGGCAATACTCTACAACGTCAGCACCACCGACACAAACATGCTCTCTGGCGAGCATAGTGCAAGAGTCCTGCCCTCTTGACACACATAGCCAAAGATTCTGGGAGTTGGAACTTGTTCCAAATAAGATTACTCAAACTATTGATACCCCAGAAAATACAATTTGCGAGAAGTCTTCAAAGACTTATAGTAGACTGACATCGGGACAATTCAGATGCCCACAAGTCACTGTAAACAAAACACCGCAAAACACATCTGTCGAGATCAAAGTGTACCAATCCCTTATGAGCTCCAGATTACCTCCAATAAACTTAACACAAACGCAAAATCAATTGTCGTTGGAAAGTCGGAAGTCAGCCGCATCCCTTAACGCGGCCGATATAAAAGTAAATTCATTAGACTTCCGAACCGTTGCACCGCAACGAAACTCCTTTGCGAATAAAATCCAAAGGCAAATGAATTCAAACCCTTTGCATAAATCGCACACCTGTCGAGAGTGTAATACCAATGTATTGCAATTTTCCTACTGCCTGCGGCATAAACCTCGACGGCTCCCACAATCATTGGGAAGCTTACCCGCTGAAACTTTCTTTGGCAACCGGCCACCAAAAATAAGCGGAGTGGATGTATCCAAGAACAGCGCATTTATGCAAAAGACGAAGACAGTCCTTCAACGTGCTCGCAGCAGCTTTCTGCTCGCCTAAGGCTGTCCATTTAAAAAAAAAAAAAACTTTAAATATCCGATACCTAATAAGTCAATCTTTGCTTACTTAGATCAATATGCCAAGGCTGCCGCAGCAATGCCACTACACTGCTGGACGTCACCTTCACGCATCATCGGTTTCAGCAGATAGGTCATCACCACATGCCGAACACTCTGGAGGAAGGAATCTGGTCTAATCACTTGAAGCCCTGCGGCCATTCAACGCGGCCGATGTTTGGTCATTCCATGAGCCCCCTGCTAACTACACACATGTCAATGCTAATCACACTATGTTACTGCTATAAATGTTAAACTCTCTGTAATATGTTAACGCTCATGTTATGTTATGTTAGGCCTATGCAGGCGCTTTATGATAATTAAATTTTTACTCTCCGTTAGCCTCGCTCACAGCCAAGATCATCATAGTTAGTCCACGAATAAGTTGTCGCGTTTGAAACAAACGATTATACGCGTATTTATATACATATATGTTGGAGAAGGCAAAACAAAATTAGCGTCGGCCATGTTGAATTATTAAACGCAGCGAGTCGCACTGTGTGATTGTACTTTGCAGATGTCCACTCTTAACTAAACTCATCGACTGCCCAAATGCGCGCATATAGCCGCATCACTCCATTACATGGCATGTCACTCAATTTACCGCTTTCTGCATCTATTCTTATTTCTTACTGTTCTCTCACTCTACAATCCACTCACAGTGTGCCACGCTCAGCTAGGGCAATACTCTACACCCAGCAGCGCTTAACTAATAACATTGTTACAATCATGTTAACTTCATTTCTCACTAACATCTCTATGTTAGTTTACATGTTTATCAATCTTCACATACTTGACTATGTTTATACATGTTAATCTCCGACACGGCCTTCCTGACTTTCACACGTCCTCGTGTGCACAAGCCAAACATTAGATTGCATCATATCTTGCTCTCAATAAAGGTAAGAATCCCAAAACAAATCGCATCTCTCAAAACAAACTTATCAGTCAAATCATTCTCATTGCTTCTTGTTTCACATTGACCTCTATACTTATATCATGACCCTCCAGCTTCTCGTACCAAGTTCACACAATCAAACACAACCACAAATTCACAATTTTGTGTCTTCAAATGGCAGTTTCGCAGGCTAACTTGTCATTTCATTTCTCATACATAGTACCTCGTACTCTTCCGCGCAAACTCGCCCATTTGGATATCACTTCATCATACCACAGTTCACGGGTTCTTGCCGCCTCTCTGCGACGCTATGCACCTGCAGTGCCACGATCGTTCTCTAGATCCACGTTCAACGCACACACAATGTCACCCATCACCGGCATGACCATTGTTGCTTGAACCTAACCCCTGTGTATGCATCTCTACACCTCAGAGATATTCATTTGACCGGCGTCTTTTTCACCACCGTCAAGCTCACCAATTAGCTCAGATGCCACTCGCTCATCTGGCAGACTTCGCACGCTCTCATGCGGATACTTGTACGTTCGCTTACTGGTCAATGATTTCAGCAAATAACGGTCACCATCAAGCAATTCAACTACCTCATATGGTCCTTTAAACTTAGGATCCAATTTCGTCTGATGCCGTTCTTCACCTTTCAGCAAGACATGATCGCCAATCTTATGTTTTACAATCTGGGCCTTATTCTTATCAATTCTCCTTTTGTCATACTCAGCATTCTTAACTATGTTATCTTTAGCTTTTGCTCTCGCTTCATCATAGTCAACCTGATTTTCGTCATTTATTGGTAACATACCAAAGGGCCTGGCCTCTTTACCTATCAACAATTCTAATGGGCTGAATTTTGTCACACGATTAGCTGTACAATTTATAGCTAATTGAATCTCTTGCAATGCATCCTGCCATGAACGTTCGCTAGTTTCTACTGCCGTTAACATGTTTTTCATGGTACTCATGACACGCTCCACTTGTCCATTAGCTCTACTTGCACCTGTTGCTATTAAATGCAAATCAATTTTGTTTGCAGAACAAAACTCACGGAATTTGTTACTAGCAAAGCTTCTACCTTGATCCGCAATGATACGACTAGGTACTCCAAAGAGTGATATGCTAGACTTCACAGCTTTAATGCAATTTTCCGTATCCAAATTTAAAGTGTGATGCAAGTAAACGAACTTTGTGAACGCATCTATCTGTACTATAATATATTCCTTTAGATCGTTCTTGCCACTTAACTTTCCACTAATGTCTATGTGTATAGTATGCCACGGTATTTCAACTTTGGGTATCGGATGCATTTCCATCTGTACTTTGCCTGACAAAGGTTTGGACAATTTACAGGTGATACAGTTTTCTACAAACTTTCTCACATACTTGGACATATTTTCAAACCAATACTGTTCATAAACTTTGTCTAAAGTTTTCTGCCATCCGAGATGCATTATGACCTCGTGTACATGGTTGATAACGGACCACCTAAACGCTCTAGGTATAACTGGTAAACAACGTGTTTTGTTATTTCTTTGAATTTTGCGGTATAACAACCCAGTTCTTATTTCATAAGTTCTAGCTACATCCTGCTGCATACTATCACTGTTCAGTTGGGCTATTAGATTTGTTATGTTTTGGTCACGCTGCTGTTCAGCTATTAACCAATTGTCAGTTATTGTTGCCAGATCTATACGGATTTCAGTCACCTTGCTAAGAGTATTTGACGCTTCAGGGATTGGATTGCGTGATAAAAAATCTACATGTGCCATTTGGTGCCCCTTTCGATATTCTACGCTAAAGTCAAATGACTGAAGGTATGCCCACCAGCGATGTACTCGCGGGGTTAACTCAGCTTTAGTGCGACTTGCCTTTAACGAATTACAATCTGTATGTACCACAAATCTTGTACCTTGTAGATAATGTCGGAAGTGTTTAACAGCATTATATACAGCTAAAGTCTCTAACTCATATGAATGATATTTAGATTCTGATCGAGTAGTGCATTTGCTATAATATTCAACTACTCTGCATTTGCCATCTATTTTGTGCATGAGCATAGCACCATAGCCATCTGCACTCGCATCTGTATGCAATTCAATTGGAAGTTCAGGGTCGAAAATTGTTAATACGGGGTCACTTGTTAAAACGTGTATTATTTTCTGGCGAATTTTCTCGTGCTCGTCTTTCCATACGAATGTGTTGAGCTTAGAGGTTAATTGATACAGTGGCTTCATTTGCTCAGAGAACCGTGGAACAAATTGCCTAAAATACGATGCCAAACCTATGAACTGTCTTAGCTGTGTTGCCGTGGTTGGCTCTGATAAAGCAGTCAAGGCTTCTATCTTTCGTTTATTTGGTTTAATTTCACCATCTTTTATATAAAATCCAAGATACTCTATCCCTGTACGTAGAAAAGAACATTTGTTAATATTAAACGAAAATCCTGCATCTGATAAAGTTCTCAGCACAGCTGACAATCTCTCAAACGCTTCCTCCTTTGAATTTGCAACAATCAGTACATCATCAATATAAACAACTGCATAAGAATATGCCAAATCACCTAAGGCACGCACAATAGCACGTTGAAAAACCGATGATGCGTTTTTCAATCCAAATGGCATGGCCAAGAACTCATACTGACCCTCTGGAGTCACAAATGCTGTACGCTCAATGGAGTCAGGGTGAATCGGTATTTGATAAAACCCACTAGCCATGTCAAGACTGGAAAAATACTTTCCACCGCGCAGGCGATTTACCTGATCTGATATTAGTGGCAATGGATATTTATCGGAAACTGTGTTTGCATTTAGCTCACGATAATCAATACAGATCCTGATACTACCATTTTTCTTTTTAACTATAACCATGGGACTAGCAAATGGTGAATTACTTGGACGGACAACATTGGCCTTTTTCATTTGTTCTATTTGATCACGAACTATCAATTTCTCATCAACACTCAGCCTGTATGGACGCCTTTGAACTGTTTTATTTTCATCTAATAATCGGATTTCTAATGCGCCTGTAGTTACACGTCTATTTGGAATTCCGTCTATAAAGCTATCAACATATTGACTCAATACATTTTGTAGCTTGCGCTTATCGTCCTCACTTAGATCAATGATGTTGTCAATCAGATTTTCCATACTGAAGCGAGCAGTCTCATTATGTATTGCATTAACAGCTTTTACTTTGTAAATATCAACTTTTCCACTTTCAATTATAACACCAAAACCAAGCTGAAGTATTTCTCGCCCGATCATGATGTCATGTTTTAAATAATCATCCTTAACTACGTGAAATAGAATTTCTAGGCTAAATTCAGAAATTTGTACAGTGGCCAATATTTGCAAATTGCTTTTCACTATGTTGTCACCTATGCCTCTTAGTATAACCAAACTGTTAAATCTTTTTCCAGCCAATCTGTAACATAACTTTTCTCTTATTAAAGAGCACTCAGCACCTGAGTCAAAACAAAATGGAAAGAGCTCACCAAATTGGTAAAGTATGCCATTAGTCTCCAGCACTGCACACATGTCAACTCGCTTCTCACTGTTGTTGTTCGCTATGGCTGCACCCTTTGCACACGCTGACGCTATATGGCCCATGTTGCCGCACTTGAAGCATGTCACATTCGCTCTCTCTCGTCCAGGCAACGGTCTGCTATAACGGTGATTCGCCTTCGCTTTGATCCTCTGCTCCGACTTTCTCTTACGGCATTCTTTTACTTTGTGTCCTAATGCGCCGCAATAATGACAGTTAACTTGCGTTTTGTACCGCTTCTTCTCAGGTTCTATGTCTATTTCAGACTGTTCGCCTCGTTTGCCAAATGTATATGCCTTTAGTTGTTGTTGCAGCTCATTTCGAGTTTTCACATTTGTTGTAAAAATTAAACGTTGCAGCCCAATGTCGATTTGAGATGTATGTGCCAACACAACAGAAACTGCAATTTCTTCAATGCTCATCGTTTTCCATTTTGTCAGTAGGGACGTTACCAGTCGGCTTGCATATACTGATAAACATTCGTCAGAATTTGGGCGACTATTAAAAATGTTCAACAAAATGGCGGCTGGCGTCTCAACGCCTTCATAACGCTGCATGAATAGCTCTTTGAATTGCGACCATGTCATACCAGCAAAGCAAATCTGGGACAACCATTGTGATGCACTACCGATTAAGGATTTGCTTAGTGCCACAACTAAAGCTGCACCTTCTAGTGGACGCTCAGCTAAAATTATGTCGGCCGTCTTGCACCAAGCTGCTGCATCGGCATCGATGGCGTCAGGCTTGAAAATTGGCAATGACGCTTGAAGGTCACGCGAAGTTGCTGCCGGCTGCATTGCATTTAGCAACTCTAAAAACCTTCTGTCTTGATGCTCCAATAGCTCACGTAAACTGGTGTCAGAATGATCCTGCGGTTGTGGCGATCTTGATCCCACTTCTGATGTTGGAGAAGGCAAAACAAAATTAGCGTCGGCCATGTTGAATTATTAAACGCAGCGAGTCGCACTGTGTGATTGTACTTTGCAGATGTCCACTCTTAACTAAACTCATCGACTGCCCAAATGCGCGCATATAGCCGCATCACTCCATTACATGGCATGTCACTCAATTTACCGCTTTCTGCATCTATTCTTATTTCTTACTGTTCTCTCACTCTACAATCCACTCACAGTGTGCCACGCTCAGCTAGGGCAATACTCTACACCCAGCAGCGCTTAACTAATAACATTGTTACAATCATGTTAACTTCATTTCTCACTAACATCTCTATGTTAGTTTACATGTTTATCAATCTTCACATACTTGACTATGTTTATACATGTTAATCTCCGACATATATAACAATTAACATTAAACAAAGTTATACAAAGAACGTCTTATACATAACATTTAACATAAACTGTATACAAACAACACTGAAAATACATTACAACATTCAATTTCAAACTACACTAAAAACACTTATAAATTACGCAAACAGTAAGTAAACTTCGTTATTATAATCTTGATTGAAGTATTATAGTTTTAAAAGTATGTGATATATCTAAATTGCCAAAGAAAAAAATGTGTGCAAAAGCAAGCCCTTTAACAACAAAAATCGCCAAATTCCAAAGCATAAGTTTACGAGTTTTCAGATAAATAGAAAATGTTTTGCTGAAAGCGAAACATAAAATAAAAAGAGAATTTTCATTAAGAGCAAAAAAAAAACTTTAAAAAATGTTCTAAAAAAAACAAAGACCAAAGAAAATGGGAATAATCTTGAAAATTACTTTTTTTAGATTTGTACAGCATTAGTACAGATTATTTTTGTTTCTCTTCTTGATTAACAAGCCTGTGTATTGGCCAATGCATTGCTGCCAAGTGTGGCAGCATTTATCTTATTCTGCTGTCAATTTGTTGAAAAGGAAGGTTATTGTTGTTTTTGTTAGTTTTGTAAAATATACCATATTTACTCTATATTTTAGTGCCTAAGAGTTAAAAACTAAATTATTCAAAAAAATTGTTTTTTTTTTTTATATTTTATGATAATTAATAAATCAAAGAAATAGGAAGTTTCCAGTGCAACCTATCATTGCAATAGTAAAACAATCTATTAAAAAAAAAAATTTGTTTAAAAATGTTCTTTCCTTTTTTCCTTTAAAAAAGGCCAAAAGCAAAAAATGTTCTGCTATTAACAAACAGCGAAAAACTCTTGCAATTTTATTTCATGAGACAAAAAAAAAATTGAAATACTTGAAAAAATCAAATGAAATTAAAAGAAACTGCAAATTGAACTTCCATGAAAATCATTGAATTTTAAATTTATCGAGAATCGCAAAAAAAAAAGGCAAAATAATGTGCCAAAAAGCGCATTATTGCTAGCTTATAGATCGCCGATTTTCTCTGGGTGTATGCACAAGATAGTAGATAATTCTGTGCTTATGTCTGCGTGTGTGTGCGTGTGTGAGTCTATTAGCAACGAAAAGTCAGTCAAGTGCGCATTTGATAAAGCCGAGCCGACAACGCTTGGCTGCACACACACAAAACACACTTTGGGACATCAAATTCAATAAGTTGACAAAATGCCGGCACAACAATTTTCTCTTTAATTGGTCACAGCACTTCAATCGAGCATGACCATGTGCCAAGGGGCTTCAACACACACATTAAAACTCACATTTATATATATTTATATACATATTGCTTTTTTTGTTTCTTCTGTTCTTCATGCAAATGTAGGGACAGCTGTGTTGTTGTATATGTGTGGGACGGTGATTTTTTGGACCGTCTGCCAATCAATGTGTCAAATTAATATGCAAACGCCCGCCTAAAAGTATGCTAAGCATTTTGCTTCTTTTTGTTGTTGTATTTTGTAGTTATCAACAGACATTTGCACATTTTATGCATAAAATAATACAAACAATACAAAATACAATAAAGCTGTTAAGACATTAACATGGCATCATGACCTTTACAGTGCGCTGTTAACTGGCCAACAGCGAAAGAGCGAGAGCATAACAGCGACTGTTAAGGCGCGCCATTTAAGCGTTCAACATGGCGCGCTGTCTTTCAGTTGTACGTAAAATGGCGGCGCAACTTCCGTGTTGATTACAGTGCTGTCGCATAATATTATCATACGCTGTGTATTGTACGTAAAAATTGCTGTTAATAAAATAAAGTCAAAAGGAAACAAAACGAAAGCAGCAAAAACACGCGCACTAACGACCGCAGGGCAACGGCCAGAACATGCTGCCCTGACTGCCTGCATATGTTTAACAAAGTGTGTCATTGTGTGTGCGAGTCTCTATCAAAGTATATAAAAAGTTGAAAAAAGTTCACACATACCATACATATGTACAAGCGCATATTTATGCATATACGTAAATTGCATTATATACGTGCAGCAATATACTTATTGGCGCGATTTTCTTTGGCAAGCAGAGCGCGCCAAAATAAGCGTGCGTGCATGTGTGTGTGTATACATATATTTTAAGCAAAATGTAAAAAAAAAGTTAAACTCAATTTTTTGTTATTGTTGTTGTAGTTGGAATTTTAGCATAAGGACACATGAATGCTTGAAGTAAAGCGCCCCAGAGACGCGTTACGCCAGTGCACACATTCATATGAGCATACGCGCTTGCTTATTTAAAAATTTCCATTAAAAATCAACAGCTTCATTGTGTGAGCGTGTGAGTGCGTGTGTGTGCGTGTGTGTGCGGTTATGCATGAAGTAACTTCCGATTTTTAAGGCCGCTTAAAGTAGATTGCTTGGATTCTTTGCGTCTTTGCACCTGACAGCCTCGAGTTAAAAAAATAAATAAAGCAACACAAGCAATCTACTCTAGCAGCCGCTGCTTATACTCTCTGCTGGCAAATTAGTTAAAAGCTTGACGATTTACAGCAAACTTAAGTGCATTAAGGCATCAGGATTGTGTGCATGTGTTATAATGTAATTTTCAACGCTTTTTTTTTTTTGCCTCAAGTTTTGCAAGTTAGTCTTTTTTTCTTACACGCTTGGCGACACATGTTGTGGTTCACACACAAGCGTATACATAATGTTCACTTGCTGCCAAACAAATGTCCTCAAGTGCTTTCAATGTAGTGTGCGTGCGGGGATGTGTTTGCAAGTTAGTTCCAAGTTTTGTGTGACCAAAAATAAAATTTGCATATATATATACACGTATATATTTATATATATAGTACACTTAGCCATACTTAAGCTGCAACTAAGTGTTAATAATGCGATACTTAGCTTTTGTTATTAGCTTTGCTCTGCACTATAATCGATATTAATTGTGGGTCAACTATATTTCATGCTCTTATGCGCAGCCATTTATAGCAACTTGGGGTTTTTGGGGCTTTGTCCGTTCGCCATTAACTGTCAATCATTTTACGCTTGATTTCAGTTTCCTCAGCTACTATTACACGTAGGCCTGGTCCCACCACGTAAGCGCCATTTGGCAGCTATTAAGATGATGGTGGCACTTGGCAGCGCCTCTTACAACCAAGTGCCATCAAATCTTTGCACTTACAATTTATCTAACTCAGTGAAGCCTGTGCAAAATGCTTGTGGGTTTTGATGCGTATTTCTAGCTATTTTGGTTTCAATTAATTAAAACAAATTGAGTTTAACCTTAAGCTAGCAGCTGCCTTATACACTATGGGGGCCGGCCGGCTGGCCGTGTGCCGCTCCAGCTTGACTGATTTTTTTTTTCTCTTTTCTTTTCAATTAATTATTATTTCATTAGCTTTGCTTACGTGCCCAGACAGTGCGCATCCTGCGCTATTAATGAAGTGAAGTGCTTCCCGCGTTTATTTACCTGGAACTGGGCGCGCACAGCCTTTTATGCTCTCATAATATTCATTATCATTTTCATTTTCATTTTTATTGGCTTTTAATGAAAGTGAAATTGTTTGTGCTTATTAATAGTTGCCATTTTCTTGTGCGTCGGCCTTTATTTAATTAGGGCATACCTACACTACGCATTATCAGTTATCGGAAGCGAAAAGTGTTTGGCTACATTTAAGCGCTGATTGACTGACTTTAAGCACTGACAGCATCTAAGTGCTCGGATCGGGTATTATTGTGCACCACATGTGTCTGTTTGGCCTTCGTTCCATTAAACAAATGTCACGTCACTCAGTTGGCCAGTCATTCAAGCCGTTTCACAGTGGTCCCCATGTCAAGTTTAGCGCGAAAAAATGTAAACATTGTTATGTCAAGCCTACACAAATGTTGTCTACAATAGCCATAATTTATTTTTTAATTTTCATTGTCATATTGCGCCAAGTTTTGCAAGGTCAAAAATTAAAGCTTGTTTAAGTGTGTTTTTTTTAATTTTATGTATCTTTTGTTTTTTAATAATGCCAGAAGAAGTTAGCATTTGAAGTTTTCTTCTTAGAATGCCGCATTTTAAGCCTTGATGGTGTTTTTCTTTGCTTGTCGATGGCTAGATCTTTATTTTTTAATCTGTTGACTTTTGTGCATCTAAAGAAATAAATAACTATTTCCACTATCCGTCTACACTCTTTTCTATCAAAAAAATTTTGGCATTAGTGATCCATATACCCATATTGATAAATGTAAATATAGAACGAAGGAGTATAGAAAAAAAAGTGTAAAGTTTGCAAAAGAACTCTAAGTGTCCCATTTTGCCAAACTAAGATATTCTTTTAAGGAGTAACATCTGTGTGGAACACTTTTAAGGTAATTATTTGATTTTTTTTCAAAAAAACTTTTAATAAGCCAAATTCAAATAGGTTACGATCTAAAAAAATATTTTTTTCCAAAATGGCGCCTGTAGAGAGCTACGAGTACATGACTTATTTTCGGAGAGGCCTCCACGGCTGCAGCTTTTTGACGTCGCCATTGATCTGTAGCATACAAAAAAATTATTCTTCTTACTCTATGAAAAATTTCAATTCAAAAAAAAAATGCCTTTATTTTGGAAACAAATTTTTTTCTTGTTTAAAAATAAACATGAAAAATGAGTTGTAAAGTAAAAAGTTTTTATTATTTTGACAAGATCCTAAGTAGTTCACTAGAAAATGATATAAAGATTGTGTCAAAATTTCAAATCGATCAGATAAAAAAAGGCTGAGTTATTCGTGAAGCCGCGTTTAAAGATTTAAAACGGGCTCGACGCTCATAAGTGCTGGAAAAGTTTTTTAAAATTCCTTCTTGACATTACTTCTAACATAATTGTCTACCAATTTAGCTAAAAAAAATCGATACAGCTAAAAAAGCTTGTAATTTTTTCCACTTAAATTTGCCATTCCGACCACTGTGCCTTTGTAGCTTCTATGCCCCTTGTGTTTGTTTCCCTTTCATTGAGCGTTTCATTGAATTGTCGAGCGATGCCACCAAAGCCAACAAGCTGCACCCTGCCCCGTGCGGTTGCCGCCTGTTACAATGTTTGACTGCTTGTTTGTATGTTTGATTGTTTGTCTATTTGTATGCCAATTGTAAAGCACTCAGTAATGCAGTTGCTATGTGCGTGTGTGTCTGTAAGTGTGTGAGTAACACTTTGAACACTTTCACATGCTACAATCGCATTCAACATGGCCTCGTTTATTGACTGACTTGCACCATGATGCAGTCAGCGATGCTGCTACAGTGCCTGTTGATAAATCTTTGCCAAGCAGAGACAACAATACACAAGAACAACAAATATATGCCTGATGTATTTCAGAGTAAAAAAAAAAAAAAAAAACGAAGGCAAGTGATAACATACACAATACTTAATGCTCAGTTGGTAAGTCAATCGAAGCGATTGTTGATTGCGTATTGTATAGAGCTGTCTTAAGAAACCTTAACGTTCTGTGCAAAACATTTCCTGAAAAATCAGTAAAGTTCTATGAATATGAACTAAACTGTTTTACTTGGCAGGCAATGTCATATCTTGGACTGGCTTAGACATATTCTTAGTTTTAAGCAGCGCACATTTTTTATTTTTTTTATTGTCTGTATCCAGTATCCGTGGATTAAAACAAGGCACACATTTTTTGACTGCTCTAGGCTTATTTAACACAGCCCAGTGTAACAAAAATGTGTACAAACGCCCAAAAACTATGGCACACATTTTAATGCTTTTGTAATCTTTAACTATGTTAAGCCGAAGTTTGCATACCCTTACACAAGCCATATATGATGCAACTGTTAATTTTTCGTTAACAATTTTTTTAAGTGAATTATTAATTTTTTATCAAGTTTGATTAGGTTGAATAAAAAATTAAACACATTTAATTATGTATTTTTTATAAAAATTCAGAAATTTTTTTAATAAACCACCACCCCCACCCTTTGTAATATTTTATGCTTAAAAATAAAGAATACCTTTAAATTTCAAAATTTGTAACGACTGAAGTTCGATATAGTACATAGGAGCTTACAAATTTTTAAATTGCCATGATATTTCAGGGGTTTAAAATTAGAAGAAATTGCGCTGTGTCTAGAGGGAAAAAAATTATATTTAATAATTTTAAACAGTATTTCTGATATGATGTGATAATACAGATAAGGTTTAAATGTAGTAGCTCTGTATCAATTATAATTTTTTTATTGAACTAATCGGTACAAATCCTTAGAAGTGCGCGAAATGGCCCATGTGCTCAGACCCAACGCATATAACACGATTTCCACTGCGTGCACGCTTTCTGAAACTAACTTGTCGGATTTCATCTCAGAGATGTGGTCACGGCTTTGTGCGTCGGCCAGAGTCAAGTAGCGCCTTCACTTTGGCCACATTTTTATCAATGTGTATGTCACTCGAACACTATTTTGTGGCTCATGGCAGCATGTAATGGCTTGGCTCAAGTTTTTTTTCCATTTTGGATGGCGACGACGCGTACTTAACAGAGTTTCCCAGAAATCGGCGTTCTTAGCCTGCGCTTGACAGCTGGCGATTAGAAAAAATATCGGTCTCTTTGCCAGAATCCCCACTACCGCGCTCTGTTCGTTCTACAGAGTTTCAGTCCTACATTTTGTTCTTCTTAGGTACCAAACGGGCTTACCAAAAATTCTTAACATTTTTGGGTCATTATCTACTTACTTTTATTTTTGGATTTTTTTTTTTTTGGTCATAATGTCTTGATTAATAATTTTAGTAATAAAAAAAATATTGGTCACTTCTTGCACGTATTTGTCTATCTTGTTTTATTAAACCTTAAACCTTTAGAAAAAAAGAAAAGAAAAGAAAAAAGAAAATAATAAAAAAATTGACAACAACAAGAAACATCCATACATGAAGCTAGGCTCGAACATAAGAAGTAGCTCAGAAATAAAATATTGTGTCGCAACTGCTGACACAATGCACTCGTCAAATTTTTTTTTTTTGTCATATTTTTAGTAACATTTTCGTCATTATAAATTGGATTTCAAGATATCTTCTTCAAACGAGAAATATACATTAGATGTGGCGGCTCGTTTTCCAAGTTCGTACCATGTTAAAAGAATTAAATACTCGCCAGTTGGCAATACTACCGGTATTCGCTTGTAGTTTGGATAGAAATTCCTCAACAATAATGTACCCTTCAAAAGAACTGGTTAAAATCTTCTTAAGGAAAAAAAAAAAAATAAAAATAAATGTTCAACTTACTTCAAAAGGACATGAATGATTAAAGTTTGTATAATCCTTCAAGAGATCGTAGACAATCGAAGCGAGTATGTGGCGCTTACCAATTAAAAATTTGCACATATTAAAGGACAATTTATAGAGAAAAGGCTTGTATCCATTTGCTTTCTTCATGAATTGAGCATCAATGCTGATATCCTTTGCAGGATGATGTAGTGTTAGGTTAACATTTAAAACAGCTCTGTTACGCTGAACAGCTCGAAGACGACAAGAGTGAAATTCTAATAATGTCTTATTATGGGACTCGCAAACCATATTTGTCAATTTCATTGTAGCTGCATTCTAAAAAAGAAAACTTTTACTGTCTGATTTTGAAAATTTATCTATGATTACAGTATGGCTGAATGTCAGCATCAAAATCAAAATTGCAGATAAACGTTTCATTGAAAAGCCGCAACTTTTTATTGGTAAGCAATTCACTGATATTCCTTGTGCTACTAAATAGCAAAAATTGGAAATTTAAAACTTTAAGCTAAAATAAGGCTAGTACCTATATTAAAAGCGTATAATCTTTTTTTAATAAGTATAATAATAAACATATTAAAGTAATGACTTTATAAACTTATATTAAATGTATAAACCAATAATTATTTAATACAGTTAAACACCAAAAGCTGTTTTTTCTAAAAAGAAACAAAAAAAAAATGGAGAATAACAGACATATTTGATTAAAATCGGTTAAATGTTTGAATTATAGTCAAACATGAAAAAGTCCCACTAAAGACTATAAAATAATATTATAATAATAATAATTTCCCTGACTGACTATTTTGCCAGTCGCCACTGGTCGGAGCATTGGGGATCTCTATTAGTAGTTGTTCGAAGAGAACAGGGACCTACAGCTTATAGCCGAATCCGAACGGCGGTGTCTAGAATTAATAGAGACTTTCTTGGGCAAATGGCGTCCTTGAGCTAGCGATGCCAGTGCTAGATAAATGCATCGGTGCTACTGCGGGGAATCGAACTACCGACCATCGGGTTGCAAAGCGAGTAAGCTATCACTACTTTATCGACGGCAACCGGGCTATAATATACAAAATCTTTTTATTTTTTTAAGAATCCTACCCCAATTTCACGCAACTGTTTTATAAAACTCGGCATATAACCCATCCAACAAAAAAAGTTTTTTTATAAATGTTAGAAACTTCAAAAGTTATAGTCAAAAATGAAGTAGCCCTTTAAAAAAGACGCATTGACTTAGACTCATTATCATTGTTAATATGCTTTAAACTTCATGCACCTTCAAACGAACGTACAGGGTATAGTATAGTCGAGCTGCGAAGCACGCAGATAGCGGAGTCCCCTAGTTTAAAAATGCTTTCTTCTTCTTAGCCTTACAGTCTTTGGTGGACCATAGCTTCTGCAACAATCTCTCTCCATTTGTCACTCTCTACAACGACATCTTTCCAGTGTCGGACTCCTATTTTTCTGAGATCAGCTTCTACATCATCCAGCCATCGTTTCTTTGGACGTCCTCTTCTTCTTCCTCCAATCGGTTACAATACAAAGGCCTTTTAAACTATTCTTTCCGTGGACGTTCTTAGCACATGACCCAGCCACCTTATTCTCTGTGCTTTAATAAACCAGATAATTGTTTCATGGCCTGGTAGCGATTCTAGTTTATGATTGTATCTTATCCGGTAGGTGCCATCCGGTAGCTTGATAGGGCCATATATTTTTCGGCATATTTTTCTTTCAAAGCACAACAGTTGAGCTGCATCTGCGTTCTTCAAGACCCAGAGTTCGAAGGCATATGTGAGTACTGGGCTTTAGATTTGCGTTGTATGCTTTGTTCGCGGTCTGTATTCTTTCCTTAATTGCTACTGTCGAGTCTTTTATAGCAGATAGCATTATACCCAGGTATTTGAATTCTTCTATGCTCTTAAAAACGTACTCGCCAATGGCTAGATTGCTAGAGTCAGTGATAGAGCTGGATAGAACAATATATTGTCTTATCAGTGTTCATTTTTAGCCCCGCCGCTTTGGAGTTTCGTTCCAGATTTTGAATGCATTTGCCAGTTCAGACTTGCTTTTGGCCATTTTTAGTACATCATCGGCAAATGCACAAATCTGAAAGTTTTTGTTATAGATAGTGCCATTTGGATTGATTTAAGCGACTATTGCATGTATAATCAAATTGAATATAAGTTCTGTGTGTTCTGTTCTGTTCTGTGCACTCGAATGCTTTCTAGCACAGATAAAAAATACAAAGTATAAATATATTTATGGCGATCAGCTTATTTTATATCGATATCGATTACGACTACGATACTCGATTGTCATTCTTGCGGGCAACAGAAGCAGGTGGTTTACAAATAGGCGAAATGGCGATAGTTTTTACTAATAGAACTTGATGCCTCTGGAGAGGAGCGGGAATTGGAGGGCTATATAATATATAACATTTTCATTTTATAAGCTTATACCAATTTTATGTGACATATACCAGCAAGGTCGATAGGCAAGACATTTTTTTTCCAAGTTGAGGAAAAGGCATATAAGTGTTTGTATGGAAAAAGATATTTTTTCAAATTGACTGGCTCGGATAGTTCTCTTAAACTTGCATAATGATCTATTTTTATACCCTGTACCGTATGGTACAAAGGGTATATTGTGTTTGTGCAAGCCGAAAATGTATGTAACGTACAGAAGGAAAGCTCGGAGACCCCCCAAAGTTACCTAAAGTATGATCAGTGTGACTCGAGAAGTCGATATACCCATGTCCGTCTGACCGTATGAACGCCTAGATCTCAGAGATGGTAAGAGCTAGAGCAACCAAACTTTCAGATTAGATCCCTTGTTAATCCATAGGAAACAAGTTTATTTTTTTTTTTTTGATATCGGGATTACGTTATATAGCTCCCATAGGGGTGTTTCAGAGGACCTCAAAAAAAAAAGCAAAAGTTTTAGATGGATAATTCATTTGTTTATGAAGATATCATAACCAAATCTGGCAATCGGAAGTTTTTTAGTGACCCACAGCACTGCACTAAATTTGATCAAAATCGGTTGACTATATCATATAGCTCCCATAGGATCGATCGGTCGAAAAAATGTTTTTTGTACAAAATTCGTTGTGTTTCGTTTGGTTTTGAAGATATCGGAACCAAATTTGGCACACGGAAGTTTTTTAGAGCTCCCAAGCACTGTACCAAATGTGATCAAAATCGGTTGACTATATCATATAGTCCCCATAGGGCCGAAAAATTCGACTGATTTCTGTTTGTTTATGAAAATATCGTAGCCAAATTTACCGAATAAAATATCTTTTGGAGGTCTTAGGAATATGTCGGACTTAATTGCAATGTGGTGGTACAGGGTATCCCAAAGTCGTCTGCGCCCGACTTTAACGTACGCCATCTTTTTTGTTAATTTTTTGCGCTCTAAATCTTACAATTTATATTTCTAATTTTTTAGAACAAATAAAATTAAAATAAGAAGAAGAAAAATAAGAAGTATTTTTTTTAAATTAAAATTTTTAAAGTTGATTGTGTATTTTATTACTCATCATCTGTAAATCTAAAATAAATATCTACATTAGCCAATTTTATGCCAACTTCATTCCAAGTTGTGTGAAACATATAATCTGCAGGTGGCAATATTAATGGTATCTTCTCATGCTTGGGATAATAACCTTTAATCAAAATGTCACCCTATAAAAGAACTTGTTTTGAAAAGTATTTGAAACAAGCAAAAACATTGATAATAGCTTACCACAAAAGGGCACGTATGATTTAAGTTTGTATAATCCTTAAGAAGTCCATAAAGTATATTAATTACAGGATTTCCCCTTTTTTTCATCAAAAACTTACAACCGTTAAAGTTGACATTGTAAAGCCAAGGCTTATAACCGTTTGATTTTTTCATTGCTTGGAAATTAATTGTAACATTATTTACAGCATGATGTAGAGTGGCATTTATATTTAGGGTGGCTTTGTTACGTTCAACTGCACGCAGACGACACGTGTTGAATTCCAGAATGGTTTTGTTATAGGATTCGCAAACTAAGTTTGTCAATTTAACCACAACTGCATTCTAAGTAAAACAAAAAAAAACACTGTTCAAAAATGTTTCGTTATCTTAGATTATTATTACCATGTAGTTAAATGTTAGCAGAAGAATCGATATTCCTAGAACAAGCTGCATGAGAAATAATTTTTTGGAGCTATCGTTTTCAAATAACTGCTATGGATTGACTGACACCATTCATCGCAGTTTTCCTTTGTTCTAGTAATGCAATTATAGAGTGATTAAAAAGTTCTGGTTGACCAACATGCAAAATACACATTTCCACAAAAGTTATCTGATTCGTTTGAACAGTAACCCATAATTATACAACCAAATTTTGTTTTAATTTTGAACAGTCTGACAGTTTTTATCCTATGTGACGTCATTGATACACTCCAGCAAATCGTGTTTTAACAGGTAGAGCTCGCTCCAAATTGGCATACTGGCACCGGAGGCATACTCTGCAGCAGGTCGTAGCTCGGTATTGGTATAATTTGTTCTTATAACGATCAAAGTATTTACAAGATATAGAGCAAAATAACAGCATTTTTTTTTTTTGTTAAATCTTGAAACATCGGTTGATTTTCTTATTCCAGCTACAGAACTTCAGAACTCTTATAACTTTCTAACTTAATTAAAGATGGATTATATTTCAGCAGCTTTTATTGCTCAAAAACTGGTATTATTATTATGTTAAGTTTAGTTTTCGAGCATAAAAATAAAAATCGAAATCCAGAAGAGGCTTGGTTGTATATTACACTAGTTCACAAATTTTAAAAACATTTTGTTATCCTCAACATGTTTTAGTAATTTCTGTAGTAAAATGGCACGCTAAATCCGAGAGTGAAGTCCAATAAGTTTTTCATGCAACGGATTTCGAGATATTTCGAAAAATACATTTTTAAAAATTAAACAAAAAGGGTCTTTACTTACAAACAAATATCTCTGGCTCTACCAAACCGATTTTGACAATTTTTCTACTAAACTGTAGAATTAATTACCTATCCATTATATTTCGAACGTATTTTTGTCAAATTTATGGCTTGGATGCTATTTATGCATTCATATTAAATTTTTCGTAATTTTTAGCAAATTTTTGAAAAAAATCTATTTCAAACTTAAATTAAAAAATTAAAAAAAAATTGTTCATAAAGTTTTTTTTATGGCTCGTAAAGTTTGATCGATTCCGAAAAAAGTGAGTGGTTGTTTATCAAAATCGGAGAAAAAATGTGAAAATATCAAGTACTTTTGTAAAAAGTGAAAAGCGTAAATTGGTTTGAAAAAACAAAAGTTTTAGATGAATAATTAATTTATTTATAAAGATATCGTTAGCAAATTTGGCATTCGAAAGTTTTTTAGATTTTCCAAGCTCTACACCAAATTTTATCAAAATCGGTGGACTATATCATATAGCTCCCATAGGATCGATCGTGCAAAAAAACGTTTTTGGCAGGGTTGCCAAACATCTCAAAAAAGTATGTCTATATTTTAGGCTATGTAAGATATACATCGGTTTTTGAATGCTGAAACATTGCGCTCACATAAAATACAAGTCTCATCTCGGGAGAAAAAAAAGTGTTAAATTTGTCAACTAGTGTATTAGTAGTGGGGCTATAGGACAACCTTTTTCAAAAATATTTTGGATTATTCTCATCTACCTCTAAAAATGCTATGAAATTTAAAAGTGTGCTGCTGTATATTCTATTTGCACTTAATGAGCGATGAAAAGTGCGCAGAGATTAGGCATAATCTTTACTTATTTAACTAATCAGCAGAAAAAGTTTTCATAAAGTCCATAAATATGTATAGAAGTGTATTGAACTTGATAAACATAGAAAAAAGAAATGTCAACAGCCTTGGCTTATTTGTCATGCCCAAGATATTTCAGTATTTCAAACGCAATGTAACTAGAACAAAAAAAAAAAATTGCGTACTTAATGTTGGGCGCGACCGACTTCAATATACCCTATACTTAAAGCTGTGCATGAAGATGGAATAGACTGTGGAATAAATGCTGAAGAAACAGTAATATTTATACCAACTCTAATGATTTCCAAAAGGCAAGTTAACTTTTATTGGGACGAAAATAATAATATGTTGAAAGGTTACACAATAGTTCCAATATTATGGTATTAGGCCTTAGGATAGAACAAGAAGATAAAAACGCAATCATTTCCTAGACTTACCACAACACAATTTAGTTTTTGCTTTTCATCGTCGTTGCTACCGAACGTGAAGACAAGAGCAGATCAACTTTCTTGAAAATGTAATTTATTTAAACTAAAATCAAAGTTTTGCATCAAATATATCCCAATGGCCACTCAGAGGTATATGGTATGCAACGAGCATTTTAGAAAAATCACACACTTGGTCTGTGACAGCCCATTCTGCCAAATGCTACTAAAAACTTCGAAATTTAAGCATATTTTTTAATTTTTTATCTTTAGTTACTGCACTTTATTTTCGATTTGTTTAACAATGTGGCATGGTGCTTATAAGTTCAAACATGCTTTCTTCCGCCTGTTACACGCTTTTAGATGAACTAAGCATACGCTACTTACTCTATATGTATTGGGCAACAACTTAAGTTGGCCATTGCTTATGCATAAGTACGAACGATTTGTTAATTATGTGTACATCTCTACACTCACACACACACAGAGTAAGAGTGACACACACTTACACACAGAGTGACTCTCGCATACACACAACTAAATGTTGACATTTGCTTATAAGCATTGAAGGAAGCCGCTTGTTGCTGTTCTTGTCCTGCTTGGCTGCAAAACTTTTCATTACCCTCAGAGTATTTATGATATGGCTTGACTTTTGTTTTGTTTGCTTTACTTTTACTGTTTTCTCAATCTACTTTACACATACATTAAAAGTTATCAGAACATAGCAGACTGTTAAGTTAACATTTAGCCGCTCTTTGGCGCTGTTAAGTGCTGCGTCTGCGCAAAATGTGTTCGTCAATTGAATTTGAATGTAATTTCCTTTGGCTTGGTCACAATAAGTTTCAGATAAGCGTACGTCGGCATACGAGTTGGACGCTGCGGCAGTTGCAAAAAGTAAAAACTTTATCAAAATTAAAATAAAGAACATAAAAGGCGTGTGATTTTACGAGAAAGCAAAACAAACTCATACTCTTGAAACGGAAATGGTAGAAAATGATGCGTTGAACTGTTTATGGCAAGGCCTAGATGTAAATTGCTGTTAATGTGTATGAGTTTGTATGTGTTTGTGTGTGTGTGTGCGTCGGAAATTGTTGAAAAGTGCCAACAATAACAACCTACACAACTTGTGCCAAAATACTATATTGTAATAATTGCAGAGCCCAAGTAATTTAGTTGATGTGCTTTTTGGCTTGAAAGCAACACAAACCCGGCCCAAATGACAAAGACAGCCAGCCAGGTGAGCCACAAATAAATTGTTAACTGCGAATGGGGGCAAATAATAGAATACGAACACACACACAGTTACTACACCCATACACACACATATATAAGCTTGATTATATTGTTATCTAGCGCCATTAAAATTTGTTCGGCCATTTGCTAACTTGCTATGATTTTAGCTCATGCAATTTGCGGTCTATGGCATTTTATTTGATTTGTAACATTTTGTTATAGTAACTTCCTGTTGGACATTGTACAGGAGTGGATACATAAGTGTACCTGAACTTTGGCACCCAATCAAAACTGACAACAGCATAAAAAAGTGTGTAAAAAGTTGCGAACTTGGCACACACTAGATGTTGGCCAAAAACTTATGAGCTGATATATCTCTAAATGCTTGTTTTATTATGGAAATTGTTCTTTTGGGAAATTTATTATGTAGCAGCTGTTTAGTATACAGCCGGCGTGTTTCCGTTTTTAGATCAGACAACAACGGCTTATTATTTTCATCTGCTAAACTTGTCAAGTGTTACTTAAAATTCATAGAATTTTTGTAAAGTTTAAGTGAATTTGATATTAATGTATACAATAGCAATAACGCCTAATTCAATTTAACTGCCAAATTATTGCGGCACAGAATAGTAAAGTTACGGCTTTAAATGTCAGGCCTACATCAAATTCTCAAACCAAATGTAAAAAGTGCTAAGAGTTTGTACAAAATTTTGCTATAACAAATGCATGAAAAATTTTTGTTTCTAAAAGTGTTAATAAGACTATTTCTCTTTTAGGTATCGAATATGTTTTGGAAAAATATTCTAGAACCAGAACTTTTTGCGTTATATATACATTTTTTTTTTTAAGATTTTCTGTGAAATAAAATGCGTGTTTGGCAGTGCTTGCGGTTAACATGTGACTTAGATGTCGCCGATGAAAATTTATTGAAAAAAAACGTTTGATTTTGAAGAAAATTGTCATTTTATGGATACCTATCTTTAATATACTACGTTCACAACTTAGCTTTCAAATTAAGCTAATACGAGTAGCAAATGTTAGCAGCTTCTTATGATGGTGTGCAAACCACATCAAATCTAATCCAAAAAAAAAGGATTAAAATTGTAAACAATCAAACATATAAATGGTTCAGTCGAGGAGCAGTGAAGCGAAGAGCGATCCACGACGTAGCCTCCGTACTCAGAATGAGAGGCTGCAAAAGGCGTCTATTCTTCAGCTTAGGGGCGGTCTATTTTAAAAGTGACCTGTCACTGCGAGCAGAGTTGTCCGGACTGACTTTGAGCTTTTAACTTACTGTCAGAACCCTGCTCCTTCACATATTTCTTCATAAACATGAGAGTAAGCCCGAGGAATATTCAATCTCCAAGTGCTACCCGTGCTCCTGGGGCTAATCCACCTGCTTCGACGGATTTGGAGGTGCAAACCCCATGTTTTAGAAATAACAATATAACGAAAACCATCACGAATAATTTCCAAGTATGGCCCTATGCTCCACAAGAAGTAATAGGACATAAAAAGAAGAAATGTTTCAATCCATTAAGGCTCTACTAGACTTACAAAAAAACCATACTACGCTCATTCTAAATAATGCTTTTAGTGCTGGATTTCCAAATCTTTTTTTAAATATCGGTCGAATGAGAACGTTTTATCTGGGCCAGTAAAACGGTTAAAATATATGAACTATTATGAGGGTAAATATTGCTCATTTTGGCATGCTAAAAATCAAAAGAGCTATCGCTTTTTTCCAACAGCAAGAAAATATACTTTGTGCCTTGAGAAGCTTGAGAAGCCTTTAGCCAGAATTTTCAGAAATGAGATGCAAAGGTTAGACTAGTAAAAGCATACCTACAACTACTTTTTTGTAACTAAAAATGATTGCAAAGTTGCATTTCGTTTGATTCTTAATTTATTTTTAAAGCTTATGACATCCTACAGTTGCAAACTTCTGATGGTGCCGAAAGATGACTTTATTAACTAAAAAAGTGTTCAACTAGCTTGGAAATATCTAAATCTGCGCGTTTACTACTGCTAATAATCATGTTTTATGTTTCGCTTTTTTTCTTCAACTTTTTCTAAGCGTAACTAATAAGAGAGTAAAATAAAAATACCCGCAGTTAAAGCATAAGAAAAAGTGTAGCTTGCCTTTGACAATGGCTTTCATTCACACAGCCAAATTTATTATCTATGCGTAGGTGTGTTTGTGTGTATCTGTGTGTTTGAATAGTGCGCTGCAGAAGGACTGTTTGTCACAGTCAGTGTGGTGCTTCAGCTCATAAAACCCCAAGTGATATTGCGGTCTGGTAAAACAGTCAATTTTTTTTATGGCGCACCTTTTAAGTGCACAAATGTTTGGCTTTTGGCTTTTGTAGCTCTTTTCTTCTTATTCTTTGTCTTTTGGTCTAAGTTTCTTTTATTTATTTTTTTTTATTTACGCTAAGTTTGTCTTTGGCTTTAAGGTCTTTGTAGCACTTTAAATTGCAACATTTGGTATTACTACTACCTTGGGCGCACATAAATCTTGGCCGATTAAGTTGCAAATTTTGTTGTTCAGCTACTTGTTCCATTATTTTTGGTACATAAAAATTGAGCATGCTCAGCAAAATGTGCGCAATAAATGTGTGACGTGCTTGCATACACTTTACTTACTTGTTACTTGTGTTATATATGGCGTATACTTAACATGCTGCTTATCTAAATTGTTTTTCTTGCCATCCGGCTGCAAATATGTGCCAACGCCATATGAAGCAGAACACATCTGCATATATGTACATATGTATATATTTGGCGACAATATTTCAATGTTATTGGTAGGCAGCACAAATTTACATCAGCTATTAATCAATTAGTTCAAATTTTTTGCCTCCTGCGCCTAATTGTATGCTTTGAAGTTGCTGCCAAATACAAAAAACCAAAGTTTATGCGCCATGCTGGGCGTATCTGTAACTTTTAGAGCGTGCGTGTATCTGCTATGACAGCAAAACTCTCATATTAAGTGGTGAGCATTGTCAAATCAAATGTTGCCACCAGAGCACACACACACACACACACACACATATACACACGCACTCACACAGCTACACGCTTCACATTAATCAAAACTTAAAATCACTAAGCACTGTCGACTGTGCTTTAGAATCCGTTACAGCAGCTGTGTGCTTATGTGCTTGTATAAGAGCGTAAGAGTTTGAGTGAGCATGAGCTTTGAGCGCCTAAAGTAATTTGATGCGTAGCTTAACCTTTTACGCAAGCCTTTATTTCCGTTCTGCCAACGCTGTTGCCGCCATTGTTGCCGCGGCCATAGCCACAGCCGCCATTTTAGCGACGCTCACACATCCTTTGACGCTTTCATCTAAAGTTTTACCCTACTTCGATTGTTGTCGTTGTTTTCATTTTTATTTTTGCATGAAGAGAGTCTCTTTGAAAAATGTGTGTGCGTGTCGGCTTGCAAATCACTTGAACATTTTAGAAATGTTTACTGATAAAGTATTTTGTTGCTGCTTCTGTCCCTTTGCTGCTGTTGATTGTAATATGTATGACATGTGTTGCTACAGTGAAACAATTTTATTTTTATACACTCCCACAAACATGGCCCACATATAGATACGCGCTTATGTTTTGTTTTCTTATGAATTCGCTTGCCAAATTTCAATTATATACTTATTATTGTTATTTTTAAATCAGCACCTAAAGGCATGCTTTAAATTTTTTGTGGTAAATGTCAGCAACTTGCCGGATCGCTTGTTGCTCTGCCAACTATACCAAATCTGTTGCTCCAGTGACGTCAGAGACGTTGTTTACCTGATCACTTTTAAGGAGTTTTTTTTTGTATAGCAAAGAATAATGAATGTTTGTAGTATTCTTCGACTTTGCTTATGCAACAAAAAACGCACGTCAGCACCTTTCTTTCAACAAATCAAAAAATTTGTTAATAAGTTAGCAATACGCAAAAAAGGAAAATAAAACTTTGAGGACGCGTGTACACAGAGCGCTGACATGAACTGAACTTATCAGCGCGGTCAGCCGCATGCTATTTTTGTATGGTAATTTGAGCATCAGCTTATGCAGGCTGTGTACGCGCTTGACTTTTTTGCGCCGATAATTTCATGTCATATAAGCGCATATTAGCGCTCTGTGTACGCACGGCCTTTGAGTAACTGAAAGCGTCTAATTTTGGTTCTGCAAGATTTGTTTGTATACCCTCTATTGAAGTCAACTTCGACATGCTATATTCAGTCTAACTAAGAGACTTCGCCTTTATTCCAACTAAGCTAAAAAAATACAAACATATTCGGAAACATTGCTAAAAGTGGCAAGGTGAGTTTCCGAAAATATTTCAAGAGTTTCAAAACTGTAGGCACGCCATATTGTATTTTATTTGCCTTAAGTAAAATTCTGTAATGCTAGATGACTGCTGCACAAATCATTACACTCCTCTACGATATGTCCAGCTGGTCAAGATAGATACAATTAGTAACAACAGTTGGAGAGATTTGCTTACCTGCTGACGCAAAGTAGATATTCTTAATCAGCATAAAAAGTGTAATTCAATACAGTCTTATATGTATGTCTATTTCCCTAGACTCAAATTTTATCTAAAGATGCGCAGGATTCCCAGCAGCCCAATTATGTTGATTGACATCGTAGCCTTGTCTGTATCACTTAGCAGAATTTCAAGGTAATACCCTATACTTCCGTACAAATAAAATTTATGAAAAGTTGTTATGCGTAAAAGCAAAACATCTAAGTTTTGCCAATTCCTACAAAAAGTCTAAAATTTAAAAATCATATAAGCTGGGCATTATCTATAAACAATAATTTCTGGTATATGTCAAATTTAAAGTTTTTTTTTTGTTTCGTGCCTAAATTTAAAAAATCTACAAAATGCAGGATACACCTGATGAAAACGTTAGGCCCAAATTATGGAGTTCTATTCCTGTGGATTATGCGCCCTATAGGAAATCCCGCTTCTCCCGTTCAACCTATATGATAACCGTATATTGTTTGACCTTAGTCTATATTTTACTGGCTTTACTGCAATGGGAGTTTGTAGTCCTTAAGTAAGACAAATAATACGCTTCAACTTGGAAATTCCACTAAATAAGTCCCAAACAAACAGAGCAGCGATAGCAAATTTTTTGATTAATCACTGTTTCATTGGGACTATCTTATTTGCAATAGCCGTAGTGCTGCTAACTCTCTTTATATTCATACAAAAGATACGTTATACAAAGGTGCTTAATTGGTTTACTACGCTACTAACTGTAGGTATTCAAATGCCTAAGTCTTTTATTTTTTACCAAGTTCTAATTCTTCTTAGGTAGAACTCTTCATTATTGGCACTGCTACTCTGGTTTCACGTCTCAGGCCCTTGAATTTGTTGCTCAATTTCGTCATAGTTGTGTTTTTGGTCGCTCTATTTTTGCTCTTGGGCTCATTTATTGGCTATGACCTGACAGCTCATCTAGCCGTTTTGATTTTGCTTAGCGTCATTCTGCATTTTTTGAGCGTTTTCTTTATAATGCTGTCTGTGGTGCATCTATCTAGAGATTATGAAATCAACTGGGATACTAATATGGTCTATAAGCTTTTCTTGTTCTATGAGTTTGCGGTGCTCATTATTATTATTGTGCTAATGGTTTGTTTGCTTGTTTAATCTTTCGATAAATCGGAAACTGAAGAGTGTCTTCCTTACAGTTGGTTATGTACCATGCACAACTGATCAGAGGCTGGCGTTATGCGGAATTAAGAGCTACGGATGGTCTAGTGGCTAGTCTTATATTATTCTGTCACTTTTTAGTAATATTTATGCTTACCTGTACTACACAAGTGTTAAAAGAACGATAGTAGGATGATAATGACACAAAAAATTAAGAATACTATACTTCCAAAAATACAGAAAGAAGTTTATTTCATAATAACCTACATCAAGAAGCTGATTAAATGCGGGTACGCCGAATTTAAGGTTTTTGTTCTGGAGTCGCGGATAAATCTTGAAATATTTTAAAAGTTCAAAAATGTAGATGACTCGATTTGTGGAATATCTGAAATGTTTGGTAATAAAAATATTATATGTATATCTCTTGGTACGAAAGATATTGCAAATCAATCATAATTTTGGCAATAAAATAAAAATGTGGTCAAAAAATAAAATTTATTTTTTTTAATTAAGTACAAGAAGTTAAATTATATTAAAAAAAAGATAGTCCTTAGGAGCCCTAGTTTTCATGTTAGAACAAAACTTTTGAAGTAGACAAAAAGGTAAAAACTGCCAGACCTCCCAAACTTGAGCGACGGCAGCACTCTAACACCCCCTCCAAAGATAATAATATTCCCTAAGCAACGCATAATTTGTAAGCAGATAGGAAGCGAAATTATTAGCGACTTAGGCTATAGCGGAAGTTAATGGATCAATAAGCAGGCGTTGAATTTGATACCAGTTGCGACACCATTTCTATAATTTATATGGCTGAATTGGTTCAAATGTCAATGGAATTGTTGGATAACACTCATAAATACATGAACAGGCGACTGGCAGGCGATGGCCTAGCTGACCCTTGCATACTTTGCAGTATACTTATATAATCACATCCATCATCTTGGGCCATTTAGGCTTGACAACGGTTAGCCGAACAAAGGCAACAACAACAACAACTAGTCTAAGAAAAACAAGATGACGGACATCGACTCGTTAAGTCAACAAGAAATATTTTTGTTGGCCAAGATGTCGCGTTAAATGAAAGTTTGCTGTTGCCTGCTGATTTGACCAAATGTTGACCAGAAACCCAACAACAACAAAAAAATAGAAAAAAAGAAAAAAAAATTATGCACGTGCTATTTACATATAACTACAATAGCAACAAAAAGTACCATAAAAAGAAAAACATAAACATATTTCATGCTTTCAAAGTACATGCATACATATATATAAATGTGTTTGTCTATGTACTTATTATTTCTATGTGTGTCTGTGTGTGTACATCAATATTAAGCCATTTTGTGCACATAATTGGCAGCAGGAACGCCAAAGTAAATAGCCATAATTATTGTATACAACCAATATAAATGTGATCGAAATACGAGAGAGACGAAACCAGAATTACGAATTGCGAAATACCAAAAACTGTGCTACCAAAAGCCACCAAAATCTGTACGTGTATGCATGTAAACGTGTGAATATGTTTGTCTGTGTGTGTGTGTGTGTGTGACTGCCTGTGGGTGTATTTGTGCGGGTTTGTGGCATTACGTATACGCCGCACATGTGTGCAATAAAAGCGATTTCTTTATTGCCAAACACGGGCGCACTGATACTCGCACATTCAAAAGACACATACTCACATGCTTATATATGTATTTTCGATGTTTTTGATAAGGATGCGTAAACCAAAAAAAGAAATAGGCCAAAAATATCAAAATTGAAAGACAGTCCAAAACTGGCACCAAAAGCCTAAAAACAACATGAAAACGTATTTTGCATTTGTGCCTTACGCTTTTATGTCAGTGTTTATGTGTGTGTGTTTGTATCTTTGTAAAAGTATGCGTTGACAAAATCGCATTGGCAGCCGGCATCTAGACATCCTGCGGATATTTGCAGCCTGGCACTGTCGCAATGAAATAATGCCAGAGCAAACCAAAAACCCCACTTCCCATTGCTCTATTTTGTATACCCTTTAGGGGTTTTGTGCATTTTAGTCTGTTATTTATTTAAAAAGGCGTGGCAGCATGTTAAACGGCCCAAAACTGTTTTGAAATTTGTTTTGGGGTAGTGGGTTGATGTGGTGCATAATTGATAATTGACGTCATAAGTTTTTGCAAGCCAAGCCTTTACGAATGTTGCACGAGTTTCTTGGAGGTAAAAAATATACTTTTGATGTTGTCAGTCACTTTGCTTAATCTTGGTTTCTTAGTCACGCCAAAAAAACATGTCAACATAGAGAACAAACATTACCCAGACAAAGACAACATTCATTGGCTTTGTTGCCTCGTTCTGGAAAAAAGAAAGATGAAGAAGGCCAAGACCTTGTATAGCAGCAGCTACCTTTGCTATTAAATAGGCATCTGGCGATACGTTCTTTACAAGACCCTAACTAGTGAGCCCTTTCTCAACTTACAAAAATAACCCTGTACAGATCCCTTATCTTACCAGTGCTTCTTTAAAGCGCTAAAACATGGACATTTTCAATATCCTATAAGGCAACATTAGGGGCATTCGAGAGAAAAATCCTTCAACGAATCTTCGGACCGACAAATGTGGATAATGATTTCCGTATTCGAATGAACCACGAGCTGTATGAGCTTTACGGTGACACTGACCTAGTCAGACGCATACAATTACAACGTCTGCTCCAGCTAAAAAGGTATCCGAGCGAAAGTCGCTGGAAGGACGTCGACCACATGGACGCCCGCCTTCTCGATGGGAAGACCAGGCTTCGTAGCCTTGTGATTACCAATTGGCGCCGGCAGGCGCAAGATAGGAACCGCTGACGGCATAATTTCCGCGGCAAAGACCGATGTTTTGGTCAAAGAGATAGTTAGAACTAGTGAACGGGCTGCATTGAACAGAGTAAAAAAAGTTTATTTTTTTAAAGAGTATACCATACAATACAAAAGGATTTTATACACTGCGCTTTTGCAAATTTATATTTTATACCATTTATAGATCAGGAAAAATACATTTATGCTTTTACAATAACCTTTTTATGCTGATGCATTTGCATCCGTCTTATGTCCAATACAATTTGACAGCATGAAATAATTTATAAGGCTCTGTAGCATTTGCTGATATTTTTGTGGAATGCCAGTTGCCTTCGCTTATTTTTATAAATAAACTATGATAAATTCGAAAGTCACTTAAAATAAGTACGGATTGATTTTCTCATTCTGTAAGACTGACTATGCATTATTATTTGAAGTTTGCAAACAAATCCAGTACAGCGAAGCCAATGCATATTGTTTGCCTATTAAAAATGCATAAACTTTGTAAATATTGTGAATGCAAGAAACTTTATTCATTACCATTTATCACAAAGCTTCAAGTGTCATCTGCAAGAGTATGTCATCTTCGACGCTATGAATGAAATGTCATCTTTATTCATCTCACTCCAATACATAAAAGCTGTGCCATGCCAATTTGACGTGCGCCAAAACATTTTCATTATAATAAAACGATGAAAAAATATTTGCCTGCCTGACAAGTCTTTTGTTGTGATTGTTGTTGTTCTATTGTTGTTGCTGTTGTCTGCTGTTAGCTGTTACTAAAAATTAGATTTGCATGCTTCGCAATCGATGTACAAAGCGTGCTATCCCTGAAAAAACATATTTAATTTTAATTTAATTTTATATCATATTGAGCATTCTCTCGACACAAAAAATAATATAAAAAAAAGAAAACAGACCAAATATATAACTTAATCAAGTGCAAAGCCTTTTTATAAATTCTCCTATACTTCTTTCTCCCTTGTTGTTGTTTCGCTAATAGTAAAATTAAAATAAATGCAAAACTTTTCGCTGGAGCCTCGGAATTTATGCTCTCTCTAGGGTCCCATTGTCAGCGAAGCTGTCAGCCGATTTGTATGCTATGAATAAAGCACAAGCTGATGCCGCTGTATGTGTGTGTGAGTGAGTATAAATAGCAACAAAGAGAAGTAAAGAGAAAGAGCGACAGAGCGTGTGTTGAGGCTCTGCGACAAATTTTATAAGAAAAGCTTATGAATTATTTTCAACTTATATTTTTTTTGTGTTGCAACTTTTTTCTAAAAAATTTTGCCAGAGCTGCTTTAACAAAAAATTGAAATTTTTATGGTCACAGGAGCAGAAAGCAAAACTATGTGGCCAAGATTACTGTTGCCAAAAAAAGTAATGAAAAGAGCAAGAACAAGCAGTAGCAACTTGTTTTTTGATAGTAGCGAAATTTGAATACTCTTTTCGCAAAAGATAGCGTTAGCAAAAAATTAGCTTGGCCTCAAATTTGGTGGCTCTAAATGCAAGTTCGAATTGGACTTGTGAATAGCAATCAGCTTGCATTTAAAAATATTAAGTATAAAAAACTTGAGCTATTTGAGTCCACTATAACTAAAAACCAGAGCTTTACGCCATTTTACACTATGACGTGGTTGTTCCTTTAACAACTTCATTATTATTCCCGATTTTGATAACAGCTTTATCTTTCGGAGTTAACTTTGAAAATCATTTTTTTTTGTCACTTTATATCGTGATTAGTTTTTTTGTGTTATTTTCAATGTATTATTATTATTCACAGGGATCGCAAAGAAGAGTTGTGGGTTTGAGAAAAATCAAAGCGCGAAAAGTGCTTTGGATGAAAGTGTAAGCCACAGCTTATCATATTTTTGAAAGAACTATCCGAATTAAGGATTATCTTTAAATTTTAATTTTTATCAAAAAAATCAAGCGTAACTCCTACTTTTTTGCTTTAAAATTAAAAATTATGAATTAATAATAAATTAATTATATATAATAATGAAAGTGTAAGCCACAGCGTATCATATTTTTGAAAGGACTATCCGAATAAGGATTATCTTTTATTTTTAATTTTTATCAAAAAAATCAAGCGTAACTCTTTCTTTTTTGCTTTAAAATTAAAAATTATGAAATAATATTTAGATTCAATTTTTTATTTAAAAATTGTAAAATAACTGTTATATTTAAATTTTTATAATAAAAATATTTTATTTATTTATTTTTTTTTTATTTTTTTATTTTTAAAGAAATAATTTATAATTTAAATTGACATTTAAAGTTTTCAAAATTATTTATTTTTAATTTGAAAAAAAAATTTATTCTTCAATAAAAATTATGAAATAATATTTAAATTCCAATTTTTAATTTAAAAATTGTAAATAGTTTCTCTTATTTTCAATTTATATAATAAAAAATGTAGAATAACTTTTATTTGGCAATTTTCCAATAAATATTGTCATTTAAATATTATTTCAAAATTTTTATTTTCAAAGTCAAAAAATAAGAGTTATTATGGAATTTTTTTGAAAAAAATTTAAAAATGATTATTATTTGATGGTTTTTATTTTAAAAGTTATAAGAATTGCAATCCCTGATTATTATGAACTTTAAAGATATTTTACTTTAATTTTTTTGGAATGACATTACTAACTCTCAACAAAATAGAAATATAAGATTGTCATAGAATACTATTTAATAGCTTTAGATTTATGAGTATCTAAGAACCGTCTTTTACTTAACTTCTAGATTCCAATTCTCATTGTATTAATGTCATTCAATTATTATTTTATTATTATTTAAAATTTTTTTATTTTAATTATTTTAAAAACTAAAGATCTTTTTCGTTTTATGATCAGCATTAAAAAGGTATTCTTAGAGCAGTTCCGATAAAAGATATAGCTTTTATTGTTGTTTATTTAAAAATAAATCAATCAATCAATCAATCAATCGGTTAGATGGCAAAATTTAATACAGGCATGACATTATTTTTATTAAGAACGAGATTTTATTTTGTTTTTTTTCTTTTAAAAATCGACCGGATATGCTATGCAAAATTTGTCACACTTTTAAGCAATTTTTTTTACTCGATGTTTGGCTATATATAAGTCTACGCGTGTTAAGGTCTTCGTTTGCAATATATAAAAAAAAAGTTTACAAACTAGTTACAACTAAAGTTATTTTTTACATAGGTATAAAAACTGTTGTTGTGAATAAAAAATTCAGAAGTAAAAATACGTGACTATATATGATGAAAGTAAAAAATGTATCAAAGTTTCGCATTTTTTACAAACTATCAAAAAAGAAGGAATCGATTAGAAGAACACATTTCTCAAAAGTTCAACTAGATAGCTAAAACTAAAAAATATACAAACAGAAAAAGCAGACATAAATAATTCGATGTTTTTGCTTACTAATCTCGTTGCACATAAAGGTCCTTGGAAACTATAATCAATCCTTCGGTGTTACCAAGTGCCTAACAAGTTTACAACATCATTTACTAAGTAAAGGGTATAAAAAATGTCTTGCTTTTTCAAGGGCAGCGTGACTAGCCACAACAACTCTAATTAAAAAAGTTTTACGTTTAACCACTTAGGTTTAATACAGACAGACACACTAACATACACACATATACGCTTACTTACATATGTGATTGTTGGCGTGTGTGTGTGTGTGGGTGTGTGTGTTTGTCATGTCATGAATGTGGGCTGTGTTTGTGTGCACAGACAATCAAAACTTTTGCAGAGCTGCCAAACCTCGCAAAACTTCAAAGTAAAGACAACAACCGCAAAAGGCATGCCACGTAGTAAGCCCCGTGCAGCGTATCCTACCGCACTGGAGCCTACCTATAACAACAACAACGAAATCCAAGTAAATTGCTAAGCGATCTGTTAGGACTAGAAACCCAAAGAGCGGTTTGGTTAGACGCCCCCGGCTGTGGCAATAAAATTAATGAAGCGCCGCAGCTTTTAGACGCCTACCCATTATAGAGACATTAAAGTCGTCAGAGCATTGTCATTGTGCCCCATTGTTGTTACCGCTTTTGTTGTTGTTTCTGTTGTTCTTGTTGGTGGTAACCAAAACATTTGTAGCCAAATGTCTATTTGAATATGCGCGAGGCAAAAACAACAATGTTGCCCCATGGGCCATTTGCTGCGCAACTTTTGTTGCTGTTTAGCTAATCTCTGATACACACTTAATTATGCAGTAAACTTATTGATTGCCCAGGCAGCAAAAGTGTCTTAGTACATATTTAAACATATGTATATAAGATACAAACTAGAGAGAGTAACTTTAGCTACTTTTAAATCGCAAATAGCATATAAATTTTATGCTTTAAATGTTTTTAGCTTGGCATATGGCAGCCACTAGTGTAGTACAAATTGTAGTACTATATTATCATGACTTTTTTATTTATGCAACGTTCTAAACTTGTCTTGACGTTGCTGCCAGCAAATGCAAACAAACTTAAAATGCATACGTTAAGGCTACAAGTCAGGACAAAATCCAACTAAAAGTTTGCCAACAGCTTTTTATACCCTGTAGCCATAGGGATATGGCTATTATAGACTTGTCGAATGCATGTTAAAGGTAGCAAAAGACTTGACAGATCATACGTGGATTGTACCATACGTACGCAACGATGTTTGTTGAATCGTGTTAATATCTGAACTTGTTCCCCCATGGGAGAGGAGACTTTTGCGGTTCAAAAATAGTGAAAATCGGGTCACGTAATTTGGGTATGGCCCCTAATTTAAAAAAAATATATATCTTTTGTGACCTAAACATTTTTGGTTTCGTAAGAAATTGTGTTGAATTCTCTTCAGCATCATAACTTCTGTAGAAAAAAATTATATGCCCGCCATTGCCCGTGGAAATTCTTTTCCATTATCCATTATCTCCCGTCACGAGCCGCCAATTCTCATGACATTGCACTTTATAGACACCATGTTGGTCAGCAGGTGGACAGCATTTATGGTATGGCATGCCAAGGAAAACCTTGAAATAAAACTTTCATAAAAATGAATTGTTTGAGGACGAGTTAAAGGAAATTATGACCGAAAAATGGAAATGGAAAGAAAGCAAAAGAAGCTTCGTCGTATTGGGTGAAAAACGTGACCTTGACTAAGGTGATGGATGGAAATATTTTTTTTCTGTACATACTTTTATACTTAATAAAAAAAAAAATTATTATTTATTAAAATTAAAAAAAAAAAAATTATTTTTTTTTTTTTGTTTTGGTTTATTTAATTTAATATCTATCTGTGGATAATAAGTTAATGATTTGACATGAGTAATTTACATAACAGGAAAAAAAAAATGTAAAAAAAAATGAAATAAAAAAAAAATTTGTTTAAATAAACAAATTTTCCCTTATTTTGTTCCTTTTACCTTTACTATTTTGGGAAAATTATTCTTTTGAATATATATTTTTTTTAAATTTTAGACGGTATTAATATCGTTCCGCTAAATCAAGCGTTTCTCTGTGCGAAGTTTGAATTTGAATGGGTACCCTAATGTTTTCGAGGAGAATCAATTTTTTGAAATTTTGCTTTATATTTCGCGGCATACTTATGAATATATACTAAAGCCCCCAAATGATTTAAAAATTCTTTTTTTAAATAGTGTCCCGTACTTCCCTTCCCTTCATACCATTCTCTTCTTTTTGACAAATTGGTTGCAGGGTATCCCACTGTCGGACACCAGCGCGTCTGATCAAAGTTTTTTCTGTGATAAATCTGTGCAGCAGTAAGAGCAACTATGCTCCAAAGCAAGTTGCCCAAAATTGAGCTGCGAAAAAAAAAAAAGGGGAAGCGCAAAAATTCTTATCAAAACTTGCAATGCATTCCATCAATTTGGCACTACGCTAGCTACAATAAAGCAATCAATTTGTTCGCACAACTAACAGACATCTAACCCAACCTACAAACGCCCCTTGGACACTAAGCTCTGCTTTTGGACACCTTTGACAAGGGCCACTAAGATAACAAAAACAAAAGTAACAACGTTGGAATAACAAACATAACAAGTGCTTTAAGCTACGAGCTGGCCCAATTGTAATTGTTCATAACTGAAACTCTTTGGCCAGGCAAGCAGCAAACTAACCATGGAAGCAATTCATCGAGCCATCAATCAATCAATATTTATCTGTAGCAGTGACTACACTAAATAAATTCATTTCAATTCAATAATAACAGCCACATATAAAGAATGAATGTTTACCCAGAACAACGTTAGGGGTAGATAGTTAGATAGACGGATAGATACTTTGGCAGCAGTTTGTTCCTTGGCCAACTGTTTTGGTCTAAGCGTTCTTTTTTTTTTTGCTATTTGCATTATGCTTTATTTGCACGTTAGATTGTATAAACTTTTATATATTCATAGTTGTCATGCAATAGAATGATTAGCTTAGTCCGACAGCAAACTTTTGCAAAACATATTAAATTTAAAGAGGCTAAAATATAGCAGAGAGCTGATTGCAGTGCCGGAATATAACATACTCAAATAAAAAAAAACCCACCTCTTTACTTATTTTTGAAACGGAAAACTTATAAATGTTCCATACTTCTCACGGAACCAAAAATAAATGTATAGATACATTAAGGGCATAACTTGAAATCATTTAACTTTCGAAAAATGTATTTAAATATTTCTATAAATTTGGTTTTCAGATCTTCGCAAAAAAATTTCTTTCGTAATAATACGCAAATCGAAAGGCCTTTCTTTAATTTTTTTTAAAATTAGTTTTTTATGTCAATTTTCCTTTGTTTGCATTAAACACACTGTGTGTAAAATATATGTTTAGGGCAATTATTATTTTATGCTTTTTAGTCCTAGGTATATTTGGCTATCCGAAAATTGTATTCGGATTCGTTTTGAAACCGAGTTTTTGGTGCTGCCAATTTCACCAAAACAAATGTTTTATTCGGTTAAAAACCTTATGTATTTTTGGCAAGAGGAATTAAAACGAATCAGCAAAAAGGGCTTAAGAAATTACGAATTTTACACTGAAATAATTTTTCCAGAGCTCTCAGATTATATTTATACCAACTTCAAGTTAGATATTAACTGACAATTATTTTTAATTATTTTTTTACTGACTCAACCAAAAAATTGCATGCACAACCAAAAACGAATTTTTTGCATACTTGCACATGCACGAACACATTGCCTAATCGATGACAGATTGGTGCGACAGAGTTGCCGCGTTGAGCAAAGAAAATTTCCCGTGTAACAAAAAAAGCTAAGTCGTGTTTAATTTCAATGAATATTGTTGCCAAAGTAATAATTTGTGTAGATTTATTTAAAAGACAGAATGAAAAAGTCCTAACAATATTTTCATGAACATAAAATGTAAACAACATATAGAAATTGAAGGCTGCAGAGCTGCGGCAACCATGTCAGCTGTTTTGTATAAAAAAATAATTTCACGACAACACAATATCTAAAATAAAATATTCGAATTTATCGAAAATAAAAAGGGAAATATCAACAAAATAAAAATTTTCCGGTTTTCCGGATCCTGCAAAAATGAATCCAAATAAAATTCTTCGTTTTACCGGGTCTCGTTTTCCATAGCTCGACTGATTATTACATTATACTCTTCTTTAAATCAGTAGATCTCAACAGCAAAAACAGAAAATAAATGGATCTCTTAATCATTTATCATTGGAACACAATTAAGGCTGGCATTTCCGTTTTATTTATAAATTTAGCTGACAGATCGCAAAAAGAACCAAAATAAATAAATTTAAAAATTTTGAATAAAATACAATTACAAATTTTGAAGCTTAGGTATTGTACAGTATATGGACTAAAACTATTTCCCAATAGATTAGACGTTTTTAATTAGAAAAAAATTCCTATTAGTTTTTATTGTATAAGTTTTAAAAATCAATTAAAAAACCAATTTAAAAATGCATTTAGAACAAAATTTTGTGTAATTAAAGATAACTGAAGCTAGTATGATTTTCGATATTCCATTATCTTGTGGGGTACCAATGTTTATTTCTATACTTGCTTTTAGTGGCATTGCGCATACGCACTGTATGTGCACTAGAGTAAACTTCTCGTTTAATCAAATTTAAAAGTAATTTATTTTAATTATTGTGCTTTAGGCTCTAGACATGCATATTACGCATACGCACTGTCTTCACATGCATTTTGGTAACTTCTGTTAACCTTTTAAGCACATTTTACGTAAAATCTTATCTTTATAGCTGCAATTAAGAGTTAAATAATGAAAAGGTCCCAAACAGAACAAAATGTTATGGCACTGTCCAATCAGCCTGCTAAGTGATTTAAAACTTGCGCCAAAACTTTAGTTTTGTATTTCGTTAGCTATTTTCCAGCTGTCATCGCTCCATGTCCTCATAAAGTTGATCACCAACGGCTGGAAGGCTGAAAAACTTTTAATTATTGCGCACTTGCGATGTTCAATTTGTTCGCGTTGTTGCAAATTATAAAGTTTGTCGAGTTCAATTATGTATTGTAAGAGTAGTCCTACTAAGACTCTCTCCATTGTTTTTAACACTAATTTGCAGTTCAAAGTTTCTTTGTTTGCAGACCAAGCGTCTGGTCTGACTAGCAATCAGCCTAACATATTGACTTTTCATTAAGACAGAGTTGCCTGTGATTTAGTTTCGAAAAATAAAATAAATAAAAATTCTGAGTTAATTATGTTTGAGCCGCGCAAGCCACATTTTTGGAGAATTTTTACAACGGAAACTAATGAGGATCGTGGTGGATTTATTACACGCGTATTTATTCAGTTTGGAATCTTTATAATTGTGGCACTGATTCAATGGGTGCTTGTATTGGCCAGCTTTCGGTAAATGCTTAAAGCCAAAGTGTTATAAATTTTTTTTTTATTTAAGTTTGCCTTATGTAGCTCAGAAATGTTGGTACTATACCTGAACCATGAGTCGACGGTACTGGTGACGTTCTTTTTTTCCATGCTGCTTTTTGCACTCTTCGCGATTAGCAGTCAGTTACGTCACATAGCCTGTTTAAATTGGCTGCTCGTCGTCCTTATTGTAAGTGCTGCATAATATCTTCAAATTTAAGCTGCTTGACAATTGCAGGTTGAGGGCATGATTTGCAGCTTGGGATTTCTGGTGCTCCATACAAATTTATTGTATTTTTTTTTAAGTCTGCTAATGGTAACAATACTATTGGTGCTTGTAATGGTTACAGCCGTTTTTACTCCTGTAAGTCAAACAATGTATATGTTACTGTTTTTATAAATAAATTAATTTTTTTTAAGTTCGACTTTACCAGCAGAATTTATGTCGGATACCTATTGGGCACTTTTCTTTTCTCATTAAGCATCTATGCCATCATGTTTTTCATTTTATATAAATATATTGCCGCCGGTTATGCCTTTGTCGTACTACTTGCCATCGTGATTATGTCTGTAAGCTCATGTCATCATTAACATCTCTTGACTTTTCCAGCACTTGTAATCTGCATGCATGTCATTTGCAGTTCTTCCTCTATCATGTGCAGTGCATTGTGGGTGGCAACACGATGCAAACCAACATTCGGGATGCGTTGCTCGCCTCGGTCGTATTGTTTTACGACTTTCTGGCCTTATTTATGTTAACCTTCTTTGTGCGACCAGAGTTGAAGGCAAAGAAATAAAAGCATTGCAAGAAATATATGTTAAATGAAATCTTTAAAATGGCATTAAATTGAAATAAGTATAATAAATGATTTTAAAATTATTTGTTGGGCACTACTTGTACTACGAAGTGCCTTAAACCACGAGCTATGGGTGGAATTTTAATTAGTATGCGACGTCAAGAGCCAAGATTTACCTTATCCCAACGTCTACGCTTCAAGAGTCATTTCGCTGAAGTTGTTTAAGATATTAAGAAGAGTCTCAAAAACGGTGATATTTTTCGTTATAATTTAGTCGAAAGTTAATCAGTCGGGGCGTTGCCCGAGAGTGGTATATTTTCCATGTTGACAAAATCACTGAGCGCGTCCAAAAACAAAGTAAATAATATAATAATAATGCCCTACTTTCCCTTTTCATTTTTGTTTTAACATTTACCAACACTAGCATTTTCTTCATCTCCCAAACCCTTGTTTACCTCTTTTCGGACTCGCTTAGTGTGGGTATGCGATCTCAGCATTCGTCTGCAGGCTTTCCGATCCTGGATCATGTCATCGCTGAGACCCATTCGTTGCTGATGTCGGCTAATTCTGGAACGTTCTTAGGATTTTTTATACGCTGCACTGTTAATTTTTAAAATTAAACTTTTAGATAACAAATTCGATTTCCGAAAATCGTGAAGCATTACATTTTCTTGTAACATATATAAAGAAACTTATAAAAATTTTTTCGATCAAATATCGAGTGTTAGTCGGAGGTACCATTAAAGCAAAGTAGCCAAATGATCAAAAAACCAATGAAATCTAAATAAATACTCGAATAAATTTCAAACCAAAAAGTTTTCAATCTCAATTTTATTTTTTCTCTGAAGTAATATTTATAAATAATAATGTGAATGAAGATTTCGTGGCTACATGTAAATAGTAAATGCAGGTTTTTTTTCTGTAAAATATCGCGAAAGCTCAAAAAATACAAAATGTCAACTTTGATTGCCAATAATTAAAAAACCACTAATTTTAAATTGATATTTTGTTTGCACAGCATACCTTGATGTATGTTAAACCATATTCAAATATAATTTTCTCCAAATTTTGACCTTATTCTGGGGGACTTTTGGCCAAAATCTGGCACAAGGGGTATAATAAGTTCATGCAAATATATGTAACGGGCAGAAGGAGGCGTGGTAGACCCCCTAAAGTATTATATATATATTCTTGATCAGCGTCAACAACTTAGTCGATATATCCCTGTCTTTCAGTCTAACTGTCCGTATTATAGAAATGATCTTAGGGACTATAAGTGCTATGGAGCTGAAATCGAGTGAAAACTTTAAAAGATATAAGTGAAACCAGGCATAGGTCAGAGCTATGAAACTTTGATAGGAGAGGGCAGAACTCCCTAATTTCAAATCAATTTCTGGTATTAAAGACTAAGAAAAAAACATCAAAAATTTAAAATAATTTTTTTATATATAGAGGCCCAGCTAAAATTTTACAAATTCCCCGACTACATTGGGTATATACCGACTTTTATTTACCTTAATATATTGCGCTAGACGCACCTTCGAAAAGTTTTTTTTTGTTTGCTTTGTTTTCGATAGTTTACGTTATTCTTTGGTAGATTTTTTATAAAATAAATATGAGAACTTTTGGCTAGGCCAGGGTACTTTCTAACAATGTATGGTAATTAGCGCCACAGTGAGAGCGCTGTCAGAGCCTCTCAAATTATAGATGCATTGGTAAGCTGAGTTAATGTTTTGTAATACAATCAATAGCTTAGTAGCGTATCTGTGTGAACGACCCGAAAATTAGCAGTTTCCTGGTTCATATTCGTTTCTCAAATAGTAGTACGGCTTAAAAGTAGTAAGACCAAACCTTTTTGATGACCTTGGGCTCACACAAATTTAACACATTTTTCTCTATTTATTTATCAAGTCTAAATAATTCCCCCGATTATTTATATAGTTGGGATAGGTCATAATAAACTATACTATAATAATGTCAAGTGCGCCGTCCAATCTTTATGGGAGCACAAGTGATATTCGTGGCCTTTTTTTCCAATGACCACATCGAATTCGACAGCTTCCCCATCGCCCAAAGAGCGACATGCTTTTTTGGGATTATTCTTTGCAATAGCGCTCTGATGCACAAACAGTTCTTCATCAATGCCGATCCGTTTGATGAACCCATAACCATTTTTAACATTGAACCACTTGAGGGTTCCAGAGACTCTCGTCGTCATTGGTTTCTTGATTGGTGGAGCTTCGTGTTCATGCATGAACAATACTCTATATAGCATATTTTACGACACTAATATGTCCATTTATTCCACAAAAATTGTATAGGCTAAACATCTCTCTTAACTAAATGGTTTCAGAGACCATATTTAAACAAGTTTTAATTCAAAAGCAATGCGAGAGCATTCAGTTATTTTTATAAAAATTAAAATTGAGAGATTTGTGACAACACCATAAAAACCCGTGCAAACCTTTTTTGTCATGCCAGATTCATTAAAGTAAATTTGATACCCGGAACTGAAATGTCAAAGTGCTCAAAATGCTTTCAAAACTGTTTTCTTATCGTAAAATTTTTGCATGGAACTATGTATATATTTTTTATGAATTTATTTACCCCAAAAAAGAACTCTTAAGCCTAACCTCCAGCTAAATTATGAATATATGCAGTCTCATAATAATTTGTTGTATCTCAGGCACTCGTTCATGCGAAACATAAACACCGGCTGCAGTTGAGCTTTAAAGCAGCCATTGGGACCACGTAGATGCAGAAGTATGAAATCCCGACAGTCTATTAAGCCATCATCATTGCAATCTCGCATATATTTAGCCATATAGCTGCGCACTACTTGGTCAGCACACTCTGGTGACGCTACACAGCTTGCATAGTCTATAAAGCATTAAAATTATAAATTCAAAGTGACTTTTTACTGACAGCTTATTAATTAAATCCTTACCCTGCATGCCTGGCCCATACGACTGGTCTGCTGCTTTTAGTGCATCCTGCCAATACATTTGCGAGATGCGATAGTAGCCACATGCAACCCCTCCACTGCATATGGCCGGCTTTAGGTTTGTTGTGGTCTTGGCTATGCACTGCAGGCACTCGGCACTGATCAGCTTTGGGAGCTGCTGTTCATTATATGCAGCTGTTCGGGCAGCTGCAAATAGTTGTATTCAGGCTCATTAAATACAACCAAATCGTTTGTTGCAGCTCTCTTAGACAACCTACCTACTCCCGCAACAGTTACCAGCTCAAAAGGCTTCGTGGTTTGCAGTTTATGTATCTCAGCTGGCTTAATATGAAAACGGCCCAGATGAGATTTTTGTCTTAAGTGCATCCAAATTGCGGCTAGGACCAGCAGCAAAGCCAAGATGATGGCTGCTATGCTTATGCAGCGACTCAGGCGACATGGTTTTTTTTTTGGCTTTCCTTGTGGAGCAGGCACTTGCTCAAGCTCAATCTCTAATGAACTGTTGTTTGCAGCTCTTGACAATTTTCCATCCGCATCCATGCAGTGAAGAGTGAGACCACGTTGCGAGCCAAGTGACTATAACTTAAGCGACTTAATTTGCAGCTTGCTTGTAAGCAACTGAGCTGAGATATTTTTTTTTTGCTTCTTCTAGGCGACTATTTTACACGTATTTGGGTGATAACCTCTCATTGATTATCTCGGCTTTGTTGTTGTTGTTGTTGGTTTTGTTGTGGTTGTTGTTGTAATTGATGCTTGTTGTTTGTGGTAGCAGCTTTATTTGCTCTCTGCTTGCTCACTCTGTCGCTCTGCTTCTTTGTGCTCAAGGGCTTATCTCTTGTAGTTTTGAGTTTCAGTTTTTGTTTTGAAAAATTTTGCCATTTGTTTGGCATTTGCACGCTTCGCACATAAAATACAGTTGTGCTCGCGATGTTAGCTTCGATTGCAATGCTCTCTCCATATAAGCACATAACAGGAGCGTATTCAATAAAAGTTTCAAGGGGGCGCCCAAATTTCAGTACAGTATGGTTACATTTTTTTTTTGTTACTGCTTATAAAATATGTTATTGAGCACATTATTTAAATTTCTAAGAGTAAAATTAAAGTTAGCTATTTATTCACATAAATTTAAAAGTATGATTATTCTCAAATAAGAAATTTTGCAATAAAGTGGGGATTTTACACACAACCTGAGGCTTTTTGTTGTTGTTTATGGAACCAATTGAACCAATTGAATTGAAAATTAATTGAATTGGCCACCAAGACCGTGTGATATCACACCGTTGTACTTTTTCCTTTGGGGCTACGTGAAATCTAAAGTGTTTGTGGATAAGCCAGCTACGATTGAAGCATTACCCGTGTTATTCGCGAGATACCATCGATTATGCTCGAGCGCATCAACGAAAATTGGAACCTCAGCATAATAATAATAATAAAGATTTTCCGATTCATTTCCAATTTTTGTCTTTTTTTTGCATTTAAAAAAAGAAAAACCTCAAGATTAACGACTAATTTTTTAATGAACGACTTGGACCTCAAAGTTCTTATTCAATTTAGACAGCTATAAAGACCATAAATTAGCAGCTGGTTTATTTCAAAGGCAACTTACATATTGCTATTATGAAACACAAATATTTAGTATTTCGGATGTCTGCGGAGGCCCGGTATTCCAACCCTGCATCCGTCCCTGACACACACTCGTACACACGCACATACAATTTGTAACAGACGGCACTAGCACCAGCGTGTTTAGTAAACAAATATTATAGTATGTGATAAAAAGGAAATGACAGCGACAACAGCATGAGTGCGAATCATAGTCATTACCATCTTGGCAAGACGTGGCTTATAGAGCGCTTTACAGAGCAAAATGTTATTTCTTTTTACGACCAGCTGTCGTTCGGTTTCATAAATGTGCTTGTCAAAGATTTGCAGGTCCCAACTGTCAACCGGAATTGCAAGCCTTAACCTGCAATGCCTTCCAATTTGTTCAGGTGCAAAACTCAACTAGGCAACAAAAGGCCACTTTGTTGATTTTTTTAGAGGCAAGCACATGTAAAAAACTCAACAATTAGATGAAAACCTTGTACTAAGCTGTGTGAAAAAATTCTATAAAAAGAGTAAGTAGTATTAGTGCGCAGCACAAACCATCCACAGATTGTTTAAAACTAAAATATCAAAGCCAAGTTATTTGAATAAATATTTAAATGCAAAGCAAGTTTCGTTGCGTGCCTATAAAAATGTTACAATATTTCGAAAAACTTAAACAAAGCTAAAACTGGTTTGCCAGTTAATCGTAGTATGTAGCAACAAAATAAAATTTTTACGCCAGCCGAAATTAAAGCAACTTCCCACTTCCTACATTGAAAAACAATATTATTTGCTAGTTCATGGAACTCTCAATGAAAGATGAAAGTAAATAATACTTGAGGCTTATTAGTTCTTGCGGGTTTCGTAATAAACATGTGTTGCAAACAAACTTGTTTACACACTATTACAGTTTATTTATAAATTAAGCAAAAATTAATTGCTTATTAAGTAAATGAAATTCTAATTAATGCTGGGAATATTATTCAGTAAAATTTAAGCCATAAAATATATTTAAAAATATATTGAGTATTACAAAAAAAGATGTGCGTAGCTTGGTGAAATGATATAGAGAAGTAAACAAATAATAAAAAGAGACTAGTACATACATTTTCTGCAAATAATTTAATGAGTTCAAATGCAAAGAAAATTGTGCTGTATATTAATTTAATTTATTATACCCTGTACCTATAGGTACAAAGGGTATACTAGATTTGTGCAATGTATGTAACGGCAAGAAGGAGGCGTGGCAGACCCCAAGTCCTTTATACCAAAATGCTTATCATAACCTCGGGTAGCGATTGAGCCATGTCCGTCTGTCCGTCCGTCTGTCCGTCCGTCCGTCTGTCCGTCTGTCCGTCTGTATGAACACCTAGATCTCGGAGACTATAAGAGCTAGAGATACGAAACTTTACCAGCTGGTGCGCATATTTCCTCAGAAGATCAAGTTTGTTGAATCATGTCAATATCTTTCCCCGTTCCCCCGTAGCAGAGTTTCGCGGTTTTTAGCTAAACCGTTTAATATTTTAATCTGAAACTTAACAGAGCGATGCGTTGTGGTTACATGCATCTGTGTGTCAAAAATAAACAAAATCGGACAATTACAACAAAAGTTATAGTCTAAAATGTAAAAATTTCACCTCCCCTTGCCTATAAACTGCGTCAATATTTGACTCTACGTAATTATACCCTGTACCTATAGGTACAAAGGGTATACTAGATTTGTGCAATGTATGTAACGGCAAGAAGGAGGCGTGGCAGACCCCAAGTCCTTTATACCAAAATGCTTATCATAACCTCGGGTAGCGATTGAGCCATGTCCGTCTGTCCGTCCGTCTGTCCGTCTGTCCGTCTGTCCGTCCGTCCGTCTGTCCGTCTGTATGAACACCTAGATCTCGGAAACTATAAGAGCTAGAGATACGAAACTTTACCAGCTGATGCGCATATTTCCTCAGAAGATCAAGTTTGTTGAATCATGTCAATATCTTTCCCCGTTCCCCCGTAGCAGAGTTTCGCGGTTTTTAGCTAAACCGTTTAATATTTTAATCTGAAACTTAACAGAGCGATGCGTTGTAGTTACATGCATCTGTGTGTCAAAAATAAACAAAATCGGACAATTACAACAAAAGTTATAGTCTAAAATGTAAAAATTTCACCTCCCCTTGCCTATAAACTGCGTCAATATTTGACTCTACGTAATAATAGTAATAAATGACCTAGAACCACCAATTTTGGTAAGCTAATTCATGTGCCTCTAATGAACAAATACACATCCAAATTTTATCAATGCGGGCCCCCCACCCCCCGCAATCGATTTACCGTGTTTTCTCCCACACCCCTTAAAATATCTCCTTGAAACTTACCCCATATACTTTAAATAGCTTCTTTAAAGTAAATTTCGATTTTCATCAAAATCGGTTAAAATTTGCGGAACTTATAGGTATCAATATCGTTTTGCACCAACAAAAAAATGTTCCAATTGGAAATTCTTAGTAAGAATATGCAGGAATAAATCTTTTTTTGAGAAAAAAGGTACAGGGTATTCCACTGTCGGGCACCGCCTCGACTGTATTACATTTTTTTTGTACTCCTTATTTAACTAATTTTTACATTCTTGATTATTGGTATCTGGTAACAAAAGGGCAATTGAAGAAATTGGTATGGATATAGAGACGCTGCTTTGAGAACAAGTAAACATTTTGTATTCATTAGGCTCACATGAGTCTACGTGTTACATTTGATGGCAAGAGGTTAAGAATGTATATAATAATAGTATTAATTCACAATTTGCTTTATTTGGCAAAATATACATATTGAATCAGAGTTTAGATATGCTTTCTTAAGAACTGAGAAATTAAAAGAACTCGAAAATTTAATGCTAAGAAATGGCAAGAAAAAAAACCTTTATTATGATGAAAAAAACATGTTGAAAGAGTTATAAATTAGGCAGGTACTTAACTGAAGCTTATATCCGTCATCACGAAACTTGTGCGATATCTAATTTTTTATAAGCGAAATTGTTAATAGCGCGAGAAATAAGTTCATCCATCTTTTGAATATTAGATTTCTCATGCAGTCGTTTTGTTGCATAAATAAAAATAGTTTTGTTGTAGTTTATAGGGGGGAGATGTTTTGTAATAAATATAATTGTGTCATTATGTTAGAATTAGTCATTCAATTTTGTTACTTTGCTTCAGTTTTTATAATTCTGCTTAATGGGAATGAAAATGAATATGAATCGAAAATTAAAACCTGCGTACAGACAATGAAGCGCATGTGGGTAAAATTTTATGCATCTAGCTTTTATGCTCGCAGAGATTTAGGCGCTTAGATGTACGCCCGTTTGGTACGAAAAAAACAAGAACTACAAATGTAGTGTACTACTGACATTGCATTTATTTTGAAAAATCTTTATTTATTCGGCCAAATCAATTTCATCGAATTTAAAGTAATTCCCAAAGTAATACAATGCACTTATGCCAACGGATTTTCCAATCACCGAAACAAGTGTTAAAATCGATTTCCGGGATGGCCTTCAACTCTCTCTTCGACGCGGCTTGAATCTCCTCTATCGACTCAAAACGGTGTCCCCGAAGCGGTTTTTTGAGTTTGTTAAATAGCCAGAAGTTGAACGGTGCCATATCAAGTGTGGAACGATATGGGTTGAGTTTCTAGCGAAATGGTCACGAAAAATCAATGCAGTGTGAGGCGTTGCATTGTCATGGTGCAAAAACCATGAGTTGTCCCGCCACAATTCCGGCGTCTTTTTTGGAGAATAGCTTCAGGCAAACTGCGCATAACGCTCAAATAATATTTCTTGTTGATTGTTTGACCCGGCGGAGGGAACTCATAATGCACAACACCACGATAATCAAAGAAAACGTCAACATGACCTTGATTTTTTGGTCTTGCCTCACCTTTGGCACGATATTCGCTCGATTGATCGGTTGTTTCGGGGTCGTAAGTATAGATCCAAGTCTCATCTCCAGGTATTATGCCTTTCTTCTCGTCAATGTAGTCAGAAAGCATTGTTTCACGCACTTCAACGCGACGCCTTTTTTCCATAAACTTCAATTTAGACATTGCGAAAAAAATTCACTTTTAGCAGCTCACAAATACTCAAACACTAATGAATATTTTGACGTGTAACTTGGCATGGATTACCAAGACAGTCCTGCCAACCTGAAAAAAAAAATTCCTCCAAATCCAATTTGAATTTGCATTTTTTGGACACAGTAGTATTATATTTTTTTTATACAAGTACATATGTACATACTCCCAGGCTCAGAAAATTCAGCAAACTTTAAAAAAGAAGCAACAGCTGCTGGAATATCGGAATGCCCTTACTGCTTTAACATCGCATCCACTTGCCTGAAATGTTGAAAAACTTGCAAATCAGTGTGTCCTCAATTCGGGATTATACTATGATGGCGTTTTTTGCATGTTTCTTAACTCGGCATGACGTGGCAGCCATTTTCATTATGTTCTACAGTGCGTGTGTAGGAAAAGCCATTTGTATGTTTCCCATAGTACACACACACACACACACACACACGAACACTCACACACATATGCATGAACATGCACATGCAACAGAATGCTCCAGTTAAGCTCCTTGAACAAACGCACAGCACGCCCAAAAAAACAAAAAAAAGCAAAAAAAAGCAAAAAAAAAAAACTAAAATAAAACCCCGAAATCAATTATGAAAACATTACGAGCAGTAGCACTAAATGGCTTTTATGCTAACGCTAACGCCAACGCTTGCGCCAGCGTCGACGTTGACGCCAACGCCAAAGACAAAGTCAACGACGCTGAAGGTCGGCCCTTTGCCTGGGCAATGGAATCTTAGTGCCAAGCATTGTTAGCTCAACCACATTTGTATGTATTGTATGTGTACGTAATATTATATAGCGAATTTCTTTGCTCCCTGCCATTTTTTTTTCGCTTGCAAATTTTCCACTCGAGTTCTTTTCATTTATATAGCCAGTGTACCCAACCCATGCTGTGAAGAGCTGGCATTTAAATGCTCAAAGTCCGGCCACAACAACAACTGCAACATAAAAATGTGGCAGGGCAAATAGTGCACAAAAATCAGCAAAATGGCAAAATCTAAGCTTGAGTACTTTGTGCACTCGATTACAGGCACTTTCCGGTTTGATTTTGTTGGCCAGCAGCCTGCATTCAGCACGTTTACTTTGCAGAATGCTACAACACGGGATGCTCTTGCCAGCATTGACTAGCTGATGCACAACCGTCACGTAGCAAGCTAAAACAAAGTTAATTAGATTTGTGGCAAGATGGCCATTATTGAAGCCAAATGGCTGCCGGGTCGCTGCTCCTGTTGCTATATAAACTGCCTTAGCTCTAGCTCCAGCTGCTTGTGTGCAAATTTATTGTAGTCGTCTGCTAATCCGTTGGTTTTTGTGTTACGTGCTAGGGTGGTCGCGTTACGGAGTGATGTAAATTCTGGGTGCACTTTGAAATTTGTATGCGCCATTTTGTTGCGGTTTATTCGCATGGAATGGCCTGCTCTCTCTGCCCTCGCTCATATACTCTCAATTACGGTAGTAAAGTACGCCAAAATAGTATGCTCATGCCACGTAGCAACGCCATGAAGCCAAAGAGGAAACGCGAAATTTTTTTATTTACCCTTAAATATTTATTATAGAAAAAAGCACATAGATTTTGTGTTTGAGCCTGGCTAAAGCAGTGCTCTTTTTTTTTATTTTTCTATTATTTTATGATATTTTATGCATCATAGCTATGTAATTTATGTGAATAAATAAATCATTAATAATCAATGGCGTAGGCTACATTATTGAACTTTCTTATCACCGCTGAAAATGAAATCCTTTTTTTTTTGTTATATATATAAAGAAAAGTAGCGACCATCCACGGTTCCTAAGCACATTCTTTATTTCCAAAAATTTTTTACATATACAATAATATGAATTTGGATTTTTGAACTCAGCAATTGATCTAGTTGAAAGATCTACTTATAATTTGTATGCTATGCGTATTACCTCATTTTATTGGCATATTCGGGAACTTGCGCTCCGTTTCTATGTTAAATAAGTTTTAGTTAACAGATCAAAAGGGCATTTTGGCAATTTTCCTATATTAAAAAAAAAAACATGATAATACCTGAATATATAAAGTTCGTATATTGATATTTTTGTGAACAGTTTCTATATACATATATAATATATACTCAAATAAAATTGAATCGAATTAAATAAAAGGAATTACTAAAAAGTGTCATATTTTAAAGCTTTCGTCGTATTTAAATTCAAAAAAATTCGGAAAATATGATATATTCTGCCGAGCTCCGGAAAACGAATCCGAACATTTTATTCCTTTTCCGCAGCACGCAAAAACGAATCCGAATAAAATAGTTCGGTTTGGTTTTTTCGTTTTCCGCAGCACAAATGTATTTTAAGAAACCTTGATACGAGCCAAAGCCAGAATTGAAAAAAAAAATAGCTGAAATAAAATCCCGAACTTCTCAAAAAACTTGTACGAGTCGTTATTTTCCATATTTTAATATTTTTTTAATGTAACTCGTCATGACCGGCTTATTAAAAATAAACGTGTTTCCACGATATTTATTTATTGGTTTCATTGAGTTAATTGCTTGTAATAGATTCTCATAGACATTAACTTGTATAAGACTAAATTTATTTAGTTAAAACATCTAAGAACAGTTTTAAACTAACTTATGGCCACTTACAACGTATTACAAAGGATATTATATTGGTTTAGAGTACTTTTGAAGCTTAACGACTCTATTATTATCACGATTGTTGGCATAAGAGTATACAAACCTTCAGGCACCAAAGTAACCTTTTCTATTTTCTTTTGCCTTTGTTTTAATGCATTTTTTATAACTACATTTAAGCTTTTTTTCTACTTTATATTGCAGTTAAGCGAAGTTAATGCAACTACCTGAACAAAATGCAAATGTGGCACGCAGCTGGCTGCTTTTACCACAAGGAAAAGGCAATGCTGTAAACTTAACCACACACAGAAGTTAAGAGAAGAAGAAAAAAAAAAAACAATAAGAAAAACTTATATCATTATAGTGAAAGAAATCGTACAACATATGTAAATATAAGCTTAGTTAAGAGCAACTAACAACAAAGAAAGCAAGGCCAACAACAAACTTAAAGCTGAATGATTGAAAATGCAAATTGCATTGCAGTGCAACTGACTGCTACAGTAACCGCAATAACTGCCAGACTTGGCACAGGGCGAGAGGCAACAAAATCGGAAATACAAACAAATTTTGCCAACAGCGAAGCACCCACAATTATAACATCAACAATAGTACTGAAAAAATACCACAAAAACAGAAGCAATCAAGTGCACGAACATAGCGATAACAATACCAACGAACCGACGATCTTTGATGGGGTACGCTGCGTATGCGTAATATGCAAACTGCCGACCATTAAACGGCTGGCAATGACACAATTAAAATGTATCGTTGCAAAAATTGGTTTTGCGCGCGCAGCAACAACAACAACTATGTCGATGTGGCACTAAATGACACTGTGACGTCATCTAATCACATCAATAGCGTTCGCAACAAAAGCAATCAACAGTCCAACACGGCAAACCGTTCCACCGAAGATGAAACAACGCATCATAACATACACACACCGACCGCAACAACAATGCCAACAGCAGCAACAGGCAGTGGGACAGTAGCAGGAACAGGAGCAGGTACAGGCGCACATGTGGTTACTTTTCTGGATGATGCACCAAGTGGCAGCATAACAAGTAGTCGACTGGTGACCACCGCTGAGTTACATCAGGCACACATGCTTGAACATCACTCCAATTTGGATGCCATTGAGCCGGCCGATGATTTCATTTATGGTCCTGGTGCCGGGCTCTCACTTTGCGACGATAGTTTGCCCTCGGCCAAAAACTGCTATCGTTTGGTCATGCTGGGGTACGTAACAAGCAAACTCACTCACAATATGCCAATGTAATAGCTATTGTATGCTGCTTTGTATTTGTATTTTTGTGCGTGTATTTGTGTGTAGGTCCTCACGTGCCGGCAAGTCATCGATTGTGGCACGTTTTTTGGGCAATCGCTTTGAGGAGGCCTATACGCCAACCATTGAGGAGTTTCATCGTAAATTGTATCGCATACGAAATGAGGTCTTTCAATTGGATATTTTAGATACTTCTGGCTATCATCCATTTCCCGCAATGCGTCGCTTGTCGTTTCTAACGGGTAAGTACCGCCATAACGTATACGCATGCACTTAGAGAAAACAACTTACTAGATAAATATTTAAGCACAACCTTTTTTTATACTAAAGTCTATTAAAGGCTATTTTTTTGTTGGGTAGCTTTATTGTGAGAGTATTTGGTCAACAGTTTTGCTCACAACTATTCTAACAGTTGCCACAACTTTGTTGTAACCTTACATGACTGACATTATTTTATTTGGACCCCTGCAGCTTGTGCACTCATGCGTTCAACGTAAACGTTTCTCTGCGGTTTTTCTCTCAGTGTACATAGTTAATCATGTGTGAGTTTGTGACTTTTAGGGGTTGGCTAACGCTGTTGCCGCAATCATATCAAACGCACGTTTCATCACTTAAGTTCCCAAGTGCCTGCCGCTATTTAATGTGCTATAAATTATCATAAAAATCAGACTCAGCTGTTGTTCAGCTTCCATTTGTTTGCTCTCTGCCATTTGTTGCTGGCATTCTAATGTCACCCACAAACCTATCTATAAACAAACATACACATAAACACTCAACCCGTATTAAATATATAGACATCGTATACATGTATGCGTATACTTTATTAAGTGACTGCAAATTGGCATAAATAAGCAATAAATTTGCATTAGTTAAATCAAGAAACGATTAATGTAAATTTTATGCTTAAAATTTGTACTTGATTTATTTTGGTGTTTTTTCGTAGGAGATCTCTTCATATTGGTCTTTAGCATGGACTCACGTGAATCCTTTGAGGAGGTAGTGCGTCTGCGCGAGAATATACTCGAAACTAAATGGGCAGCTCTGAATCCCGGCTCTGGTTTCAAAAAGAAAAGTCTGCCCAAAATACCTATGATATTAGCGGGCAATAAATGTGATCGGGATTTCAAGTAAGTAAAGTAAGGTTTCCATTAATTTAATTTAAAAGCTTTAGCTCTTAAGTGCTTAAATTAAGCATATCAAAAAAATTAAAGATTTAAAGAAAAATGCGAGTATGATTGATTTTATTGTTTTAAAATTAAATATTTTTTATACCCTGTACCTTATGGTACAAAGGGTATATTAAGTTTGTGCGAACCAAAAATGTATGTAACATACAGAAGGAGTCGTCGGACACCCCCCAAAGTTAACTAAAATATGTTCAGGGTGACTAGAGAAGTCGATATAGCCATGTCCATCTGTCTGTTTGTCCGTCTGTATGAACGCCTAGATCTCATAGATGGTAAGAGCTAGCGCAACAAAACTTTCAGATAAGATCCCTTATTATCCTACGACAGAAAAGTTAATTCATTTAAGTTTGACATCATGGCTATATTATATAGGGGTTGTTCAGAGATCCTAGAAAAAAGCAAAAAGTTTTAGATTGATAATTCGTTTGTTTAAGAAGATATCGCAACCAAATTTGGCATTTTTTTAGAGTTCCCAAGCACTGAACTAAATTTGTTCAAAATCAGTTGACTATATCATATAGCTCCCATAGGACCGACCTGTCAAAAAAATTCGTTGTGCTTCATTTGTTTGTGAAGATATCGTAGCCAAATTTGGCAATCGGAAGTTTTTAGAGCTCCCAGCACTGTACCAAATTCGATCAAAATTGAATGATTATATCACATAGCCCACATACGACCAATCCGAAAAAAAATAATTCGAATACAAAATTCGTTTGTTTTTTGTTTGTTTATGAAAATATCGTAGCTTAATTTGGTAAACAAATTTCTTTTGGAGTTCTTAAGCAATATGTATACCAGATTTGATCGCTATACAGGGTATCCCAAAGTCGTTCGCACCCGGCTTTAATGTAAGCCATCTTTATTACGATGAATTGGATGTTTATGAGTTTTTTAAAAAGTCAGGTTATTCCAACTTTACTTTACTTAGCTTTACTATGCATATTTACTTAAAACTCCCGAAGTTCCCAACCGCTTTTATCAAAATTTGCACTGTTCTTTTGGTCTTTCTACTCTCTGGTGTTTCTACTCTATACCTACCCTATACTCTACCCTATAAAATCAGTATCATCCATCTTTATTGCTTATTCCCAGAACCGTACAACTGGATGAAGTCATGGGCTATATAGCCGGTCAGGATAACTGCTGCACCTTTGTTGAGTGCTCCGCACGTCAGAATTACCGCATCGATGATCTCTTTTATGCTCTCTTCATGGTCTCCAATTTGCCACTAGAAATGACACCAAACCATCATCGGCGCTTGGTATCCGTATTTGGCGCGCCCTCACCGCTACCCCCGCATGGCTCAAACACAGGCACAACCAAAAAGAATGCTCTGTCCATCAAACGGCGCTTCAGCGATGCCTGCGGTGTGGTTACGCCCAATGCGCGTCGACCCAGCATTCGCACGGACCTCAATCTGATGCGCTCAAAGACAATGGCACTGAATGAGGGTGAGGGGGTGCGCACCACATCACGTTGGAATCGCTGCACTCTGATGTGAGCTGGCGTAGGCAATAAGGAGTAACGCCTGTATGTAATTTGTTACCTTCTTTTTTTTTTGTTGCGTTGGGTTTAGAGCCACCAGCCATTAGGCAGCCGGTTAGACATTTAGCAGCCATGTGATAGTAGTAAGCAGAAAAGCGGACAAGAGTGTAATCCGGCTGGAATGGGCTTGGTGGCAGGCAGGCTTAATTTTAAATGCAGCGTTTGGGTGATTTTGATATATGATAATGTATAAATATATATATATAGAGGCGTATAAGCTTAACATAAATTAAACATGACTAGATCCCGCATTTTCGCACTTTAAGATAGATCTATTGTGTAAAAAACATTCAAAGCGGATTTACTGTGCAGTATATAACGCTGGAAAGTAAACTCTTTGGGTAGGGTAATTGCAATAATTATAAAGGACTTTCGTTGGTACTGTGACAGGCTTCAAAGCTGCATGTTTTTTATAAAAGGGCAGCTTAACAAAAATCCGATACGCTTAAGCAAAAAATAATTTCCGCAAAAATGCATGATTATGGTAAAGCGGATGTTTAATTAATTAATTAATTCCAGAAAAAATAGCCTATTAATTTAGAGATAGATACTTACATTTCGGCCGTGCGTACACAGAGCGCTTATATGCGCTTACATGACAAGAAATTATCGGCGCAAAAAAGTCAAACATACTGTGGTCTATGAGAGCGCGTACACAGCGTGCATAAGCTGATGCTGAAATTTGCATAAGTTCATGTCCTGTCAGCGCTCTGTGTACGCGCGGCCCTAGGAATAACCAGTTATAGTTTTCATTCCAAATCAAGCTAATAATTTAAGAAAATGTTAGCTAATATCATGACTAAGCTAAAATCTGAACAGAGCTATGAATTTTGCAGAAAAAAATATGTACGATTTGGAGAGGATTTGTAGTTAAAGATTGATCAAGTTAGGACCACAACACAAACTCAATCAAAAGCGGACTTCTTATAAGACATACGTATACGTATGTAATGTACATATTTCCAAATATTGCCTATATATTATCATAAGCGGTTTAAGTTTGTCCACATGCCACTAAAAGATGCTGCGGCTAGAGCCATTCTAGTGAAGTGCCAACATAATGCACCATCCGCTTGCCTCGGCGGCCAAGTCAGCCAAGGCGATCTCACTATCCGCAAGCTCATGAAGGAAACTGCTATACCGCACGGCGTTACCAAAGTCACTGACATATCTGTATTGTTGCCGTAGACCAGATTATAATGCTCATTAACTTTGTATTTAATAATTAACGCTTTCAAGCGGAACCAAAAGCTCCTATATATAATGAGCCAGGTGTTTTCGCGCACCTTTTAAGTAGGTTAGTAAGTAGGTAAGTAGGTAAATGGTTAAAAATTCTGGAATGCAACTGCTGCAACAAATCCTGTATTCTGGCACTAGCACCAACTGCGCTCTATGCGCAGGCATGTTGTCAAAAGTTAATGCGACAAAGCCGCTTTAAAGGAATATTTTATTTGGAAAAAAAACCTTGGCGGAAATTGTATAAAATATTTATGCCCTGTACTTTAAGGTAAGGGGTTTATTAATTTTGTGCAAGTGTATGTAATATAGAAAAAGGCGGACAAAATAAGTTTCCGTATGTTTACCGTCCGTCTGTCTATCCCTCTGCTCGTATGAATGACCATATGAATGACTATAAGCGCTAGGTAAACCAAATTTGAGATTTGTGCTCCTTATATGTACAAGCAGATTAAGATAAAATTCCTTAATATTTTCACATATTTTTTGCGATTTCTAAGTAACAACTTCTTTCGATTTCTTTATGTTTTCATGGGGCTAGCAGAGTCTTTGTTCTAAAACTATCTTAGTAAATATTAAAAAATTACGTATACGTAAATGTATGGAAAAGCAAAGTTGCTTTATATACAGATTTTATACGGTACCTCAAAGTAATAAAATTATAATCTGATACCGTTGTATTCGTCTCCGTTGACAACTTGATTTTTTACTTATTAATTTTAGAAATGTATTATATGTTTAATGCTATGGCGAAAATGTCAAAAGGAATGATGCCATTTAATGAATTTTTGTTTGCGCGGCATTCTTAGAATAAACAAAATTTTTAATGAGTTCTTAGCAAATTTTCACAACGAAGTTCCCAGAAAATTTTTGAAAGTTTAAAAGTTAGTCTATCAACTTGAAATTTAGCCTTAAAGGTCATGCAGCTATGATTACTTTCTAGCGTTATATACTGCAAAAAAAAAAAAAATTCGTCAAATAATACCAAAAATTTATGTGTTTATTCATTGAATCTCTCGCTGTCCAATGCACAAATAACTCTTTTAAATATGCACACAACAAACTAAACAATTATGTCAATATGATTTCAACTTTTATATTTACATAGCAAAATGAAAATTTAAAGATATAGGAAAAAGTAAAGCAGTGGACAATAATGTTTTGGCATATGATAACTGTTGGTATTGTTGTTATTAAATTTAATTTAAAAATTTGTAGCCATAATAAATTATATGCATTGATATTGTATAGTTATTTTTATTGTTAATTGTTATTGAAATTAAAATTTATGTTTAGCCCATAAAAACATATTTTATACATAAAATACATACAAACATAAATACGTGACTAAACACTTGCATATCAGCTGCAAACTAAACTGAGCTAAAAACCAAAACCAAAAACCAAAAAACCGAAACTTAAACTAAAAAACTAACCAAAAATATTTAACCTAAGGGGCCCAAAAAAATTTAAACAATTTTTAACAATTTTTCTGCTACAATGCTTATATTGTATAACTTGTACACCGAACAAAACTAAACTAAACCTAACTTACTACTACTATGTACAAAACATATTATGTTTAAAACTATGTACCAAGCTGACTAACTGAAGCACAACATATTTATTCTCAATACACAATACATATACATAGAGTTAAACCGAATTTATGTATGGTAAATTCGCGTTTCAATTTAAGCTAAGCTAAGTTAATAATAAATAATATAACATTTTTGCGCGTTTATTATTAAAGTTATTATGTATAAAAAAAAAAAACAAACATATAGATATGCGTTTTTTTCGCTGAAATAAAGTAAAATACAATAACATTTATTAAATGAACTTACATATTAAATAAAACAAAGACCAAATTATTGTAACTATTATTATACACCAGCATTTTGCAAAAATTAAATTATTATTGTTAAATTTAAGCATGCGTTAATTATTTAAAAGAATTACGAGTATATAAACATACATAATTCAAAGCAACTCAAAACAAGTGCAAATACGAGTATTTACAATTGGGCCAAGTTGGGCCAAGTGCAACAAAATAAATCTCGGTCAGAGTTAGACGCAGCATTTCTTGCTCTTGAAGTCAAGCATTATATTTAATTATTCATAATGTTTGAAAATATCGTATAAATTAAACGAACAGGAATTTGCATATAATATCATATAAGCATACGTTAAGTCAGAAATTCTATTACATATTTGATGCTTTGGATTTGCATTGTTTTAAATATAACTATTAAATGAAATTGAGATTATTTATTATATAATTGAATAAAATTTAAAACCAAAACAACTGCCTATTAAATTAATAAAATTATTCAATGCGTTATTTCAAATGCTTATAAAGAGTTTATAATTTCTGCTTTGCTTTTCCAAAAGCTTTTGGGTTTGTGTCTCTGCTAAAAAAATTTACTTGCTGCTATAAAACCATTTTTATAGTGAGAAAAAAAATTAAAAATCCAAATACATTTAAGCTGCCAGTTTGGAAAAATATTAGAAAAAAAATCCGACTTTTTGGGACTTATTGCGCTCTTGTCCATATACCAAATTTTCTAATTATTGAAATAATAAAATAAAACAACGTTAATTGAATACTCAATATAAAAATTACAGTACAGCAAATATTTTGTGGAAATCAGTAAATGTTTGTCTATTTGCCTGCTCTTTGTTTTATATAGTAAAAAAACTTTTGTGAAGCCAAATATTTTAATTAAAGGGTAACACCTGTATGCAGCATGGTTTCTTTACCCATTTTCTTCCTCTGTTGCGTACACGCAACATCAGCTTAAAAAATTCTTATGTGACTTGTGTGTGAGGTATCGGCAAAATTTTTTTTTTGTTTAAAAGGTATATATTTAGGCTTCCTTCTTCTCCTTATTCCAACATCCTGAAAAACACACACTGACAGACACACTGGCGTCTGTGAACACACATCGTTTCGGACAAATTTTGAACTCTCAACTAAAATTTACTAAATGCGAATTCTTTGTCTTTTCGACTTAAAAATAGGATATATGCCTTCCTAAATAAATCATCATGAATGATAAAATTCTTTAATTATGCTTTACTCTTCCGAGACTATTCCAATTGTCGAGCAATGCTCCAGCGTTGCGTATACGCAACACGATGCCAAGCCCTTCGCAGGTGTCAGAAAATTCTAAAATTTTACAAATAACTTGTCTAAGGTAAATGTAACGCCCCTACATTGATTTCATTGCAATTAAATTTTTTTTCGCGAAAACAGCGAAAATGGGTTAAGGACATTTTTCGATTTTTTTTTCAAAGAAACTTTTTGTTTATATTCAAATTCCAAATTGGTGACAAAATTATACATATTTTGAGCTACAAAAATTAATTTTTCCAAAATAATAAGAAACAAAATGGCGCCTGTAGAGAGCTATGAGTACAAGACTAAATTTCGAAGAGGCCTTTACCTCCAAGGCTGCAGCTTTTTGACGTCGCAATTTAACTGAAACAAAGAAATTGTTTTCCTCCCAACCTATGCACAATGGGCCGGTGTATCCAGTTTTTGGCCAAAAGTCACTCAGAAGAAAGTCAAACTTTGGACAAAATTACAATTTAATATGATTTTATACATACTAAACTATACTGTGAAAAAAAAATTATTAAATTATAATTAATGGTTTTTAAGTTATTGGCAATCAAAGTTGACATTTTGTGTCTTATAAGCTTTTGCGATAATTTACAGAAAAAATAAATCCATCATTTACCTTGATACATGTAGCTACAAAATCTACATTCACTTTATTATTTACAAATATTACTTCAGAGAAAAAATAAAATTAAGCTTAAAAACTATTTGGTTTTAAATATATTCGAGTACTTATAAAGATTTTGTTGGTTTTTTAGTCATTTGGGTACTTTGCTTTAAGGATACCTCCGACTACCACTCGATATTTGATCGAAAAAAATGTTATAAATTTCTTCACATGTTTTACAACAAAAAGTTATTGAATTTTGTATCTTATGTTCAATTTTGAAAATTGATCCCCAGAAAATTTTACTATTTTTCGAATTTCTAAGCTGGTATGGTTTACTAACAATTTTTTCAAAAGTTGTACTAAAATGTACACAAAATTTGAAAATTTTAAAGCATACTTACAAAGATGCAAATAAAAAAATATAAAAATGATCAATTTTGACGAAAAAACGTAAAAATTTAAATATGGATTTTTGAAATTTTTTTTTCGTAAATTAAAACCAGTTTGATTGGTGGTGTCGTCTTTTTGTAATTGGCTTGGAAAGCTGAAACTGTTTGGGGCTATTTTGGGTATAGGCTTTTTTTTCAATAAATGTGGAGCTCATATCTACCTTTTTATGAAACATGGTCCAATTCCAATTGATAGTTTTTTTTTAAAAAATTAAGTAAAATATTTTTTTGGGTTTTTTTTTAAATGTTTACAAATTTTGGTCAAGATTACCTAAATCTTAAAAAAATCTGAGAAGGCTCAAACTTCCCAGAAAAATAGTTCACTCCTATAAGAACACGTGTGTAAAATTTTATCATTCTAAAAAAATTGTTATGGAAATGACAGGGTTTGGGGCCAAATTTGAAAATCTGGGCCCACAGTGCTATGGATCAAAAGCAAGTGCACCACGTAGGGGTTTTCAAAAATATTAATTTTAATAAAAATGGCATAGGTTTGAAAAAAAATTTGGTTACTCAAAAAACTTAATGAAAAATGAGTTGTAAAACAACAAGTTTTTAAATGTTTTGACAAAATTCTACGCTGTTCACTAGAAAACGATGTTATAAAGATTGTGTTTAAATTTCAAATCGATCGCATAAAAATTGGCTGAGTTCGAAAAAAAGTGATTCGAGAAAAACGCGTTTAAAGTTTTAAAACTGGCTCGACCACACGGCAGGGTGCCATGCGCCCAACGCTTATAATTGAAGAACATTTTTTTTTTGAAAATCACTTCGTAACGTAATTTCTTACATAATTGTCTACCAATTTAACTCAAACAAAAAATCTAATTTCTGAAGATACTTAACTGGTGTTACCCCTTCACAATAATTAAATCAATTTCTCTTAGTCTTTCCATAACATGGTTGGTTCCAAGCGAGCAGTAGCAGAACGCCTAGTAGCAATTCAAATAGTTCTTCATCCTAACGCTTTCGTTCCAAAAGAAACAGTCCAAACAGAAAATTTTTAAGCTACCAAAAACTCGGTCAAGCTTTAAAATGAACTTACGGTAAACAAAGCTACGGCTTCCAGTTTCCTAAACCAAAAGCGCATAAAACTTGTCCCAAAGCTGCCTCGTCAATTTTTCCCAAAACTCAAAACCAGTTCATATATAAAAGCTCTGAGCAAGCTTTTGTAAGTCTTAGATATTAATTGCTATATTTTAAATGCTAGCAACGTATAATAACGTATGTTTTACAACTTCAATAAGTAAGTACTTACTTTCGGGTTAAAAGCTTTATCGACCGAATGATAAGTCAGTACATAAATCCTTGCTTAACATTTGAGTAATTTAAAACGTCTGCTGCTCAATTAATCTGCCATTTAGATACATCAATAACAACAATATCAAAATAATTGACAAATCGAACAAACAAATGTTCAAAAATGGTTTCTAGCTGCCAGTGACACCTGGCGTATGCTTAATAATTGCACTTAGGAGTAGCTTTATAATGTCTGTGGGAATACAAATCAAAGCTATGTGACACACACATAGAAGCTGTGCAGTCATGTGCCCTACAACCTGCTCCAGGTCTCTCTACATACATATAAATTACAAGGACTAGAAAATTTATGCTTTACAGACGCGCAATGTGGCCAAAATAATTGCCAGTTAGCAGAATGTCGTTTCGTACTACGTGGACCAGAGCTACATACCTCCGTTTACTGCCACATGAAAACCGATGATGGCCACACATTTACGCCCCATTGAGCAGGATAATGTGGTACGGGAGGCCATAGTGACTCGAGCAGCGCTTGTACCCATACGTTAAAAAGTGCAGTCAATTTTAATTGTTTGTCTGATCGCAGACAGGGGCTATTAATAGGCTTATGGTTTATATGATAAACTACAGTGTAAAATGGTGTATATATATATAGCTTATATGTATGTACTAGTTATATATACACTAAATTGTGTGGCTTTTATGCATTAGCTGTCATTGGTTTATTGCACTTGACTGGTGTGAGTTTGGCACTTCATAATCACTATGGGGGCTTTGTATCTATATATACGTGTATATGCGTATGCATGTACATATGTATTTGTAAATAGGTTAGTGTGTGTGTGTGTGTGGCTAGGTCCTGCAATTTGCATATGCCCCTGAGAATGATTTTAGCTGTTATAGTTGTTGTTGTTGCTGTTGTTACTACACAATTGCATTACGCATGCATTACGAGCCAAAATAGATTTCATTCTAAGTCCCAATAATAATAATTTAAATTTCGCTGTTTGGCTTTTGGACGCATTTCGTGTGTGCCACTAACTAATTAATAGTTAAGCGTTTTGCAATTTGATTTTATTTATTTATATACGATATATTGCAACTGTGCGGCAGAGTCCCAAATATCATATATATTTCTAATTGACTTTGACCAAAATTAACTTTACATATAAATCATATTAATTAGTACAAAATGCGCGGTGACAATATATAATGTACTAATATGATTCCTAATTTTAGTCAAGCAATTGTTAACTTTGGTATTTTTGTGTTTTAAAAACGGGTTTCAGTTCAAATTAATGAGCATCGATAAAAAGGTTGTCATTTTGTGTACCAGCTCACTTATTATACCCTGTACCGTATGGTACAAAGGGTATATTGTGGGAGACGTCGGAGACCCCCCAAAGTTACCTAAAGTATGATCAGTGTGACTCGAGAAGTCGATATACCCATGTCCGTCTGTCCGTCTGTCCGTATGAACGCCTAGATCTCAGAGATGGTAAGAGCTAGAGCAACCAAACTTTCAGATAAGATCCCTTATTAATCCATAGGAGACAAGTTTATTTTATTTTTTTGATATCGGGGTTACATTACAAGCTCCCATAGGGGTGTTTCAGAGGACCTCGAAAAAAAGCAAAAGTTTTAGATGGATAATTCGTTTGTTTATGAAGATATCATAACCAAATTTGGCAACCGGAAGTTTTTTAAAGACCCCCAGCACTGTACCAAATTTTATCAAAATCGGTTGACTATATCATATAGCTCCCATAGGACCGATCGGTCGAAAAAATGTTTTTTTGTACAAAATTCGTTGCGTTTCGTTTGTTTGTAAAGATATTATTGGCAAATTTGGCATTAAGAAGTCTTTTAGAGTACCCAAATACTGTAGCAAATTTGATCAAAATCGGTTGACTATATTATATAGCTCCCATAGGAACAGTCGGTCAAAAAAACGCTTTTTTTTACAAAATTCATTGCGTTTCGTTTGGTTTTGAAGATATCGGAACCAAATTTGGCAGTCGGAAGTTTTTTATAGTTCCCAATCAGTGTACTAAATTTGATCAAAATCGGTTGACTATATCATATAGTCCCCATAGGACCGATCGGTCAAAAAAATTTTTTGGTGCAAAATTCGACTGATTTCTTTTTTTTTAATTTGCCGAATAAAATATCTTTTGGAGGTTTTAAGCAATGTGTCGGACTTAATTGCAATGTGGTGGTACAGGGTATCCCAAAGTCGTCTGCGCCCGACTTTAACGTACGCCATTTTTTTCTAACTGCTATTAAGCTGAAATCTCTAGCACTCTGTTCGTTTGTCAGTACAACCGATTCGTTCTCAAGACCTCATGAATCTTGACTTTCCAATAAAACTCGCGATTAGGAATTTAATTTTTTTTTTTAAACTCTGCAAGGTTTATTTTTGTCCATATTTATTTTTTATTATAAAAATATGTAGGATAAGGTGGGTCAAATTCGACCTACTAATTGGTATTGGCTTAAAAAATGCTTATTTGACATCGCATCAACTGGCCCGATATACCAAACTAAAGCTAACATCTTCCTAGAACTATTGATTCCATCTGACTCGATGAAAAAATGATTTTAACTTATTGTTTTGCAAAACTTATTCTATTTATTTAAAAAAAATCTTCATCTTAGCTTAATGATATATATTTTTTTTATGCCTTATATCAATAATATAATAACATAATAACTAACTATATGAGCTGCATGTGGCAAAATTAAAAGCAAATGATTGGTTCGCATAGGAAATAGAGACATAAATATCTTGAAAGAAAGCAAGAACTAAAACTTAACCGAAGGCTAAAGTATACAAGATATACAAATTTAAAATTATGATTTTTCCCTTTGATACCATTACGTCAGGTTGTTAACAATATCAAAATATGTCTAAATCCATTTAGCTTTTTCTTGAAGTTAGGACACATATTTCGTTTTAACCCTTAAAAACCTTTTCGCTACATTCGCATTTACTCTTAACAATTACTTTTACTTCATTGTGTCATTGTAAAGGCATATACAAAGCAGTATGGATTTTGCAAAAATCATTGCATACCCTAAGGGGCACCCTACAAATTATTTGAAATGTGTATTAGAAAGCCTGACGTGAATTCAAAATTAAGTAAGTTTTTTTATTTTTTCCTGTGTAGCTGTGTTTTAAAGGATTTCATATTTTTCAGAGTCAACTCCGCAGCTGTGATGACTTGTAGTGCCATGCCCTGTAAGCACTTCTATCATTATACTAGTCCTGATAGTCTGTTAGTGTAGATACAATTCCCCTGCTTGTCCCAAAAAAATCTATGTCGATGACGATGGTAGTGCCAAACCGTTCCCTACGCTGTTTTTTTTAAGTTTAGTTGCACCACCATTTTGCGGTTTTTCCAATTAATTGGAACCATTTTTATTCGAAAACAACAACAAGAAAAGTTACGAGTATTTTTTACAGAAAGAAATTTAGCATTCGAAACTGCTTCTTTAGCTCCGTGGCAACTTTCAGGCAACTTTTGCAGCTAGACTTTACTTAGGTGCAAACTATGCATCCCGCTGCCACTATATCTGCTAAAATTCACATAAAAAACTTTCCATGTAGTACTAGAGGTATTACTATAGGTAGCAGTTGGCGGGGTTTTTAAGTTTCTTACACCTGTGCGGGCTGCAGGCGAGTTAACAGTAGCTCTTGCTATCGTGGTACCCATCGTTGCCAACTTTTGTTGTTGTACTCGTATTTGCTTATTGTGTTTGTAAACATTGCTAACAACTTGAGTAATGCCGGCGACAATGCGGCACGGCGCTGTTGCTGTTGCCACTGCCACTTACACTCTTAGCCAGCTACAATTGCTAATAGAAAGTAGATCTGGCTATGTTTGTGTTTGTTTGTTTATTTGTATGAGCGAGTAGCGCGGAAATATAATATTCAACAAATACATACACTAACACACAGCTTACAGCTGTATGTGTGTGTGGGTGCCTTGCCTACTGCCAAGTTGTAAGTGCTCAAGTTTTTCAATTAAAAGTTGCTACCTTTTTGTGTTACTGCGGTGGCATTACATAAATACACAGCATATAGATGGCGTGTATGTAAGTGTGTGTGCATTGGCTTTATGTCTAATCATATGTACATAAGTGTGCGTATCCATAAGCCATAAGCGGTCTGATATTATAAATCAGCAAATCAACAGCGTAGTAAAAAAAAAAAACCAAACCGCAGGTGTTGAAGTCTGAAGGCGTATATGTATAGTATAGTAAATGCATATGGAATATACATAGAAAAAAAAATACCAGAACGTCAAACAAATTGCAACTTTTCAGTTGCATTTCCGCAATACGTAACAGAAATAATACCTTGCCGACAACAGTGCCACAATGCCGCAAGGTATGCAACCACCAACAACAACAACAATGACAACAACGAGCGCTTCAAATAACCGCTGTTATATCAAATACCTAAGCACACTACACGCTGAAGCTCGACAAATTGAAGGTAGTTCAGGTATCACACCATACGTAAGAGCCAGGCGCACAGTAGCGATGACGTCTTCGGCTGGATTCTAATGCTATGCTTGCGTGTGTATGTGTGTGCAATGGTAGCGCATGCTTTGGTTTGCTTGCATGTATGTGTGTGTATCTGTGTCTGCTTGCATGACAAGTTGAAATGTTGACGGCTCACTGACAATGTGTGCGTGTGTGTGTGGATTTATGCATGTATAAATGATTTTGTGGCGTTGCGCTGTTGAAAAATCATACAAAGTTATGCAAATTTTGATATGACAGCCACGACGCTGAGTTTTTGCGGTTCAGCATGCATAATTGTTGGTTTTTAGTTACAGGCTGACACGATAGGCAGATCAGGTTGTTTATTAAAAGGTCTGGCTTAAACAACAGCCAGCCATCAACTGACAACATTTGTTGCATGCTACTCGTCGTATTCTATACTAACATCAGTCAGCGCTCTATTGTTTTCAGATAAAGGCGACGCGACTGCAATCGTTTGAACTGAATTGTAATCAAAATCAGAGACAAAAATAATGGTTACAAAAATTTTGTGGCTTGCCACATAATAATAATATTGTGCCCATTTCTTTTGTTATTTGTTTTACTCTGGGTCTGCTGCCTGTCTCTAGGTCATATTGGTACTATCATCAAAAAACAATTCTGTGCATTGCGTTGGCAAAATAATGGACGTTAGGCCGAGCTTGATAAGCTAAATGATAAATTGTTTTTATTCGTGACATATGTGAGCATGTGTGTGTGTGTGTGCGCAGACACAATACACATAGTACACACGCGCTTACTCACACTACTTTGTTGCTGCTGCGCACATAAATAGGCAACATATTTTTGTACACAAGTTTTGCTTATATTTGTGTCCCATACACACATACACAAAGAAACTTACAAATGTTTCAGCTACAAAAACAAAAGTGAAATCTAATAAGCTTACGGCTAAATTTGTTATGATGAATGACATTGTCAAGCGCACAAGGAATTTGAAACTTTTCATACACATACAGTTTTGCACAAGTTCTATAATTGAAAATTATAAATATATATAGCAAAACCGTATAAGTTGTAGTATATATGTTTTGTAAGCAGCAGTACCTGGCTGGTTGCTACTTCAACTTTAACTTTGTGTCTAATCAACTAATACAATACATTTCGTATTCATTCATTAAATTAAAATTTCATCTTGCTCATCTGCTTTGATTGCTTTGTGCCTAAGTGGCTTGCACAGCAATCCCAATTGTTTATTGGCTTCTGGGTTGTTTATTTGGCTGACTGACTGACTGACGTCTTTGTCCGAGCTCTATCAATATTACCGTTTCCCCCAGTTCGTAAATTTATACAGACTTATGTAGATATTGCTTTAGCATTGATATTCATAAAGCATCAATATCAACCAAATGAGTTTGTAGCTACGTTTCGTTTTTGTTTGAAACCATTTGATTTAATTCAAGTGAAAAATTATTTAAATTGGTTATCAGACGTAGTCTCTGTTTTTGAAGGACTCAAATAAAGATTTGGCTTTGTTTTATGTGTTGCGCTCGTGTTTTGTTTTATTTTATTTTATTTTTTTAAAGATGTATTTTTATAAATGAAAATTGATTCAAAGTAAAAATGAAAAATGTTGATCAAAGTAATTCTTTGAAACTGGCTTTTATAGTGTTTGGTGTTAAATATAAGCATGTAATAATAATAAATAAATGTTCAGGTGTGAAGTCATGCATAAACGAGACCTTTTTTCCATTAATACTGACAGTCAGTAAACACTTGCAGTCAACAATCAACATTTTTGCCAGCAATTGCAAATAAAATATTAGTAAATGAAATTAAACTTCAGTGACTGTTGTGGTAAAAATCTTTAGCTCAAACAAACCAAAAAAAAAAAATAGAGATTGCATAAATATTTAAATTAAATTCAATTTTAAATAAATTGATACAACCTATTTCTAAGTAATGTTAAACCATAGATTGTTGGTTTATTTAAAATAAACTCAGCAATCTGCAGCAGAAGTTTTAAACCAAATTGAGCAAAGTTTAAGCCAGACCACAAGTCCAATACAATGGATTTGGAATTTCATATATAAGCTGCATTGCATCAAATTAAAAAATTTACTAAAAATAAAGTGTAGCATACTTTTAGTTCCATTTGAAAAAGCGTACCACCAAATTAGTGTGGCATACTTTTAGTTGCTTTCAAAATCCACTAGCAATATATTTCTGTTCGCCTGGTATTCAACTGTGTTCACTTTGACGCATGCAAGCGAACCTCAAATAATTTTAAACAATTTTTTTGGCTTAAATCGGGATTGCGCTGACATTGTTAATTGATTAAAGGAGTAGCTTTTAAATCATAATTATAATTTAAAACATAAAAACAAAAACATATGTGTACTTAATTATGTTTTTTATTATGGTTGAGTGCTTCATGGTTTACCAATACTTTTTAAATATTTTAAGGAAAGCGTTCTTACCAAATTAAGGGGTCCAAGAAAATTCAACAGAAATAAAAGAACTTTGGGAGCAACATTATGAAGGAGGGATTGGCTCTTTGAGGGAGGCAGATCGCTGTTTTACGACTCATGGGAAGTTCAAATATCGTGTAATGATCCAGTGAAACTTTACGATTTTAATGCATAGATTCAGTTAGTTCGTAGCTTTCCATAATTTTTGGTGCCGGATAAAAGAGTCCTTGTATTTCTGAGTTTTTTTTTCACAACTTACATGTTCTTTAAAACACTGATTAAATTAGGTCACTGAATTAGTAACAAAACTGCACTAAAGTTACTACGTTACCTAAAGACGCATTCGAAGATAGAAAAACAAAAAAAATTTCAAATATTATTGATTGCTTATCACAAAAATTTAAACATTTTAATTCGATGTACAGCAATATCAATTTTTTCAGAAGTTGTACGAAAAGATGTATAATTTAATACGGATTTTTCAAATTTGTTTCTCGGAAATTAAAAAAAGAGGCCAAAAATATAATAACTTTTCAAAATCAGATGAATCGATAGTTTCGTCTTATTGTAATTGTCTTGGAAAGCTGAAAATGTTTGAGGCTGTAACTCAAGAACCATTCAATACCTTCAGTATAAACTATTTTTCCCATATATGTGGAGCTAACCTCTGTGTGAAATATGATCCAATTCCAATTGACAGTTTTTTTTTTAAATCAAGTTAAAACAAAAGTTTTATTTTTTTATAAGTTTTTGCCAAATTTGGTCTGGATTATCTATATCTTAAATAAATCAGTGGAGGCTCAAACTTTCTAACAAATTTACACACAACAGCAACCGTGAATGCCCTCGTTATTAAACTATCGATAGAAAAAATTGGATTGCCAGCAGCTAAGCTCTGCCAAGCTCTTTTAATGCTTATTATGAATTTTTGCCGCCATCTGGCAGCATCCAAACCACATCGATATATTGACATTCGGAATCAATATCAGGCATCATTTGAATATTATTAAAGTCAACGAAATGGAGAGTAAAAAGAAATATGGCGTTTTTAACGCCATGAAATATGAGAATTCATTCAGACGCAGCTTTTTTTTATTGATACCTCTTTTAATGTGATAATTGACCATTTGTTTTTGTTAATTTATTTTCTTTATTATTTCTCATTTATATTTTAATATTTTAAGCTTACGACTAGACGGTGTTTTGTTGTTGTCATATTGATTTCACTTAATTTAATTAACTTCATTATTTATAATTACGCTTTTTATTTTATTTTCTTTCTTTTTATATGTATGTACTTATTTTTTTTTTTTTGTGACTGATTTCATTTTTGCTCTTGTATTTTTTTAATTTGTTAGCTTAATTACATTTAATTACAGTACAATTTTTAGCTGGAAATGCATTAAATAAATGCAAACGAAATTATATAACTACCTAGTTGTATTATGTATAAGTTAGTTTCAATATGCATAAGTTACAATTTGTAATACATATATAATTTTGCATTTACTGCTACCTTTTTTTATATAACTCTGCATATAAAAAATGCTTAGGTATTAGAGGTCTGCACGAATGCATTCAAAACGGCGAATGAATAGCTCAGCCTTAAAAGCTATGCATATTTTTTAGTACCCATTTGAATGAATATAAGTGAATAGTGTGCTCACACAAGCATGGGTTCCAAAATTGTGGGTGAAGTACTTTTATGGTGTACCATAGTGAGTACACTACTATACTGTAGTACAGTGGTGGGCAGTCTCTCAATTTACATAACTCGCGAGGCTATTGCACCAAAATCTGACGCAGCGCAGTCGGCTCATGCACGGTCCAAGCGTGTGAAATCTCTCACTCGTTTTTGCTTCATTGCGGTTCTTGCTCTCTCGTGCGCTTTTGCTTACTGCGCTGCTTACTCACACAAAGAAATGTTTGCTTGTATGAGTTTTGCCCACCACTGCTGTAGTAGAATACGTATGAAAAAATGAAAGAGAGCAGAGAGCAGAGACAGCGCGAGCGCAGCGATCGCGAGCGTAATGAAAGGCATAAAATCAAATAAATGACATAGTAAATGCAGCAGGCATGAGCGAGAAAGCATAAATGTTTTCTTGGTCAAATTGGGGTGGCTTGCGTGCTTGTTGTATGTATACCCTTTCGAAGTAAGGTAACTGCTATGACACTTGTTAGTCGTGTTTACATTCACACTATGAATTGTATGTATAAAATGCGAAAAAGGGTACTATATAGTACTATGTGAGTAAAAGTGAATGTAGCCATGCAGACCTCTATTAGGTATGCATAAATATGTACGAATGCGTTTTGTATAACATTAAGTATTTCCTTTGCAGTACTTTGTCCAAAAACTGACTGATATATGAGTTAAGTTTTTTATCTCTGATGGAACTTGAAATGATAGTGCGGTAGTGTACTTAGGAGCTAGCGGTTTGATTTGATAGTTAAAAACGTTTGGTTTAAAAAATCGTTAGCTTTCGTAGTTAATTGTATAAATTTACACATTTAGAAGTCTTTTGACAAAAATACATTTATATACAGCCACAAGTGCAATGTATTTTTCAGTAGAGTTTTTTTAGTATTTTTTTTTTTAATTTTCTTCTTTTTTTTTTTTTTTGCTGCTAATTAGGAGACTAATTTGGCCAGACGCAATATTCCAAGCGCCTTTTGAATGCAAATGGAAAATATAGTTTTCTTTTGGAAATACTTTTTATTTTTATTTTCTATAAATTATGCAAGCTGCTGTTGACGATGTTTTTTTTTTCGCAATGCAATTGTAACTATGGCTTAATTATAAAAATTACATTAAGTTACATATTACAAATACCGATTTTTCACTAGTACAAAAGTTGTTGTTTTTCGTTAAACATAAAAAATTACATGTTACAATTTAAGTTACATATCTGCCTAGTTATTAGTTTGTTTTTATAGTATTTATATATATAAATCTATATATGTAAATTTATATGTTTTATGCAATTTTCATTTGCGATTCTACTTGAGTATTGTTTTTTGGTTTAATGTTCGGAATTCGCTCATTTTATGCATGGCCATGATTTACGTTTACATTAAATGTATGCACGCTCACATATAGTACATATGTTTTCTACTATGTATTGAGTATGTTTAGATGACTGTGATTGTTGATATTGTTCTCGTTTTCGTTTCCGTGCTCATTCCAGTTCTTTGCCTCGCTTACAGCAGTAAATTGTCTAAATGTGCAGCATACTCCTCGGCCGTCCTGAATTCCGTATGGCTATAATGAGCAAAGTTTTTTGGTTGTGTTTGTGTGTGAGTATGTTCGTGTGTTAAGAGCCATAAAATGTTAATGCCAAATCAATAGGCAGTTATTTACCTGTGTACTATGTCACGTTTTTTTCGCCGATCCTGCGACAATGCTTCCACACAGAGCACAATCAGTTTGCCATCGCAGGACTGACGCTCCTGATCGAGCAGCTTGTTGCCCAATAGATTGCTGGCATAACCAAACTTTTCACGTGCGCTGGAGTGCCAAGCATCACAATAGGTATCCATGGAGCGCTCACCATTGGGCAGTGAGCCATGCCACACCATTTTGACCGGCCTGCAAGCAATAGACGCATTTGTAAACGCTTTTGTAAGCACTTGTGTTTTAAAGCTTACCAAAGCGGATCTGTGAGCACGTTTTTGCCGCTGAAGCTGTAGATGCGCGGCGCTTGTGAGAAAAAGCCGCCTTGTCCATTGAATACACCCTTCCAGGTATTGAAGAGTACATCGCCGCGTGTATTAACAACGGGCAGATCACGGTCTGCAGGACGCACAATGGAGTCTAGATTTTGTACTCTGTAAAAAGTAAAAGCAAGCGGCATTCAGTTTGTGTGCTAAACAGCTTTCAGAAGTCCTAAAGCGAAGTGTTTTTGGCCAAGTCTAAGAGTTTGTGTGTGTCCAATTCTAGAAGCAAACAAACTTCCATAAATGTGCGATATATGTGTCTTTGTGCTAGGTGGTGTTTAGATATGTATGTATGTGGCAGGTGGTACGTGCGTATCTGCAAATTCTTTTTATTTGTATTTATTTTGGTTTTTATTTCGTTTTCATTTATTTTTTTTTTTTTTTGCTTGCTTGCAGCCTTAGTATTCATTTTATTCATACAACGTTTTGTGCGCCTATTTCAAGCACACACAGCTACACTCACCTACACTTATACAATTGCACACGCTGTGTAAATAAATTGCATGAAATTGTTTTCAAAAGCTTTTGTTTTCATATTTTCTGCTTTTCTTTTCTTTCTTTTTTAGGTTTCAAATATCAAGATTAAATGCCAGCTAATGAGTTCGGCATAAAAGCATAGCTATAGCTACTGCCAGCACACGCTGCGTATGAGCAATGTGCACAACTTGCTACACATTTTTAGCCATTTATTACACAAAACTCGCAAGAAGCTTATGGCAATCGCCATCCAATGCCTACATACCCACAAAAGTTGCTTAAGAGCCATAAAAAATCTTAAGACAGATAAGACACACTTCACACGGTCCTCTGTTTCTGAGAACTAATAGCCACAGCTCATGCCAGAAAAGATTAGACTTACCTGGACGACAGGAACGCTTTGAAGGTGCCCAGCAATCCAGCTCTGCGTCCTTGGCGATAGCAAGCAAAGTCTGCGCCTCTTATGCCCTGTAAGTCTCCAACATAAGGCTCATTTAGCGCAGCCACGCGTAGCTATTTAGTGGTCAGTGTAGAAGTTGGAGCAGCATGAAAAGATGGCATACAATTAATTTTGGAATTTATTTCAAACATTTTAAGATTTAATTAATACAGGATTTTAGGGCTGCAAATTGTTTGCATAATAAGTATGAAAAGATGGCCGAAAAATTTTGTTTAAATGGCAAGTTATTAAAAAGATATGATGGCTGGGTATTTATGATAATGAAAATGATAATAAAGGGCAGCTTATCAGAGGGGACATTTCAAAGAAATTACTTAAACAAAGCGTACAATTTTAATATGAGCAAACATGACTAAAATGTTTGCAAACATAATGGTTCGAAATGCAAAATAACAACTCTAAAGTAATTGGTTGGGATATTTTCTGTTTTTATACATGTAATATAATTTAATGAATTTTGTGGAGCACTCACCATGCGCGGATACCACTGTTTAAGCATTTTATTATCGTTATTATTTTTTATAAATATAGTTTTTTTTTAAATTATATCATCATGTTGTTGTTATGCATTTTCCATGTATTTTCCGCGTGGCAGCAAGCGTTAAAAGTTGAAAAATATTTTCATTTAAACTTTATATGCGAAAATATTTTAAAGAAAATACAACTAAAATGCTCAACCATTCAATTGGTCATATCAACTAGTTTTCAGTTGAGCACAGACACAAAACACAAATTAGAAATTACAAAATGAAAACTGATTACATATATGCAAAAAGTTGAATTCAACATGAAAATTGAACAGTAAACATACCACAAAAGCAAATTATTTTACAAAATACACATACGCACAGTGAACTAGAAAGTCTTTTTGTAATCAAAAAGTTTTCAATCAAAATACAAAACTTAAAACTCAAAAACTCCATAGTTTATATTTGTATGCAATTAAATTGAAAAAAAAAAGCAAAAGATTATACAATTCCATTTGCTCTAATTACAAAATGTTTTCCATAAATCAATAAGTCAATTTAAATAAATTAAAAATTACAAGCAAACAACGAGTTAAGATTACTCGCTTTGTGTTTTTTCTATATTTTAAATTTGTTTTATTTTTTTTTGGTTGACTAAATACAATATTTTGTATTTTTTAATTACCGTTTCGTATTCGGGCGCGGTTGTAAACTGCATTTAATAACAATTAATTATAAATGAATTTTAGTAATATTATTAACTTGAGTGCTTTTGGTTTTTTTTTTTATTTTGCATTTAAAAGTATGTTATTATTGTATTAAAAACAATTGTGTATATGTTGTCTGTGCTGTTTTTGGGCAGCTGTCAAATTATTTATTTCTTTTTGTGTGAACAATGAAAATTTGACTGTACAATGAGAGCATTTCAATTAAAGCGTTTGTCAATCCAAGTGTCAATATGTACAATGTATGATAATGGCCTTTTTGCAATTGGTTTCAAATTGGAATAAAATATTACGAAATCGAGAACTGCTAAATGGGTCAACAGTTTTGACATAAAGCAATTAAATCATTTTGATTTGAAATTTAATCTTATCAAAAATTTTCTATCTTGCAAAAAAGCCATTTTGAAAGATGTAAAAGATTAGTTACAATTCTTATATATATACATATTTCACAATATTCAAAAGAAGCAGTCTTGTAAGCTTAAAGTTTATGTTTTGACTAACTTATAGCAAAAAATGCTTCCTTCGTTGAAGCTCTTTTATGATACCTAACTAGGCAATGGTTTCGAAAAATTCTTTAAATTAATATTTCTATCAGCAACATATAGACTTACTTAAGCCTATTAGTTAAGAGTGTGAAGATTTTTTATAACTTACTTAAATACACACATTTCTCGAAATGTGTAAACTATTTAAATCGATTACACAACATTTTTGGCCATTTACGTATTAAAATGGCTGACAAATTATGAAATATTTTTTTTAAGCATATAAGCTTCTATTCAAACGAAGCTGAAAACAAAAATTCTTGACAAATTTTCGCTTTCTTTTGGTTCAATCAATATGAGAATGATGCTTGCTGAATAAAACTCACTTAAAACACTTTAACTTGTCAAAATATGCAACTAAAAACAGACCTACACATAACCAAGCCCCTAGACAAATTTTCAACTACGCCTATTTTCTATATTCCGCCTGCACACACAAGCACCTGCTTCTAAGAAAATTGACTAATTATAAATACTGTATAAATTGTATTATAGTATCCTTGAACTGTCCGGAAACGCCTGGTGAACTTTTAGTTGCTAAAATGAAAATGCGCGAAAATTCCTTGTAACTTAAAAGTAAGCTGAGCAACCGTTCCTTAAAACCCCTAAGCCTGCTTCATTTGAATATTGCAATAATTAATATGAAAAATTGAATGCTAATTACTTACCGTTGGGGTGTTGATTAGAGGCGGGGGACTATTTAAAAGGTTCTTCGATTGCAAATCGAAGCGCACAGATGGCGCCACTGTCGTTGGCGGCGCTGGCGTTGCAATTGGCACCAAAGTGCCCAGCTATAAGAAGAAGAAAAAGATAAAGCAACGAAAATTAAACTTAAATGTTAGGTAAACAAAACAACGTTTGATGAATTTCAAATTCAAATTAACGAAACAAGAAGCCAAAATGCAAATATCTTTTTTGAGTAGCCCCCAAAGAGGTTTTGTTTTCAAGTTTAGTTCATATTTCAAGGCACTGTGTAGACTCGCGCGCCATTATGAAATGAAATCGAAACTTTTGCACAAATATTTGCATTACGTGTGGAAAAATATGTAGCGCAATTTGTGCCTGTAATGGGTGGTGCTGGTAGTACACAAAAGGGTTCGTGCGAGCGCTGTTTGCTAGTAGAACTCGTCAGAGCGCGCCACAATTTAAAACAGTTTTTTCATACCGAATTAAGGTCAAATTTTCGACAGCCTCGTGACTGTTGTGTCATAATACGATGCCAACGTCGACGCCAACATCAACATGGCTGCCGCTGACGACTGACAAAAGTTTTAATTACTATTTTGAACTTTAAGTAGTCGACTCGTGTACTGAAATCTAATTAGAATAGCGTCGCTGCTACAACCATTGTAGCTCAGTTCGGTTCGGTTCAGTTCAGTTTGGCTCAGAGTTCAGACAGATGAAGATGGGCGAAGCCAGCAGAGACTACACTTGCTACCAGCAAATGGCAGCTGGAAACCCTCTGCCAGCAGCTTGGCAGCACGCAGGCGTTTTGGCTTAATTTGGCGGCGTGTTTATGCGAAATGAGCGCTTTGACGTTATTATACATACATATACACAAATGCTTACACATACACACAAATGAAGCCCAGCAATTTGCATGTATTATGGCCTAGTAGTCTGTGTGGGTGTAATACCCAACAAGCAAATAGGTGAGTTGCTTAAAAATTCTTATAAATTCGCATGAAAGAGGGAGAGAGAGAGAGCGCTTCCACAAATAAATATTGTCCATTGAGACATAAAAGTATGCAATAAATAATTTTTTTGCTTAAAGTTTTTCCACATTTTCCAATTTTAAACAAAGCAATTAATCACTCGTTTAATTAAAATTTTGTTTATTTATATGAATGAGCCGCTTGTTTGTTTACTATTAATAATAAATATTGCAATCAAATATGCGTTTAAGCAACCATACAATAGCTAAAAGTTTTATAACTATGACCAGAGTTGCCATTGCCTTTTGTGGCTTATCATTTTTTTAAGTTTGAAATTTATAAAAGTTAGTTATTGTTTTCGTTATACGAAACCATTGTATGCAAATTACAATAGTCAGCAATAATCAGCTTTTAAAAACGAAACCAATGGATTATTCTAGAGATTCTTAAGCCAAAGAGATATTTGGCTGCCTTTGAAAAAAAAAATAGCATTATTATCGGCCGTGCTTCGGAAAACGAATCCGAACATTTTATGCGGACTCGTTTTGAAACCGAATGTTTAGTGCTCCCACTTTCACCAAAACGAATTTTTCATGTAGTTTAAAACCAAATGTTTTGTTGCAAGAGGAATTAAAACGATTTGGCAAAATAGGTTTAAAAAAGTACAAATTTTATACCAAAAAATGTTTTTAAATATTCTTTGATATTCTTTGATTACATTTATGCCAACTTCAAGTTAGATATTTACTTACAATAATTTTAAGTTATTTTTTTTCTGAATCAACCCAAAATATAGCATGCACAAGCCAAAACGAATTTTTTTTTCAAGCACTTTTTAAGCACGAACACATGACGATAAGTACGACAGGGTTCCCGCGCTAAACAAAGAAAATTTCCCTTGTAACAAAAATATAGCTAAGTCGTGTTTAATTTCAATAAGTATTGTTGCAAAAGTAGCATTTTTGTGTAATTTAATTTAAAAGATAGAATAATAAAAAACTAGCAAAATTTTTATGAAAACAAAATGCTAGCAACATACATATAGTAAAATTCAGTGCAGAGCTGCGGCAACCATGTCAGCTGTTCTGTAGCAAACAAAAATAATTTCGCGCCAATACAACATGAGAATTTATCGGAAAAACAAGGGAAGTATACGAATTTATCGAAAACAAAAAGTGAAATATCGACAAAAATATTCGCTTTTCGATGCAAGCAAAAACGAATCCGAATAAAATTATGCGGTTTGGTTTTTTCGTTTTCTGGAGCACGATCATGATATTCATGATATGACACATACTCACTTGTCTAAATGTCTAACAGTAGCTTAAATGAACTCATTAAGCTTTACGTAAGCATTAAATGTTTGCTGGGTAATGTACAGTATACATTTACATTTTCTTTTTGTAAAGTATGTATTTAAGACAGAAGCAATAGAAAATAATAGAGGGATGTCTAACAAATGCCAAGCAAAGTTTGTTGGGCCATGCCCACCAGCGGCTGGCCTTAGTTGTGCTTACAGTAGAACGGAAACGGAAATCGAATCTTCAACAAATTTCAACTGTATCTACATGTACAATATTCCTTGTCTTTGCTGACTCTTATGCTCAAGTCGCACAAATTGTGGCAACTTTAATGTTCAATATGCTACTGAAAAATCGTTTAATTTTGTGTGAAATTCTTTTTTATATGATAAAAATTACTATATAAGAACGTGCGCACACTGGCAAATAGCCAAAAGCTTGCATTGGTGACATTTGAGATTAATTAATGTTGCAATGCAGCCCACACATACAAATACATATGTGTGTGTAATTATGTATGAATATGTACGTTGTCATAGCTATAACGCTGTTAACATGCACGCAGTCTTGGTAACAATCAAAATAGCTTTGCTATTTGAGCCAAAATAAAATATTCGATTTCCGTTGAATATTATTTTTAATCTGCAACAGAGTTTTTGCAGCATACATAAAGGCGTACAAGGATTATGGTAGGGTTTGCGTGTGTACGTCGAGTGGGCGTGTGTCTTTTACATAGTATGTATAAATGTTTTATATATCTTCAATAAATGTTTTATGGCAGCTGTAAGTGTATGTTAGGGTTTGTTTGTCTGTCTGTCTGGCTGTCGTGTGTAAGTCTGCTTTAAGTGCGTCTTGACTTCGCAGTAGCTACAATTTTATTTTTTTTTGTATCGTTAACTTGCACAGCTAAAAGGCAAATACATACAAGTCAATATAATTGAATAACACACACAGACACAGCTGCACATTTGTATGTATGTATGCATGTATCTATGTGTATGAAGTCGCGCCATAGGCAATCAGTCAGCATGTCTGTAGCATTTAATGCGCAAATAAAAAATACAAAAAACCAAAACCAAAAAAAAAAGACGAACAAAAACAGATACAAGAACATTGGCAAACGAAACCTTATTTTATAGCCTTACTCAATGGGCGGTTGCTTGCCTTTTTGGTTGAATGTATGCGTGTGTCTGCCTGTTATTTTTATATGCATTTCATTTTGTTTTTCAGGCCATATTGTCATAATAGAAAATGGCAGAAACAAACAGTCAGCATATGGGCGCGGCGCGACTTGAAGGACGAACACACACATATATACATATATATGTATACACTCTAAAGCAACTTGAACTCCCAACATATCTCAACCCATAGGCTGCTTGCTCAATAAAATAATAATGCTTTGGCGAAATATTTTCTTTTGGCATATTTAAAATACAAACAATAAAAAAAAGGCATGAAAACTTCAGTAATACGAAATTGGCATACTCTTTTTGCAGCAAAAAAAAAACGAATTGACCAGTATACATAATTTTTTATATTAAATAAAAAAAATTAAGAGCATATCGAAATTTATGAATTTCAAAGTAACCCCAGCAGCAGCTCTGATAGATTTAATTACATATTTGTACGTTATTTTAACTAAAAATCAATAAAAAATGCATAGAATAACATATTGCATATGAAAACAATTTTAGCCCTATATTAATAAAAAAAAATGTTGATGCATTTTTTGGCTAAGGAAACTAGCATCTTTCGAATATCGTGCACCCTTTTGATGGAACGAAAAAAGGAAAAGTTTGTACCAAAATTTGGTATAGATAAACTTAAGAGTGTGGGCGTAGCCAACCAAATTATTGCGGGGAAAAAAAAAGTCAATCGTGCTATGAATAACCCATGTTCTTTGTCCACAAAAAAATGAAGTAAGCGATTATGAGTGATTACGAAATGCTTAATAGGCAGCGCAGTCGAGAAACTAAGCGTATAAAAAATATAATAAATAAAATAAAATATAAAATAAATAATTAGATAAATTTCATCTCTGCCAACGTCCTTAAAAGTTTTTTTTAGTTAAAGTTTTTTTTTTATTTTTTTTTATTTTTTTTTTTTTTGTTTATTAATGCATTGGCAATCAGCCTACTTAAAACTAAGGCTATAATCCATGGTATTATGTGTATGACTTTAAATCTAAAACAGATATTTTACAAAATTAACAACAATAAGACAAAAATTATTTACATGTTTAACAAAAAAAAAAAAATTGTGAGAAAATTGTGTGTAAATTGTGTATTGTTTACATTTAAAATTTTTTGCTAAACTTTTCGGTGCTTTAGATCCGAGGGGTGTAGTCTTTTCAATTTTCGCCTTGGCCTATGACCCGCAAGAGCACAGGCCAACGAATTCGGATAGGTTTCCAATCTTTTTTCATACCTCCCGCTCAGATTGTTGATGATGTCTCTTGTGAAACCTTTTTTAAGGTCTTTATGTAAATTCCTATTTCTAACAAAGCATGTAGCATCTGCTATTTGGCGTAGAGCTTTATTTTGCAGTGTTTGAATCCTCGTCAGTTTTGATATTGCTGCCGTTCCCCAAACTTGGATTCCATACGTCCACGCAAGTGTTATGATGGCTTTGTAATTTGTGATTTTGTTTGAAATTGATAGTTTACTTTTTCTGCCCAAAAGCCAGTGCATTTTGGCGAGCTTGGCCCTGCATCTTGTTACCACATGATAAAAGGTACGTATAAGAACTTGTTAAAAAACGTTAGAGCGTAAGAGTGTATTGAACTATTTGTGATTGGATTATTAACATGATTGGACAAAGTTATTTTACCTAATTTTTATTGGGTGATTCGGCAGTGCTCGGAAAAACGAAAAAACCAAAACGAACAGTTTTAATCGGATTTGTTTTTGCGTGCTCCGGAATGCGAATTTTGTTTGTCGATAACTTTGTATATTTTTATATTTATTTTCGATGCATTTTTCTTATCTTTCCGATAAATTCTTTTGTTGTGTTGGCGCGAAATTATTTTTTTTTTTTACAAAACAGCTGACATGGTGGCCGCAGCTCAGCACCATTCTATTACCATATATTGTTTACATTTGATTTTCTTTATTATCCTATTGTTTAAATAAAATTACACAAAACATTTACTTTAGCAACAATATTCATTGAAATTAAACACGACTTAGCTCTATTTTTGTTATAAGGGAAATTTTCTTTGTGTAACGTGGTAACCCTGTATGTGCACGTGTCGAAAATAATCATTTCAGACTACTGCTATTTTTTGTGTTGAATCAGAAAATAAATAATACGTACTTTTTTAAACCTATTTTGCCGATTTGTTTTAATTCCTCTTGCAACAAAACATTCGGTTTCAAAACATATACAAAATTCGATTTGGTAATATTGGGAGCAAACTAATACAAACTTTAAATGACATTTATTCTATAACAACACTGGAAAATCAGTTTGAATAAAAAACACAATATTTAAGCAACGAGAAACTAAGAAATGGCAACTTTAATTTCTGTTTCGTTTTGTGGTTACTAACTATGGAAAAGAGTATATGCATAGACTTTATTGAAAGTCTACCGCTTGACTAAACATTCTTCATTAGAAACGCAACATATCCCCTTTATTTACAACATAGAGGGTATCAAAATAAGAAACAAAGAATTTTGGCTATTCTTTACTGTTTATTTAGGCACTGAAAATCAAGCAAAACTTACCGCTATATACTGCCAACCCTTATTGACGCGCACCAGTAGCGCCTCCTCCTCGGTTATATAGGCCAAAGTGCCGGGCGGATTGAGAGCGGATTTCTAAAACGGAGCACAAATATTCGAAATGTGTTTAAAAATAAACATACGTATGTGTGTGTGTGTGCATGTGTTTATGTGTATATATGTATATCAACTCACCTTTGTCATTTCATCAATATTCTGGAATGTGACTGCACCTGGCACAATTCTGCCGTTCATGTTCACTGAGGATGCCGAGAAATAGGGTAACTCCTCGCCATCATCATGCTTATGGGAGTGGGACGTTTGACGCGGTGGTTCTGGAAGATTTGCGTATTGCATGTATTAGATATTAGCATTGACATTGACCTGTCAGAGCCGTAACACACATAAACCTAGCAAATATTTACATACATATGAGGTATATATATGGATATATACAACAAAATTTATGTTATACGCTCAGGCCGCATATGAAGCCATGATTTGTTAAATTTCTATTATTTTACTGAGCCAAATTGAATGTGCACGGCAAAGAATAGAAACGTAAATTCAAGATGGCGTTGCCAACTATGGCATGACCTGGCAAGAACGTAAAAGTATTTCATATATAATGCGTACAAAATGTTTGCATGTACTTCATTAACGCCAAATGAGTTAATGATGATGCGCAGAAATAAGCATAATAAGAAAATATATGTTCAAGCTGATGGTTATATTACGTGCTGCCAAGCAGCTTTATGTTGTATATTTTATACATACGAAACTAAAAGTATGTAAAGAATAAAATTTGTCATGCAACATTTAGAAAAAAATTGTACTAATGCAATGGATGGAATGAAAATTTTACCAGCTGTACCATCGGGTCTATCGCGCAGATCGTGCAGCTCACGCAGTGCTTTTAGTTCGTCTAAAGATGAGCGCGCACCTTGATTACAATATACAAAATGGGATTTATGGCAGGGATTTCTTTTGCTTGTAACTTAATTTTTTTTAAGTTATATGTTAAGGAATATGTTTTTACTACATGTAACAAGCTAACCATACAGGTATTTACAAAATAGGTTAATCTCAATGTGCTTGTTTCTGTCAGCGTACCTGGTCGGCCGTAATAGGAAGCATCACCAAATAAACTGCTGCGCGAATCCATGCCGGGTTCGCCTTTAGGTCCCGAAATCGATAGGCCAGGCATTCCTGGCGTACCGGGTGGGCCTGGTGGACCTGGTGGTCCGGGCATGGGTATGTATTGTACTCCACTGCTGTCTCCATCACCACCATTTGGTGCTGGCATGCCTGGTGGGCCGGGTAAGCCATCGCGTCCATCTTGACCGCGGTCGCCTTTATCGCCCTTGGGCTGTGTTGTAAAATTGTCATAAAAATGGTTGGTTATATAGAATAATAGTGAATGGACATGACTTTAAAACCGCTTTTATGAGCCAACATAATGTTTGCATAAAATTGCTTATATGGCGTATGCGTAATATTCATTAAACAAATTGAAAGGCTTATTAAATGTTTTAGCTTGGAATAATAGAGAAACTAAAAACATAAGATTTTTATATGTTTAGAATATAATTTATGGATGTTGCACATAAATTAGACGTACATGCTACTAAAAACGTTGTTATGGTATGAGCACGGTTATGGCTAGAAATTAATTTGCTGTACTAGAGGATATTTCTTAGCTTGAGCCTGCATAATACTGCTGCAACGGAACCAAATACCATGTATAAGTACATATAAAAAGTTAATGCAAATGCATTAAACACTAGTTTTACCTTTACTCATAATAAAATTTCTCTAAGGTTTGCAAAATACCGCTCTTAAAGTGATTTCTAAAGTAGCAATAGTTGCTTATAATCTCAAAGAAATTGCTCTCGAATTAAAATCCATCTATTTGCTAAATTTGTTCTCAATTTAAAGCAAAACATAAATTTTTAAATAAAAGCGCACATTTTGCAATGAATAAAATATAGTTTTTTGTGCACACTTAGGATTAGTTACAATCTTTTTAGAAGTAGTGGCCTTCATTCATTACATATTTATAACAGCTACGACTCCTTTAAATGTCACTAGTAGCCTGCACATTATTCCAACTCTTTATATTACTCATACGCCCCATGTGGCTCATTGTCGATTTGAACAAATTAACTTGCAGTTAAAAGTTTTGTTAATGCTCAAGACTTTAAAACTCGCTTAATCTAAATAGACACGTACACCTTCACGTCCTCCAGCATCGCCTTTGATACCTTTGGGGCCCATCTCGCCTTTGGGTCCAGTCATGCCGGGTCGTCCCTGTAAACACACGCACAAATGATTAACTCTTCCAACAGAAAATTGAGCAAATGTTTCAGTTTATGATTTAATGTTAGTACGTGAGCCTATCATAACATAATCATAGGTCAGATTTGGCTTTAATAGCGACAGCAGATTGCCAAAGTGCTTGACTAAGAGCAATTTCACAACTAAAAGCTAAAACGACCTAACTTTTTCAGTTTAAAGTGCATCAACTTTTTACTCTCAACGATTTTAGGTGAATTTATTTTTTTTTTTTTTGTGTATTGTAGCCTCTCGTATGCCAGAAATTGAGTCAAACTTTCATTTGGCTTCATTTCATTGCTGCTATTCATGTAAATACATAGCTTGATTTTGATTTCGAGCGGCAGTAAGCGATGCCAGTTGGCAAACGCGCAGACAACAAAGTTTTCCTTTTGTTTGGCTCGTGACGAAGTCGTCGCCATTGTAGTACTGCTAGTAGTTGTAGTTGTTGTTGCTCACGCTCTTGTGCTGGTTGTTCTGGCTGTTTTGAAGCTCTAGCGGAATAATGGCAAAAAATTCTGGCGAAACTGCAATTGGTATCGTGCGCTTCTACTCTGCACTGTGCTCGCGTCCTGAATAGCCGTGATGAAAATGCACTTAAAATACTTTTCGTTTGAGTTTATTCCGCCAAGTTGTTGTGTGCTCTACGTTTTTGTTTTGCATCCTTGCACTGATTGTCTTACCGGTTTGGCAAATGTGGCCAAAAAACTGTCGGACGTTAAGTGAACTTTGGCAACAACAATAGTTTGCATGGCAACGGGTTTTTGCGTGTGACGATTACAGGAGAAAGTTGAGCGAATTCATGAATATGCATAGACAGCAGTTACCTGATGAGTGGTGATGCGAAAACGAAATTATCTTGCTTACCGAATGTCCAATATCACCCATGGCTCCTGGTTTGCCTGGCGGCCCAATCGGTCCAGTGGGGCCCGATTTGCCGCGTCGTCCGCGCATACCCTTCTCACCCTTGTCGCCCTTGGTGCCATTTGTAGCCATGCCTTCAAAACCGCCGGCGAAAAAGCCCTGACCCGGCGGACCCTCAGGTCCTCGATCGCCCTTGGGTCCACCTAAGCCGCGCAAGCCTTTTTCGCCCTTCTCACCTTTTCCTCCAGGCAGGCCGGTCAAACCGATAGGTCCAACTGGACCGGGCTCGCCGTTCAAACCAGGAGCCCCATCGAAGCCATGTGGTCCACGCGGTCCTGGTGCTCCCCTGGCTCCCGCCGGACATTCGCATTGTGTTATATTTTGGCCACCATTTACAGCTTCGGCATAATGCACTTGACCAGGTGGCCCAGCTGGGCCTATGGGTCCCATTTCGCCGGGCAATCCACGATCTCCCTTTAGTCCGGAGGCACCCGGTTGGCCTGCCAGTCCGGGCACTCCAGGCGTACCGGGTTCGCCTTTGGCACCAGCGGGTCCATGCACACCTTGATGACCCTGTGTACACAAACAAGTATTTGTGTGTAAGATGATTTAAGCCATTAAGTATACGGTATATGCCCCAGGGAAGTGCGCCCACGCCTAATTTGCCCGTAAAACCCAATTTCAAACGTTTTGTTGTTGGCCAACAAAATTCAATTCAAACTCATTTTGAAATCAAATCAATTTCGAAATCCACAATCCGCAAAATCACACGCACACACAGTTACACATACGCACCGTTGAATAAATTTATGCGGCTGAATGTATGCAATACGGGTGACAAGCCTGCAAACACAAAGCCATTGCCCAAGAAGACGACACTTTGAGTTATTTTTTTCCCCCTACAGTTTGCCTTTTGGGGTTTGACTTTGCTTTGCGGAAAATTTGCAAAAACCGGCTGCTGTTACCCAAACCCAACAGTTTTCAATTTATACCCAAACTCGTCGTCAGGAACGTTGTCGTCTTCCACATCATCAGCGCCCTAAATGGTTTGCCATAAATTTGAGCGCTTCCTTGACGCTGCCTCTTATTGTTGCTGCTGTTGTTGTTGTTTTGTGCGTGTGTAGATTGGTACGAGAGCAGAGGATAAAAAAGCAAATCAAATGGTTGCTGCTATAAGGCGGCTTTAAATTGACCTCCCATTCTGGCATTTTGCGCTCCAACTTCGCTATTCTATTGTAACTGTGGAGCTCGTGAAGCTTGTTGCTGCAGGCTGTGCGCCATATCGGCAACTTAATGCCAACTAATGAATAATTAATAAGCCACATGAACTCACACACGCATACACGCATACCATACGCAGTCTCTCTCTCTTCTACGCTCTCAAGCTCTACACCCACACACGTACAAACTTATATGCATATTCGTTGCCGCCATTACAAAGTACGCGCGAATGCTTCCGGCATTGCTTATGTATGTCAGCCGTCTCTATGTCGCTCAGTCTTTAGGCATAAAGGCTGTCTTTGGAGTTTAATGAAATGTAGCTAATTGTGTGTATATTCATACGTCTAAAATGCTAATTTCAATGTTAAGTAGTTTCCAAAAATTCAAATGCAATAACAAGAATGTGCAGCCTAATTTGGCGTAAATTTATATCATAAAATCAAAATGTGGCCCAGGCCCAACAAAGACCCTGGAGAGGCAACTTTTGCATAATTTCTTTTTATTTTACGCACGATTAGCTTGGGTGTGTCTGTTCTGTAACAATCTATATATGTAGTATACAATGTATCGATTGTGTGCGTTATATTACAAAAATAAGAGAAACGAAATAAGAAAAGCAACAAAAACTACTTAAATTGAGGCCGGGCGTAAAGGGCCTGAAAAGGTAGAAATTGTCTTACAATGGCCACAAGACCAAATAAATAATATATCAAAGGTCAAATAAATCTTTGGCTACCAAATTAGGTTGACACAGCTCCAGAGAGCGAGTAACAGCAAGCGTGCTCTGAAGCAAAAAATAATGATATACAGTGAATTATGCGACACCGGAAGCTGGCTGACAATCCGTGAAACGCCCAATTCCACGTGCGACACGCCCATCAGTGCCCACATACCAGCATATAAAACTGGCAAACAAGTGAACGCATTTTACTATGTGGCAGCTTTAAGTTTTGAGATTGCATATAAAAACGAGTACAGTTGAGCTACTCCGACTGGGAAACACCCTGCACTCATGGGAAATATGTAAAATTTCTTTTGATAATTGTTTAATCATTTTAAACAAATCTGGTATAATGCGAGACAACAAATACAAAATTTGACAAGACATTTCGGAAGTACTATATAGACTAACTAACCATAAAAACCTTATGGCAATAAACCTACGAGATAGTAGTTTGAGGTCTAAAAAGATTTGGAGAATTGTAATAAGTTGGACGCATACACAATCAATACTGCCCACAAAAATCTGTCTCAAGTTTCATAACCATGATGATATTTTCAATATAACGCTCAGAATGTTATACAAACTTAGTGAACTCCTCAAGCGCAGGGTATACATAAAATTATATGCGCAGTAGTTTGCTCGCATTTTTATACAATATATATTATATTTTGTAGCTTTTGACTTTTAAACCGGAGAGAGTTGCTTGGTGGCTAACGAGAGATTGGCCGCGCTTGGGAAGGGTCTTTGGCCATGAACCCTAAGCTGCTAAATGGCAAGCTGCGTAATGGTGAAGAAGCACTAAGCGCCGCCTAAGTAGGATGAGCTGGCAAAATAGCTCACAAAAAAATAAAAGGAATAACACACTGAACTTATTATGAAAATAATACAAAGTAAACTGAAAATCTTGAGGGTTCAGTGCATATCCACACTCAAAAAATGAGTCTGGGCCAAAATAATAAGACGTCATGCACAGTGCGTGGGACTTGCAATTGAAAGATGCGAATCTAAGGCTGTCATAGGATTTGCTAATAAATTTTCAAAAACCTCATTGGCCATCAATTCAAAAGTAAATGAGCTATAAACGCAAACAAATTGCCAAAGCAAAGTGGCTAAAAAGGAAATCGGGCGACATGGCCACACTAAACACTCGTCTAACCGCAACCGAGTCATAATATAGTACTTAGAGTAGAGAGGCCTATTACCGATGGAATGGCTGCTGATATAAATTGATGTGCCAAATTATGTTTTTCCGGCTTTAAGTGGGCAAAAAAAAAAAATTTATCCAACGCAATAAATATGAAAATTACAGCTAAATGTTGACCATTACAAATATACATACAAACTGGCTTATATACACACGCTCATACACATACTAATAAGACATACTTGTTGTGGCTTTGAGTAAAATGGCCCAGGTTTACACATGCTCATTCAAGAGCTAGCGTGTTGTTTTAGATTTTTGGTCGAACTTGGGTGGGTCTTTGCTTCAAATCAATTGAGTAATCAATAGAGCAGAAATTATTGTTTGAAACAACAATGGCGTAGGCGCACAAACTCCCCACACATACTTAGCAACACTTATGAGTGTGTGTGTGTGTGTGTGTGTGTAAAGCTGTCCTTTCCCAATGACTTACCCGCTCGCCCTTTTCACCGGTCATGCCTGGATCGCCTCTGTCGCCCTTTTGTCCTGGTTGTCCGCGCTCACCTGTGCGACCCGATTCACCTTTATCACCGGGCACACCTTTGGGTCCAGGCGTTGCGCTCCTTAATGTGCCCATCGAGTTGCCCATTAAGGATTCCTATTTGTATATGTGTGTTTGGGTGCATGTGTGTGTGTGTGTGTATATAGGAATAGAAGTTAAGCATAGTAATTTGTTAAATATTTGCTTGTTGTACAATTTATTTTCGATAAATGTATTTTCGACCATTTCTTTTTTTTTCAGTAGCAGTTAGCCCTTTTCATTCATTGCCTTGATGGCCTGGCCATGTAGCATGTGTATATCTTACCTGGGCAAGTATATACACAAACATACACTCTATTTATAGTACAAGGGCAGTGAAAATTTGATTAATGATCTTGGTAGCCCCTTTTTTATTTGCTTTTTTTTTTATATACTTTTTGCAATTCTAATGTTGAGGCTAATGATGGCAACTTGTTCTAGTCCATTTAATTTTGTGGCCTTTTGCTTACCCATATGAAATATGCATTTGTTTTTGTACATATATATACTAGCTAGTAAAACTGTACATATACATAATGAAAATGTTAAATGTTAATACCTTGAAAGTCCTGGTAGGATTCCAATTTATCTGTTATTTATATGTGTGTTGTTTGTTTTAAAGTTATATGCAATATTTTGTGGAAATGTTTTTTTTTTTTTTTCAGTTTATGTATATAGAAATAAGTGCGTAGAAATTAAAGCGTATTATTATATGAGTTAACAATTTATGACATATTTAATAAAAAATATAAATATTTAGTTCTTTTTGGCTATACACAATTGCACACATTTTTTTCTATCTGTTTCAGGTAAATACCGATTTTTTTTTTATTAAGCCATTTCACAAAATTGTTGCCATGTCAACAATCAAATGACGTTCTAATAAACATAAAATCCGTTTGACTGCAAACCGCATTCACAGCAAAAAGGTCGAAGTCTTTTACAACAAAAAACAACGCAGCAATAACAATCAGAAAAGCTTTAAACATCGCGCCAATCCGGCTAAATTCATATAAACTTTGGCATTAAACAATAGCAGCCGGAGGCTGGCTATGCGGGGAGTCCGTATGGTTTAACTGCCTACAGCGCGCGCTATAAGTAGCTTGACACTTTCATAACCGTAACAGTGCGATAATGATTACGACCACAGTAATACAAACAAACACAGCAGTCTCTGATAAGCGTAAAGCCGGGGTACAGGCAACATACGGCTTTGAAATGTGGTAAGAGCTGGCAAACGTTAAAAATGAAAGGGTTACTTTGAAGCAGCGAAGCATGTATACTCTTTTTAAAAAAGTGTTTTTCAATAATCAAGTACATTTGGACTCTGGTAATGGATAACTCTGATTTATATGCTACAACATTCAAAAACTTGCCGATTTAAAAAATAATACGGATTTTACCAGACTAGACAGTTTCGTATATAAGCTTTAGCAGCAATCCACAGCAATATGCAAAGCCAGCAATGCATCACGAATAACCATGTGGTTTTTGTCATTGGGCTAAACATCTTCTGCAGATGATGATTCTTAATGACGAGCGACGCTAATTGACATTTTTGTTTTGGCATGAACTGAAGTCCACGGACATGGACTTAAATGACATGTGGATCCAATTAGATAGTGCAACAAATCTCTCAGCGCGTCAGTTTTTAAAGAGGTCATGTTGGATAACCACCAAGATCGTGCAACTTTTTTGATGTCGTTATTTTTCGTTCCTAGCAGTCATTCGGATGTATAACAATTCTAGATTAGTCGAAAATTGCGAGAATTAAATCTAACACTTATGTTATCCTCTAATGCCTATTTTAAAAATAATTGTTAAACAATGGTCGAATAATATTTTTTAAGGTACTTTTCGGCTCCTAAATTCAATTATTACAAAAAGATGAGAAAATCTCAAAAGGGTGCTTAAGGACTTAAGTCAAAATTTAAGCTTATGAATTTTTTAAACTTCGATTTCATTTATTTATTTATTTATGACCAGCTTTTATAGTTTTTAAGGATTCTGATTTTATTAAAAAAAATTTTTGCTGACAACTCGCAACCGCACAAAAAAAAGCCAAAAAACACATGTGCTGTAGTTATCAAAAAAAAATTTGAAGAGCTTTCATATTTTTTACAACTACGTTAAAAAAATTTATATGATGTAAAAGCTTATACTTTTTAATTATTTGCAAAAATATAATAAGTGCCTCAAGGCACTATTGAGCATTAGAGTGTTGAGTCTAATTCGCCGCAAAAACTCTTTATTTTATTTTATGATTTTACTTTAAAAGCCAAAAATACCCGAAAAAAAACGTGAGCAACACTAACAACGAGGCATGTGAGCAAGAATACCCGACCAACGAGTATGAAAAGTAACCAGTGCTTCTATTCGCGTTACTTTTAATAATTGCTGATGCCATGCTAATAATCTAAGCCAAGCCCTTCACTTTTAAATAAAGACTTTGAAGTAAAAAAATAAAATGCATTATTATTATTAAAAAGTTTGAATTTGGCATAAAAATTTTAATGAAATCTACTTTAAAAAAAACGAAAGATAAAAATCTGACACGTAAATGGGCTAAAAAAAAAAACAAGTGCTGCCTTGTCAGTGTATCTGCAAAAACGCATCCATTCTGCTTATTTTTTATCCGATCCAACTTCTCTTATCCTGACTAACTTATCAAACAAACTTATAATGCAGCATGAAGGGTATTTGAGCGCACAGCGAAAAGTTTTACTTGCATGAAGGGGTTAAAAGTCGCGCCGACAAATGTCAGCCATATCAAGCCATGTCGGAGTGTGTACACTTTGTATCTAAGTGTGTACGGGTGTATTTGCCACCGCGTTTAACCGCGTGAACTGTGCGCGCCAGGAGCTGATAACGATAATTGCCACAAGCTGGCATGCCGGCACATTGTATCACCGCCTGGAAGCAGGCAACAGCCAGCAGCAAATATTGTGGCAGCAAATGGAGAAAAAGTCGCACATCTCTTTCAATACGGGGTATGGCCGGCGGCGTCTAACATTGACTTGACTTAACTAGCAACTCGTATCGCTTGGAGTTGACTTGACTGGTTTTGGTTTGGGGTGGTTTGCTTGCGTGTTCCAGACACTTTGGTTTCGGCGCTTTTTTTTTTTTTGTGAGATTTGGTTGTACCTTTGTGGTTTTAAGATTATTAGAAAAGATAACCCATTTGCTTCGGCCGTGCCAACGACAACAAGCAACGTGATGGCTGCCAGATATGGCTGCCACTTGCGGCATTCTGAGAATCTAGACACGCCCGTCTTTGCTGGCCCTAACTTAAAAGCAATTTTTCACAGTGTAGACGTTCTAGGCGCGCGTCATCAGGAAGGAAATTAGTTTAGGCAAATTGTGTAGCTTGTAAAACATGACCGACGTTTAACATGGCAAGGAATATGTGACGCTAGTCAACTTGTGCGTGATTGAAAACAGCAGGAACCAGCAAGGAACCCAATAAAGTAAAAGACCCATATAGCTGGGCGAGCGATTTGCAATTTGGATTTTATGTTTGCATTCAGTAAAAGGTGCAATTTTGAGTTCAGCCCAAGAACAAAATTAATAAAATTAAATGAATAACCATACGTATACGTAATATTTAATATTAGTTTCGTGCATGCCGAAACTTTTATGCGCTCTACAATGTGTTTGCTAATGGTTATGTTTATGGTAAGGTAGCTAGCCGAATGTTTAGATGTATGCTGTTTTTTTTTAGGTATTCCAAAAGCTCTAAGCAAAAACAATGTGTTTAAAGCTTTTGATTAAAATTAAATATTGGTTGAAATTTGAATAAAAACTTTGTTAGGCAATGTAAGGTTAGCAGAACGACTAGGGTACTTTTTATGCAGTGTAGAAACATAAATCAATAAAAAATTTTATTTTTGTTCAGGTTTTATAAAAAACATGTAATCTATTAACAATAAATTTTTATGGTAATTTTAATAAGGAAATCAAAATACTGTTTTTAAATATTTTTTAGCTAACTATGGAAGAAAGACAGAAATTTAATTCAGGTAACAATCGTTTTTTTTTTTTTTATTTTTTAAAGATTATGATCGGATTTATCAGATGCATAACATATAAAAATAATTAATAAAGGTTTAAAAAGCAGCTAACTTTTTTTTTCTATTATAATCATCATGGTACAGCGCATTAACATAAGTTTTTATCAAGACTTAAAATTTCATTAAAATTAGAAATAAAGAACAATAGTACTTACATCGTAATTCTCTGGCAAACCAGGCGGTCCCGGTGGTCCTGGCGGACCAAGGACACCGGGCAAACCGTCGACACCTGGTTCGCCTTTTTGCCCCTGGATGCCTTCGGGACCACGAGCGCCAGTGTCTCCACGCTCGCCCCGGTCGCCTTTGAGACCGGGAGCGCCGCGTTCGCCTGGTACGCCGGTGGCACCCTGCTCAAGGAAATGAACAAAATGAAAACAACACCAGCAGAGTATTCAGAGTCAGAGTCAGCGTCGACGTCAGCAGCAGCGACCAAAAAGAAATAAATCACATTAGTGGGTGTGTATACATGAAGTAGTCTTTGTGTTCTATATGTTATGGGTGGACAGTGGGTGGGGCAAGTGGGTTTGCTAGCGGCTGTGGTTGATTTACATAATCGTTGCGTTTTAGTCCAAGCTCATTAATCTACGCGCGGGGGCAGTTGCCTCTGTCTCGACATGTTGTTTGGGCTTTCGCATAGCTCTAAGTTAGTCTAGGACAGCGTTGGACTGGGGGTCTTACAAAAAATGTGTCTTTCCCAATGTTCTTAATCTTATGCAAAATGGTCACGCTGTGCGCCATTTGCGTGTTTGTGTTTGGCTGGTACGTGTTTTTGTTGTTAGTGGCACTGTTTTTATAGCAATGTTCTGTTTCTTATCGTCGTCTTTTAAATTAATTGCTATTAGTTAAGGGATTAGCAGTACAGCAACAAAATTGTCGCAGGAATTTCCGGTATGCGCACCAGCTAGCCATATTTTACTTAAGATCCGCCATGTAGCTGGGGACTGATGATTGTTTTGGAACTCTAAGCATGAGCAGAACTTGTACGACAAGGGTCAACAAATGTTTTCTGGCTTTGTGGCCAAGGTCTATTGTCTTGGCTGTTGTGTAATTGCTAGATAAGTTAATGTTTGTGGCAGGGCTAGAGCCTAAATATTTTCATAGCTGGCATTTCTTATGCTACTTTGGCGGACAAAGCGCCAAATAATTTGCATACCATTTTCCGTTTGATATATTGCAACGTATTGACGAGGCTACGTTCCACAGGTTGCTACAAAATTCAGCGAAATATGGTTCTATTAAATTTTAAAATTTATGTTTTATGCGTTATGACTTGGATGTTGGAATCTTTAAGGTCTGCACAATTCTGTAGAATATTTAGTCTATACAGGTTATTGGAAGTTATTTGCACAACTGGAGTTATGGGACATCTTCGCTGTAAATATTCTTGATATTTAGGAGGAAGCGTCTCTCTGCGCGTCTAGTAGTTCGCAATATGAACCATATTACAAAAACTAAAGAACCAATATTTTGTATGTATACTTATTTTATTAGCAGATTGCCACTTCCTCTCTACTGAAATTGGATAAAACTCCAATGACTGCCATAATCTTCAGGCTTTATGAAAGTTCAACGCAGTCATTTGATTACCTATCTGTAGGTGCAAGTTTTGTTAAAATCAGTTCTTAAACTTTTTGTTAAGATGTTAAGATACAGTCTTCAAAAAGTTCTTTCTTTTGATTACGCCAGGGTGTAGGTATATTATAATTTTCTGTTCTTTGTGTGTAGACTAAAATTTTGCAAATATTATTTATTTTTGGAAAACTAGATACAATATTTTGTTTACGCATTGGTGCAAGTTGTATTAACCAGTTCTCAAACTGTTTGTAAAGAAGCTACAGTCACCAAAACGGGTTTATAGATTCATGTATTGTAGATTAAAATTTATAAATTCTAAGTATGTTACGAGGATACCAAATGCAAGTTTCTGGCACTGTGGAAATTAAGAAAAGTAGAGCTTCCGCATATACATGATATAGCCATATCTGTACCATAGAAGCTGGTAACTAGGCAGGCATCAAAAACTCAATAAAGGAAACGTTTATTAAATTCAACTACATAGACACTGTTAACAATGTTTTAACAAATCTTTTGACTTGTTGTAATTTGTAGTGCCATTGTAACATTGCTATACTATATTTTATATTCTCAAGTTTTTTGCTTGGTCTGACATAAACTGCATTTGCATTATGCTTGAGAAATGGTTTTAACAATTTTACTTTTTACTCGCTTAGCTGAGCAGAGCAATAAACTTATGTACACGTATATATGGTATACGTATATGATGTATATGTGTTTGCCTTAGTATATATGTCTCTTTTTTGCGAGACATGCACTTAGAGTAAAGGCCAGAAGCTTATAGTAACATTGTAGAGTTTGCCTTTGACCCACTAGGCACATGACGCTTGAGTATGCCAGTATTATACATATGTACTTGTAAGTTTGAATGCTTATGTTAGTCAGTATACGTATCCATAGATAAAACTCTTAAAGTAACCGAAGACGTTGCCAGTTGATGAGATAATATAACGAGAGTAGCAACAAGAGAGTGGATAAGTGTTTAAGCGTAAGTTGCCGCTTGCTACGTACAAAGTCATAAAGAAATTTTCGTTACGTTTTCAGTCGCATTTTGTTGTACTTGTCGTCATTTTGTCGTTTTCCTTTTTCTATTTTTTCCCATTTCCGGTTACACATACACATGCAGACGTACACAAACTGCAAATTATGATGTTTGACATAGGAAAACAGCAGCCATCACATACATGCGTATGCTCACATTCCCATTTACCATGCACTCTTTCTTAGAGCAATCAGCCCTCGTCCGCCCACTTAAAGATTAGACGATGTGTGTAATGAAATTGAAAATGTGTTAGATTCATGTCAAATATTGCCTTTTGCTATTTTCTTTTACTTTCAGGCAATGTGACCCAATGCTGGTGCCCTCGTTTCTGGGGGAACCTTCTTATATAAAAAGCAATACTTACGGTGCGTCCAGGAGCGCCAGTTTTGCCCTCCTTGCCTTGTGCGCCCGGCGCACCGCGCAACGTTTCACGTAACGATTCGTTGTCCTTGAGCGCCTCTAGGATATCAGACGCATTACATGTACATTTGCCAGTGTATTTCTGTGAACGAAAAGAGCAAATTTTCTCTACATCTTCAAGCATATGTCAAAAGTTCAATTGCTAGTAAGCAAGATAGACATTCAACTGCGGACTAACTAATTGCCAATTTCATTTTCTCTGCATGCTTACCTATATATATGTGAGTGTGACTGTGTGTGTGTGTGAGTGTATCTAGAGCCTATTTGCATATGCCCAAAAAAAAAGAAAAATTGAAATTGGAGCTTCATTCTCAATGGGGCTGATGTCATAGCCAGCTAGATGCAAATATTTTGGCACATATGCACAGACACATGCATATACAGCAACCAATAAATTTGATATTCCGGCTTACTTTGTGATCGTTAGGTAGCAATGCTAGCTATTAAGTCAAAGGCTCAGATTTAAGCACAAATATTGTATGCTGGCTGCAGTTGCTAATGGCCTACTTTAAGTTTAAATTACACACTGATACAAGCATAAGTTTATATACCTTGATATGTACCGAAATTGCATTGAAACTAGTAGTCCAGTAACAAGCAATATGGTTGATTTGAAAATCGAAAAAATTGCAATTTGAAATTGTGAAAATGCTTCAAATTTAAAACAAATTCCTAAAATTATATTCATCTTCGATGTCAGTTAGCATAAGTACGCACTTAGCTGTGTGAATTTTAGAGTTCCAAAGCGCCATTTTTTCTTGCGCAGGAGCAGCTTACATGCTTTAAATATTTCTTCAAAATTTAATACAGATTTAATGCAAAATGTCCATAAGCTATTAACTTACTATTAAGAAACTTATAAAATTAAAAATAAAAAACTTTTAAATACTTTAAAACTATGCAAATTAAATATTTAATACTCACAGCCCCCGCATTCGATGCATCCACAAAAGGCGGATACGTGGCGGATTCACCTTTGGGTCCTGGCGGACCCGGTGGACCCGGCGGCCCACGTATGCTATCACCAGGTGGACCTTTTGGACCACGCTCACCCTTTTCGCCTTTAATGTTTCGATGTGCTGCAAAATGAAACAAACCGAACGAACACATTAGACCCAATCCTTTGCAATAAGCAATGTTCAACGACTTACGTCTCTCGTGTGTATATTGTGTCTGTCCGGGGGGCTGCATTCCACTGGCATCATAGATGTCTGTCGCCTGTAAAATTGCAAAATTAACATTAAGTCAATGAATTTCCATTAAAGCGCGCTATGTAAAGTGCAAATACTTGTTGTTGATTTTATTTCAATATTTATGCTTGCATATATGTATTATTGTTGTATTTGATTTTGCTGCAACTGGAGGGCGCAATTAACTTATGTATAAATATTTAATTATGCAAAAATATGCATTTCAGTTGGAATGACCGCAGTATTGACCAGACACATTCGGTTAACCGCTAACACAAATGTATTTCAAAGTGCACTAACAATAATAAGTACAATGTACATTGTTATATACTCTTGAGCATCTATTACATTTATTTCCATAGTTGGTTGATTGTTTTGTGTTTATACAAAAATTCAAGTTTATTGTTGTGACTATAAAATGAGGCAATGCTTTTTTGATTCTAAAAGTATTATATTACTTACTGTGGACCACCAATCATCATTGGAAATATCTGCATCATCTACTAACGGTTCTAAGCCACTCTAAATAATAAAACAAAATGAGGGAAAATTATATGAATAAACAAATTGCAAATTAAATGGGAAAAATCAAATATGTTTTCAATAAAACGCACCGAGCCAGAGCCAGCAATATCATTTAATAACTCTTCGTCCAAATCCTACGAAAAAATAAAAAATAATAATAAAAAGGATAGTAGAAAATAAAAACTAAATAATAAATATAAATATGTACTGCAAACAAAATTTGTTCACTTTGCTTTAAAACATTTAAATTTTATTGCAATGCCAATGGCAAAATGAGTATAGTATAAAGTTTTATTTTTGTTTTTTTCAATTTAAGAACCTGTTTGCAGCAACAAAGCATATATACTTTGTGCTTTTTGTGGCCAACACAAAAAAATAAACTCATCTTTTTTCCTAAAATTCAATCCACTTTCCATGTTATGTAACAAAAAAATCAGCTTTTATTCAGATCAAATCGGCAAAGTGTTCCTATACTGTTGATATCTAGTCTAATTAGTACTAGTGCCTAATTTTAGACTAAAACACTCACATGCTCGTAAATTCCTTGCTGAGGAATATAAAACTCATATAAAGATACTGCTTCTGAGAAAATGTTGAATTCCTCTAGATCTGTTGGTCTTTATGAAGTAGTCGTTCCGATCTGACGGACATTTCTTAAAAAATTTATTTTGCCGAACTTTGGGTGTCCAAATAGTTTGCTTCTTCTTCTTCTTCTTCTGCTTTTAAGCACAATATTTTTTTAGCATATTTCATCACTGATTCCTTTAAGGTTAAAAAATTTGTAAACTCATACGACTTAAAAAAAAAAACTTGGCGTGAATATAATTTACCCCGGACCCCTCATAGCGTTTCAAAATGTATAGTATATAATTTTTATGACATATTCCGATATATTGTCAAAATATTCCATTAAGAAATCAACGTGATAGAGGTTAATCTGTAATTTTCTAACTTTTTTGCCCACATCATTGTCAATCCTAGTTTTCAAATAAATTAAAATAACGCAATTGTTTTTGAACTTATTCTTTACATATTGCTCTATCTATGTATCTACACATTTGGCAAAACGTAATACAATTTATTCTATTTTCAAGTTAGTTTTTACTTCAAATAAAATATACCTTAACATTTCCTTTCTGTCAATACTTAGCAAATTGCAATAAATCAATAATGCAAATGATTTCTATTATACTATGTATACATTATATCGGCTTAGCACTTAAGACAAATTAAGCGTATTTAGCAACTAGCATATAAACACAATTGTAGCTGTTTATTAATTAATTGATATCCATTTCATTTGTTTCGTAGCTACATGTATGTATCTGGAATAAACTCTATATACTTACCGTTGCTTTCGGCGGTGGCATGCAGGTTGTGTTTATAGCATCCGGATTACCATAAACATTTAACCTTTCTAAATTTCCCTGTATTAAAATATTTATATTAAGTGTGAGGGAACATAGTACAAATATGTAAATCTGTGCAAATATATGTTCATATAATGCTCATAGCCTAATTTTTGAAACGCCATTTTGACATTAGTCCACAAAGCTGTGTGTGTGCACAATGCATCAATATATCAATAATAAATATATCAATAATTTTGAATGTCACTTACTAACGTAGAGCTAACTGACAGTTTACATATGCCACATCCTCATCTCCAACCAAAACAATTACAATTTCCACAAAACGTAATTTATTATTTAAGCTAATTTTAACACAGCAACCGGCTAAAATTCAATTTAAATTGACTTCGATTTCCATCTGGCATTTATGCTTTTTGAGCAAGCCAGGCGAAGTGACCGTATTAAAAGTTGAGAGTGCCCACACAAATCTACATACTTACCAAAATGGCTCAAACAGCAAAGTAGTCACTATACAATGAACCACGAACAATGAGCACAAGAAAACAAGACAAAATATAGAAATCGTAGGATAGGAAAGCAAACTAAACAACCGCAAAGAGAACTAGTTGTTGGAGTGCATGACCAATAACAACAGTAACAACAACAACAACCACAACAACGTGAATCCTGACAAAGAGCTACAAGAGTAAGGGCCACCACTCAATGCACATTTGCCATAAACTCGGTTCCGGTATCTTTCAAATAGAAATGGCGGCAAACACTCAGCACAGCTCAGACAACTACGCACCGTGTACTGAAAACGGAAATCATTCGTCAAAATGACAGCATGCCTAAAAAAATTGGTTCTTATTTTTATAGGATTTCCAAAAAGCATGACACGTACATATGTGTCATTAATTTCCCCAATTAGCCTAGAAAATGTTTTTGGTGTCAGATTTCTGAAATCATAAACTTATAAATTTTTTAAGTTGTACTAAAAATGAATCAAATGAAAACGGAAATCATTCATCGGATGCTTTTAAAAAAATTTGCTTCTCATTTTTATAAAATTCTCAATACGTAGAATACTACGTGCACGGGCTAATTTTTTTCCCCTAAAAGTGAGAGTAAACGAAATTTTTACAGGAGTTTGTGTCTACCAGATACGATATGTCCGTAAATTTGATAAGCGTGGGAAATAGAGTTTCCATTGTAATTGAAAATCTTTATTATTCGTTGTGCCATTGAATTATTTAGATTCTGCAGTGTAGCGCTGTGCTGAATTATTCCCAAGCTGTTTCAACGACTATCCCGTACTCGGCTAGGTGTTATTACTGCCTAGAATTCTCATAAATCTCAGAAACTAGTATTCCGCAGCTATTTTCAATAGAATTTTCGCTTTAACCAAACTATCTTTAAACGACTTGCTGTCGCGTTAGGATGTTATTTACTTTACTTTACTCTGAAGACAAATTTAGTTTCTCTAACAACATCTTGACGTACCTACAAATTGAGAGGTTCGGAAATCCAATTTTAAAATGTGTAATAGATTTCAGGCATAAAGTTAGTTAGACCAGCTCTGTACCCATTGTAACCCTACCTATAATTTGCGAAATGGGGCCTCATAGAAATAGATGTTCATGGCTATTTCAATACCCAAGTCGATGCTAATCCTTTTTGCGTCATATCTTAAGTTTTCTCTGTTATATACTTGACTCCAGGAACAAAATTAAAAAAAGCATAACATTACTGCCTAAACGAAACTGTTTTTTTTTGTAGATGCAAAACCAATCTGCACCACTGTGCTACAGTAGACAGCGGCTGAGTCACAATAATGGCAACAGCCAAGTTGGCTAAGCCAAAGCTGGCAGTACGGGTGGCAGCCAGCAGAGTCGCATTGTTGGCTGCTTTTGCTGCCGTAGTTGTTGTTTACTGTAAATGATAGTAATGGCTATGGAGCTTTTATGCTTTTCAGTTAAAAGTTTTGTCTGAGACGCCAAGTCGTTGAGTTTCGGGTTAAAAGCGTGCTACCCAGGCTTACAATGGCTTAATATTCTCTCTTGCAGACACACACACACAAACAAAAGCAGGCAGTCAGGCAATCACATGCATTCATACAATTCACACACACGCGCAGTGTATAAAATGGCCGTCAATAAACATTGAAGTGTTTTGTCCTTGTTGTTGTTGCTGTTATTGTTTTTGTTATTGTTGCTGCTATTACTGTCTAGCTTGTTGCTGTTTTGGACTGCCAACAAACAGTCTGCTAAGTGCGGATATTAAAGTTGTTTTTGTCTGCACTCGCTTTGTTCTAAACAAATGGCAAAGCAGCAGAATCAGTGGGCACACTTGGCCATTGTACTTGTATGTGGCCCAGTTTTGGGTTTATTTTTAATTTTTGTTTTTATGTTAGGCTACAAATTTTATTTTTTTTTTGTTGTACTTAAGCATGTGCAACAAAATTAGCAGCAAGGAAATTCAGTTGATACGGAAATTAAATCACAGAATGTGTAATTTTTGGCTATTTTATTAAAGTGACATTTTATATTTGCATGGGAAGTCGTTACAACAAATGCATTGTACAGAAATAAACATAACAAAAATTTCAAGCAAATATGCTTTCATAAACAAGCCAAATAATAATAATAAAAAAAAATAACTTGGCTGTCAAAATATACAAAAGAAGAAAACATTGTCTGACCTAGACAAACTCAACGAGTTGTCCTTTTCTGTTATTGCTGTTGCAACCCTTTTGAGTTTGGGTTTAGTTAAAAGTAAAGAAGCAAAAGAAAATCAGAGCGATGAACTGATAAGAGTACATAAAAGCTATATCTATGTGCTCCCTGTATCCTAAAATACTGTACACGACAGACAAGTGCCGTACAAATATTAAATATATAGTAAAGAGATGAACGTCACTAGCTAAATAGAGGGATATACAGAGAAAGAGATAGAGAGAGAGAGAGAGAACGATAGAGCTTACAGGCAAGTGAATAAATAAGTTAACAAAAGAGACAGAGAGCAAGTAGCAACAACATTGTACAGAGGGTCAAGCGCAGACAAAAGGCGGTTCTAGTTCACTATATAAATAATAAATAATATGAACGACTTGCCGCAGGCCCATAGCAAAAAATAAAATAACGAGATGGAAATTTTTCTATGGAAAAGCCGAATTCCGCATACTTTATTAAAACAAAGTGTAAAAAAAAGTTATGAAGATTCATTGTTCCTGTAGCTTTTCCCTTTTTTAAAGAGTACTTCAAACTAAAATAAGTCCAATATAACTTTAGAGCAAAAGTTAAGGTAGGACAAAAAAATTTATTTTTCAAATTTATTTTTTCATTTTTTTACACAATTTTTGCCTTTAAAATAAAAAAATAATAAAATTTTACGATAATATAATTTGACATCTTAGTTGTTAAGCTTGTTTTATGAGCTAAGATCTATAAATTGTATATATGCTAACCGATGTCTAAATATTAGTATGAATAAAGAATTTAATTAAACGGTGACCAACCGTAGTATATGCCAAGACCCCCCCCCCCCTTATTGTCACGTGGTCCTACATTTAAAAAAATGAATAACAAGTAAAACGGTCGAACAAACCAAAAAACATAGAAAAGTATCACTTGTGGAAGGGATATGTGTAAAAAAAAAAAAAAAAAAGTCATTGGACTAGGTGACAAAAACTTAGACCTCCCCCCCCCGGTCGAGTGACCAAGCGTGGTATTTTCAAGACCCCCTCCCCCCCTAAACGGGTCACGTAATTTGGGTATGGCCCCTAAGTCGTTCTAGCCATCATATATTTTTCTGTTTAGAGTGGCCGGTAGATGGCGCAAGCAAGCTGTTATTGGCAAGGTGAACACAGCGAGCTGGGGGCTATGCTCCCTTGTAAACAACATGCAAATATTGTTAGATCTAATGCACGTCAAGAAAGACAGTTAATAAATGAAAACAGTAAGCACATAACTCAGAATTCATTTAGGCCTACAAAATATTGAAATTTATAGCGCGCAAATCTTAAAAGTTAAGCTAATTTTCGATTAAGATCTAAGAAAGCAACTAATAAATAGATCCCTGTCGTATAAGGTTAGGTTAAGGTTATTATTATGCAAAGTTAAAAAAAATTTTAAAAATTTTAATTTGTTCTTGCAAGCTTAAATAGCTCATTTAGCAAAATCCCCATTTTTAAAGCAAATAACTAGCGCTATTAAAATTATTTTACCGATTTATACATTTTTGGCACGCAAATCTCAAAAGTTAAAGCAAATTTTCGATTCCTCTAGCTATATATATTAATTGATTTAAATCGCAGATAGCAAATAGAATATAGAACCTCGTCGTACTGCCGTAGCTAAGATTCAGGTCAAACACACATAGAACACATTCTTCCCTTTCATTCCCTCAAACTACCTTACCAAGTCATGCTAAGTAAATCGACAGTGCTTTTGATTCTAATCACTTTGACATGTAAGCACTCTTTTTTTATGCCAAAATGTATATATACCTTCTGCCAGTGTATAACAAAAGAAAAGACAGCAAAAAAAAAAAAGGATCTAATAAAGAGCACAGACTTTAAGTAGCAATATGTGTAGCATACTTTTGTGCCGGGCAATATTTGAGCCAGTCTAATGATGACATTTTTAGGTAAACACTGACAGCAGGCGACGTATTTAAGTTAAATAATGCCATACAAGAATTTGTAGCTGTGTGTGGTGTGTGTGTGTGTGTGTGCTACTAGCGCATATTTGCCTAAACAAGACAAGCCGCCGCCGCCTAAGCCTTCAGCTGCTCCTGCCACCAAACGTTGCTGCAGTCGGTGGTTATGTTGCTGCTGCTGCCGCAATGTAGTAGCTCGGTCAAGTGGCGAAGTGGCTGAGTGCCATGAGCAATTAACTGAGCTCTGTGAGTTGCTCACTGCATGCAAGCTAGTATGTCAGCGTATGTGTGCTTATGTGTGCATCTGTGTGTGCATTGTCTGTATGTATGAGTGCATTTGTGTGGCATGTGCATTTGCTATTTGTTTTGTGCTGCACATAATTAAGGCCAGAAATGAACTGAAACTGAAACTGAAATGCGCCAAGCCCAAGCTAGAGACTGTGTTCGGAACCAAGTGAGCGTGCCCAGCATTTAGCTAAAGCAGCACAAGGACAGAGCCATAAAAAAATCTGTTATGACTACGTAATAGTTGCGTTTATAGCGTTTATTGCCAAGACTCACAAACACGCACACACACACACACACACACAATGAAAGAATGCTGCACATGCAACAAATAAAATGCCAAGAAAGGTTTTAAGCCATTTCATGATTGCGTATTGAAAATAAAACAAATATACGAGGATAATACGCAAATTGTTGTCCTTTTTCCGTCGCAGCCATTGTTGTTGCTGGTCAACCGAAAAGGTATGCCAATGTATATAGTTTTGACATGCCAGACACGTTTCTGATATGGCAGGCAAGCAACGAAAAAATGAAAAGGAATAAATACAAAAAAAAGGACACTGCGGTTGTCTGCCAATTTGTCAAAATGTGTCAATAATAGAGATCGATTGAAAGCGAGCAAAGGCCTTTTCAATTTGAACGTGAGTATAAAGTTCAAATAGATTATATGAAAAGACACGTATCTGACGCGACCTTGAATTATTTATATACTTAACGTTGTTACAGGTCCCTTAACCTGAATCCGCTGGTTTCAAGCGGTCACCCAATGTCTTGCAGGGGTTACTTCTACGTTCTTGGTTTTTTCCTCGAATCCATATTTTGAATTTTGACAATGTGAGCGCAGAACTTTAAGTTTGTGAGGCCAGTTAATCATTACATTGAGGTATATGAGGCCAATTGTTATTTCCGACACTCCTTCGCTGCAAATGGATGGTCTAGTATCAGATGATATATGGATATATTTCTAGTATTGGCATTTGGGGAACCGCTGCTTAGTCATACAAAGTAAGCTACTCTGTTTGGATGCAAATGGTTGCTCAGCAAGTTGAACTTTCGTCGTGTCTTCAATCTGAGTATCGTAGCGAACGAGATCTCCTTTTCTTCAGCTGATACAATGATAGGGTAATAGGCAATTGTAGAGAATCTTATGGAAACGGTGGTTATAAGAGTATTGAAGAGTAGACGATCTCCCCCTGAACTGATGGTGACGAATGATGGTGTTCGATAAACGTGGCAAAGGAATTGTGAAACCGACAGTAACAAGACCCTAACTTGACTCGGATGGCCCACTAAAATAGCCAAAACAAGCACAATCACTTATTAATGATCTGCAAGACAGACCCATGCAAATCTGCCGCCAAAGTCATTCACACATACGGCATCGATCAAAAAATTGGTCAATTGACTAATGGAAATTGGAACTTCCCAATTTTAAAACTAATCGGCGCCAGTTCTTTCGTCCTGAAACAGTTGAGCGACTCAGATCCGAATGTATCGCGCCAATTGTCAAAGAAGAATTGAGGTTCTGTGATGGTTTGGGGCTGCTTTTGTTATGAAAGAATCGGCCAACTCTAGAAAATTGATTTAAAACTGACAAAAGAGTTATATCCTAGAATTCTTCAACGACAATCTATCCATCTGGATATGCTTTGATTGGTCATTGATCTTAAATATACTTGGGGACTTTGTTACGGCGGGTTGAAAAAGAAAGAAGAGTTATTTGTTATTTGTGCCGAACCATTTAAGTTACAGTCAATTCTAATCTGATATTTTATAGTTCGCAAATTTGACAGAAGAAATTGTTATTATAAATCAGATTTTCAACAAACTCTTTGAATTGTTCTATAAATTTAGTCTCCCACTGTTGTACTTATATTGCCAATAATCGTTGTGAGTACTCTTATTATGTAAAAACAAAATCCGCAAAAACACTTATGTGAAGTTGCTGCAATTAATTGCTCTATTAAGAACTACAAATTTAAACAGAAATATACGAAAATAATTGCACTAACAAGTTTTACCCGTGGCCATGAATGGCTGTATCAAGGAGTCTAGGCTTAAAACTCATCATGATTTTTTTATTTTATTAGGTAATACTATCTGAAGCTGCTTTAGATGCATTGAATTCAGCTCATGTGCATTACTTAAGAGCAATTGAAATTCTAATTAAGCTTAAACAAGCCGCGACCTCAATGCATTTATGAAGTTGTAATGCTGTCTGCTCTAGTTACGTTGGCATTAAATGAATATAATAAAAGAATATATAAAGCGAGCAAAAGTGCCGTAGTGCAAGAGCAAAACAAATGGTGTAGTTATATGATTTAATTTTAATTAAGCAAAAATATTTAATAAGCATAATTTAAGCGAAGTAGCAAAATAAAACGAGCAACTTGAATACAAATGCAAACAGAAAATTGTTGTGCATTAAGATTAGCACATTTGTTTCCGCAGGGGGCTAGGACACTTGTTGTTGTTGTAGTTGTGGCAGCTACCGCTCTCCCTGTGGTATGCTTTATATAACAACAATTCCAGAGTTGACAAGAACAACAACAAAGAACAGCGCACAGAAGAAAAAGAACAGGAATGACAACGCAGACATGGCAAATTCAACGGAAACGGATGTAAATTTTTGTCTTACCTTTACAGCGCAACGGAAATTTATGGATGTAAGCTTGTATATATGTGTGTGTGTGTGTGTGTGTGGATGTGTGTAAGTATGGCAGCTACTGTGCTTATACAAACGCCATTTTATATAAAAGTTATGCACAAGTTAATAGATAATTAACCATGAAAATTGCTGCGCAACAGTTTACAAATATCTGCGTCAGAGTCAGTGTCAGAGCCATTGTCGTCGTCTCGCAGGTGTCTCTGTGTGTGCGTATGTGTGTGTTAAGTACAAAAGAATTAACTCTAATTACTTTGTAATGTTGATAAAGCTTGTTAGAGTGCGCATTAATTATGTAACACAGTTAAACATTTTCAGCATACAAATTTACGCTTAAATATGGCGGTAGTCTTTATTTATTGCATACAGAATATGTTTCATACAATATATGGTAGAGCAATTGAAAGTGCGATTAAATCAAATTTCTGGTAACATGCTTAAATTTATTGAAGCAGTAATATAAAATCCAATTAACATAAATGCATATTATAAACACGTTTGCCAAAATGGCGCCCTTAAGTGCCTGTAATTATATGTATAGCATAGAGTTCAGCTGCTGGCTGCTATTGCCATATAGTATATAAATCGTAAAATACAATTTGCGTGCAACAGAACAGCCAGTCAAAATTTAATACTGCAGCGGAAATTAAGATTTTAAAGTAAATTTAGTGTAAGTACATTTAAGCTTAGAACTGGCCATTTAAGTACTACCAAAACAATTCAATTTCAATTCATTTGAACTAATTCAATTGCGCCGTTTAGATGCCAACAGCAAAAGGAAATGCCGAAAATGCCAAAAATACCAAATTTAAATTTACCTTTTATGGCCGCCAAAGCAGCCAAAACAACATTCAAACAAACAAACAAACAAGCAAAATCAAAGAGCGCGGGTACACGCCCGGAAATACGAAGAACTGCGCGTAGACGCAGCATAGTTTCTAAATCACTTTCTGACAGCCGTTTGCGATAACCATCGCAACGTCAAAAAGTTGCGCACTTTTTTTTTTTGTAATTTTATTTTATTTCCGTTTAAATGCGTGCGGCAAGGTGTTGCTGGCTGATGTTGCCACCCTGGCCTGGCCTGGCCTGAACTGTTTTGGCCCCAGAGTAGGTGCGATTTTAAACCTAAATTATAGCCACATAAAATTTTACGGCCAACATGAAAGCCAAAACACCTGCATACACCCGCGCAAATAAATACACAAAGTCTCAAGCCTTAAGTATTACAATGTGTTTGCGTGGGAGAAAAATCAACTTTTAAATTCGCGATTTTCAACAAATGATTCAATATCACGACATGGCATTAAAATTTAATTTCCATTTTTTCCCATGATATACAATTTTTTTTTAGCGCCATAAGCTATTTAAATTAATTACGTATCTCGATGTATCACAAGAAATTTTTTATTATTATCGACATCCAATTTCGGTGACCACAATAGTTTACGAAACTAACAAAAAAGATAGCTATATAAGCAAATGAAAACTTACAAAAACCCTTTTTGACTTATGATTTGCTTCAAGCTTCACAAAGCAAGAGACTTTATTGATCCAATTTATTGAGCAAAGTTTTAAGACCTAAACCATTTATGGCAGTAATTTATTATGCAAAATTATAAATTTGAAACCGGCCTGAAGGCCCAAGTTGCTCTAGCTATTAAATTTTCTATTTTATATGTAACTATATACTATTTTATAACTATTTAAATAAAATGAATAATTATGCAAAATTCTTTGAAAATAAATAAATATGAATTTTAAAATTTGATAGAAAAATTTAAATTCTGAGTACTTTACTTTAGATATAGCTACCATCAGCGAGAGAAGCTAAGTAAATTTGAACAAAAAAAATAAAGAGAGTTATTTCTAGTTTCCAATCAAGTAAACATTTGCTTTCCTGCTATTTGAAACTTATTACTTTCTAAATCTTTCAAGTTAAAGGCATTATTGAAAACGAGCAATAAAACAATTATATAAACATTCTTTTAAATTGAACCTAATTTATATTTTCGCGAATTTAAAAAATCGTAATATTTGTTTGCATAAACTCTATTGCAAGACTCTGTCTTTATATTGTAAGTAGTATATGGTAAAAAGTAAGGCAGTTACAGATACAAGTTTAATTTTGTGCACTTGACATTTAGACACTTGACGAGCGTTGTGCGCTTGGAGGCTCGCAACAGAAGTTTGTTTGTTTTTTAATTTTATGCTGTATATACTTATTTTTTCATTTTTCTGCATGTAATCAAAATAAATTACTTTGCACATTTTGCGGCATCTAAATAATAAAAGAAGCAAGCGCCTGTGAAGTAAAGGAAGCCACACACAAATATACTCAACCAGAAGTAAACATATATCAAAACCCATGCAAAGAGCAAATAACAATGAGCAGACAAATGCCAACAGACAGCAGAAAGCACCAGCTTTAACAATATGTCGACAGATTTGCAGTATTTTTTTTTTTCTATTTACTGCTATTTGTTTTTCTATATCTACATATATATTTTTTTTTTAATTTGGCTAAAAACCCAGCGTCTAATTCTCAAACGAGCTGATACAAATCTCGAAAAGTTTTTGCGCCAACATATTTGCAAAACTGTCACTATGACTATGTGGGCCCAGTCCGTCGAGTTTCTCATTTTCTCTTTCATTTTTGTTTGTGGTTAAAGCACCAACAATGCAAAGAGACACCACCCACACACACACGCAAACAAACACGCACACTTATGTAGATTATGCCAGGCCTGCAACAACAGCAAGCAGCACAGATGCACATGTGAGTTCTAAAAATAGAAGTAGAAAAAAGAGCTAGAGAGCGGAACTGCAACAATGGCGTCAAGCATTTGCCAAAAGCGCCAGCTACAATTAGTTTAAAGCGAGTTACACACATACTGACACATGACAGCATTTCATTTGGCATAAACTAACATTTTACATACACACACGTTTACACTCTTTACGTGTGCGTGTGTATGTGTCCATGTCTGTATTGATTTAGACAGTTTTATAAACCTCACACACCCAACTAGGCGGTATACACAATGCCAGAAAACTCAGCCTCTCTGGAGGTTTAAGTTGCAAACTTTTGTAGCCTACTTTGCAGCGCTTTAAAGAGTTGTTTATATAAGACTTTTAGTTAATTCTTTTTTTTTAATACGTTTCAGACACAAGCATGGAATTTCAATTCAAAAACGATGAAAAAAAGCTATTTCTCTGGCCAGCAGTGCATGCAGTTATACTTGAGCTGCTTACTCCATACCTAAAAGATTTACATACAATTGTTTCTACGCGCATAGAACGCACCGAGCCGAGCGCAAATGAAGATGCGGAAAAAAACGACAACGAAGTTTTAAACTATGTTCAAAAACACAATTGGAAGCCGGACTACATTATCCATGCGCCAACCCATGCTGTTACTGATGTAAATGGCTTTCTATGCCTTATCACAAATACCTTAAAAAGCTTGCCCCAGCAGCTACAAACAATTAGCAACAAAATTCAGAATATGTATGCAAAAAGCAAGCCCAATTTCAATGCTTCAATGTATTCTCGCTATTGCACAGTGCTAAGTTTGATCGCTGATCTGAAAGATTTCATCGAAAGTTGCCGCATACAGTGCAAGCTATTGCTACAGCAACGTGAGGTGCTCCATGAAAGAATCACCAAGACGCTGAATAAATACGAGCACATGCAGCTAAATGTCTTTGATGAGCACAGCTTTGAGCAGTTGCACGGAAAGATGCGCCAGCTACAAGATTTTCTGCAAGATTTCTGCGATTTGTTCGAGGTGTGCAAGGAGCCAGCCTTAACAGCCAGCTAAAGTGCTGGCCAGACGCTTATGTGTGAGTGTTTGGTCCACAATCACACATATTGTAACATAGTTTATTGTACAGTTTGCTCAATGGTAATAAAATGTCTACCTGCCCCCAGTGTATTAAGAGTATCTGGAAAAGCTTTTTATGCTTCAAAGTCAATATTGTGTGGCATGTGCAGGGCGTCTTGTGCTCATGTGCCACTTGCCATGTTGCCATGTACTACTCTATACACAGTTTTAAAACGGTAAGTATACTTTTTAGCTATGTCGACATATCATGCTGCTCCCTTGCCGCCAACAATCCAACGAGCGACCAACCCTTACCATCACCATCATCAATGGTCTACGGCAGGCCGTTAGTTGCTCAGAGCACAGACGCCATTCAAGCGGAAATGCAGCAGCGAATCCAAGTCACGAGCAGTGCCCAACGAGCGTCGAGTCAAACAGTTAGCGAGCCAATGCTAAAAAAACAAGATTGGCGACACTCTAGAGATATACCGACTTTTAAATACACTTTTTTTAATCAAACGTTTTCCTAAAAATCAAGTACAAAATAAATATGAGACGTGGTGGGGCGTCTCTCCATTTACACACGGCACACGCTTAGGTCCAAGTGTGACAATTTTCTCTCACGTTTGAGCATGCTTGCTTTACTGCGCTGCTTACTCACACAATAAAATCTTTGCTTGCAAAAAAATTTTGTTTCTTTTTTTTCTGCGTTTTGTTCGAGCCCTTATTAATGAAACGATTTCATTTATTTACATAAAACAACGAAAGATGTTTCTGTGATTAAAATTTCACCAATTCTGCTATGGAGCTGTTTATGTTCGTTTTTGTATTAGGTATACCCCGTTTATTGCTATAGGGTACATTGTAAAAAACAAAAAACCATCTTGTGAAGTGTGTCATCAGTTTAAGGTTTTTGTGGCCACTATGCACACACAGTCACACACACATGAATAGACACCACCACACCCGCTTCAAGTTGCATGCATTTTCATAATAAACAAATGGGTTGTTAGCTTGGTTGGCTTAACTTTTTGGTTGGTAGCAAGCTTTCTCATAGATAGCAGCAAGCTCCTCTTTTCGTATTTGTTAGCACAAATCAGTGCTATTTATATTGTGGCCGAGTGAGGTCGGGTTGGTCCGGGAGAAGCGACCTCTGTTGCTCTGCCCAGGGGCTAAGAGTGTTCCTGTTGATAATGCATTGGTAAGGCGCGCAGAAGCTTGTCAGTTTGTTGTCAATGCAGCTCTGCTGCTTGTCATCATGTTTGTCAACACACATATGTACACCCACCCATTCACACACACGTACGGGTGTACACACCCTAAGGTTATTTCCAATTTGCAAAAAATAACCGCAAATGCAGTTTCAAAAGTGTTGCAACATCAGCAACAACAACAAAGTTCAACAGCACACAAGTAAGTATTAGCATTTTTACCTCTTGTCGTTGATATGCAACGCACGAGCCCCGATTCCATTTATGTACATACCATGTAGTAATATGTATCGCATAGGGAAGCGTATCAACATATTGTTATACACTCAAAAAAAAAATTTCCAAAAATTATCTGAGCTTACAGTGTTTTATTGAAATACGCAATTACTCCAACCTTTGCTCTCAGTGTAGTATTGCGAAAGTTGCCAATGCAACAAGTTCAGTTGATTTGAGAAAGTAATGGATAACAGGGCAACCCGACAGATGAAACTTTACTGTGCCTATCACTGCCAAAACTCCAAAGATAAATAGAGCGTGCTAAAGTTGGCAACATCAATGCGTTTGGGGCTCGTGCATTATCTATGACATTTGGAGTCAACTAAACTTCAGTTAACTTTCAGTAAAGTATATGTTGCACTTGTATGGGCGTTGCCACCAAAAGTTTTTGTTAAAGAAAATATGCGCTTCAAGCTACATGCGGGCTAAAAAAATATATATACGTACATATATATATATATTAAGGTGTGCCGCGATGGTGTTTCCTTTACACTGTGCACATCATTTTGCATCTTGACTCTATTATTTGTATACCCTAACAAAGGACATATTAACTTAATATTTTTATATGAAAAGGAACTTTTAAAAAGAGCTGCAAACCATCTTCAGATATTTGTTCACTTTTTAGAGACCAAGCTTCGAGAAGACGAAAATGTATGTACCCAAGGAGACGTCGGAGGCTCTCCAAAGTTATCTAAAGTATGATCAGGGAGTCGATATACCTATGTGCGTTTGTCCGTCTGACTGTCTGTCCGTCCGTATGATCGCCTTGATATCAGAGATAGTAAGAGCTAGGGCAACCAAACTTTCAAAAAAGATCCCCTATTATCCCTCAAGTTTATTTTATTTTTTTGATATGAAGGTTATATTTTATAGCTCCAATACGGGTGTTTTAGAGGAAATCGAAAAAAATCAAAAGTCTTAGATGATAATTTGTTATTTTTAAACAAATTTAGAATTCAAAAGTTTTTTAGTTTTCCCAAGCACTGTAACAAATTTTTATGAAAATCGGTCGAATATATCATGTAGCCCCCATAGAACTGATAGGTGAAAAAAACGTGTTTGGTGTAAATTTCGTTGTGTTTCGTGTGTTTATGAAGATAACTTAACCAAAGTTTTTTAGAGCTCCCCAGCAATGTACCAAATTTGATCAAAATCGGTTGACTATATTTTATAGCCCCATAGGACCGATCGGTCAAAAAAACGTTTTTGGTGCAAAATTTGTTGTTTTTTGTGTGTTTTTGAAGATATCGTACACAAATTTGATGTTTAGTAGTTTTTTATAGTTCGCCAGCACTGTCCCACATTTCGGCTGACTATATAATATCGTCCCCATAGGACCGATCGGTAAAAAATGCGATATTCGACTATACATATTTTGTTAGTTTATGAAAATATCGTTAATAAATGTGGCAAACATTTTTTTAGTCCTTAAGCAATACATCGGATTTTTTTTTTTTGTTGAAACAAATGGGATTTTTTTTTTTTATGAAGTTTTGTCATTGCGTGCGAAATTTTTCGTACTGCGTATGGGCCTTAAGTTGATTAGAATCAAAAATCTTTTCCCATAATAGATCAGCGAGATCCAAACGTTTTTGGGGTTAAATTCGATTAATTTTTAAACATCTTAGTGTAGAAAAACTACGATTTCCTAAGTCATGTTAATCTCTATAACAAGTAAACAGTAAGTTCGATAAAGAAAAAAAAAAATTGATTTATTCATTTTAATAAAATAATTATAAAGTAGAATTCACTTCTAAGTTAGAGAATAACTTATCGGGTTAAAAAATATAATAACTAAAATTTTAGACAATTATATACACTCAAACTGTTTTTACATTTACGACTGACTGCGGGAAGAACCATTAGATTTCAAAATAATATCTTTTTAGAAAATATTTCCTATAAAAGTTTTAAAATTTATGTTTTTGCCAAAAAAAAATATTTAATAATTTGAAAGTTACGACGCCTTAAATTATCGTAAAAACGCAAAACTAATACCTTATAAGTATGTCACATTTCCTGAAAATACTTATGTAAAGTATATACTTACATATGTTTGACCAAATCAACAAAACGTTTAAAATTGATGGAATATAACAATTTCTTATATTATCAAATTTCACACAATTTCGATAGTTTATTTTATTAGAGTACGTAAACTATGGTAACCGAAAGATAGCTTTCTTTTACTTTGTAGCTTATTTTTCACTATGCTACACCTTTTTCTGTTGGTATGTGTGCCTGTCTAATGCAGGAGCGGAGTCAGAACAAAAATTCTAAGGGGGCTTAAATTTCATGCATTATATGCTTTTGGACAGGGTAACACAAGATATGCACTGGTTTTCAAAACATATTCAAAATTCTTAAGAACTTGGAAAATTTCAAGTTGAGCTGCCAACCAACAGGATCCGCCACTGCTCCCATGTATGGTATGCTGCGCTTTAATAAAATATTATTTTAAGCGCAACAGAAGCTAGATTTTTATACGTTTATTTTGCCAGTAAAAGCGTGTTTGAATATGCATATGTGTATGTATATACATATGCACCATATATATTATATATGTGTGATAATGTTTGTATGCGTGCGCTTGAATTATGTGTGTTAGAATGCCAAAGTTTCTTTGGTCGTTTTATGTTATTTTTATTTTGATTCAGCTTATTTTCTTTTACGTTTTCATTTGATATGCTCAACTCTTTACTCTTGCAGCAAGTGGCATCATTGTTGTTGCATCTACATTTTGGAACATTTGCAACATTTGTGAATATTTTCATTATTTATTGCCAGCTGTGGGAGTAACATAGCTTCAGAGATTCAGAGCTGCACTGCACAGTCCCAACAAGTGTAGTGCTGCCTGCATACTACTACTATATGCATGGTCAAAAACAAATCTAATGGAATGTGCTTTCTTGAGTTTTTTATTGCACAACAGAGAGAAATGCAGCAAAGGACTCGCTGTGTCTGTGTGTGTGTGTGTGTATATATGCGTGTGTTTGTTGATATAAGCATATAAGTTACTATTATATATTGCTACTTTGTTACAATTTCATGGTAAGAGCATTTTATCAGAGTCACAACGAGCTGATGACGACAGCTTGTATACTATAGAGTACATATGTACGAGTCTATTTATACTATATACTGGCACATTGTTTTTAATGTCTGCTACTTGACTACAGCTGATTGATTTCCTTTGGTCTAATTGCTGTCTTTTAATTAATGCTACAGACAAAAGAAATTGTGTTAATATTTCATATTCGCGCCTCGTTTAATAGCAATTAAAATAAGTCGTCAAATACAACGTGTCACGCAAGTCTGTCTCGATTGCATATATATATATATATATGCATAGTGTACTAAGCACCACTTATATAGCAAAATCAATGTTAATTCCAAGCTTAATATTAATGTCAAGCAACTAGTCAAATGTACATCAAATAACTGTCTGTAAGTTAATCAGTAACCGTTTCTATAGCTGCTAATTCGATGTAAGTGCTAAGCCTATGTATATTTATATATATATATATATATATGTATGCGTATATATATGTGTGTGTGTGTGTGTTGAATGCATTAACAATAATTGCCTTTCCTCTAATTTCGCTTTTGGCCAATTAGGGACTAATGAAAGCTAATAAGCGTAGTTATAGACCACAAGTCAGTCAGTCACACACTCTTACATAACTACAACTACAAAAACAAACTCATAAAAGCTAAGCTACTTAGCTGAAAATCACGAGTCAAACATTTAGTAGTTACCTACAACAAACAAGCTAAGAAACAGTGTTGGCCAGCAACAGCAATAACAACAGCAAATCGCTTGTCAATTTACGTGTAATTTTTATAAATTTCCAGCCAACTTCTTCTCACACACCTGTGCCGTTTCCTTGAAGCCATCACTCAACCGCCATGTTGCCATGTATACGCCATGTGGCGTTGACTTAACGTTCAGTTTGGTTCTGTTTAGTCATAATTAACAGCCACCGTGGCAACAAATTTTGAAAAAAAAAAACAAATTCATAAAACTAGGGACGAGCGTTGTTGCTACAAAAACAACAGCAAAAATTAAAGAGAAAGTGCCTACCAAGGCACCAAAGTTTATATACTCTGGCTACTAGGGATTTCGTTTTATATGAAGATTAGTTATAGTTCCATTTCTGATAAAATCTTTGAAATGTTTCAAGGATTTTAAGAACCAAACTTTTGTTGAAACAACACTATAAGTTGTCATTAAAGAGGTTTATCCTTACGCTAATTCGATAGGCTTGAATATCGAGTCAATCATTTGGTGCTAAACCTACTGAGCAACAGTACCCAAAGACAACAGCTGCAGCGCTTACACACCCTCTTGACCTTCCATTCAATTTAACCAAACCACTGTCACCAAAATTTCCAAAAGGCTAATTATAATGTAACTTAAGGTGTACTAATTAAAATATATTGATTTTAAACGCCTAAGACACAAAAATAAAGCTTTTCTTGCTCATTAACAAGTCATGCTTGCGACCGGCGCTATTCACAATAAGCTCATCAAAAAAATAAAAACTTTTAGAAATTTATTAAAAAAAAACACTACACAACACTATAAATATTTTTTTTTAAGCGTTTTTTGTGTTCCTGATATGCTTGAAAATGCTTCTTTCAATGAAAAATAGTATATACTTTTTTCGTTCCTTGTAAAAAATCGCGTTTTTCACACTTTATCATTAGTCATCATTGCATTACTGCCTTAAGCTGCTTTGTTTGCCGTTGGTTTAATTACCACTTGTGAATTATAAGCATCATCAAAAATTGTAAGCTTCTTTGTGGCTTTATTGTATTATGCATTGTATCAAGCTGAAAACATTTTAAAGTAGTACTAAAAGTTTGACATTATGGTTTTTAAGTTAGCAGAAATTTAAAAATTGTGATCATTTATATTAACGTTGATTAATTTAGAAATATTTTGTGCTGAAGACTGAAATTTTGGTTACATTATTCCCGTAAGCCTTTATAAAACTTAAGTAGATACTCTTCCCAGAGTAACGCCTTCCAAAAGAAAACACAAACCAAATTGCCTGACTTGTGCTAGAAGCTTAACACATGCAGCATTTAGTAGGCCAGTGGAAATTAGACCCCCCCCTCCCCCTCCTTGTACTGGCAGAGTCCAATGAAAACAAACAGACCCAGTGTTGCAGATATAGAATCTGGGCTTAAATCCAAATCCCATTAAACCAAATTGAAGAATAAACAATAAAGCAGTCATTAATAAAGAAAACACTAAAAACAAAAGTCTCTTATGCCTCCTTGCTTTTACGTTGATTAGAAATGCAGTTTTGGTATCTTGCTAAAAGTTTTTTTAAAGTGTATTTTTAATCAAGAAAGTGAATGAGTCAATTTGAATTTTATTATATGCATAACTTTTACAATTTTGTTCGGAATATTCCATCAAAATAGAGCTACTTGTACATAAACATGCTAAGTCACAAAATTTGTATCTTTTTGTTTACACTTTTTTAATTGAAATTCTTTAGTGTGAAGAATGTAGACAATACCTAAGCATAAAGCCGACTCTAATGTATCAATGTTTTTAATCTAAGAAATAGCTTTGTAAATTAAAGAGTAAATGCATAAAACTGTTAAACAACTTAAAATCAATCAATACAATAACAAAAGTAGATTTTAATAGTCAGCTTCATGGAAAGCTTTATAATTCTGTTAAAAAAGATGTGTTTTTTAAAAGTACAAAAAAGTCTAGAATGCAACATTTAGGATATTTAAAACAAATATCTTTTAAAGATCAGAGTCACGTAATGCGTAAACTATTTTCTAACTGCTGCAGAAGCAACTAATAGTTCTCTTATAAGAGCATAACCTAAAGAGAAGTTGGGTAACCCTGACAGGCTGTGTTAACGTTACCTACTGCTAATGAACTTAGTGGCCGCCATTGGTAGCGTGTTAAAAGAAAAACAAAACAGGCAACAACAACAACTGCCACATGCGGCAGCATGCAAAAATGACTTTATTAACAGTCGGTTGACTGCCTCGTATTACTTCCCCAACCATGGCCGCAACTTATTGGCAGCAGCTACGTTTTTATTTAGATTTTTATTGCTAAACTTTGTTTTTCTTTCGCTGCTGTAAGTGTGCGTATGTATGTGTGTGTGCGTTTCTTTTTGCAACACATTTGACAGCATTTGGCGCTCTGTTTGCAATACTCTGCGCCCCTACTAAGTAAATGTATTGAAGTCAGCTGGTTAACGCTTGTTGCCATCACCATTACCATCAAACAACAACAGGCGCTTACCCCAGCCATTATTTCGAAATACAGTGGCGGCACAGAGCCCCCCAACACCGCCCCCCCCCCATGCAAAGAGCATGTCAGCAGCACCATCAGCGTGTCACCTGCGAAATAGAAGTCGAAGTCATCGTCAGCGTCGAGGTTGACATCGTTTTTATGTGACACTTTGAATGTTTTAAATGGTTTTTTATTGCGTTGGGAGTTTGTTGTTGCCGTCGTGGTTTGTTTTTGCGCTTTTCTTTATTTTTACTTGTTTTTGTAGCTGTCCTGCTTGTTGCTGCATAAAATTAGTTTAATCACTATGCATAAACTTTGCCTGCTGGTTGTTTTTGTAGTTGTAGTTAGCCGTCCTTCTTGTATAACTAACTAGCAGCTACAAAACCATACCAGACCAAACCGAACCCATAAGTAAGCGTAAACAATGTCAACCAGAATGGGGATCGTACCTGCCTGGTGTCAATAGAAACATTAACTGGGCGTGCTAAGAAAATTAGCACAACAATTATGCAGATACAGGTACATATACATTAGAGCTGGCATTAGCTGCCATTTGCTGGCTGGGAACAATGTGTAAACAATGTGTGTGTGTGATTGGCAACATTACGTATGCGCAATGTGGAGCAGTAAGCAAAATAAATATATACATTCAGCTTAAACTGAGAGTCATGTGAAAACTCATTGTCAACACTTAACTCAACCCTTTTGGCCAATTTATAAGCCACTTAAATGGAGAAATAAAAACAACAAAAGAGAAAATAAAAACGACAAAGAAAAGCTGAACGCCGAAACTTATATACACTTGTATACAAAGCATTTACATTATACCAGCGAAACTTTATCTTTAACGATTAATCTTATAGCTTGCCACAAGTTAAGCGACGCTTTATATTTGCTCGGTTAACAAAAGAGTTAAGCTAGAGATAAAATTTTTGTTTAACAATTAATGCTTTATGCACATTGTATATATATTTATTATAGTATTGTGTTACATGCTGAGCTGCCTTTATATTTTTTTTTAGTTTACTAACTTATCTTTGACACTAGATTTCCTTAACTAGCAATTTTCTCGAGCTACTATGTTCTCTACTTCAATGATTTTCAAGAATCCTTTAAAAGTGGAAAAGTTTTACTGTCTCTTGCAGAATCCTTGATGCTTTCACGATTATCTTTTACCTTTCTTATTTAATTTTAAATTATGAGATACAGCAATAGAGCAGGCTTTTTCTTTTATCACTTTTATATTATTTTCATTTAACTTTCATTTTTTATTTGCTATTTTATTGTCTTTTTAATTGTAGCCTCTAAAAGTTTTACGATGTTGTCATAGTGCATAAGGAAAAGCAATTGACCCAGCTGATTATGCACACGGAATAGTTTAAACTATTTTTCTTTTTATGGCTACTTCTGTGTATAAATTATTGCTAGCACAACATTTCCTTTACCTAATCTCAGTAAAAATTTCTATGGGAATTCACAAATCATATAAAAACGATTTTTAGCTTTTAAACCAAAATGGCAATACCAATGTCTCACACAAGTCAATAATACCTTTGTTACAGTATTAAAACACTACAATTTGATAATTCCCGAGTTGGGATTTAGTTGTGGGAAAAGCCAGCAAACACAAAGCGTTGACACGTCGCATTACGCATACGCAGTGTTAGACCACAGTTTGACCCAGGTGAATCAAATCAGCCTAAGCTGCAAACTGTTGTGTTGTTTATCAATTTATCTTGTGAGCAAGAAAAGAAAAACAAAAACAACACAACAAATGTTCATAATGCTTTCTAATAATTACAATGGGTTTCCTTTTTATTTACACACGCATACACACACCAAACACCAGCACATTCAAACACTCAAACACTCACTGAGGGAGATAGAAAAACAAGCAGCAGGAGAACGGCAGAGAACGAAATTTTCTCACTTCACACACACACACACACACACACACACACACACACCCATTCACAAATGCACACAAACACAAGTACACTTGACAAGGCAACAGAAAATGTGCTGCTGTCATGAAACATTTGTCACAATAAACTTTATTTGTTTTCATGTTGTGTGGTGTAGAAATATATTTTTTATTTGTACAGCGCTCAAAGAGAACGTATGTGTTTATTTATGTATATGTGTGTGATCAAGTGTGTGTGTGTGTATGTTTGTGAGTATTTAAAAGTAGTCTTAACTTGTTGTTAGTTGGTCTATTTGTTGTGTGCGTGTTTGACGCATATAAGCGGCGCCCCCTTATATATGCTACAGTTTCTATGCCTTACTGCCCATTGGTCTAACACACACAGCATAGACATTTTATTTGCATTCCATGCAGGAAGTCAAGCATTTAGCATCGCACATTGAACATTACACGCTTTCCACTCAGTTTTTTTTTTCACCCACACTTTGGTTACACGTGTTGAGTATAATTATAATTAATACGACAAAGTTTGTAATTAGAGTAAAATGTCATTTATAAAGCAACAACAACTAACAAAACTTGTTGCTTTGTCTTAATTGTGCTGGTAAGTTGGCACTTCTCTTTTAATACCACTAAAAATTGCTAGCAATATTAAATACCTACTGGTAACAGGTTTCATATTAATAGACATTTTCATAATTAATGTATATACATATATGTCTTAAACACAACTTTTTTTTATTACTTGCGTAAACTTGTTGCCATGGCAGCGAAAAGTTTTCATTGAGCAAGCTTTAAAGAGTTTTTCGACCTTTTGCTAAGAAATTGATAATTTAAGCTTCAAGGAGTTGAACTTTTATGATGATGTCTTAACTGCAGCGTCTGGAAGACTCATGTTTAAAGCAAAATATTCGTTCAGAGAACTCTACAGTAAGATTTGTAGTGTGTAAGCAGCACATTTACCATGTTCGTCAAAGGCCAAACATATTGGACATATTTCTGCTATTGTTTATAAAAAACTCTAAATACGACATACAACTTTGTTACAAGTTCATTGATGTCACAGAAAGAAACCGAATCCAGTGTTTGTTCCACCACATAAGGTACAGACAATCGAACATACAACAATTAAAAATTTGTTTTTTTTTTTAAGCCGTCTTTCTCATATGCTAGAAAGGGATCTAAAAAAAGTTCCATCTTTGATGGCAATAAATATGAGCTTTACAAGCAGACTTAAATCATCACATAATCTTTTTTAAAAAAAGACTTTCCACAATTTTACGCAACACTTATGCCAAAAAACATCATATGCAAAAGCAATTATTACCTGTATCCTAGCTGCTACACGCTCGCCGTTATAACGATTGGGTATAAACCAGCCCTTGGTGGAGCCCGTAACGAGGACTACGCCAAGTAGGAAGAATAGAATTAGGGCGGTTATCACGAGTTTCGCACGCGTCGATATGACCATTGCCATTTTGTATAATATTTACACGTTAGACGTTACGCACGTAATTGATCTAAATATTTTTATTTTAATTGATTAACACTTAGCTTTAATTAAACCAAAAATTAATATTATTTAACACGCGCTGCGATTGTTCAAATTTACACTAAACACAAAATTACAAAATTTGCCTGTAGGGAAAAAAAGAGATTAAATAAATGTTTGTTAATTATTTGCGGGCTGTGTCCATTTCAATGGTGCACAAATGGTTTGAATGTTTTTGCTTTTTGTACATTTTTAACATTTTTTTTGTTTTTGCTTTAGCCTTGCGCAATATAAATTGCGCAAAATATATTTGACCCAAACATTTAGCTTTAGGCCTTGCGCAATGCCTAATGGCTTTTATGCCACGTATTAACCTCGGTGACGGGCACTCTGGGGCGCACATGTGTATGAGTATGTCGTTGCGTTTAGAAGCAGCCGGGTGGCAAGTTCGTCAAGCTGCCACAAAGCGTTTTTGTTAAATACAAACGCACATGCCACAGGCAGAAGTCGAAGCCCATACACGCACACACAGTCACACTTATACCAAGACATTTCCTGTAAACGTTCAAAATGTAACACGTTTTATTTAATTTTTTTTCCGTTGCTTGTCAGCATTTTCCTCACTGATTTGCGACGCAAAGGAGCCGGCCCAAAAGAAAACTTTTTCTTTTATATATATGTATATAAATAATTTCTTTCGTTTTTTTTTCTGAAAAGTTAAGCTGCCAACAAGTTTATTTGTGAAAAATATTGAATTATAGCATGTACAAGAAATAAAAGGAAAAAAAAATAACGTTGTGAAATGAAAAGAAAAGCAGAAAAGTTGCGACGGAAAATGCGTTGCCTAGATTTATACACATGTCTAAGATGTCTTGGATTTTCTTGGCTGGACGGGCCGGGGCTGGGCTTGGCGTAGCTTGGCTTGAACGTTAAAAGCCTTTATATTTTGAGCGCATAAAAGCATAAACTGAATACTTGCGGTTATATGTGTGCCAACAAGCTAGAACGTGTCCTTGAGCAAGTCAGCCAGCGCCCGAAAATGAAAATGAAAACATACACACTTACGCATACATATGCAGCACAAAATAAGAGTAAAATAAAATATAAAAAAAGAAATACTGAACGACGAGCGCAAACTTTGCAACCTACATAATTGCGGTAAAAGTTGCCATACACAGCCACACACTCGTGCACGGAAAACCATACAAAAGTATCCTTTAACATTTATACAACGAAGAGCTCACAGCTTAGCAAAAGGTTCAACGAAGCCAACCAAAAAGCAAAAAAAGTTTAAGCAAAATAAGTAAGCTGGCGCGCGCATAAAAGTATGCTACACCCAACGCATAATTACGATAATCGTGTCAGTCTAACAGTCTAACGTGAGTCGCAGCCAGCAGCTCACCTTAGCGTACAAACGTGTTTGCTAGCCCAGCCCGCCCCCTTTGGCAACGCCTCTAAATAGCTGCAATGCCAGCCAGTTATTGAGTCAACGAGTCAGCGGTGTAAAACAAACTTTTATTGTATGCCTTCCACCGAAAAACGGCAAGTAACAAAACTTTGTTTATACTCTATACCCAAAGGTTCAAGGGCATTATAGATTTGTGTAGGAAGAGATTGTCTGTCTTCCCTCAGTCTGTCTGCAAAGACAATAAAAGCTAGAAAAGCTAAATTTAACTAGCAGATGCGCTTAATCTGTAAGCAGATAAAGTCAATATCTGCCTTATTTTAAAATTCGTATCTTTAAATATTTTGACCTGAAATTAGAAAAAGCTAAACTTATTTTATTACTATGTACAAATCGGATAAATAAACACAAAATTATAATAAAATAATTTTTTACTTTGACACCTTCGCCTATACACTTTTTTATTTGAGCCTTTGTAACAAAACGTTGTTGACGTGTGGTCACACTGTTGAATTATCATGATTAGATGCGCACAGATTAGGTCTTGAATTTAAGAACGTACTGCTTATAAAAATTCTTTTTGTCGCAATAAAAGAACTACAACATTTTAATAATTTCGTAAAATGTCCCTACACCCAATTTTCTGAAAAAAAAAAAATATCCATATCATCTACGATTCTTACCCGATTTTAATGATCTTAGACTCGAAATATTCGTAAAAGAATTCTCTATCAGCTTAAAGCTTAACATAATTTTTAAAATTTTTTTTTTGTTAAAAAAACGCATACCGAAAATGTGTAATTTTGAAAAATTGTCAAAAATTACACTTTTTTTCGACTTTGGTTGCTTGTAACTTCTATAATTGTTGCTTAATCTGTACATAATTGTATATCAATATCTTTCGATCTAATCATCTTTCATGTCGATACGAAATTTTGTTCACGAGATATTGAAAAATAACTGAAATAAGTCCCCAAAAACATGTTTTTTGAAAATATCTCGAAAACGGTGCTTAAGAAAAAAAAAAGGTTGCCATTTTCGTGTTTCTCGACCCCAAATTACCCTAAAAGATACTTTTTTACGAAGGTTCACTCGATGACCCTTAAATTTGTAAACTAGTGTTATTTTGGTATAAATCAGTGTTGGGCGTAACTTTGTTGTTGTAAGAGTAAACAGCGCAGTAAACAAGATCGAAGCAAAAACGAGAGTGAATATGTTCACACTTACAGCACTGTGCGTCTGCCGACTGCGCTGCAGCAGAATTTTGTGCCCTATCCATACGTGTTATGTTAATTGAGTGTTGGCTCACCATTGGTTAAATCCAAAGATATAGAATACAGCGCTTAATGTGTACAATCAGATAGGGTTACTAAAAAAGTACGTAGGTGTAAGAGAGCATATGAAACCAGAGTATCCGACTGTCAAGCAGACTCATCCTGCCTACGTTCTTTCAACTCGACATTCTTCACGCAGCATTAAAATTCAACGTAGCTGCCTTAAGTAGCCAGCAGCACAGTTTAAGCTTAAAGTTTGACATGGCTCAAGTTTTCTAATGAAATTACCTACTTGGACTCGTCGCTTGTAGGGTTTGCAGCGTTTCTTTTTTTGGGCGCGTAATGAAAAGGGGCAAAAAGTTCTGCCACAAAAAGGTAGCACACGCCTTAGGCCCAAAACCAAGGGAAGCTACAAAAGTTGCAGGGCGCTGCCCAGGCTGCCAAGCGATAAGAAAATTCATATCTTCTGTTAAATTAAGTACGCAAAAATGAGTAATGACTTTTGAAGTTGTCATGGCAGCCAAGAAAAAAAAAACAAAAAACAGCTAAAAATAGTGCACAAAAGGCAAAAATTTCAAAGATTTTTTCGTTTTTTTTTATTTTTTCAGCGTAGCACGCAGCCGCTGTCAAGCAACGTCAGGCGAGGCATTAGCGCTTAATGAAGATAATGTTTGAAATGTTTAAAGAGGGTAACCAACACACACATACATGCTCTCTCTCTCACACACACACACACACACACATACACTCTTCCTAGTCATAAGCATACACTAAGCGTGTTTTTTTTATGTTTACTCATCGTTGTGGTTCTGTACTTTTTTGTATGTGTATGTTTTGCTTTCCGACATGTAATTTTTAATAAGCACCTTTTTCCACAGAAATTTCCGTTTCACACACACACATTCATTGCTTTGGTATGTATTGTACTTATATAATGTTATGTTATTATTAGTAAGCTCGTTATGTATGACTTAGCTGTTTTAAGCTTGGTTACTAAACTCTAGTTCAAATGTTTCATGTAGAACAATAAAATTAGCTTTTTTTATATGAAGTTTTGACATTCCGTGCGAAATTTATTCATTCTGCGTACAGGCCTTAAGAAACATTGCATGCAACTTAAATCATATTCTTCCAAATATTAGAAAGCGTCGTGTTTTTATACCAATTTAATAAAATCACAAAATGTTTAAAACAAAAAATTAAATTCAAAATTAAAAAACCAAATATTTTGGTTTAACTGCAAAAAGTTTCAATAACATAAAAGCATAATATGGAAGTGTATGTGGATTACCATTTTTGTTGAAATATAATTATGAAGTGTAATTTATAAAATATTATTTCAGACAAAAACTATTTTGACTTACAAATAAACTTAATTTACAAAAAAAAAAAAAAAAGTTTGAATTCAAGGAATTGCAACAATTTGTTGTAAAAAGCATTTTAAATTTTTGTTTCACACAGTTGTGGTTTTTCTTTTGAACATTTAAACTAAGCTTTCAATATAAATAGTTTTATGCCTTAGTCAAAAATTTCTGTACATTATACATATATACACAACATTTTTATTGAAAATTGATATTAATTTGCATTGATAGTCTAGAAAACAACTCAACAATCATTTTTAGTATGAAAATCAGTGATAGTCAAAACATCATGTGATTGCTGTCAAAGTTTTGGGATACTGTGTCATTTTATGTTTCGGTTTGCCGAAAGAAGTAACCCGTACGTTATGCTAGGTAATTTTCATGGACGAAATATTTTGCGAAAATATTTAGATATATGAAAACTGTTGGCCAGAAGTGTCCAGTGCAGTTGTAGTATGTTTAATCTTCAAAGTTGACTCCTGTACAATACACAAAAGGCCAAGAAATAGTCGAAGCTATGAATGCCAAAAAAAATCTGTCAAGCATCAAGTTAATGAAAAAGGTAACATAATTCACAGCAATATCCCTAAACAAGCTAAAATTCGAGTCAAGAAATTATGATAAGATTCGAAACATTCAGAGCAACTTAATGCTGATTTTAAGCAAAAAAAAAAAAAAAAAAAACACTTCCAGAGAAAAATTTTATTTTCATTGAAACACAATGATTTTTATAAAATTAAAAAGGCTTGCTGGAAAAGGATATTCTTCTTCTGTTTTGAAAAGCTAGCAAAATCATTGCACTCGCATTAAAAATTAGAGGCAAATTCAACTTCTAATTCTTAAAGGAACTACTTGATAATTTGATTACTTTTCAGCTAACCCTCTTAGTACAATATATTTTTGAATATTCTTTGATTTTTCAATATAAAAAATGTGCAAAATAAAAACCGAAATGACCCAATATTCAAATTTTTTTTAGGTGGCCAGCTTAGTGGTTGGGTGTTGAGGGGGTTGGGGTTCAGCACATGTCACACACATGTGTTCCTAATAAAAATAAAATACAAAAAATTAAAAAAGTCAGCACAACAATGAAATGTCACCAAGGCAAAAGCTTAGCATATGGTTAGAGTTTAACTTATGTATGAGAGTTTGATCGATAGCAACACGACATGTCTGTCTACAAGACCAGACACGTACAGACATGTTTGTGCGTGTATGCTCATATGATAACAACCTACATAAAATAAGGCACAAATAGGTAAGCCTTTGACAAAAGCAATTGCATTGTTTATGGAAATAATTTGAGCGTTTTTTATGAGCTCGTCTGCTACAATTAAAGCCAAAAAAATTTAAATAATTTATTTTTATGCCCCTATTGCATTATACAATTTTATACGAGCATAACCCAATTTGCTAGGCCATAAAAACATAAATTTTCTTAACCTGAAATAAAGCCATTTTGATTAAGTTTTGTAGAAACAACTGTTTTGTGCTGATTCAGCTATTTTCTACAGGCGTTGTTTTTTTTATTTAGCTTTATTGCACGCTTAAACTGCATTAGTTAAGCAAAGAACAATATTTTTATTAGTTAAAATACTAAAGTACAAGTTTTTACATTAAGGTTAAAAAATTGCAAAACATAGAAATTTGAGCCGTTTATATTTTAAGAGGTATATTCTTCAAAACCTGTACTTTATGATAAGAGGTATTTTAAGTTTGTTCAAATCTATTGAGCAAAGAGAAGCAGACGCCGGAAACTCCAGAGTCGGCTCAGGTGAACGCTTAGATCAAGAGCAAAAACCAATACATATGAAAGAAAAACACTAACAAATCTAAAGCAAACCGTTTTTTCATGTTATTATGTACACTGACAAAAATAGTATATACTCATATAAATGTTTTGCTTTTCGTTTCAACTATTTTTTCTTTGCAAGCTATGCCCAAATACACTCACATTTAACATGTGGTGCACAAAAATTTCGTGTCCGCGATCAATCCCATACCCTTTTTTGTAAGTGCAACAGTTCAGAGAGCACAAACGAAAAACAACAACAAAATCACATTGAAAATCTGTGGGCCAACAACAAATATACGCAAGGGTTGTTTTTGTGCTCACGAGTTCAGAGAGCAAAGAAAGTACGTGAGAGAACGCGCGAAATTGTTATTGTAATTTGCATTGGCATTGGGTGATATACAGTTAGGTCCGTGCATGTACACGCGCATTGCTGCCTATGCCTAAGAGCCATTACAAAAACAAAAAGAGCCAGATGAGCAATGGGCCTGGACACCCCTGGCTTAGATCTAGGATAAGCAAACATGAGATCTGGACTCCTTATATGACATACATATACATATATGACATAATATACGCTTGTGTTGGTAAAAAAAATCGAAAATTTTTAAATTGCATTTTCTAAAACTTTTTTCCCCAAGAAATCATAAAGAGCTGAGCATTAGAACCAATTTGGCAGCAATTGATAGCGCGCTATCTGCAACTGCGAGTCATCCGCAAGACACGCTTCACGAGCGATTATCTCGAAACTTTTTTTTTCAAAAAGTGCAGTTGCGATGAACACAGTTTCTAAATAACCATTTAGAATTTAGTCTGAATTTTGGCAAGCTTATTTATAGTCTCTGAGCGAACGAAGGATTTTTAATTTTAAGCAAAACTTTTTTTTCCTTGCAGCAAAAACCGAAAGCTCAGACGTTCAAAAATCAAACTTTTTAGAAAAACGATTACCATATTTGTCAAAAAGTTAATTTTAAAAAATCCTGCGTTCACTCAGAGCGTGAAGGTATAAACTACAGTTTTTGTTTTGTTTTTGTATTACAGATAAGCAGATCTGCCTTATCATGCTCACCGTAAGAGATGTCGGGAAAATTGTGTTTTGGCACATTTGAAAAAATGTATGGCAACCTTATGACATGTCTAAATAAATAGACGTGCAGTTTTTTAAAAAAAAGTTGGGTTGTTTTTCCAAAAAAAAATCGTAAAAATTACCTTTTTTCGAGCACAAGTGCATATAACCCATACAATTTTTTTTGCAGCCACATCCTCTTTCATCCCTAAATAATTCTTAAGCACTATCCATATAATTTAAAAATAGTATTATATTTTGGAGGCCACAGTCCGAATCGTCTCTACAGCAAAAGCATATTTGAGGGTACCTGAATTGGTAGAGATTTGATCTCAAAACTTTATGTCCAAGGTTCGATTCATAGTCGTGGCAAATTCTTTTTTTTTCTTTAATATACAATTTTAATGCCATATACTTCAATTAATAATCATCAATCAGCAAAACATCGTAATAAACAAAATTATAATATCTTCGTTGTTCCTTCTTCTTATGTAAGGGCTAGAATTTTTTGTTTACAAAATATTAACAAATCATAACAAGAAATTGTTTAACATGCTTTTATTAACTTCACCTGTATGTATTATATGTACGTATGTATGTATGTATGTATGTAACAAAATCTTTCAGTGTAGTTTTCATAAATTTCAAGATGATCAGACTTTTGTTTAGTGCCCTATCGAAGATGGAAGATCGAAAACAAAATTTTCGGCATATTTTACTGTTTTACTATCAAAAGGGTAAAAATGCAGTTCATGCAAGGCGAAAATTATGTGATGTGTAAATTATGAGGTGTGTTGACCGAACGCCACTGCCAAAAGTTCACAAGCACATGAAACGTCTAGGATTAATTTCTAAGCTTGACATATGGGTTCCTCATGTTCTTACAGAACGAAATTTGCTTCGTCGCATTAACGACTGTGATTTGCTTATCAAACGTCAAAGAAGTGAAGAAGTGACGAAAAGTGGGTCTAAAAAGGATGAACCAGCTCAAACCACTTCGAAGGCCGATATTCACCAAAAAAAAAGGTTATGTTGTCTGTTTGGTGGAATTTCAAAGGGATCGTTTATTTTGAGCTTTTGCCCGACAATACCACGATTAATTCTGAAGTGTATTGTGATCAGCTGGACAAATTGAGTGATGCACTCAAACAGAAGAGGCCAGAATTGATCAACAGAAAAGGTGTAGTGTTCCACCAGGATAATGCGAGACCTCATACAAGTTTGATGACTCGTCAAAAGCTTTTGCAGCTTGAATGGGATGTGCTACCACACCCACCATATTCTCCAGACTTGGCACCTTCGGACTATTACTTGTTTTGGTCTCTGCAAAATTTTTCGGATGGGAGAACCTGCACCTCAAATCAGGACGTCAAAAACCACTTGGACCAGTTTTTTGCCTGCAAGGATCAAAAATTTTATGAGCGTGGAATCAATCTCTTGCCCGAAAGATAGCAAAAGGTATTGCATCAAAATGGAGAATACATAATTTCATAAAATGTTTTACACAATTAAAAAAATCGTGTTTACATTGCACTAAAAAAAACAAAATTACTTAGTGAACGATCCAATAATAAAAGCATGTTAAAAAAAAAATGCAGTTTTTATTATTGAAGTTGTTTAAGAAACAATTTAAAACGAGTTCGTGTCCCAAAAATAGTCGCCAAAGTAACAAAGACAACCCATGAAAAACATTTAAAAGTGGAACACAAAAAAAAAAAAAATCGCCTTGGAGCGAAAAATAGTTTTACGATACCTAAATTATATATTTTACTATCGACCAGAATTGGAATTAACCCATACCCTCCCCGCAGCGTAATTTAATTTAATTTGACGAATACTTAAAAGCGCAAAACAAATTTTGTTTTAAACTAAAATGCTTCCGAAGCCTTAGTTACATAAAATCTACAAGCATAGTACATATAACAAAAGCAAATTAATTATAATCAAAAGTTTTTATTTTAAAGTTTTGCAGCCTATATAAAACTAATAATCTATTGTAGTTCTATGAAAAATTAATTTTATTAAGGCATATTAAAAGTTTTTACTTAACAAGCAAACAAAACTTTACATCAAAAAAGTAAAACAATATTGCCAACTATAATAACAGTTTTACATTTTTATTTTAAATATTTTATGCAAATTTCTGAGAAAATATGTAAATAAACATTTCAAATTGCATTTTAAATTATGCCAATATAATGGATCACAAATATTATATTTTGATACCTAAATTGATAAATTTTGTATCCAAATTAAATATTACATACTATTGTTTACGTATGTAGTGTGTGTTGTGTGTTGTTATTGAAAATGAAGCGTGTTAAAAGCCATTGTGATGACCAGGCTCTAAACAGCAACAACAACAACAGCAACAGCAACAAGGGTAATAACAACACAATCAAGCTGTGATATTTAAATTCATGTCAACATGTTGCAAAAACAGACAAGAATTTTGAAAATTTATGATTATTTATGCTTGTTGCAAGTTTGCAACGAAACTAATGCCACACACACACATGTTGCAACAGATTTATGCTTATTTATAAATTCATTAAATTGTTTTTGTTTCGCATTACTATTGTCATACACTTAATGCCATATAATTAAATGCACGCTTCAACTAAAACTTGCCGCTTAAAATTTCAAATAGTATTTTGATAGATATGCGCCCTTAAAGTTGTATCTTTTGCATAATAATTGAGTTCGAAGTTGCATATTTCAGTGTAATTTCCTACAATAGTCTAGTTAGTGACAAGTGAGAGACAGCAGTCCGGAAATGAAAGCGCAACATCATTTACGTAACTTAAGTTATGGCAAATGAGAAATTATTCATTTGTGATATGAATATTGAAAGGTCATAGCTGGCACGTTCATTTACATACCCTTGCCCTAACCAAACGCCCTAATACCCACAACCTAACCAAACACATATTCTAAGCACGTCGTTAAGTCTTTGTAAGCTCGTCAAGGTATCGATAGGTTTGACACAATGCTTGTCGGTCTGTTTGAATGGTTGTTAACCTTTTATCAATCGAGTACAAAGTGGAATACCAGCTACAAGAACAACAACAAGTAGTTCTGTTCATGCTTATAGGTTCTATACCCCTCCGACCATGTCGCCCATCATTGACTGGCTTTCTACGTAGGCTCGTCCTGCCTTTATTAAATAAATAAAGCGCATTTTCCTATGCGAACGTTGAAGACAATGGCGTCGGTTGGCAGTCAAGCAGACAGCCGACAATTTGTGTCATATATAAATTACGCATACGCCTCGTATTGCTTAAATATGCATAGACTGTGCTGTGCTGTGCTATGCTTGTACAGTAAAAACTTTAAAAATTGGTTTATTGAAACAAGAAGCAAACCCAAGCAGTTGGGTAAAATTTAAGTCTCGTTTGCTTTCTACAAAAAAAAAAGCTGAATAAAGTAAAAATGTAAGTATGAGGAATGTATTATATTAATTAAAGCAATTAAAAACAATGGGCCGCAAATAAGAGTTATGAGAATGAGAAAAGTCAAAGCAAAAAAAAGATGAAAGCGCAAGCAACAATATATTATTTTTTTTGAAAGCACCTTTCGAAACATTTTATTTTTTGCAATCAAAATCATGAAATAATAGTTAAACATAAATTATTATTAAAAAATCGCAAAATAACTCTTATTTGTTAATTTTTACAATAAATATAAAAAAAAAATTATTGACCAATTTTTATTTAAAAAATTTAAAATAAGAGTTATTCTGCAATTTTTTTATTATAAAAATCAAAATGAAAAGTTTTGGCGTAATTTTTATTTTAAAAATTGTATTCAAATATCTTTTGAATCAAGTAGCGTGCAATAATGTAATGCACACTTCAAGACCTTTCCGTCGATGCCTTACATGTCCTTGAAGGATCAATATTAAGGATCCCACATTATAAGAATTATATTTTAAACATTTTTTTAGCCAACAGGCATATTGCAGGCTCTTATGGGACGAACGCTTCAATACCTTTTCATAGATGTCTTATATTTACGTAATTAAATTATTAATATGTATTAAAGAAAAATTACTAAGAACTTATATTAAACGGTTGTTCCATTACGAACAGTGCTCTTAAAAACTTAATTTGGACTTTAAACAAAAGAGCAAGCGTCACTGTTGGAATAATGCGTTATTGTTCTGCCGTCATTTTCGATACACTTTACTAGGAAAACCTGAAGAATACTAAAAATTTTCTCGAACTCATCCATTTGTTCGCAATAACTCAAAATATCAATTGCATCCAAATTTAATATGCCTAGGATCCAAGAAATCTATATATATAAAAGAGAGTTAAGAGTTACTAACATAACTCTAACAACATTTATAACTCAAGAACGGCCGATTTTGATGATCTATGGTTTGTTGGATTCGTCTCCGCACTGGTTAACACAGTAACGCATAAAATATCGGAAAAAAATCACATAAAAAGAAGTAAACCGCGAAATTCTCCTACGGAGGCTGGGGGTTAGATATCGACATAAATCGAAAATCTTCATCTGCGTCACTATTATGTGCATCTTTTGGTAAAATTTCAGCTCCATAGCTCTGATAGTCGCTGAGATTCTTTTACTCATACGGATAGACAGACATTGCTATGTCGACTCGGCTGTTGATAGTGATCAAGAATATGTATAGTTAAGGGGGTCTACCACGCCTCTTTCAGAGCGTTACATACATTTGCACGAACTTATAATTCCTTCGTGGCGGGATGCAGAAATTCGGCGACTAGAGCAAGTTTTCAATGATATACTTAGAACGCAGCACAGAGAAGACATAGAGTCTAAGATTGTTGAGAATATACACTATGCTTAGAAAACAGCTCGGAGAAAAGTTGAAGTTAAGGACTGCAGGGCAGGAGCGTAATATATTGCGTAGATAGGGCAAATAAGGAATATTATGTTCCCTCATTGTTCAGACATGAACATAAGACGTCACATCGGTACCCTTGCAGCGTACATGTTGGGATCGTGTATGTGGCACATAAATTAACAAGGGATAAGCGGCCTGCATTGGAATGCGACTGTTGAGCATTCGATAATGGGTCCTAGGTCAAATATCACTTGTGCTCCCATAAAGATTAGACGGCGCACTTGACATTCTTATATAAAGTTTATTTACCTAGTTTTAAGTACGCTGCTGCTTACAACACAGCGTTTATTATGTAACTTAGAAATAAGAGATTAATTTGAATAAATAGAAGACCACTCACAAGGGTGGGATGAGTACCAAACCAAAATCCAACGCGTACTGTAGTGCGCCATATCATCGAGTGCGCACAGAGCGGCAGTACAATAACATTGCCTGCTCTTAAGATGTACATTCTTGTACACTCATCATATAGAAAGAATTATCAGGGATTATATAGAAACTTTTGTGTTTAATTCAGATATGCTTCAGCTGGCAGATCTGTTTCCTTTTATTAACCGAATATTAACATTTTGTAGAAAATGCAGCCGTAATGAAGGCAGGAAGCCGAAAAATTCAATTTTAAATGGCTCAGATTTAATAGATTTCCCAGAATGGTTAAAAAGCTTAACATCATTAGATGAAAGATTAATGTCCCCTCGGCTACCGTTTATGATATTTACGTTACTGGGATGTAAAGCAGGACAGTATCAAAGGAGCCATTGTAAACATTTTTATTCCAATTGTGATTCCGAGCAGCGACCCGCGTTGTTTCAGGGTATTTTAAAAACGGGCAGTGTATATAATAATCTGTATAATCTGAATTGAATAAAGCAGATCGTACGGGGGTTGGCGTGCAAAGCACGTAGGGGGCAGAGCCCCCTAGTTTAATAATAAAGTGATTATAATATTTTAAATTTTTTTAAACATGGGCCAACTTTTTTAAGTTTTTCTTGTAACTTTTCAGAAGCTTGCGGTTCCACTTGAAAGCTCATGGCCTATCTTATTTCTTACAGGGTCTTAAACATAAAAGCAGGCTTTATAATTATTAATTCTTGTTATGCCTTGAAACTTGAAAAGCTTTGCTGGGGCTTGCATGCTGGCGAAATAGTCCTATCTTTAAAAAATATCTTAAAAAAAGTTTAATAAAGATATTCGATACGACAATCGTAGATTTTGGTTATGCTATGTTGAAGAAAACTAAACGAAAGAATTTAATGACAACATCGAAATAAAAAAAGTTTGGTTGCAAGCCTATGCATTTTTTTTGTTGTTGTTTGTGGCAGCACTGAACTGAATTTTTCATTTTTTATTTAACTAAATCATTTTTACCACAATCAGTTGAGTACTTTTTTTAACGCAGAAAACACTTCATCTTCAAAAGCATTCAACATCATTTTCAAACCAAATGTATCAATCAAGAAAAAAAACTCCACAAAAACATGTGTAACCCATTAAAATAGTAACTAAGAGATATTGTGTTTAAAGTACATATAGAGGGTGCATGTTCTGAAAATTGCAAATAAATGTAAATTTGTTTACTTTTACATAAGACTATTTGACCTCACTGATGAGGTCTAAAAAAACGAAGCTTGCTTCTTTTTTAAATGTCTACTGTACTTAGCGTGTTTGGTAAGTACTTACAACTAAACGCTGCACCACCAAGTGCCCAAAAGTTTCTCAAATATTAAATTCATTAAGTAGCCTCAAAACATTCAAACCATTTGTACTATATTGAAATTTGACATATTTTTTATACATAATGCGATATTTACCTATAGGTTGTACGCTTTGGAAGTCGTTATTGAACGTAAATTAATAATATAGCATTAAAGCAGTAATTCGTGTTGATATATTTAAAATATTTAATATGTTGAAAATCACAGATAATTTAATTACAATTTATTTATGTTTTTATTTATACAATTTTTTATTGATACTGTAAAAGTTGTGTATTTAAGATATGCGCTTTAAATTATGCTCTTATTAGTTTGCAAACGATTTTTTAATTACAAATGACAGAGAAGTAATTTATTGTGAAAATTTGCACTGGTTTTTTTTCTGTTGTTTGTATTTGTTGATGGAAATTAATTTTTTTTTGTATTTTGTTTAATAGTTGCGGCAAATGCTGGCCGTGTGTTTGTTAACTTGGCTTTTTGTTGTTGCTTGTCGATTCTATGGCGCGATAACACGCTGCGCTCAATTAATTTTAATACTTTTTTTTGTTTTCACACGCTGATGTGTTTTTTTTTAAATTGATTGACATTTATTTGGTCAATTTGGCTTGCAGCTGCAATAGTTTAAAGCACGCTCAGGCAGTGGCAAAGACATATTTTCGATTTAACTTTATTTCACATTATTTTATGCATTGGAATTTCACTTGTGCGTGTGTGAGTAAGCAAAATGTCAACACGTATACGGCTGTATCGTGTGCAACGTGTGTACAGCTTTTGCCTTTTGACTCTTTGGCCTTTGCTTGCATTTACACGGCGTCGCCTGAAAGTATGCAGCAAAAGTTTTAGCAGGACGACAACGACAACGACGGCACACTTGACGCGGCAAGCAAACCAACAACAACAACAGCAACTTAAGTCACAACGACAGCAACAACAACAACACGAACAAGAACAACGAGAACGACAACAAACAGCAACAACTAAAACAATATGAAAACCGCACGGCGCATACCAAACAAATTGCAAATATTTGCAAAGCGAGCAAACAATTTTGTATGTTTTATTTTTATACTCTGACCGTGTTTATTTACCAACTCACACACTCGATCCGCACACTGGCTATAGTATATGCGACTACTTTTGTTATTAATTTTGCAATCAAAATTGCAATAACGTTTTGTTTTGAACACGCGATATGCAAAATACACGCGCGACGTTTTCCCGACGACAACGACACGTCGGATATGATCCACTTGGATATGTGATTTGTTTTGGGATATGTTACGACATGACTTGATGACTTTTTTTTTTTGGAATTCTACAGCACTCATTAGATTAGCGGTCGCATTTTGAAACGCGTGCGCCGCCTTTCTTTCATCTTTGGTCGCATAATTGAAATTTAATTGACTTTGTTCACTTAATGCTTTTCGAAAGAGATTTAATATGCTACATATTACTCATCTCATCTCCTACGCATAAATCACTCTCATTTTCATATTCCTTTGCTTTGTGGCTAGGCAAAATCTTCATTTGCGCTTAGCCATGGCACTGACAGCTGCTTGTTTGTGCCACAACACACACACACGCACGCACACTCACATGCGTGGCATGACGAACGCCAAAGGACGACAACAACGGCAACGGCAACGACAACGGAAACGGAAACGACGAAAACAACGACAACGAAGACAACATACGCGCCATACGCACACACATATGCGCAAAGACGGAACAGTTTCTTTAGTGTGTTGTTTAGCCAAAAAAAAAAACGTTTACGTTTAATGCTGATAATGCTGATTCTGCCGTACGCACATCTTAACAGTTTGCAGCGACCGACTGTAATGAAAGGTAAACGCACTCGTCTCGGCACATGAAGCAAATCACAGCAACATGCCACGCACATACACACACACACATAAAGCCAGACATCGTGCCACAGACAACATAAATGCGCTCGTGTGTGTTCTATGCCAAAACGACAGCTGAATGCTGAATGTGCCACAAAGAGAGCGCCAGAGTGTTGCACGCTACGTATACGCGATGAGCATTAAATTGAGTTGAGTGAAGAGCATAGAAATTGAGTGCTTACAATTGAGCGCGCGCTCGCTCACTAAAAACTTACCACGCTTGAGTTTTATGTTTATGTTTATGAGTTGAGCGCTTTGACAACTTTCGCCGCTAGCTGACAAATTGGCGCTAGTGCTAGTGAGTTGAGTTTGCTTTTGCTTTTGCTTTTGTTGAAAAGCTTTGTTCTGCTTAGCCGTTAGAAGCACTTGTAATGCGCTCAAACGCGACTGTGGCATGAAAAACGCTTAAATTCTAAGGAAAATACCTTCAAAAATAGTTTTATAAGTACGCCTTATTACAAAACTTGTGCAATTGTTGAGCACTTAACTAAAAGGAACTGCACCACCATTTAGACCCAAATATGATTTCCACTTTGATCTGCCGCATTCAATTGAAATATTACTCAATCTACTATATTGCTGTTGCCCCAGCACCCTACTTATGTACACATTTTATTTTGGCGTTTCAAAAATTAGAATTGCATTATATTTCATTATAGTAGCACAAATTGGCAGCCGCCAGAACTTACCTCGAAATTGCCACCAATTATGGAACCAGCCTGCCCAATATACAACGTCGAGGCCGAATCGAACACCAATTCGAATGGCTCACGCACCACGGGCGTGCTATTGCGTAGCTCACAGTCATAGTAAAAGGTAACCTTATCGCTCAACACCTGAAACGCTATGGAAGTCCATTTGTCCGGCACGTAGGTTACGGCAAAACTGGCCAGCTTACGGCCAGCGTTCTGATCGGATTGCGTGTACACCAATGTGGCATTGTAGCTATTTTTGACAACGGGTGAAAGATGCACACCCAGCTGCACTACGGTATCCAATGGATTTACCACACTAAACAGATAGCCGCCCTTAAGCGAGTTCTGACGGTATGTGGTCAATATAGCGAATTCGTAGAGTTTTTCCGGCAACAGCATGCGATAGGGGGACTTGACGTCTGCGGTGGGTAAAAATTTATAGGCAGGAAAACCGTCCAGGCCAGTCTCGAATTCAATGCCTTGATATTGATTGTTATTCATGACGTCCAGCAGTGTGTATTCCGAATAAGCGTCTGCCAAATATAAGAGCAACACGTAAGTATGCAATGAATATTGTTTTTTCTTCGTGATTTAAAAGCAGCAGCACAAAAGCATGCAATAAATTTTTTTCGAAGCAAGAGTTTGCTTTAAAATGCGCAATTTTTTAAGTTTCACAAAACCAGATATTTATGATAATGTTGTTAATTATTTTATCTTATCTTCAAAGCTTGGCTAAACATAGAAACATATAGCTCCATTAAAACAAGATCTATTAAATTTCAAATCAATTAATATCAATATTTAATTTTCCAACCGGTAGCTATTAGCTGGCACTCACAAATTAAAACGTGGCTCTTGTAAACACATTACAGCCAGTTTTTAGTTTTGTTTTACCATATTATTACAAAATTTATCAAGTATGTATAAACATTTGAGAGGCAGACAGAAAAAAATTGCTTTTGTTCCGTTTTAATTGATTTTTATCGATTTTATGTGATTTGTTTTTACCATTTTTCTTTAATTCACTTTAGCCTTGTATATTCATTTTGTTCTAGCATTTGTAACGAATAGAAGTTTTTTGTTTCAGAACATTTGTCCTTTAGTCGCGTTTTAGTCTAGCTAAGTCATCCTAATAAAACTTTGAATATTGTGTCTTTACTTACTTTGTCAACTACTCAAGAACTCTATTGAACAGCCCTTAAGCCCCTATGCACCAGTTAAAAACATTTTTAATTAAGCAAAAATTCACAAAATATTGCAAACAGTAAGGTAAATAAGCTATCAAATAATTATAGTTGTCTAACGTAAAAATGCTGTTTAATTTAAAAAGTTGTAAGTTGGTGTATACTCTCTTATTATATTAATTCAACAAATTTTCTATTAATTCTACAGACATCTATTAAAGTTTCTTAACGCGAACCTAACTATTTTTGTGTAACTCTCCATTTCTCTTCATACCGGCATAAATGGTGGAAAAAGATATTTGCTCTGAATCACAATCTAAGATAATATCCAGAGGTTGCTATACCTCTCCTGCAGCAATAGCTACTCCTTTTCTTTTGCCTGGACGTCCTTTTCTAACCCAGGAGCTGCTATATCATTTAGTTTTCTTATTAACATAACAAATGAATAATGAAATGTCAAAGTGACGCGACACTTCCGGGTATTTTGATATTTTTCTTGCAAAAATACTAAAATCGCAATTTAGAAAGTTTTGGTTGGGGTTAGAAGAAAAATACTTTACATACTATTCTCATACCTACCAATATAAAAAAAAAAATCATAAAAATCGGTAGAGCCATTTCGGAGGAGTAAGAACAGTAATACCAGAAACGAGAATTTTATATAATAGCTATAATTAGTGCCTGGTCTCTCATACAAAACCATCCTTTTTACGCGCTTTCTGCTATGCCAACCTTTAAGCCTCTTCTTAAACTTAGAGACCAGAATAGACGAAAAATGTATTCTTATAAAAGTGCTGGCATTTTGATGACAACTTTTATTTTAATGAGCGAAAGTACGAAAAGCGGATCACTTTTTAAATTGATCTATTCGATTGAGGCATTTTTACGTATATGCATCAATAACTGAATATTTAGGAAGACTTTGCTTGATAAGAGATATTTAGTAAACGTATCAGATAAATGTTCTTGAGATAGAGCATGAAAAATGCAATACGATTTTATAAAGAACTCTCTCTCACTCTCTGCTACAATTCGTTGAAATGTTTAAATGTTTTAAAGGCACAGAGAACATTGTACTTGCAATATCTTATATTAAGTGACTATAGTTCGGTCCACGATATTCAACGTAAATTTTGATATCTTCTACAACGTGTCAAAACGATTAATATGTATATGTTTCTTTAACTCCTATTTGGAGCATAGGGCGTCAACTACTCCTCTTCGCCAGCGGACCCGGTTTTGTGCAAGGACACTCCATGTTAGATTGAGAGATTTCATTTCGGCCTCTGTTAAGCGTCGCCAGGTGTTACGCGGTCTACCAATGCTGCGACCTGTTTGCTGGAAGGGGTTCCATCGCAACGCCTGTTTTGCAACGCTGTCATCGCTCTTCCTTAGCGTGTGGCCAATCTATTGCCATTTCCTCTTCCTAGTTTCTGTAGCCACATCTTACTGGTTTGCCTTTCTAAGCAACTCGGAGTTTGTTATCACGCGAGGCCAAAAGACTCTCATGATGCGGCGCAATGAGCGGTTGATAAAAACTTGGAGTCGTTTTGTTATTGCTGACGTAACTTTCCAGGTGGTACATCCATAGAGCAGGACAGACTTAACGTTAACATTAAATATTCGAAACTTGGTGTTGAGGCTTATGCTTTTATTTTGCCAAAGTGGTGCCAGAATGCCGAAGGAGGCCTTAGCTTTGTTAATTCTGCATTCAACATCAAGCTCAGGGTAGCTGAATTTTTCGACATTTTCAAATTGCTGCGATCCTACTGTCAAAGGATTCGGAGTAGGTGCACGGAGACAGAGCGCTTTAGTTTTGCCTTCGTTGATCTTGAGTCCGGTTGCTTTAAGTTCAATTTGCGTTGCCTGAGTCATAAGTTTCAGGTCGCACAATTTGTACGAAAGCAGGCAAATGTCGTCAGCATATGCTAGGTAGTTAAGATAGGTATTATTAATCTGCCACTGGATACCACGATTTTGGCTTACACCGGCGAAAGCTGCACTAGCGACGTCCTCAATGACTAGCAAGAAAAGAATTGGCAATAGTATGCAACCCTGCCGCACTCCACTCAGCACATGGAAAGGCGCCGACAATTTCCCCTTGTGGAGAACACGGCAGCTCGCATCGTTATAGCTTTCCTTAATCAGAGCAACAAGTTTTTCGGGTATACCTCTTCTCCGCAGCGCAGCCCATATGCACTATCACTAGACGCTATCAAACGCTTTTTCGAAGTGAATAGAAGATTAAGTTTGGAATTAAATTCCGCGTATTGTTCGATAATTATTCGAAACGTGTTGATTTGGTCTGCACAGGGCGAAATCCAGCTTGTCAAGAGCTGATTGATGCCTCTAAGTGGTTTTTCAACAGATCCAGGATAGTACGGGCGACGATCT